>OU342736.1:479978694-480578694 GCA_910589765.1 Avena atlantica
CCTCCTCAGAGCATGCCGCCTTAATCTTCTCAAGGTGATATGAATGTGTCTGTCTGGTGTAAGATCTTGCTGCTGGCCACATGCGTCCAAAATCATCTCCTCTGAATTTTTTGATCAAATTCATCCACATATGGCCGAAGCACTCCCTCTGCTCAGCATGAGGGAAAACAATCTTCACTGAATTTTCTAAACCTTTACATGCATCTGTGTGCACTGCCAATGGGAAGACTGGCCCTATGCATCTTTTCAACTACATCATCAACCATGTCCATGATGGCTCTGTCTCAGACTGAAACATGCCAATAGCTACAGGAAACATCCAATTGTGTCCATCTAAAGCATTGCATGTTGCTAGTTGACCATTCCACTTTCCAGTCAAGAAAGATGAGTCTATACTCAAATATGGACGGCACCCTGCTTTGAAGCCATCGATGCAAGGCTTTAAAGCCATGAAGAATTTAGAAAAGAAGACTTTCCCATCAGCTTTACCTCAGTATCTATCTCCACAACACTGCCAGGTGAACTCTTCTCTACTTCTGATTTGAAGTTATAAAGCATTCGAAAGTTATTTTCCCAATCACCATATAGCTCTTTCATTGCCCTTTGCTTTGCCTTCCACACTGTAGTATAATTCAGCTTAATGGGGTACTACTTTTCCAAGTCTATTTTCAGTCTCTTTGAAGTGCTGTTTGGTGTTGTGGCTAAAATGGGCTTGATCTTTTCTGCAACCCATAATTGTGATGTCATCTTTGTAAGTGTTTGAGAACTTGTAATGCAAGTATGAGGTTTTGGAATTTGATTCACTCTTATTATCCTTCCATCAGGTTGGCGTCTAGCAGATATATACCACTTGCAAGGCTTGGCACCACCATCATAACTTATGCATTTTGCATAGAACTTCTTTTTATCAGTCCACATAGTCTTGGTAGCAAACTCACGTTTGACTGCATATGTCCTAAAACACATCCTGAATTCATCCATGCTTGGAAAGAATCTTCCAACTTCAATAACTGGGTCCTCTTTGTCATAAACTGTTACTAGCTCATCATCATGTGCATCATCTACATGAACTGCAGCATTTTCCAACAACTCTAGATCTATATCTGCCTCTTCATCTCTTAAATGGTTGTCACCATCATTTGTAGCTTCATACCTCTTCTTCTCCTTGTCTCTGTCATCTATAGGAATGCCAAAAATATTTGCCATTTCAATGTCATCTATTGGTGCAATGACCAAATCAGTCTGGTCATGTATCTCAACTGAATTCCAATCAATAGTTACAATCCTTTGTGCATTACCATCTGCAGCCTCCCCTTGTGCATTAGCATCATCCTCCACTGTTAACACTTCCAACTCACTAAGTATAGGCATGCCTTTGTGCAGCCCAATCATCCTCGACCATCTGAGCAGCTAGCTTCGAGGCCACATATCCAACCCTCGAATCAGGTTCCAGATCAATGAGCTATGCTAAAAACAGAACAGTTTTGCTTGTCCAACCATTTCGCTCATCGATTCCATCAACTATATGTTTACCTGTCTCAACCCTAACATAGTCACATTTGTAATCATCAAATCGTAACAAAGAAACTTCTTGCTCTGGCCCCCAAACCACACTATCCCCAATTTTTTCCACCATTTTTCTCACCGCCTCCTCTCCCATGTTTATTAGCTCTTGGGGATCAACATGTTCTAATTCCACCTCCCATTTAACAACTGTGTCTCTCTCAATGATCTGCGTGCTGCCATCAACTAAAATAGCCCTAGAGGGAAAGAAATTGATGCGAAATTCGAAGGTTTGACGCGCAACATTGTCTTCCATGTTTTTGGCAGGCACTGTGAGCTAGCGGAAGCGAACAAATAGCTCAACCTTAAAGAAATTAAGTGCAGAGATACGGGATATACCGATTAAAAGTCCCCTCTCCATGCTCCATCTCGTTCCCCATCGCCCCGTTCAGTACACCCTCGCCTCCACAATCTAGCATCAATGGACACGCTCAAATCTCGAATTGAGAAGAATGGGGGAGGAATTAGCTTTCAAATGGCACTCACCACCTTCGCCGTCGAACGAAAGCGCCGCCGCCTAAAAGAATTGCCCTGCCGCCGCCGCCGCCGAGAACGATGGGTGAGGTCCGCCGCCGCCGTCGGGGAAGCTACAGTCAGTGTGACGCGCGCTATCGATCGGAAGCGGTTGGTTTGACGGGCTTGACTGGCTATCCCAACCGACCGGTTTGGCTTAACCCTAATCTTGGAACAAAGTTAAATGTGTCCTTAACGGCCGTTTTATGGCCCGTGTGGCCCTGGGCTATTAGCTGCCTCACAAGCGTCGCATGCGAGTTATTCTTTTCAACGATGTCGTGTTTCTTCCAATTCCGCGTAAAGATGTCGCATGGGAGCTATAAGCCCCAAAACAACACGTCTTCAACATATCCAGTATGTATGTCCAAGATACCGAGTCAAAGGCCTTGGCCAGGTCAAGTTTAAGCAATATGGAGGCCTTATTGATTTTGTGAAAGAATCTAGCAGTATTTTGAACGTAGATGTAATTTTCATGTATACATTTTTTTTATAAAGGCGCTTTGACTTGGGTCTATAAGTTCATCCAGTTTTGGAGCCAGCCTCGTGGCCAGGAGTTTAGAAAAGATCTTAGGGATGATGTGTATGAGAGAGATCGCCAAAAATCTTGTAAGTTATCAGCGCCTTCTTTTTTAGGGACGAGGGCTATCAGTGAGGTATTGATCCTTTTCAGACCACGTCTGTCCAGGAGAAAGAGCTGATGTATCGCAGCGTGTAAGTCAAATTTGACAATGTCCCAGGCGCGGTAGAAGCCTATAGAGAACCCATCCGGCCCTGGCGCATTGTCGGTCGACATATCATCTATGGCGCACTTGATTTGTTCTATGGAGAAAGTCGCCTCCAGGTCTGATAGATCCTTCGTGAAAAGTCCAAGCTGCTTCCAGTTGAACCCAGCAAGATGCCACCATGGTCAAGTACGTCCTAGATATGTTTGCAACCGTGACCGGGCTGGCAACAAATTTCATGAAAATCTCAGCATGGATGTTAGGCCATGTACAACGGAGACATTTAGCACACACGCTAGGTTTATATCTTCGTACCCCGCTGATCCTGGGAATAGAGTTTGTGTCGCTGCTTATCTTTGAGTCGGACGCTCCATTTTTTTTTGGCATGCAACCTAACTCTAGGCCTCATCTGTGCTCTATCAATTTAAGCGCATCAATTAGCACTCAGAGCTTTAGTCGTCGACGCTAACATATATTTTTTGTTAATTGATTATTTTTTATGCACGAGCATCTACCTAAGTGTCTAGGCATCCAGTTATTTTGATATTGGTGCTCCATCAATACATATTAAATGTTATATAATCCAAATTAAATTGTTAATTAATTTTATTTTCTTATGTACCACATTTCATTTTTAAGGCGAGTTTAAATACAACTCTTAATTGCTTTGAAAATTACGCTGACATTTGGCTACGTATTCAGTGCACATGGACTTTAATGTTTGTTTCTATAAAATAAAGATACTTCTTTGTTCTCATACTAAAGTAATTAGACGTATCTGAGAAAACCGTGGGAGAAATTTGTACAATGCAAATATGAATTGAGGCATCAAACCATTTGTTGTGTGAATATGGGACGCCCTTCCCCCTAAGTAAAGATCTTTTCTCATGATCATGAAGCGTCTTACACATTTTAGTCCATTATTGGTAGAATACTACTTTGCTAGGCAGCCCTAGCTCACTTGGATTGGGAACATGATGTGAAATGGCTTTTATTTCTAGTTTATAATGATCCTTAGACTTGTTTGACGTTGTTCTATGCGTCGCTTGCCCTCATCTAATCTATTATGAATGCTATTGAGTTCACTAATCTAACTTAGAAACGACACATCTAAATATATGTGGTGTACGGTTAACCAGAAGAATATGCTACTCCGTCCGGCCCATATTAATTGACTTGGATTTGTCTAGATTCATCTAGCTCAGCTAGCTGTCTTGATCACTCGACGTGTTGATTGTCGTACTTCAACCTTTACCTTTGCCTCTCTCTACTTACCATGCAGACCGACTTATAAGTTGAAGCCAACCAGTGCATATAGCAGATCGATGTCGCAGTCACGAGATGACCTTTCGTCTCCGTAAGGGCACCTACAGTATGTAGCCAAATCTAGTTACAAATTGACTTTTTGGCTTTTAAAACTAGTTCCCTACACCGTGGGAGTAGTTCCAAATAGAGGAAAACTGGAAACCGGCGCACCAAGCTGCTTCGATGCTAAATTCTGCCCATGCATGGTATCTCTCCTATTAAAAGCATTCTTGTGCATGCGTTGTGCTGAGCAAAGCAAGCACTTTATGACATGCACAATCGGTGGTGAGAAAGAATGGCTATTTTTTACTTAGTGATGGAACCATGTAGGACAGACATTTGAAACTACTACACTGTGGTACTCTAGCCAAATTCCATGTGGTAGCCAAATTCTACTTTTTTGTCCATTTAGCGATGGCAACGCGCGCTGTGGCTGCCCTAAGCTCATGAAAGAGTCATCATCGTCAGTTCGTCATCTCTAGATGTAACACGAGTCTGGCTTTTACCAGTCGTCGCACGATCGAGATCGTCGATGCCTGATCCACACACTACGTGCTTCCTGGCTTTTACTAGTGTAGTTTTCATGATCGTTGGCTCGCACGTACTATACGTGCACGCATCGCCGCCCCGGCTCAACACGGATATAGAGCTTAGCTAGAGACACATCTCCGATGCGGTGGAGTACTATGCCAAAAGCCACCGACATTTCTCTCTTTCCTTCCTTCCTTCCTTCGCGAGCACACAAGCCACACGAAAAGGTCACGGATTATTCAAGTATTTGTAGATCCAACATTGGTGGAACAAGACACGACTTCACACTTGTTTATTTATTTTCTTCAAGGCAAGAGAGAAAGGTTTTAATAGCTCGATCCCGAAGTGATCTTTTCAGGCCCAAGATGGTCAAACAAACTTATACTGTCACCGCCACAGCGTCGATCCAACTAGCAGGAGTAGGTCTTCTCGTGTTCTACAGATTTTACACGTGAAAATCACCATAAAGAAAAGGGGAATAGTGCTGATATTACATTCTGGTCAATCTGGTAGAGATCGATCCATTTGCAGATTAGAGCTTCGGCCGCGTGCAGCAACCGCGCGGCGCGGAGAAAATGATCCATTGGATATGATGATAGTATTCCATTACATCTATGCAGCTTGTCTTTCGTTTTCAGCGTTCGTTTGCCTTTTCCGGATGATGCAACCCACGAAAATGATCGTCTCTCTAGAAGGAGATCATGTATCTCGTGTTCCATTCTCGACCACGCATGCATGTTGATCGATCTCCTATCCGTTTACTGCGGAGCGGTGTCTTCTGAAGTTGATATTCTGCTGATCACTCTATTCAGATGTAAAGATGCAAGACATCCATGTCTGACATTTTATGATCTCATATCATATACATCTCCTAGGATATTATTCTTGCTTATAGTTCTTTTTATCATAGATGTGTTTTCACTTCTAGTATGCATATCTAAAATTATTAAAGTGCATAGACTATCAAATAAATTCACACTATTTTTTATTTTTCTTAAAAAGACTTTTACACGTATTACTGATCAAAGTAAAAAAAAAGTCACCCACAAAGAAAACGGTAAAAAAAGGTTGACTGCATGAAAATAAATTGGTATACACGATTTACACACGTGTGCTTACTTTGATCTTGTCATATTTCCTCTCCATTGATTATAAATTTGTTGTTTCTTTTATCCATTATATTTTTTTCTCAAAAATTGTGAAGGCAGACCTATGTCTAGGATGATGTGCCAACACTAGGTGGACAATTCTGTAAAGAATCAAATTGGGGAAAGATACTCAACGTCAAAATAGGACGTGGTATCGTGATGTATATATATATATGTGTCAGGCTTTACAGAATACATCGGTTATAGGAATCAGACCTTCCTATCTATCCGGTTACAACACGTTACAAAACGTGTCAGGCACGTATACACATACGTTATCAGCCCCCCTCAATCGCAACAGTGGACATGTTAAGATTGCGCTTACACTCTTCAAACTGTAGAAGTGGCAGCGGTTTTGTGAAAACATCTGCGAGTTGATCTTTAGATGATACAAAGCGAACTTGTAGCAACTTCTGAGCAACCCTTTCACGAACAAAGTGAAAATCAATCTCAATATGTTTTGTTCGTGCATGGAAAACAGGATTCGACGAGAGATAAGTAGCCCCAATATTATCACACCATAAAATAGGTGAAGAATCCTGTCGAATACCAAGTTCTTTCAGCAATGCCTCAACCCATATAATCTCTGCAGTAGCATTAGCAACCGCTTTGTACTCAGCTTCAGTACTCGAGCGAGACACAGTAGTCTGTTTGCGAGCACTCCAGGCGATCAAATTTCCACCATAAAACACTGCATATCCCCCCGTAGATCGTCTGTCGTCGACATCACCAGCCCAATCTGCATCTGAGAATGCAGAAAGCGAACTAGAGGCAGCGGATCGAAGAAGCAAACCATGACCAATAGTGTGCTGAATATATCGAAGAATGCGCTTTACAGCACTCATATGTTCCTCACTGGGAGAATGAAGAAACTGGCAGACTCTGTTAACAGCAAAGGAGATATCTGGACGAGTCAAGGTAAGATACTGTAGACCACCAACAAGACTCCTGTATCTAGTAGCATCATCATTCTCAAGAAGGGGACTATCAGTAGCAAACAATTTTACTGAAGCTGACATAGGAGTGGTGGCTGGAGCACACTTGAGCATACCAGCCCGTCCCAAAAGATCAGTAGCATACTTGTGCTGAGTAAGAGAGAGACCTTGTGGAGAACGAGCAACCTCCAAGCCAAGGAAAAAATGTAAGGGACCAAGATCCTTGACAGCAAACTCTTGACGAAGGCCAAAAACGAGACGATCAATCGCCAATGAGGAAGAGCTAAGCACAATAATATCATCGACATTGGGGAAAGATACTCAACGTCAAAATAGGACGTGGTATCGTGATGTATATATATATGTGTCAGGCTTTACAGAATACATCGGTTATAGGAATCAGACCTTCCTATCTATCCGGTTACAACACGTTACAAAACGTGTCAGGCACGTATACACATACGTTATCAAATTCATGCACCCATTCTTCAGCGGTGTATCTGACTGCGGTGCAACTGCCGGCCCTTACTAGTAGAATTTACACTATTTCATAGGATTTGATGAAACTTTATAAAAACTAGGTATGACCCGATGAATATAAGCCCAAGTTGTCTTTCTGGTCAGCTAAATCGCACCACCCGAACATACGACTCTAGCTTTTCAGTTTGCGGAATGGGAAAAATAAATCATAATGTCACAATTCAGAGATAAGATGTGGCAAGTTTTTATTTAATTAGGTACAAGTTGTACAAAGTCAGCATCAGGGGATTAAAGAAAGTTCTACTCCAAATTTCATTATGCTTTGGTTGTGACTCTCTCCATATTTTATATACAATGAGACAAGCAAAGCTCAAATCACCATCATTGAGAATTTAAATACTAAATCAATATCAGTAGATCCACCATAAGATATGTTTTCATGATGTATTTATTTAATATTGTAGTTGCCAGAATTCCCTTCTATATATTTGGCCGAACTTAGCAATTTTTGACTCTGACTAAATTCATATGCAAAGTATTTATAGACTGTGTGAGTATACAACAACTTAAAAAAAGACAACTCCGGTTTAATAATAGATCTGACCTTTCCATTTGAACTATTTTAAATTAAATCTTACTATGTTTTACCCTTTAAATGACACGGTGGCTAGTTTAACCATGTTTTATTAACTTCTCCAAATTACCAAGATATGCCTAGGATGATGTGCCAACGCATAGGTGCATCCTATATGACAGAAAGCTAGTGTGTTGCGGCTGTGTACACCTTCCCAACAACAATGAATAATTTTCATAGAATTTGATTAAATTTGCATAATTATGTATGCCCCTAAAGAATGAGCGGCTTGTGTGCTCCTAACCATCTCTCACATAGTTCTAACAAATGGATACATCTCTTTAGTTTGTAGAAATAATGGAATGGCATTAACCTGCCACAAATTCACATTTAAGAAGGTGAGATATTACAAGATTTCTTTATTACTATAGTACAAGATGTACAAAGTTACAATGGTATGATAAAGAAGAATTTAATATAGACTTAATCATGCTTCATCCGTGCATATCATAATGAATCAAATTTAGAATCTTCTAGAAACAGAAATATATTTGGATGACAAAAAGTATAAGCCATCTCTTATAGCTATCAATTCCACTGGCCTTGGTTGTAAGGCAAACATATTGATATTTATTTTATATTCCAAATCCATGGTTTTTTATCTGCAAACTATTGATCCAAGTTTTAAAAAAAGTTGACAATGGAAAGATTTTGGACAAATACGCAAAATCACAAATAGAGGAAATTTTATCATAAAGCCACAACTATTTGAGTTCTAGTCGGGTTTTCATGCAGACCATATCAAACTTAATTTTTTTTTGAGTTTTCATAATTTTCATTAATTTTACGCAAAATATTTTTTAAGCCTCCAAATAAAATATTTTGGCCGCAATTTTTTTTTAAAAAAAATCAAGTATACCATCCGGTCGATGAACTTGGATTGAGCTACAATAAATGTTTCATTTTTTGAAATATTTCAATTTTGATTGATTTATGGCCGAAAGTTATAAAAACTATAAAAACTTCAAGTCGGTTAAGCAAACCGAGCTAAAAATTATGAATTCAATATGTTTATTTTTGCTAATTTTGAACTATCTAGATTTCTTAATATCTTAAGGGCTTGTTTGATTCAAAGAATTTGTGAAACACAGAAATAGGAAAAAAGAAGAAATAGAATGGCATGACACTTCAAATCCAATAGGAATAAAAAATATAGGAATCAGTAAAATTAGCTGTTTGATTGCACCGGAGGAAAAAAAACAGGAAATTTTGTAGGGTTTAAGTACATGACATAGTTATCATAGACACATAGGGATTTTTTCAAGAGGCTTGTTTGAAATCCTATAGGATTGTAGTAGATGAAAGCAATGTATAGAAATTTTGTATGATTCATTTCTTTGAAACAAATACACTCTATAGAAATAATTCTTATGGATTGAAATCCTATAGAATTCCTTTGAAAATCCTTTGAATCAAACATGCCCTAAATGGCTAGAACATTGCTAACAGTTTGAGGTGTATCAAATACGACGCATGTCGCAAGTGGCTATTTATACGATTTTTATAGGGTAAAGATAAAAGGTTGCATTATTGTTTTTAGTAAATGTTACATTATTGATTTTTATAGGGAGTATCGAATACCTTTATTAGCTTTTGTGGAGGAAGTGTTTCATGTTGGTCGGTAGTCGGTAGCATAGACCAGAAACTGATACTACTCCATAACCGGCAATTAAGTGCATGTATGTAAAACCCAACTGGATATATATACCGACGGATCGTTGGCTTGCACGTACTATACGTGCAAGCATCGCTGCCCGCCCGGTCAGGACCTTCGTGAACAAGTCACACGAAAAGTAGATAAGGTTATCCAATATTTTTCTATGAAGATTTCCAATCTCACATTGGTGGAGCCTGTTATATTGTGATCCAAATTTAAGTATTGGTGCACTGAAGAAGGCTAACTTCGGACGGAGCGGAGCGAGACCCGTCACCGGGAGGCTTGGGCCGAAACACCCACCGAAAATATATACATCCTGTAAGCCGCCGGCTAGGATTTATCGCATCTTTGATAACCCATGGCTTTTGTAAACACACACCGAAAATAGTGAAGAGTTTGCTAGCTGGCGTCCGTGGTTTTTCCCCCCTTCGTGTTGGAGGGGTTTTCCACGTTAAATCTCGTGTCCCTCTGTCGTGTTTACTTATCGTTCTTCGTTATTGTGCATCTCGTAATATAACAAGTGGTATCAGAGCCCGTGTTTTGATCTAGGGTTTGCGAGATGTCGTCATTGAAGTTCGATCTACCGCAGTTAGACATCATCACGAGATTCTCTCTGTGCAAGTGAAGATGAGGGCGATTCTCGCCCAAACATCAGATCTGGATGAAGCGATCGACGCGTTCGACGAGAAACCGAAGGAAACTTGGACTGACGTGGAGAAGCGGAAAGACCGTAAGGCTTTATCGTTGATTCAACTCCATCTGTCCAATAATATTTTGCAGGAAGTGCTGTAGGAGAAAACCATCGCCGAGTTATGGGACAAACTAGAGGAGATCTGTTTGTCCAAGGATTTCACGGGAAGGTTGCACATGAAGATGAAGTTGTTCTCACACAAGCTGCAAGAGGGAGGCTCGGTACTGAATCACCTATCCTCCTGAAAAGAGATCGTTTCTGATTTGCAGTCTATAGAAGTTAAATATGAGGATGAGGATTTAGGTCTTCTTCTTTTATGCTCGCTGCCTAATTCTTTCAGTAATTTCCGTGACACCATATTATTGAGCCGTGAAAAACTAACTCTTGTGGAAGTCTATGACGCTCTCCAGCAAAGGGAGAGATGAAATTAATGGCGCGGGCAGAAAGTTCGTCCTCCAAGGAGGAGGCATTAGAGGTCTGAGGCAGGCCTGAGCAGCGAGATAACTACCACCACAACAACAACAGAGATAAGAGTAGGACCGACAGAGGTCACTCAAAGTCCAAGGGACGTGACAAGTTCTGCAGGTATTGTATGAAATCCAACCACATAATTGATTGTTGTTGGAAGTTGCAGAATAAGGAAAAAAGAAACGGAACTTACCAACCGAAAAATAATGAAGGTAATGGTAAGGTTGCCTCAGGTAAAGGTAAGGCTGCTGTTGTTGTTGCTGGTTCTGATAGTTCTGATGGTGAATGCTTAGCTGTTCTTGCTGCATGTGTTTCACGTGATGATGAATGGATTCTTGATACTGCATGTTCGTTTCATATTTGTTGTAACAAGGATTGGTTCAGTTCTTATGAGTTTGTGCAGACTGAAGATTTTGTGCGTGTGGGAAATGACAACCAGTGTACCATTGTTGGTGTTGGTTCTGTCCAGCTCAAGAGCCATGATGGGATGACACGCACGTTGACCGTAGTGAAACACATACCCTCCATGGCCAGGAATTTGATCTCTCTTAGTACCCTAGATTGTGATGGGTACAAGTACAAAGGTGGGGACAGACGTCTGAAGGTATCATCAGGTTCTCTCATTGTTATAATTGGTGATATGCACCACTAGAAAAATGGCTATAGGTAATCCGCACATCCGTGGCTCACATGGTTGAAGTGGTCCACAGGTAAAATAAGCGTGGCTCACCTGTGGACAGTGCCCTACTAGTAACTAGAACAACCGTGGCGCACATGGGGTACGTGCGTCACAGATATGTGTGGTCAGGGGCCTGCCAGCCGCATGCCACATACCCGTAGCGCACATGGGGTATGTGCGCTACGGTTGTGGCAAGTTCTGTGGCGCACTATGTCATGTGCGCCACGAATGTGTACACTTAGCCGCAGCGCACCTAGCCCTAGTGCCTTACGGCTAAGTACCCTGCACAAACTCCACCCACCACCTCCTCGGATCGCCTTTTTAGGCTTTGCAAAAAATAAAAGAAAATGATAAACACTTCAAAAAATAAAAACACTTTCATATGTAGATAGGTAATGTGGTATAGTTTGTAGGAAAATTAAATAACAATAATTTCGACTTTTTCTGCAAAAAAAAGTCATGCCACGATAAAATGGCCATAACTTTTGCATACGATGTCGGAAAAAATCGTATAACATACCAAAATAACGAGAACGAGATTTCGCATCCGCTCGCAACGACCTTTGGTCGTTTAGCGATTATTTAGATTTTCAAAATTCGAAAAGAGTAAAAAATTATGGTCAAAAGAACATTTTTTCCTGCAGAAAAAAAAGGGCAACTTACCCGTAACGCACCACCACCTAGTGCGCTACGAGTAAGTTGGGCAGGATTCAAAATTTGAATCCCCACCCCGCCCACCTACCCCTTTCTTTCACATCCCCTTCTCTCCTTTTCCTTTTCCTCCCTTTTTCTTTTCCTCCCTTCTCCTTTCCTTCTTCTTCTTCTTCTTCTTCTTCTTCTCCTCCTTCTCCTTCTCATTTTCCCCCTCCTCCTTCTATTTATCCTTCTCATTCTCCTCCTCTTACTCCTCCTTGCAGTGAAGATGGTGACGGCGGCCTCCTCCTTGTAGTGACGACGACGATGGTGGGCTCCTTCTTCTTCTCCTCCTCTTCCTCCTCTTCTTCTCCTCCTCCTTGCAGCTCCGACGACGACGAGGCCTCTCCGACGAGGTGATGACGACGAGGCGACGACGATGAAGAGGCGACGACGACGAGGCGACAACGAGGAAGCGACGAGGCGACGACGATGACCTGCACCGACGACCGACGGCACTGATGGCGAGATCCATATCTGCCTTTTTTAATTTTGAAAATTGTATTTGTGGCGCACAGCACGTAGTGCCCCATAGTTATCGTTTCATACGCGTGGCGCATCTGGACTACTTTTCATGGCGCACTGGCATGTACGCCACGCCTATCTCGACACAACCGTGGTGCATCAGGCAGTGCGCCATGGCTAGGAGATAGCCGCAGCGCGAGGCTAGTGGCGCACTGTTAGTGCACCACGGATAGACTTTTCAGGTGCACCACGACATGCGTTTTCCCAGTAGTGATGAATTCTGCAAAATTATATGTCCTTAGAGGTAGCACTTTGCTTGGTATTGTTGCTGCTGTTAGCTCTGATGCTAATAAGACTAACCTTTGGCATAAGCATCTTGGACATATGAGTGAGCTTGGCATGGCAGAACTGGTGAAGAGAGAGATGATTGATGGTTGCGACTTGAGTAAGTTTCAGTTCTGTGAGCACTGTATTTTTGGTAAGCATAAAAGAGTTAAATTCAATGTTTCCGTTCATACCACCAAAGGGATTTTAGATTATGTGCATGCTGATGTTTGGGGTCCGTCCCGTAGAACTTTCAATGGTGGTGCTAATTACATGCTTACTATTATTGATGATTACTCAAGGAAAGTGTGGCCATATTTTATAAAACATAAATCTGATGTTTTTGCTGCTTTTAAGAAGTGGAAAGTTATGGTAGAAACACAAACTGAAAGGAAGGTTAAGATACTTCGTACTGATAATGGTATGGAATTTTGTTCAAATGAATTGGATGAGTTTTGCAGCAACGATGGCATGGTAAGACATCACACCATCCCATACATCCCTCAGCAGAATGGCGTGGCTAAACGCATGAATAGGACCATTATTTCGAGGGCTCGCTGCATGTTGTCTAATGCAAAGATGCATAGGCGTTTTTGGGGCTGAAGCAGCCTCCACCGCATGCTATCTCATCAACAGGTCACCTTCCGTTCCACTTGATAAGAAAACTCCCATTGAGGTATGGTCTGGTTCACCAACTGATTATTCTGAGTTGAGAGTTTTTGGTTGCACTGCTTATGCTCACGTTGATAATGGAAAGTTAGAGCCAAGAGCTGTTAAGTGCATCTTCCTTGGTTATGGTTCAGGAGTTAAAGCTTATAAATTATGGAATCCTGAAACCAAGAAAGTTTTGTTGAGCAAAAATGTCATCTTTAATGAGGCGGTTATGTTTTATGATAGTCTGTCTACTGATATTTCTGATGCTATTGATTCTCCTAATGTTTCTGATGATGAGCAACAGAGAATTGGCGTGCAGGTGGAGCACGCAAAAGATAATGAAAATTTGGTTCCTGTAACCAATAATGATGATGTTTATGTTCCACCCTCACCACCTAATGTTTAGCAGCCATCACGGTCTATTGCAGCTGGCCGTCCAAGGAGAAATATTGCACCTTCTAATCGTTTAATTGAAGAGTATGATATTGTTCATTATGCTTTGAGTTGTGGTGAACAGGTGGAGCATGATGTTGAACCAGCTACGTACACTAAAGCCATTGCCTCGGTTGACAAGGAAAAGTGGCTAGGTGCGATGCAAGAAGAAATGCAATCGCTTGAGAAAAATGGCACGTAGGATGTTGTGCGCTTGCCTAAACAAAAGAAGGTTGTCCGCTTCAAGTGGATATTTAAAAGAAAGGAAGGTTTGTCTCCTAATGAGCCTCCAAGGTTTAAGGCAAGGTTAGTAGCAAAAGATTTCAGTCAGATTCCAGGTGTTGATTATACTGATATATTCTCCCCAGTTGTGAAGCATACTTCTATTCGTGATTTCTTTGGTATTGTTGCTATGCATGATCTTGACCTTGAGCAGCTAGATGTTAAGACTGCTTTTCTGCATGGCGAGTTGGAGGAGGAGATATACATGGACCAGCCTGAAGGCTTCATTGTGCCTGGTAAGGAGGATCTTTTTTGCAAGTTGAAGAGATCCATTTATGGACTGAAACAGTCGCCACGGCAATGGTATAAAAGGTTTGATTCATTTATGCTAGCACATGGTTTTAAGAGGTCTCAGTATGATAGCTGTGTGTACATGAAGTTTGTTAATGGATCACCTATTTATTTGCTGCTATATGTGGATGATATGTTAATTGCTGCCAAGAGCATGAAAGAGATCACTAATTTAAAGGCTCAATTAATTAGTGACTTTGAGATGAAGGATCTTGGTCCTGCTAAGAAAATACTAGGTATGGAAATTAAGAGAGACAGAAAGTCTAGTTTTCTTTTTCTTAGTCAAGAAAAATACATTGAGAAAGTTCTTCATCGTTTTAATATGCATGATGCAAATTCTGTTAGTACACCTATTTCTTCTCACTTCAAGTTGTCAGCTTTGCAATGTCCTACTTCTGATGATGATATTGAGTACATGTCACAAGTTCCTTATTCTAATACTGTTGGTTCCTTGATGTATGCCATGGTGACATGGTTATACCCTACGGGTACGTAACTTCAGCATACCTAGTCCAGCCCAAGGAAGGCCCACGGCAGACATACGCTGGTCCATGAAGATTTTCGGGTGGCCAAGGCCCATGACGTCTTCGGATCCTTGGAGAGCAAGACTAGAGGAGATAGGAAATTCAAAGGGGTAAAACCCTAGAACTTGTAACCGACTAGGACTATGCCCGGGACCTGCCTAAGTCTATATAAAGGCCAGGAGGGCACGTCCTAGGGCAACTCGACTCATACTTTCGCACACGCATCCACGCCAGATCGAATCTGCGCACCCTGTAACCTTCAGTTCCGCCGTAATCAAAGAGCAGACAAGCAGGAGTAGGGTTTTCCCTCCGGGGGCCTGAACCTGGGTAAATCTCGTGTCCCCTGGTTGCTTGTCTGTTAACCGTGCCACGATCTCCAGGATCCCTATCTTCTCCAAAACCCAAGTCCATAACAATGGGCATTGACGAGATTAAACCTCGTCAATTGGCGCCGTCTGTGGGAATTGGGGCTGCTGATTGTGCGGTCGTGACGGTTCCCACCCGATCGATCTACAACTCCGCGGCGACAGAGAATCACCTCCTCTTCGGCGCTTTCGACTTCACCGCCCACTCGTCGGATACCATGAAGGATTTCGAGCCCGTAGGCGACGGACTCGAAATCTTGTTCAGGAGCTTCTTTTTCCAGGTGGGATAAACTGGCACCCTCCGCCTCCCTGAGCGGGTGCTCGTGCCGTCAATCAGGCCCTCTTCGTGGGCTCCACACCCCGTGCTACGCACGTCACCATCAACAGATGAGTTCTACAGCAGCAGCAGCAGCAACTCCGATCTGTGCGATCCACCTTCGGATGAAGGGACCTACGGTTCCGGATCCGAAAGTTGTGGCAGCAGCCAACCAATCTGCAAGCGCTATCTGTGCGCCGCAGTCATCCAAACCGACGAGGAAACGCCTAACCCGCCGCCCAATCGAAACGGCGAAAACGGCGAAAACAAAAGAAGCCAGTCCCCCCCACCCAACAGGGAAAGCAACGGCCACGTCATCCAACTTAGCAAAGAAGGATGGGTCCAGGCTCGCCGTGCCGTCGCAGGTGACATCGTCTTACCTGCAGACGCCTCACGTGACCTACTGATGGCATACCACTACCTCCTCATCGAGGAGCACAAGAAACAAGTCAAGATGCAGGAGACGCTAGACAAGCGCAAGCAAGCAGCCTCCGAGTCCAGCGCGCGACGAGCTGCGCTCTCCGCCATCGCACCCGGCTCTAGCACAAACGGAAACCAGGGAAACAAGCACCGCTCACGGGTGGAAAACATGGATCCCAAGGAGCGGCGCAACGTGACCCGAACTCTCCACACATCGTTCATGGATATGGATGCCGACGGCAACATCATCCCGAAGACGCCACAAGCTGCGATCATGGCAGCCACTGCGTATCTCGCGGCTCACCCACCTCCGGAGGGGGACCCAAAAAGGGCCATGCATAGGTCCGCACTTACCGGACTAGGACTAATTGGAGCTGCGCTCCACGAAGACGCTCCTGCGGAACCAAAGAAGAAAGCTCCGGCCAGGCGCGACCGGAGTCCCACCCCCTCATCCGAAGAGGAAGAGGAGCATGATCTTCCTCGAAGGAAGAAGAGCTCGCACCGCCATAAACGTGACTACGATGCCAGAGACAAGCTTACACAGCGCAAGATCGACAAAGCACGCGCTAAACGCGCATGCTCGTCCGAATCTGAGATGGATGAAGACGAAGGAGAACTCTGCGGAGCTCGATGCTTCAGCAGATCTGTTCGGCGAACGCAGATGCCACGCAACTTCAAGCTTCCTTCGGATACTCCGAAGTTCAACGGCACGCAAGATCCAAAGTCCTGGCTCAGTGACCATCTTTCATCCGTCAAGCTTCACGGAGGCAACAAAGAAACCGCCATGCAATGCCTTCAGCTGCAGCTAACAGGCGCAGCGCGGGTCTGGCTTAGCAGCCTATCATCAGGATCCATCCGAAGCTGGGAGGAGCTCGCCTACATCTTCATCCGAAATTTCAAAGGTACCAGCAAGAGGCCCGCCTCAATCGAAGAGTTGCGAGCCTGCACCCAGAGAACGGGTGAATCTATTCTCTCATACATACTACGCTGGTCTACAACCAAGAACTCCGCAGCACACATCTCCGAAGAGCGGGCCATCGACGCCTTCAGGGACGGCGTCAAACGCCCAGACTTCAAGGAGGAACTTGGGCGTGTAAAGCCCAAGACACTCGACCACCTCATGGAAATTGCTAACAGTTGGGCAGACGGCGAAGATTGCATCCAGCGAGCGCAATCAGATGAATAGGATGACTACGGCCGAAGACGCGAACGCCGCAGCAAGAGGAGATCGCGCGTCTATGAGGACCACGACGGACCCGACATGGTCGCGGCCGGCTATGCCGACCGCCGTAACGACAACAGCCGCAACAGCGGAGGATACCGCAGCGGAAACTTCCGCGACAACGGACGATCAACGCAGTCATGGCAACGCCGCGACCGCGACAACGGACCCTCAACATTCGACAAGCTTTCGGGTCCATGCACCATCCACTTCTACATCGACAAACATGATGGCAAAAAGAAAGCCAGCCACATGCTCAAGGACTGCCGCGAGTTCCAGAAACTCAGCGAAGGCATGGTGCAGATGATGCAACAAGCTCCAATCCCTACGTTCGGAAACACACCTGCGCCAGGTGAAATAGCACATGGAGCTCCTCCACCGCCGCCTATTGGAGGCCCAAATAAACCAGTCGCACCAGCGCAAAACAACGCCGGGGTCGCATACCCCCTACCAAAAGGAGCACTCAATATGATACAGAAGGGATGCCCCACAAATAGGGTGCAGAAGAAAATCACCCGACAAATCAACTTGGCCGTGGCAACTCCGCCTGCAATCCCTGAGTACCTCAGCGGATCGGAGTCCTGCATCACATTCACTCGCGCGGATCACCCTTGCCAGATCCCTCGCCCAGGTCATGCTGCCCTGGTGCTTGAGGCGCAGATCGGAGGCTTCGAGATAAGTCGCGTCTTCATGGACGGCGGCAGCGGCATCAACCTAATGTTCGCAAGCACCCTAGCGGCTATGCGGATCCCGCAATGCAGCCTGGAACAATCAGACACAACGTTCCACGGCATTGTCCCAGGGAAGGGCATCTTCCCCCTGGGCAAAATAGGGCTCGACGTCATCTTCGGGAAGCCGGACAACTTTCGGCAGGAGCGCCTAGAATTCGAAGTGGTGGACTGGCCGTCGCAATACCATGCCATCCTGGGACGTGTAGCATTCGCAAGGTTCCTGGCCGTCCCACACTACGCATACCTACTACTCAAGATGCCAGGACCAAGGGGCGTCATCACAGTCCACGGGAGCTTCACCCGATCGGACCAATGCGACAGGGATTTCAACAAAATCTCCCAGTCCTTCGGCATGCAAGACGAGCTCGTAAGGCTCCGCGAGGTGATGGACAATGGGCTACCCCCAGTCACAAGGCAGAACGCACCCGACATGTCCTTCAACTCCACCGTCAACACCAAGAAAGTGCAGGTCCATCTGACAGACGCCTCCAAGACGGCGCTGATCGCCAACGACCTCAGCACAGCATAGGAAGGCGCGCTCGTCGAATTCCTCCGTGAGCGCTGGGAAATATTCGCCTGGTGTCCTGCGGACATGCCAGGAGTTCCCAGGGAATTCGTCGAGCACGCACTCAATGTCTTCCCAGACACCAAGCTAGTCAAGCAGTCTATCCGAAGATTGTCGGAGCCACGAGCCGAAGCTATAGGCAAGGAGATCAACAGATTACTCGCAGCAGACTTCATCCGGGAAATCAAGGAAAGCGAGTGGCTGGCAAATACGGTGATGGTCCCGAAGAAGGACACGGACATCCTGCGGATGTGCGTGGACTTCACGTCACTAAATAAACACTACCCAAAGGACCACTTCCCTCTTCCTCGGATCGACCAGATCATCGATTCGACTGCAGGTTGTGAGAAGCTCTCCTTCCTCGACGCCTACTCAGGCTATAACCAGATTCGACTCAAGGTCGAAGATCAAGAGAAAACGGCGTTCATCACACCGTTCGGAGTATTCTGCTACAAAACAATGCCCTTCGGGCTAAAGAACGCGGGTGCCACGTACCAGCGATGCATGCAGGCCTGCCTCAAGGACCATATCGGTCGCAACATCCAAGTCTATGTCGACGACATAGTCATAAAAACCAAGGAGGCAAGAACACTTATCGACGATCTACGCGAGACGTTCGACAACCTTGATCTCTACAGGATCAAGATCAATCCAGAAAAGTGCGGCTTCGGCATCCCCTCGGGTCAGCTGCTCGGGTACTTCATCTCTCAGCGAGGGATCGAAGCGAACCCGAAGAAAATCAAAGCTATCATGACAATGGAGAAGCCGAAAAACCTCAAGGGCGTTCAGCAGCTCGCAGGGCGAGTAGCGGCACTAAGCAGGTTCATCAGCCGCATGGGCGAGAAGGCCCTACCATTCTACCAGCTGCTGCGCAAGGCAGACAAGTTCGAGTGGACACCAGAAGCCAACGACGCATTCGAAAGCCTCAAGCGGCTCCTCTCCACCTCGCCTGTTTTGGTCACGCCAAAAGAGCGCGAGCCCCTGTTGCTGTACATAGCAGCCACACACCAGGTGGTCAGCACAGTACTCGTGGTCGAAGGACCCGAAGAAGGCAAGACCCACGGGGTACAACGCCCAATTTACTACCTCAGCGAGGTTCTCACTCCAACAAAACAGCGGTACCCGCACTACCAGAAGCTGGCCTACGGCGTGTTCATGACGGCTCGACGACTGAGCCACTACTTCCAGGAGCATCAGGTGATGGTCGTCAACGAGGCACCCCTGAACAACATCCTGAATAACCCAGAGGCCACAGGACGCGTGGCCCTGTGGGACATTGAACTATCACCCCTGGACATCGTCTACGAGAAGCGACATGCAATCAAATCTCAGGTCCTTCCAGACTTCCTGGTACACTGGATGGAGCTGCAACTGCCTGACACCCCAGATATGTCACAGTCCTGGACAATGCATTTCGACGGCTCCAAGCGCGAAGCAGGAGCAGGGGCAGGAGTCATACTGACCTCCCCGCAAGGTGACAAAATGAAGTACGTTCTTCGGATGAAATTCAGAGCCTCCAACAACGAGGTCGAATACGAAGCCCTCATCCATGGCATGAAGATGGCAAAAATATGTGGCGCAACACGCCTGGTCATCTACAGTGACTCCAATCTTGTCGTACAGCAGACGATGAATGAGTGTGACGCACACGCCGAAAACATGATCGCGTACCGCACGCTATACAACGCACTCGAAGGAGAATTCGACGGCTGCGAACTTCGGCACGTTGGAAGAGAGAGCAACGAGGAGGCCGATAGACTCGCCAACATTGGCTCCACTTGCGCAAAGGTGCCACCAGGTGTGTTCCTCGAACAAATCTGCGTGCCATCCATCAAACGGAAATTCCCCAAAGGATCACCCGAAGAAGCAGAACACTCGGGGGCTACGCTACCCGAAGGTCATGAAGGACCCGAAAAGTTGGATACCGAAGTTGCCATGGTCAACCTGATGCAGGTCATGGCAGTCGAAGAAACTTGGACACGTCCATACCTCCAGTTCCTGATAAACGGAGAATTGCCTGACAGCCCGACAGATGCCCGGCGCATATCTCGTCGGTCAAAAGCCTTCACCATCATCAACGGAGAGCTGTACAAACGCAGCATTACGGGTGTACTACAACGGTGCGTCACCATCGACGACGGCAAAGCCTTACTCCAAGATATCCATGAGGGCATCTGCGGCCACCATGCAGGCAGCCGCTCCCTTGTCGCCAAGGCTCTGCAAGCAGGATTCTATTGGCCAACGGCCATGAGCGACGCGAAGGACATCGTCCGAAGATGCAACGGGTGCCAACGGTTCGCCGACAAACCGCACGCACCTGGGTACGAACTTCGACCCATACCCATAGCCTGGCCTTTTGCCCAATGGGGCCTCGAAATGATCGGCAAACTGCCAAAATCTTCGAAAGGAGGACACGTCTTCCTCCTGGTCGCAGTCGACAAATTCACCAAGTGGATCGAGGCCATGCCAGTCACCAACCAGAAGGGCAAAACCGCCGTCAAGTTCTTCGAATCCATTGTCTACAGGTTTGGCGTACCGCACAGCATCATCACCGACAACGGATCAAACTTCATCTCCGAAGAAATCCAGGACTTCTGCGAAGTCCTCGGGATCAATATCACGTATGCCTTAGTGGCACACCCGCAAACAAACGGGCAAGTGGAAAAGGCCAACGGCCTAATCGGCGCTGGCATCAAGAAGCGCCTCATGAGCTCACTCGAGCACAAAGCTGGAAACTGGACGAAAGAGCTACCGTCTGTCCTGTGGAGCTTACGTACTACGCCAAACAGCTCCACCGTCTACACACCATTCTTCACGGTGCACGGAGCTGAGGCCGTGCTACCAGCCGAAGTACGCCACCAGGCTCCACGAGTCGTCGCTTACAGCGAACCCGAGTCCACGGATGCACTCGAAGACGTCGTCGACACACTCGACGAAGCACGGGATATAGCAGCAGCTCGATCAGCTGTGGACCAGCAAAGTCTCCGCAACTATCACAGCCGCCGGCTGCACCCAAGGTCCTTCGTCGAAGGAGACCTCGTCTTGCGACTCAAGCAAAAGCGACCGAACAAACTCACCATGGGAAGGACCCTATGTCATCACCGAAGTCATCCCAGGTGGCGCCTATCGCCTCAAGCACGTGGAGTCTGGAGTCGCATACTCCAACCCATGGAACGTCTCGCACCTGCGACGATTCTACCCGTAGCAACCTACCCCCTTTTACTTTCAGTAAGGCTTTCAGTCAAGGCTACTCAGCCGAACCATGTACCTCCTCCATTACGATATAAATAAAGCTAAGTGTCTCGCCCCCAACCTTCGGTTGACCATTTTTTCTGCAACTTTACTACATGCTACATACGCACTTGGGGGATCCCCCCACCTCACGATTTCATCGACTGGGGACCAAACGTGTACACCTGAGTAGCTGACTACGTCAGGAAAACGAAAAGGGCACGTACTCAATCAAAGCACTGCGTGCTCACAAACAAGCAAACCTTTACAACAAAGGGCACATAAACGCCCAGCCGCAAAATACAAATTTTACATCTATCTGTTTATTTTCAGGTCCTACCCATTCTGAAGAATAACCTGAGCACGCTGCTCAAACAAATCTACAATCTGTTCGGCATACTGCCTTACAGCCGCGTAATGCGGACGCATATCCCACTCGCCACCATCTGGTCGAGGAGGTGGCCCAGTCGCCACAGCAGCCAAATCTACGTCAGGGCGGTGCACCCTCAGAAGAGACAAGGCAGCCTTCACCCCTGCGACGAGCTGCTGCCGCACCAGCTCCTTGACATTGCTGGCACTCCGAAACTTCGTCAGAAGACCCGCAAGGGTCGTTGGCACGGCATCCAACGGAAACATGACGTGCAGCACCGAGGAAAGTGATGTCTGCACCTCGCGGAGCACCCGCGAAACCTGGTAGACACGATCCTGCACCGTCGCCAGAACCATGGCGCGATCACGATCCATCCAGAAGAAGCCGCCGGCCTCCATGTCCTGTTGAGTCAAGCAATTGACTCGAACAGCGATACGCTCCTTTTCTTCCCTCGGAGCAAGATTGGCACCTGCGACAACCGCACAAAACAAGAATAAGGCCAGCAGGCTCACCCGAAGAGTGAGCTACAACCCGAAAGAAGGATCAACTTACATTGCAGCTGCTCGGACAGCCAACCCAGCTCCGCCATAAAATACTCCTCTCTGGCTGCACCACGGTCTGCTTTGGATTTCCAAACGTCAGTGCGACCACGTAACCCAAGCAAATCTCTCTCCAAGCTGCGCACGCGGTCTCGAAGAAAAGCGAGCTGCGAAGAATCATCCAATGATGCTCGCAAGGGCCTCTCGGACGAAGTGTCAACTGGGTCAGCACCCGAAGGAACCTATAGCAGCAGAAAAAAGAAGGCACACAGACATTCAGCCAAGGATAGAGCACAACTCGGAGGAATTCATTAAAATATATAAGGCCACTACATGGCATAAGGATGGTACTACAAAAGATATTTACAACAAAAGTAGACTACAAACTACCCTACGTCTACTATTCCTAAGGCGGAGGACACTGAGTTGCCTCAGAACCAGACTGCCTAGCTTTGGCCTCGCCCTGCTGCCGCAATGCATACTCAGACAGCAAGTCAATGAGCTTGGGCCCATGTCGCCTGCAGCAAGTGGAGTAGGCAGCGAAGGCTACCTCGGATCCATCCGCAGCTGTCGGCATCCGAGAAGTAATCTGGGGCAGGTCCAGATCCGCCCCAGCCGCCATGGCCATCGCCAGCCCGACGGACGCCCCGATGCCCTTCTGCTTGCGCTTGTACGCTGCAGGCGCTTCGGCTGACAGAGCCTCTCCAGGGCATCCACATCTTCAAGGGGTGCGCCCTTCGGGAAGAGCTCCTGGTAGAAGCGACCAAGGACCTCTTTCGCCTTGGCAAGGGAGTTGACGACGGTGCTGCAGCGGTCTTCGACCGCTACAGTGGCATCATCTAGAGCACTCCCGTGCTCCAGAGCACCGCGGTCGAACTCGATGCCTGCGGCATCTGAGACAAAACAGAAGAAAAACATGAAGAAAAGCAGCATAAAAAGAAGATCCGTAGAAAAAGAAACAAGTCCAAAAGCTTGTACTCATCCGAAATGGCCTTGGCAGCAGCCATGAGCTTATCTGCCACCCCTTTTTCACGAGCAGCCGCAACGGTGGCCAGCTGCTCCTCACGATCTGCGGCCTCCTGCTGCAGACGCTCTTTCGCTTCGGCTGCCTTCGCCAGCTCCAGCTCAAGGCTCTCTCTCGCACCAGCGGCAGCTTCGGCATTCTGCTCCGATTGGCCAAGGCTCTTCTTCAGAGCATCGACCTCACGAAGAGAGTCGTTATGCTCCTCTGCATTTACAACAAGCAAGTGTCAAAGAACAGGACCAGGATAAGCAAGAGAGGTACTAAAAGGGAGACGAATACCTTGAAGCTGCCGTAGTTTCGCCTCCAGCGTCAGGCGTTCCTCCACCAGCCGCTTGGCCTCTTGGACAAAAGGCTGCAGCAACAGGCAATAGTAGTAAGAGCAGGACTTGGGGGCTACGCCCAACACAAAGAAGCATAAACAACATCAGCATACGAAGACACTCGGGGGCTCCCCCCGTAACATCAAGCAGAAAAACTTACGTGCTCTGAAGGCGAACCCGCAGGCCCGCCTGCGAAATTCTAGGGCGCAACCACCAGCCTCTCCTGCACAGGAGGAACTGGCGCAGCATCACCCGAAGTCGCCACCGTCTGAGGAGGAGGCGACGCAATGTTCGACTCCTCCATCATCTCCCGCCCACCATCACTAGAGCCGTCGGAGGATTGCCTGCATACGAAGCCAATCAACACAGGTGCAAACACCATCAAGGAAAAAGGGTAACAACACAACAAGAAAATTTACGAGCCCAATGCGCTCAGGTCGAAGATGGGAGAAGCCCTTCGGGCCCTCTTCTCCTCTTTCTTCTCTTCCTTCTTCTCCTCCTTCTTTTCTTCCTTTTTCCGCTTTGCTGGCGGGTGCGGCGCGACAGCCCGCACATGAATGGCAGGAAGGGGAGAGGAAGAACCCCCATGAACATCATAATGACGCTCAAGGCCTAGAGGATTCCCGGGAGTCGGAGGAGTCGAGGCATCCGAAGACTCGCTGGAGCTCCGTGATCGCTTGCGCGAATGGTCCTCACTCGACTCGTCGGCATCCTCCGCTGGAGATCGCGCTGACGGTAGCTCGGATACGGAGTCCACCACTTCATTATCCGGGGCATTCGGATACCTTTCGGGCAACGGTTGTACCATGCCCGGCACTTTGAAGCTCTGCAAGAGGAAAAGGAACCTTGCTAGCAAACAAAGGAAAAAGTACACAGCTGACAAAAACAAAAGGGGAGCACTACGTGCGCAAATCTACACCTTCGGTACGACCAACGTCGAAGAAAAGGGAGGAGTCTGCGACTTCCCTGGGATTTCTTCGTCGGCCTTGAACTTCAACAGTGCGCGAAGAGCCTTGTCAAGTTCCACCTCGGAGATTTTCTCACTCGAAACCCTCGTCGGATCACGGCGCCCAGAGTAAAGAAACATCGGATGCGCCCTCGCTTGGAGAGGCTGCACCCGACGCTCAAGAAACGTCCGGATGACGTCGACACTGTTCACCTCCTTCTCAGGAATCAGTTGGAGATCCTCCACCCGACGGTACAGGGCCTCTATCTCCGCCACCTCACCGTCTAAGATTTGGTTTTTCCAGGATCTTTTCTTCTCAATCAATTGGGAGGGGTCAAAAGGAACGAGACCAAAATCTTGCCCAGGCAGTACGGAGTCACGGATGTAAAACCATTTCTTCCGCCAGTACTGGACAGATTCGGACATGGAAAAGGAAAAGAATTGCACATTGGGACCGAGGGAGATGATGAAACCCCCAAGGGGATACACACCATCCGAACCAGACTGCCTCTTCACGGAATAAAGCTTCCGGAAGAGGCCAAAGTGCGGCTCAATGCACAGCCAGCACTCGCAAAGCGTGATAAAACACGCAATGTGGAGAAGGGAGTTGGGAGACAGATGATGGAGTTGAACCCCATAGAAAAAGAGCAGTCCACGAAGAAAGTCATGGACTGGATACAAAAACCCACGCAAGACGAAGGCAAGAAACATAACCCGGTACCCAGATGGGGGACGGGGGATTACCTCATTGCCGGGGAGTTTGACGGCCGTCGTATCCTGCGGGATCAGGCTCCGCTCGCGCAGTTTACGGAGATCGCTCTCCCGCGTTTCTGATCGCCGCCAGTCACCATCGGTGACGCGAGCAGCGGCGGTGCCTTTCTTGCCTCCGGCGGCGCCGGTCCCAACCGCAGATGAGGACTTCTTTGTTTTCCCCATGGCGCTACAGCGGTGGTGGCGATGACAACGCAGAAAGAACGAAGGAAATGTGGAAGGAAAGCTCAGCGCGCAGCAAGAATCGCTCAAGAACAAGGAGGCAGTGAACAGATGAACTGGTGCGGTGAAAAACAAACCACGATTTCACCCAGGATTATAACAGCGAAGACGACGCACGCTGGCCGTCCATCGAGAAGACCTAACGCCAACGGTAGATCTGGCCGTACACGTGTCAACACCACAACGAACCGTCGTTACCACGCCGCGCGTGACCGGTCAATTCAAAGTCAGCAAGTGGGACCCACGCTTCGTCCAGTCAAGTCATCTCTGGCGTAGCAGACGCTTGAGGTCATCGATCATAAGCACTGACGTCATCAAAAGCTATACTAGCACCACTTCGGCTCCACAGCTAAGAGTACTCACTCGAATCTATGATTCGACTAAATACTCGGGGGCTACTCCTATCAGGAGCGCTGGCCGCGCACCCGACAGACAAATGAGGACAAAATTACTTATCTGAGTCCTACGTCGAGTCTACGACTCCACTACGGACTCGGGGGCTACTCCCATAGGGAGGATGGATTTAAGCATCCGAAAATTTTCGAGTCCTGCGGACCTAATGACTGAAACAATGCTTGAACTAAAAGTCTCTGTTCGAGTCTATGACTCGAACAGACACTCGGGGGCTACTCCCATAGGGAGCGCTGATCGCGCACCCTATGAAATCTTCGACTGCGATCTTCCGGATCCGCACGCAAAAAAAAATTGGCAACTCTGCCCCAACAAAACGCTAAGTGAGCAACAATCTCCTTGGCCACTCGAAACACCTCCGAGGTGATAAATGTTCGGATGCTGCGTCTGCGACGCAAAGATAAGACCCACAGATATCATCTGATGTCCTGGCAACGCACCTGACTGCGCTTTGCTAGTATGAATCCGTACCAGCAGGTATGATGAAAAATCCTGACGGACGCGTTGGGTACACCAATTAAAATCACTGGAATTCCACTCCTATAAGTCCTCCGCGGCCCGAGTTGAATTATGCCAGCATATGTTCCAGGCCCGGGTTAAGGGACCCAAACCTGAAGAAGATCGTGTTGTTTCGTCCTAAGACAGTTAACTGACCCTGATCCGTCGGGTGAGTCAGGCACACGCATCAACAATCCCTACACACATATACTATTAACATATAGTTGCTCCCGAAGGATGGAAGAGTCCTCAGCCGAATCTATGATTCGACTGATCACTCGGGGGCTACTGACATGGTTATACCCTACGGGTACATAACTTCAGCATACCTAGTCCAGCCCAAGGAAGGCCCACGGCAGACATACACTGGACCATGAAGATTTTCGGGTGGCCAAGGCCCATGACGTCTTCGGATCCTTAGAGAGCAAGACTAGAGGAGATAGGAAATTCAAAGGGGTAAAACCCTAGAACTTGTAACCGACTAGGACTACGCCCGGGACCTGCCTAAGTCTATATAAAGGCCAGGAGGGCACGTCCTAGGGCAACTCGGCTCATACTTTCGCACACGCATCCACGCCAGATCGAATCTGCGCACCCTGTAACCTTCGGTTCCGCCGTAATCAAAGAGCAGACAAGCAGGAGTAGGGTTTTCCCTCCGGGGGCCTGAACCTGGGTAAATCTCATGTCCCCTGGTTGCTTGTCTGTTAACCGTGCCACAATCTCCAGCATCCCCATATTCTCCAAAACCCAAGTCCATAACAATGGGCATTGACGAGATTAAACCTCGTCACATGGTTTGTTCCCGACCTGATCTATCACATGATATGAGTTTGGTCAGTTGATACATGGCTAATCCTGGTAAAGAACATTAGAATGTTGTTCAATGGATTTTTAGGTACCTTCGTGGCACATCTAAAGCTTGCTTGAAGTTTGGCAGGACTGGTGGGGTACTCGTAGGCTATGTGGATTCAGATTATGCTGCCGATTTGGATAAGAGAAGGTCCCTCACAGGTTATCTGTTTACTGTTGGTGGATGTGGTGTTAGCTGGAAGGCTACTTTGCAGGATGTTCCTGTTGGAATTATGCCCTAGAGGCAATAATAAAGATGTTATTATTATAATTCTTGTTCATGATAAAGTTTATATTCCATGCTAAATTGTATAAAGCGGAAACTTTGATACTTGTGTGGTTTATGAACAACATCATGTCCCTCGTACGCCTCTATGGACTAGCTCATTGATTAATGATGGTTAAGGTTTCCTAATCATAGACATGAGTTGTCGATTAATAATGAGATCATATCATTGGGAGAATGATATGATAGACAGACCCAAATCAAGCAGAGCAATTAGATCGTGTCATCGTGTTCATCTTTGCGAAGCTTTTTCTTATGTCAAATATTGTATTCCTTAGACCATGAGATAATGCAACTCCCTGGTAACGGAAGAAAGCTTTGAGGTCATCAAACGTCATCCTATGAGAGGGTGATCATAAAGGTGTCTCTCAGGTGATCGGAAAGTACTTGTTGGGTTGTATGTATCGAGATGGGATTTGTCCCTCCCAAGTCGGAGAGATATACTTTGGGCCCACTCGGTAATCGATATCAACACCGCTTGCAAGCACGTGGTTAAGGACTTAATCACAAAGTGATATCAGATTACGGAACGAGTAAAGTACTTGCTGTGAACGAGATTGAACTAGGTATGCCGATACCAACGATCAAATCTCGGGCAAGTAAAATATCGCACACTTAACGTGCCTCGACGCTAGGATAGAATGGATAATTGGTTTGTGAGTTTTTGTTCGGAGTCTCGGATGATATCCAGGACATCACGAGAGGTTCCGGAATGGCCCGGAGAATAAGATTCATATAAAAGAAAGCAGTTTTTAGATTTCGGAATTGTTTCGGAATGTTCAGTATTGTACCGAAAGGTTCTAGAAGCTTCCGGAGTGGGACCAACGTGGCCCCACTTGTCGGAGGGGGGCGTGGGCCTACGAGGGAGTGCCCTGGCCGCATTGGGCCAGGGGTACAAGGCCCCATAGGCCCAGCCGGCCAAAACCCTAGGGAAACCCTAGGGGGACCTTCTAGAAGGGGGGAAGACTTGCCCCCCACTCCACCCTTGGGGCCGTCGCCCTAGGGCTTGGAGGAGGGGGCAAGGGGGCCGGCCAACCCTCTATATAAAGAGGGTAGGGGCGCACCCTCCTCCCACCCCTCCTTGAACCCTATTCGCCTACCTGCTGCCCTCTAGATCTCTCTCTCTCCCGATTGCGCGTAGGCGAAGCCCTGCCGCGGAAATTCTCCACCTTTGCACCACGCCGTCGTGCTGTAGATCCAATCTATCTCTCCACCCCACTTGCTGGACTGAGGAAGGAGGAGACGTCGCGGTGCCGTACGTGTGCATCTCTCGGAGGCGTCGCCACTTGCGGCGTTGGATCGGATCGGGTCACGAGGAGGAAAAGGCTAGTACGACTACATCAACCACGTTCTGTTGAACGTTCCGCTATGCGATTTCTTCAAGGGTATGAAGATCTCATCTATCCCTCTCGTTGATTGCATCTCCTAGATTAGATCTTGGATTTTCCGTTCGCATCCGTAGAATTTTTTTGATTTACTATGCTGTGAAACCCTTCAGTTCCAGCACAATCTACAACTGAGGCTGAGTACATGGCTATCCATGAAGCATGTAAAAGGCTGTTTGGCTGAAAGGTCTGTTTGCTGAGCTTTGTGGAGATGATTTTTGCATTAAGTTATTTTGTGACAGTCAAAGTGCAATTTATCTCACTAAAGATCAGATGTTGCATGAGAGGACAAAGCACATTGATATTAAGTACCACTATATTCGCGACGTGGTTGCACGAGGTAATCTACAGGTATGCAAGGTTAGTACTCATGATAATCCTGCTGATATGATGACAAAGCCTGTTCCTGTTGCTAAGTTTGAGCTTTGCTCAAGCTTAGTTGGTATAACTGTTTAGCCCAAGAGGCTATTTGGCGCGAGCAAGTGTTTCTTTGTTGATTCAGGTGATTGTTGAAGTTCATGCTACAAGGAATTTGTCTCAAGGTGAAGTTTGTTATATTGTGATCCAAATTCAAGTATTGGTGCACTGAAGAAAGCTAACTTCGGCCCAAGCCGGTATGGATCGTTGCCACCATCTATATATACATCCTGTAAGCCGCCTGCTAGGGTTTATCGCATCTTTGATAACTCACGGCGTTTGTAAACACCCACCGAAAATAGTGAAGAGTTTGCTGGCTGACACCCGTGGTTTTTCCCCCTTCATGTTGGAGGGGTTTTCCATGTTAAATCTCGTGTCCCTCTGTCGTGTTTACTTCTCATTCTTCGTTATTGTGCATCTCGTAATATAACAGAGCTGGCCAAGACCTTACACTTGTTCTTTATTTTCATCACGGAAAGACATATTTTATAATAGTAGCTCGATCACGAAGTGATCTTTTGCAGGCTCAAACAAACGTATACTATCACAGCGTCGATTAATTCAACTAGCAGGAGTACATGTAGGGTCTTCGTCCTCAAGCTACAGATTTTACACGTGAGAATCAGCATAAAGAAAACTGGGATTAATATTTCATCCCGGTCAATCTGCCAGAGATCGATCGAGTTGCAGATCAATGCTTTGGCCGCGCGCGAGGAGAGAAAATGAGCTGGTGTGGTGTACGTCAGGAATCCGATGCGTGCTTAATCTTGGGAAAATGATCCATCGGATATATATAGTAGTAGTACAGTATTCCTTTCCATATCTGCAGGCAAGCAGCCCGTCTTTCGTTTTCAGCGTTCGTTTGCCTCCTCCGGATGATGCAACCCACGAAAGTGATCGTGTCTCTAGAAGATCATGTACCTCGTGTTCCATTCTCGACCACGCATGTCGATCCATCGCATATCCATTTACTGTGGAGTGGTGTCCGCTGAAGTTGATACTCTACTGATCACTCTATTCAGATGTAAAGATGCAAAATGTCTGACTTTTTATGGTCTCATGTGCATCTCTTGGGATATTATTCTCCCTTATAGTTTTTTTTATCATAGATGGATTTTCACTATCCAACAACTTAGGAAAAATACAACTCCAGTTTAATAATACATCTGACCTTTGAACTATTTCAAATTAAAACTTAGTACTATGTTTTACCCTTTAAATGACATTGTGGCTGGTTTTACCATGTTATATTAACTACTCCAAATTGACAAGACATGCCTAGGATTACGTGTCAATGCAAGGTGTATCGGCTAGTGTACCGCTGCGTGCACCTGTCCAGCGTCTTGTGTTCTCCTAGAGCATCTCTATTCGTGCCCGTTAGAAACTGAACTTTCCCGGCGACATATGGGCCGCGTCTAGTTTTTATCACAGATCAGAGTCTGTATATTACCCGGTCCATAAAACTTATCCGATGACCCGTTTAAACCCCCTATCAAACCAGTATATCTAGCGGTCGGAGAGGACGTCCCGAGGGGAAACTCTATCCCCTCTGCCGTGCGCCCTCACCCTCTCCACCGGCAAGCCCTCCAGCGCCCAAATCCATGTTTTCATCGTGACCTTTTCTATATTTTGCTCAAGTTCTGCCAGCTCCAGATACTTCTAGAAAGGGAAATATCTCCGCAAGAAAAGAAAAGCATAATCCAGCTCTTCCAGCTCCACTGGCCTTGGTTGGAGAGACAGCAGAGGCAGCAGGAGGGCAACCCCAACCCAACTAGTACCAGCAAGCAAAGCATTGAAATCTCCAAGCAAGGCCTCGCCTACAAGGAAAGGAAAGGAAAGGAAAGAAAAGCTCCTGATCAGAAACCGTACCAGCAGGCAATATACTACTAAACAAGTGTGTTTCTTTCCCTTCCTCCGGCGCCCCCGCAGCAGGATAAGATCACATCGCACATGCACAGTCATCATACCATATCCTATCTCCTTCTCCTACCTCTTCTCCCTCTCCACACCTAACTTATCCATTATCTAATCACATTTCGCAACCTCATTAAATTAGCAGAAGCCATCGGCATCAAGGCATCGATTACTACTAACCACATCCCACACACACATCTCGGTTCTGCCCTTGTCTCTTCCTCTTCGAACTTGTCGCCTGGAAAAATCCAGAAGAAAAGAAAGGGTTGAGGTGAGCCATCATCAAGAAAACAAGATCGCTTCGTGCGACGCACCGACGCTGCTGTATGAAAACAATGGTGGAAACGAAGAAGTTAAAAAACAAAAATGTCAAACATGTCGCTGTGATTGTGATTTACTACTACTGGTAAATACATTTTCACCCGTTCCCCAAGGGACAACCAGCAGACAACAAGCAAAGCCCGAATGGACATCGTTCATGGAGTATAGTAGTTTACGCGGCCACCCGTTCCTGTTTTTGCCGCCCGTCTGATGCAAACGGGGGGCGTGTCCCTGCGCAAATATATATATTCTTATTGTTTCGAAAAGGAACTCCGTCCTATTTCGCCGTTGCGATAGATCTGCGCGCCACGCAGATTGCCAGGGAAAGAAGCATCTGGATGGATGTATGAATCTGCTTGCTGCTGCTGCTTTTTTTTTGGAGCAAAGTTTACTTCCTGCAGAAAGTGCTTTGTGTAGTACTAGTATCTTTGGTTGATCCTTCCTCCCCCATTGGATAGCATTTCAAAATCGTTTTCGTCCCGCAAGGCAAAGCATGTCACTGGTTGTTAAGGACCAGCCAACCAACTTGGGAGATGATGGTGGCATCAGCATAATCTTGGGATCCTTCACCCAGCAAATCAAATTTGTATCGGCAAGTTGTTGTTTGTGTACTATGTCGACAGGTAGATCAGGAGCAGAGCAATTAACTAAGCTTCGTGATCATCATCATCATTGGTTAATGATCGGTGCCATGGGGATCGGTTACTGGTTATGTCAGTTCATCGCCGGAGCAGTTCATACATGAGGTCAACGGGATCCAAAGAAAAGAACACTGAACACACCGAGCTTAGCCCGGACGATTACACATGCTCTTGCAATTATGCTTATATATAATTCAGTAAGCAGCGGACAACTCTACTAGCCAAGGGAGACGCAAAGATCAGGCGGTTGCTAACTGCGAATTCGCAGCTACTGATTGTTGTTGTAACTAGCGACGACGCCGCCGCTATTTCGAAGATCTGACAGCGAGTAGGACCTCGGCGACCGGAAGCTCCCGCTCCTCCTGGCCGGCGCCGGTCCGCCCGTCTGAGTCTGCAAGCTGAGCATCGGGGGCGGCAATGCCAATGCCGGCGCGTTCTTGCCGCGGTGGCCCTGCTCCGGATGCTCGTCGGAGTCGGAGCCGTCGGAGTCGTCCTCCTCGCCTTCGTCGCCCTCGTGGAGGGCGTGGTCCGGGGCGAGCAGCGGGGGCAGGTAGGTGGCCGTGGCCAGGGAGCTGCAGGAGGCGCGGCGCGACCAGGTGGCCAGGATGCGGCGCCGCTTGTTGAAGGGGTTCTCCGGCTTGGCCAGCTCCTTCACGGCCTCGCGCGCCGCCGCCTCCGCCAGGCTCGTGAACGACTTGGACTTGCCGGCGTAGAAGCTCGACAGCCCGTTCCTGTTGACAAATCCACAACAGAACAAAACGATCAGTCATCCTCTTTCTGAATCATCAGTTGCAGTTGAGGAATTGGTAACCGATGATCTCTAGACTGGTACTTCCGCTACGGATCAAAAAAATCCCCCCGAAAAAGATCTTTTTTTCCCATTTCGCACAAGAGAGCATATTCTCGGAAGCTTTTGACTCACTTGATGGGCAAAGAATCCTCCAGGGCCTCAAGGCACCCGAGGCCTGGCTCCTCCTTGAGCTTGCTCTCCACCTCCTCCTCCTCCTCCCCGTCCTCGCCGGCCTCCGACGAGGAGTCCTCCCCGATGGACGAGCTGGACAGCGACGGCGCGCCGATCGACGAGCTGTCCGTCAGCACCTCCTCCGCCTCCTCCTCCTCCTCGATGAAGAACCCGTCGCTCAACTTCTTGTTCCCCAGCAGCACCTCCCCGTCCTTGGTCTTGCCGCCCGATCCGGGGAAGCCGCCGTAGGCCTGGAACGCCACCGCCGTCGACATGTCCGCGCTACGGGATCCGGCGATGATCCGGACGGTGGTGCCAGCTCGCGCGCGGTAGCTAGGAGGGAGCAAATCTCGGATGGAAAATGGATATGGTGTCCGTCCAAGAACAAGGACGCACCAACTCAGCAGCAACTTGTAAGAGGGAGAGAGAGAGAGACGATGGAAAGAGGAAGAAAATGGGTGAGGATGGGATAAGATAAGAGCAACGACAGGAGAGGAGTTGTGTAGGCGGGGTCTTTGTAGGCTCGTGGGTCATGGCATGGCCGCTCCGAGGAACCGGATCCTCTGCGGCATACAATACAACCCACAGAGGTGCAACCGTGTAGTGTGCCACTCCATGCTTGGGAAAAACCATATGAGTTATGAGAAATTGTGGTGGAAATTGTACATATTGATGCCAATCAATAGGAGTAAATTATGAGTTGGTTCCAAGTATCGCAGAACATTCGGGTGATCGATATATGCCAAGTATGGTATAACAACCTCCAATCGTGGATATTGTGATATCCTTGTCGTGGTATCCGCATGATCTCTACGGCGTAGGATGAAACGCACGGCAGTGGCAATGTCGCATACTGCTCGAACCATGTCTACATTAAGAAGAAACCGACAACATTCGTGCGTCACAGTTTGTGCCACATTGTGTGGTACTGCCAAATATGCGTATTTATCATGTACCGTAAAGTATTTGTCGTTTGGTATGCGTCAAACATGGCATAACAACTTGAAATCCTGGATGCCATGACAGGTTTGTCGTGTTTTGCCGCGTGATTGTGATTCTCTATGGGGTGGAATGAAGCATGCATCACCTAGATGCCGTGCAACACTCAAACCATGTGTGCGATAGGAAGTATGAGTTGGCACCCCGTATCGCAGAATATTCGGGTGATCGATATATGCCAAGTACGGTATAACAAACTCAAATTGCAGATACTGTGACATCCTTGTCGTGGTATCCACACGGTCACGACAGTGGCAATGACGCATAGTCCTCAAATCATGTCTACATTAGGAAGAAACCGACAAGATCTGTGTGTCACGGTGGTGCCACTCTGTGTGTGATACCGCCAAATGTGTGTATCTATCGTGTAGTGTAAAGTATTTGTGTGTTCGGTACGCGCCAAACATGACATAACAACCTGCAATCCTGGATGCCAGTACATGTTTGTCGTGTTTTTGCCGCGTGATGTCCTCTTAGGCGTGGAATTAATGAAGCATGCATCACCCAGATGTCGTGGAGCGCTCAAGCCATATGTGCGATAGGAAGTAACCGATGACGACAGGGTGTCATGTTGCGTGGTAGCAATGCTAATCAGTACAATAAATACTGGACATTGTCTCTGCGTGTCACGGAGTAGCTGGACGATCGGCACGAGCCACTTTTGGAATAACAACCTCGAAATCTTGGCACATGCTTTGTCGTGGTGTACGTGTGATCCTATCTGACGTGGAAAGAAGCGCACGAACAAAATTGGTTAGTGCTCGAACCTTACCGTGTGATGCTAGTAAGTAACCGACAACGTTCCACGTCACGAGGGGCGTCGTGTAGCGTGATATCGATATATCGCTCGATGCGTCAGAGAGACGTGTCTTAGAGAGCATGGCGTCATCAGAAGATGAATTTGGACGGTTCTGATGCACTCTAATGCTCCGTTATGGAGCGGACACTCGCATTATATCATCTCGATACAGTTGTTGTGGCTCGAGCAGAAGGGGTAGGAATGGCCAGGTTACATGGTGTAGCATCTCCATGGCCGTCCATGGACGTGGATGGGAAGTTCACAATTTTGTTTCTAGAACGGGGTGTCCCATTTATGTATATATTTTTTGACAAGAAAACCAATTGCTCCCTCGCTAGTACATTTCAGGCGACGGGTTCCATGTCTGGCTGGCTGGCGGGCGGGCGCAGAGGATCCTGACGCAGAGGACGGAACGGATGTGCTCCCCTTGCGGTGGTGGTGCGTGGACGGGGTCCATCCATCCATCCATCCACAGTTTCTGGCCCGTTTCCGTGTGCGTCATTAGTCGGAGAAAAACCGGGGGAAAAGAAAGGAAGAAATCCAGGCCAGGAGGATATCGCTTGGGCAGCAGGGAGAGTAGGCCGTCCCTATCCGTTTACTACAGTCGCGGTGGCTGGCTGGCGTCCGGGCCCCACCCCGCCCCACCCCGCGGGACAGGATGAGGATGAGGTGGTGAGGTGTTTTGACACGTTCCCCTCTGCCTCTCTGGGCGGCACCGCGTGGCCTGGGTCTGGACCAGGATGGGGGATGGGGGGAATGGGAGGGAGGAGGCGCCCAGCTGGACAGCGACGTGGCGGACGAGGTTGCTCGCTCGCTCGTCGACGAGGCTGGTCTCGTCAATACCGCGGCGTGGGAGGCTGTTTTTCTTTTTAATTTAGCGTTCTCGAAAGAAATGTGCTCCGAAAATACATTTTAGTACTTTCTCCCCTCTAATATAGATAGATGTTTTAAATTTGTCAAAATTTAGTAAATATAGACACTATTTACTATATAGATTCATTCAAATTTTGAAAAATCCGAGACATATATTTTGAGACAGAGGGCATAGTAAAAAAATTTTGGCTGTCCTCTAGGGTGTCAAGTGGGATTCCACAAAAATCTCACTTTTAGTTTATAAAATTTCAGTGTAATTTTTTGCTTAAAATTTAAATTTTAGCAAATAAACTAAAGGTGATATTTTGATGGGATTTCATTTGACACCCTACTGTTCTGCAATACGCTTGTAGTGCGAGCAGCATTATCGAGTATTCTTTGTTGCAGATAAATCTGGTCTCTGGAATTTCTTTTATTTTTCAGGGCGGGTTGGAGAACAACCCCTTTTCGTGTTCTCGTGTGTGTGTGTGTATGGCGTGAGTCATTATTTGGTCAAAGGAAACGAAGTGAAGGCGTCTCACGTTTGTGTTTACAAAACTCTAGTGGAGGACCGCACTGCTTTTGTGTGACTGCAGCGTCTAGTATTGCGACCGCCCAACTGAAAACAACTAGCTATACTCGACGTACGTACACGCGCCCTTAATCGTTTTCGTACGGTGCACGGTACATTTCGCGGTGGCGTACGTGAGAATACGCACGCGAAAACGGATCTGGATCTCTGCTCAGTTACAGCGGGACATACGTTTGTGTGCTTCCATCCAGAGGTCTTCTATCTTCTTACAACAACGTACTCCCTATGATCATATAAATTGACTCCAACCCCATATTAGTTGACTTGGATTTATTAAAGTTTGGATAAACCTTTATAATAAATAGTGTTTAGATTTATCAAATTTAGACAAATATAAGGCAGCTAATATGGATCGAAGGGAATAAATACATTCAAATGTATCTAGTCAGATTTTATTGCTAAAAATTTGAGTTAACTAATATGGACCTGAGGTAGTAATTTCTTTTCTATTTTCGGGCGGGGGCGGGCTGGAGATCGAGCAACCGAATTCGTGTGTTTTTTGGGGTGCATGATTTTTTGGTCAACAAAGGAGAAACGAGGCAATGCGCAAATGTTTATGTAGGAGACCTCTTCGCTGCTTTTGTGCGACTGCAGCGTTCTACTACTGCGACTTGCCAACTGACGGCTGCCCGATCCACTCCTCGTATTCGTGTAGTGCACGGTACGGTATACATACGTGTTCGCGCGAGAAGGGCCGACGACGGGGAAGGACAGTAACGGCTCTGGATCTCTGCTTAATTACAGCGGGGGGCATGCGTTATGTCTGTCGATCGGAAGTGGATGATCCACACACGCACAAAAACAAGCGACTGCCACGATTAATGATGACGAGACGACGTTGAACCTGAGACCTGGCATTCTTCTTCTAAGCATACTAGAAAGGTGTCCGTGCGTTGCAACGGATACCTATTATCCTGATACATATTACCCTGATATTCAAATGGTAGGAACACCGGAGATAAAAAATAAGAAAATGTCGAAGAGCAGGAATAAGTAAAAAGGCCGCGCGGAACGCATATTATGTGTTATTACATAAAACACCGTTGTTTCTAAAGTTCCCGTACATTGTTATTGAATAATGTTTGGAGAAGAAATGTTTTTCCCTACAGTCACAAAACCAAATACATCCACACTTATCGACTGTTAAGTAATTTCCCAAACAAACTTGTACTATAAGAACAAAATGTAGCGAGGTACTCCCTCCGTTTTAAAATATATGATGTTTTAGATTTATGAAGGTAATGTTAGGAGTAACCTATGTACTAAAGGGCGTCTAGATATATGACCTTCACAAAGCTGAAACATCTTTGATTATGAAATAGAGGGAGTAGGTCTCTTTAGCTACACACCTATACCTTGCCGATGAGCCATAGATCCTACAAAAAAACTTGTACTGCAAGAACAAAATGAAAGTATTGAACCGAGAAAACACAATATGTACTTAGTATAATGGTTCAACGAGCCGCACAGCAAGAGGCGTGTCCATCTTCGAGGAACCATTGTTTGCATATGTCAGTGGAGATGCTACACGCAGCCTATTTGCACCTTGTATTGTAATCTGTATAGATATAGATGCTACAGAAAAGTATATGCACATTTCACAGAATTTGAGTAGAAATTATCTAGTCCATTTAAATGCTTGTTTAAGTTCATTAGATGTGTCATAAGGCTCATCAAATGTAACATTCATATTGATCATTAACTGAAGATTAAGCGCAAAACAGATACATAATTCTTTATGGCATCAACGGTAATCAACCGCAAAGTTTTTCCACCTATATACTTGATAACGTTCACAAGCACCTAAATGAGGAAATTGACATCAGCAATGAACAACACATTTTTTTTACCCAGTGAGGCAACAACCCCACATCAAACTTTTATTTCAAAAATAAAGGAAGTTTTGTACAAAAGAGGAAAAAAAGTCTACCTATGTTACAGCAAGGCCTTAATCAAGGGAGCGAACCTATCCATTTAGTGAAACTATCAAGGTGATTTGCTTTAATCCTATGCTTTAGAAGATTTACATCATTAATGAAATTACATTTCCACTTCGCAAAAGTGGGTCTTTGCTTCCTAAAAATCTTACATTTCTTAAAATCCAGATGTTCCAGAAGACAGTAATCATGATCTTTATGAAGAAAGGATGCTTGAAGATATCACGTACAGCAGTAACAGTATGATGCAAATCACCATTACCTCTGGTCCAATCAATCCGCAGGTAGTTCCAAACACGAAGGCTGAAATTGCATGGTCCAATCATGATCTCTATGAACACGTTGTAGGCAAAGAAATACAAATTGCTACTAAAAATCCAATGTTCCCAAAATCCGTTTGGTAGAGCTTTGCATGTCATTTCAAAATAAGTACCAAAACCTTGCTCCCTTGAAGATACCACAAATAGAGAACTATATCTTTTGACCCGGCAATACAAGTGAACTTCAGGTAAAATAATTAGGCCCAAAAAACACACGTTTTCCCATCATATTTCAAACATCATCAACTTCAGAAGTGATGCTCAAAAGTATGAATAGAATTTCATGGGAAATAATATATGTTAGCTTCAAGATAAGCATATAAAGGATTCTTGCTCATAGAACCATTCAGTTATGTTTTGTACATGGCCTTGTGGTCCTTAATTTTCATGTTTGTTGGAAGAGGTTTGTACACGATGGTTACTTATAGGAAAACAATCTCCCTTCTAAAATACTATATTGTGAAGTTTTATTAGCATCTGTGTACTGAAAACTCTTGGCCAAATTATCTTTGTTTAAGAAGTACCATCTTGAACGCTTAGTGCGAAGAGATTCATTTATGGTCTAGGACAACAAATGATCCCTCTTTTGTGATTAAATGCAAGACTGTCCAAGATTGGACCGCTTATATATGTGACCTGAGTGCATGATCTTGCCCAATATCACAAAAAAGGCAGGCCAGAAACATCATTATGACCCAAGTAAATCAGTATTACGTCCTATTATTTTAAGGAGTATACGGACTAAGAAATCAATAGCATCCACTGAGAAATCCAAAGTTATGTAATGTGCTACAGAGAACCTATCAAGTAATCATGATGAATTTTGGAAGTCAAAATACAGATACAAAAGTGATAAGATATGAAGACAATATTGAGTAGACATGGTTCAGAAAAAGGTCTCTAACAAGCAAAGTGCCGCAGTAGTTCGAATCAAAATAGAAATTCAAACCATTCTGTACACTTGGTCATGGTAATCAGATTGAAACTAACCACACAGTTTCCAAGTACCAGCGACACATCTTACACAATCCTGTAAATTTGATCTGAAGCATTTTTTAAGTGTGCTCACATAAATCAAGGCTAGATAATTGGATTTGGGGAATAGGAGTTGAGAAGCTCTCACCGGAGGTGGGCTCACACCTGGGAGGAGAGTTGCTCGAGGCCATTGCCAGGCTTGCACTGCCATCTCTTACGTTCTCGCAACCTGCTTGCCGACCATGTTATCACATGACGCAGACAGCCTGACACGCAGTTTGTGATGGGAAACAGAGGAGCCGTGCATGTCATCATAGAGTCACTGTGACACCTTTCTCCAACATGATGAGTTCTACATATATTCATCTCCTGAAAGCTGAAACCAAGAAACACAAATTTTACTGCATTTAAAAATCAGATGCACTAAGTCAAACCGCATATCTATTTTCCAGAGGTTCATTCACATAACAGTAAACCATGACTACATATGTGCTTTTAGGCAAGAATAGAGTGCTTGTTTCAACAAGTATATTACCATACCTTGGTGGGCATGCAGTAGTCATAGAGACAAGTACACAATGGACCTGCCGCAAGAGCAATCCATACCCCTAAATACTTATGCGAGAGGATTGGTGCACACTTGTAAACATAATTTTGTAGTTCCAACACGTATTGTAGAGATGAACATAATAGGCGCTTGTGATGAAATTTGTAAGATATAAATGTATAGACCTTACAAAATAACATATCAAGGTAGTCCTCCTATACACACCCGAACACGACCAAACATCTCAGTGTCATGTTCTTGTTGGAGATATGCCCAAGAGGCAATAATAAAGTGGTTATTATCATATCTTCATACTTATGATAAATGTTTACATACCATGCTATAATTGTATTAACAGAAAACATTAATACTTGTGTGATTTGTAAACATAAAAGAGTCCCTAGTAAAGCCTCTTGTTAAACTAGCTTGTTGGTTAATATATGATCATGGTTTCCTGATCATGAACATAGAGATGTTATTAACAACAGGGTCATATCATTAGGAGAATGATGTGATGGACATACTCCTATAGTTAAGCATAGCATAAAGATCAAGTCATTTAATATAGTTCATTTGCTATAAGCTTTCTGATGCATAGTAACCTAATTCCTTCGACCATGAGATCATGTTAATCACCATCACTGGAAGGATGCTTTGATGACTTCAAACACCACACCGTAACTGGGTGGCTATAAAGGTGGCATTGAGTGTTCGAAAAGTATGGGTTGAGGCACATGGATCAAGAGTGGGATTTGTCCATCCATATAACGGATAGATATACTCTGGGCCCTCTCGGTGGAATGTCATCCAATTAGCTTGTAAGCATGTGACTGGCTCACAAGGGATCACATATCACGGGAACGAGAAAAGAGTACTTATCGGTAACGAGGTTGAACTAGGTATGCAGAGATACCGACGATCAAAACCTCGGATAAGTAAACTATCGTGAGAGAAAGGGAAATTGGTATCGTATGTAAGTGGTTCATTCGATCACAAAGTAATCGTAGAAATATGTGGGAGCCATATGAATTTCCAGATTTCTCTATTGGTTATTGATCGGAGAAGTGTCTCGATCATGTCCGCATAATTTACGAACCGTAGGGAGACACACTTAAGGATTCGATGTTGTTGAGTAGTTATGGAATGATGAGTAAGAGACCGAATGTTGTTCGGAGTCTCTGATGGGATCCGGGATATCAGGAGGAGATCCGGAATGGTCCGTAGAATAAGATTCATAAAAGGAAAGTCTTGTTTTGGGGTTGGAGAATGGTTCCGGTGTTTTCATCGGGAATGTTCTAGAAGGTTTCGGAATGTCTGGCACTCCGGAGAGGAAGGATACATGAATGTGTCATAACAAGTTGGAATGGTTGCATCATGTACTAGGTGTCATCGCTGAACAAAATAAAGGGTTAAATCAAATCCTAGTTTGAAAAGTCAAACGCCAATTTGAAAAGTCAAACAACTATTTTGTTTGGTGGAGGGAGAGTAGGAAACCTACTTGGGGAGGAAGTCCCTCTCCCTCCACCGCCGGCCCTTGGAGACCGAGTTGGGGAGGGACTCCCCTCCCCTTGGCGCACCCCTCCACCTATATAAGGAGGGGCAGGGTTGCCCCTCCAAACCTACACCTCCCTCCTCTAAACCTAAACCCTAGCCGCCGGCCTCCACCATTGTCGTCGCCGCCTCCTAGGGTTTGCCAAGTCGCCGAGTTGGGGCTCCCCTCTTCCCCTAGCCGCCAGCCTAGCTCCCTCTATTTGGTGTTTCTAAACCCTAGATCACCGAGGCTCTCTCATAGTCCACCATACTCGCTCCGGCTTAAGGCGAAGCCCTGCGAGATCTCCCCTCTACTTCCGGTACCACGCCGTCGTGCTGCCGAAATCACGAGGAGAGTGCTACAACCTCCGCTGCCTGCTGGAACAAGGGAGAGGAAGGTCTTCATCAAGTACCGAACGTGTGACCGACTACGGAAGCGCTGCCGGAACGCAACGCCGGAAGGATCGTCTACGCGATCTTGAGATCGGAAGTGTACGACTACATCACCCACGAGAATCTGCTCTCGTTAACAGCTTTGGATCTTCGAGGGTTAGTATTCTATTGACTCGTTGCTACAATCTAGTAGATAGATCTTGGCTTGATCATAGATTAGATCTTGATTGTGTGTTCATGCGGTAGAATTTTTTTTTTCCATGCTACGAACCCCTACAGTGGTATCAGAGCCGTGTCTATATGTAGATCTGTTGCCCGAGTAGAATACAATGGTCATTGTGGGCGTTGATGCTTTTGTTGTCGATTGCTTCTTGTGTACTTTGCATCTTGCGGGATGGTGGGATGAAGCGGCCCGGGCTAACCTTACATGACATCGTTCATGAGACTTGCTCCACACTTGACATGCAACTTGTATTGCATAAGTGGCTTTGCGGGTGCATGTTTCTCCCAACATAGTTAAGATTCAATTTACAACGGGTGATTGACAATACTAGTATCAATGTTGTGGTTCTTGTTCGTAAGTTAGAACGACACTTATTGAAATCCCCAAACCACGTAAAACATGCAAAGAAAATTAGAGGCGTCTAACTTTGTTTTGCAGGGGTGTGCTGTGATGTGATATGGCCATGATTGTGATTATATATGATGTATGCAATGTTCCTTATTGTAAGTTGGCAACCGGCAGGAGCCATATGGTTGTTTCCATTAAATCATTCGTGTCTATTATTCAAAGTAGTTGTAATAGTTGATGCTGGTGGAAGACAACCATGAAGCGGCGCCATTGACCTTGACGCCACACCGGTGATGATGGAGATCATGTTCGTGCTTGAAGATGGAGATCGGAAGCACAAGAAGAAAGGCCATATCATATCACATATTATGAATTGCATGTGATGTTAATCCTTTTATGCATCTTGTATTGCTTAGTTCACGATGGTAGCATTATAAGATGATCCCTCAAGCACACAAATTTCAAGTTTTAAAGTGTTCATCCTTAGTAAGCACCGTTGCTAAAGCTCGTTGTTTCAAAGCACCACGTGATGATCGGGTATGTTAGATTCTGCGAGTGTATACAACGTGAGCAAGCCAGATTTGCTCATGCAGAAGCTAAGGTTTGATCTTGACGAGCCTAGCATGTACAGACATGGTCTCGGAACACGGATCACCGAAAGGTAAAGCATGAGTCATATAGTAGATATGATGAACATGTTGATTGTTCGCCATTGAAGCTACATCAACTCTCGTGATGATCGGTTTTGATGTGGTGGATTTGGTTCGTGTGATCACTAAAACAATGTGAGGGATATTGTTTTGAGTGGGAGTTCAACGGCGATATGATTAAAAGTTGAACACTATTTATCATAAATTAAATCAAAATGAATTTGCATAGTTGTTGTAGTCATTGGCATCCGTTTACCACCTTGCGCTTAGTTTTAATTGAGATGATAGAACTATAGAATTCTGGTTAGTTACTTTATGAACTGGTATCGTATTGTTTTGAAGTGTTAATCTAAAGTTTAAAAGTCCTATTGCAAACTTTCAGTAAGTTCTGGTTACTCCATGAAGTTTAATAATTGGTATTAAATCAAGAGTGACAAGTCCAAGTGTTAGTGTATGAGTATCATGTTTGTCTCCATGATTCTTGATATTCAAAGGATTATCTTAATATCAAGGTTATCTAGGATCTGAAAGAGTTGTTTCAGAAACCATGATGTGTGGAAGATATTGTGATATATGAAACGAAGTTTTGGTTGCAACATAACAGAGTATAATATGGCAAAAGTCATGTTCTCATATTTGATGAGAATTTGCAAAAGGTTGGAGACACTAGTTGTCCTAATCCTCCAAAAGGTTTTGGAGAGCAACATTATACTCGCGGTTCACCGTTATAAGCTAAAAGTAGCTTGATCATGGATAATTCCATGATAAGGGTGAATATTTAATGTAGGTAAAATATTTACTACACCAAAAGATTACTAAAGAAAGGAATTTGAAAGAACACCAAACATTTGACGATGGTGATCTACTTCAAAGTGCAAGTCCAAAGACATTGGTATTTAACTATACATGCTTTGGACTATGTGTCATGTATATGGCTCCACTATTGAAGTTGATAGATTCTTTCAAACAGAAAAGGAAATACTGAAAGAGAATCTCATAAATATATGGCAGAAAAGAAAAGACTAGAATTGTTCAGCTTAAGTATATAGATGATATACATGTTATGGCTATATTCTTTGCTTATTAAACAATGTGGTTCTTAAGTATTTGATACTGAATTTGTTGGTATGAATCGTCATACGAAACAACACAATTCATGAACTACAATGGCCTAAGTAACTAGCAAAAGAATATGTGATGATGTTCATCGAGAAAAAATAAAGGCTATTGTACTGCTTGTTAAACATCAAGGCTTGCCTTCAAGATTTGTTTTATCAGGTATTATGAGAACAAAAGGGGTGTTCGAATAATTGCCGTAATCCATAAAAGATGGATGATTCACAAATCTCGTTGGAGAAATCACATCCATAAAACTAGTGCTAAAAATGTCGAAAGACAAATTGATTGAAAGATCACTTAGAAAGTGACATCGCCGTTTAAATTATATTGGAAAGAAAACATGAAGAAACTCCATGTGTATGGAATTTTGGAGTCTTTTTATTTTTGATCAAATGACGCTTGTGAAACTTTCCTAGAGATAATTAAAACTTCGTTCATAGGCCAAAAGGGAACGAATGACTAGCTTATTGGAACTTGTACATATTGTTGTACGAAGTCCATTATGTGTAGTCAAGAGCGATGGATTTCAACTTCATATGCTTTCTCCAAAAATTTGAGTGAATATATGAATATTTACTTAATAAGGATGAAGTATGAAACATTTGAAAAGTTCAAAGACTTTCAAGATGAAGTGCAAAATCATTGTAACAAGAATATAAATAGTTTATGATAAGATCATAAAGGAAGATATTTGAGTTACAAGTTTAGCATAATACCTAAGATTTAAGGAATCGTTCCGTGGATTTGCATTTTTCGAAACACCATAAGAGTATGGAGCGTTCGAGATATGTAATTAAACCTTGTTTGACATGGTAAGATCAAAGGTGTAATTCATAAAACTGCCATTATATTTTAAAGATTAAAAGATTTAGTGACTACTGTTTTTCCACTAAAAAGAGCTCCATAATAATCCGTTGAATTGACACCATATAAAGTTATGGTTTGGGATAAAACCCAAGTTGTCCTTTCTTAAAACATTGGTATGCTATGCATAAGAAAGATGTTTGCAACCAAAGTCGGATGAACCTGTCTTTGTATAACTGTTTAGTATTCCTCCATAACACCGGAGACAAAAGTGTTTGTCGCTTAAAACATCAAGTTTATTTGAGAAGGAATTTGTCGTGAAAAGGTAAGTGGGAGGACAATAGAACTTTGATAAGGTTAAAAGAACCTTAGCTATATGTGCAAAGTTGCGTAGCGCCGAAAAGTGTTCCGGAGGCAGCAACAATGCTCATGGCTCACGTGCCTCAAAGGTTGTGGTCACAGAGATCTAAGTTCCTATTGAAACAAGTAGGTCGGGTAAACAATCAAATACCAAGATTTGAGAGTTAAATCATTATTTGACAATAATGATCCGACTACATGCAAAGAAGCGATGATGGGCCCTGACTCCGTCAAATGGCTTGAAGCCATGAAATCCGTGATAGTTCCATATGTGAGAGATCAAGCTTTGAACTTGAAAGACCCTCTGGAAAGGTACAAGACCTTACAGTCGTATTTGAATCTATAAAGAAATAGACATAGATGTTTCACATCTATGAAATAGTCGACATGTTGGGAAAGAGTTCACAACAATGTTCAAAGGTTGACTATGACAAGATTTGATCTTTCATAGCGATATTTAGTCTATACGGATTAATGTAGCAATCACTACATATAATTTTGTTATGTGGTAGTTGAATAAACAAAACAAGTTCTTCTAATAGAATTGTTACCTAGGACGTGTGCATAACACGGTCCAAAGGGTTTTGTTAATTCAAAGGATGCTAAAAGCATATGCAAACTTCAATGGTTGAAGTAAGCATTGCGGAGTTGGAATCTTCACTATGATGAAACTGTTAAAGGAGTTTAAATTCGTTGGAGACAATGAAGATGCTTGCATTTGCAAGAAATTAAGTGGGAGCGCTAAGACATGTTTTTAATACATTATGTGGAAGACATATTGTTGATTGGAAATGATGTATCTTTCATTAACACATATTAAGAATTTCATCCCGATGAAAGACTTAGGCAAAACCCAAATATTTGGCTTCGATAGACGCTAATATGGTTGTGACGAAAGTACATAGATTATGTATTGAATGAGTTCAATATAGAAACTACAAGAAAGGTTCTTGTCACACAGAAAGGATTGGATGAGTTCAATATTGATGATATATTAAAGTGTATTAACACTTGGTAAGTGAAACAAAGATTCAAGTATAGATTGATACTTGATGTATGAAATCACAAAAGGTATTTATATCAATCATACTGTGATATGTACAAATCCAGATGTGTCCTATGCTCTAAATGTTATGAGCATATACCAGAATAATTCATAAGATGATCATTGGACGATAGTAAGGATATTCTTATGATCTTTTGGAAGAACTAAGAGTATATTATTTTGTATAAGTGGCAAATAGATGGTTAGTTCATTGTAAAAGTATTACATTGATACTAATTTTGTCACAAGGTACAAATTAAGTTTATCTCAATCTAAACTAAGGGTGGCACAATATAATGGAAAGTAAGTTCCATAATGGATTTGGATGGGTTCCAAAGTTAAGACATTATGACAGATACTACAACAAAAGGCTAAGTATATGACTGCTATAATAGCAGCTAAAGAGGGCATTTGTGTCAAGTAGTTTGTTATCAAACTAGGTGTAGTTCACAGCGGGATAATACTATGAAGATATATTGTACGACAATATTATCAACATGTTTTAACCCCAAAGAACTAAAGGTCTCACCAAAGGACCAAAATTATACAAAGCCATCTCATTAGAGAATGAGTGATGCGTAGAGACGCAAAGACATGCAATTACACACGGACCTGGAAGTATCAGATCCGGAGATCAGTTGACCACTAGCAATCGTGTACATACAACACCGGAAAGCCATAGGTGTTGAATACACAAAGGTTTGAAACTAGATTATTGACTCTAGTGCAAGTGGGAGACTGCTGGAGATATGCCCAAGAGGCAATAATAAAGTGGTTAGTATCATATCTTCATACTTATGATAAATGTTTACATACCATGCTATAATTGTATTAACAGGAAACATTAATACTTGTGTGATTTGTAAACATAAAAGAGTCCCTAGTAAAGCCTCTTATTAAACTAGCTTGTTGGTTAATATATGATCATGGTTTCCTGATCATGAACATAGAGATGTTATTAACAACAGGGTCATATCATTAGGAGAATGATGTGATGGACATACTCCTATAGTTAAGCATAGCATAAAGATCAAGTCATTTAATATAGTTCATTTGCTATAATCTTTCTGATACATAGTAACCTAATTCCTTCGACCATGAGATCATGTTAATCACCATCACCGGAAGGATGCTTTGATGACATCAAACACCACACCGTAACTGGGTGGCTATAAAGGTGGCATTGAGTGTTCGGAAAGTATGGGTTGAGGCACATGGATCAAGAGTGGGATTTGTCCATCCATATGACAGATAGATATACTCTGGGCCCTCTCGGTGGAATGTCATCCAATTAGCTTGCAAGCATGTGACTGGCTCACAAGGGATCACATATCACGGGAACGAGAAAAGATTACTTATCAGTAACGAGGTTGAACTAGGTATGCAGAGATACCGACGATCAAAACCTTGGATAAGTAAACTATCGTGAGACAAAGGGAAATTGGTATCGTATGTAAGTGGTTCATTCGATCGCAAAGTAATCGTAGAAATATGTGGGAGCCATATGAATTTCCAGATTCCTCTATTGGTTATTGATCGGAGAAGTGTCTCGATCATGTCCGCATAATTCACGAACCGTAGGGAGACACACTTAAGGATTCAATGTTGTTGAGTAGTTATGGAATGATGATTAAGAGACCGAATGTTGTTCGGAGTCTCGGATGGGATCCGGGATATTATGAGGAGATCCGGAATGGTCCGAAGAATAAGATTTATTTAAGGAAAGTCCTATTTTGGGGTTGGAGAATGGTTCCGGTGTTTTCATCGGGAATGTTCTAGAAGGTTTCGGAATGTCCGACACTCCGGAGAGGAAGGATACATGAATGTGTCATAACAAGTTGGAATGGTTGCATCATGTACTACGTGTCATCGCTGAACAAAATAAAGGGTTAAATCAAATCCTAGTTTGAAAAGTCAAACGCCAATTTGAAAAGTCAAACGGCTATTTTGTTTGGTGGAGGGAGAGTAGGAAACCTACTTGGGGAGGAAGTCCCTCTCCCTCCACCGCCGGCCCTTGGTGACCGAGTTGGGGAGGGACTCCCCTCCCCTTGGCGCGCCCCTCCACCTATATAAGGAGGGGCAGGGTTGCCCCTCCAAACCTACACCTCCCTCCTCTAAACCTAAACCCTAGCCGTCGGCCTCCACCATTGTCGCCGCCGCCTCCTAGGGTTTGCCAAGTCACCGAGTTGGGGCTCCCCTCTTGCCCTAGCCACCGGCCTAGCTCCCTCTATTTGGTGTGTCTAAACCCTAGATCACCGAGGCTCTCTCATAGTCCACCATACTCGCTCCGGCTTAAGGCGAAGCCCTGCGAGATCTCCCCTCTACTTCCGGTACCACGCCGTCGTGCTGCCGGAATCACGAGGAGAGTTCTACAACCTCTGTTGCCTGCTGGAACAAGGGAGAGGAAGGTCTTCATCGAGTACCGAACGTGTGACCGACTGCGGAAGCGCTGCCGGAACGCAGCGCCGGAAGGATCGTCTACGCGATCTTGAGATCGAAAGTGTACGACTACATCACCCACGAGAATCTGCTCTCGTTAACCGCTTTGGATCTTCGAGGGTTAGTATTCTATTGACTCGTTGCTACAATCAAGTAGATAGATCTTGGCTTGATCATAGATTATATCTTTATTGTGTGTTCATGCGGTAGAAATTTTTTGTTTTCCATGCTACGAACCCCTACAGTTCTGACATTAGCACATAAAAAGAAATTCCATACAATAAAATACGAAATGGAAGGAATTTGTAGCAGCTTAAGTGTCGTTCAGAACCACCATTTGATCCTTCTGTAGTATCCTAACCCCTTGCCTTCATTTTCGACTGCATTTCTATTCTTAGTCAATCAAAGAAACCATCCCATAAAACAACAAGTATGCTGAATTATTTCTACCTATGTCGTGCAGAAATAAATCCTTAGCAGGGACCAAACAATAAACCATGATAGCTTGACAAACATGAACATACCAGGTAATGTACAGTCTTCATTGACATTGATATGTGGTGCAGGGATCAGTAAAAATTCAGAGCATTAGCAAATTGTTGCAGCAAAATCCATAGTGAGGGAAGGGATGCCGCCAATAGCCCTACAGTAATTCAAATGTGAGTGCGGACAAAGCCTTGACAATAGAACTACATTACATAAGTGTATATCCTCTAACGGTAGTGAAACTACTTGCAGCATATTTATTAAAAATTATCATTGTGGAACCTTCTAGAATAAATTATAGTACTCATTAACTAACTATATTTCTTTCAAGAAATTCATCGCGACTAATCTATGATGAACTTGCCTCTGAGAAGAAGAAGAACCTGTACAGGAATACATGGCAAATCATCATGACTCCATGAGTTCATTTTATATGGTGATATCATGGTACCAGTTGGGAAACGGCTTCTGTCTGCTGTGGTTATAAACTGAATCGACATGGAGCTAGTGCAGAACCTGTCGCCTTGGGGGCTCTGGACCGCCGTCGATCATTGTCAAACAGATTATTTACTATCATTTTTAAGTCAACAGTAGTACTTCAATATCGTAGATCCCTCTTTCCAACTCCCAACAGAATAGTATATAGCACACATAGTTTTAAAACTTAACGATAAAGTGAGCATACAGAAAAAAGATAAATCCAGCACCATACCATGGTAGCAATCCCCTCTTAATTTCTTTCTGGGTTGTCCTGCTGGCACCAAGTTCTCCGGTGGTCTGCACGTAGCTCGTCGTTTCTCTGGTGGTCGGCGCCAGAGCTCGAGGTGGAGCGGTCGCAAACCTAGTGTTGCCTCCGTTTTTCTTTGTGGAAGAAGAATGAGGGTGGACTGTGAATGGGAGAGTCGGGATAAGGGACAGGGGCCGGCGGCATCCATGTCTTTGAGGTGGGGGACGACAGCAACGCCCTGGGTGTAGAGATTCTTGGTGTCATCGGAGGGAGTTGGTGGATTGAGTTTGGGAGCGACAGATTGGGGACGAACCTATTGCAAGGCGGTTCCTTCTAATTTTCCTATTTGTGTTATTTTCGGACGATGTTGGACGGGGGAGGCGCGCTCTGTCGCGCTGGGCAGGGATCCGGATCTCTCGGCGGTGGCATTGCATTGTAATTTAATTCAACACGAAGGGCAGATAAGAAATGACGTACCGCCATATTGTCATGTTTGCCTTTAAAAAATAGTAGAGATACTGCTTGGCGACGGTGGGTAGAGGTAATCTCGCTCGTGCATAGTCCGTGATCGACGAGTCGAGATATATATACATGACCTCTGTGTGCGGGGGCAAAAAAAAAATGCATCTCTTGGATTAAACACGTACGATACCTCTAGAGACGGTACGTACTTGGATGCGTGTTGCATGATCGATCGAACCTACCTACGCATGCATATATCGTCGTTCAAAGATACGACTGGTGGCGGTGGACTGCAGGGATCCAAATTCTCGTCTAGAAGCTTCCAGCCGCCGAGTTCCTCTTGGGCATATCGATCTGTTCCATCCGTTCTCCATGAGCAGACCAGGGAACGGAAGTCGTGAAGAGTGAATTTTCACTAACTCCTGAAACCTCAAGTTACACCGTTTAAATTTAAGTTGCTCTCTCCAGTCCAGCTTATTAGAGCATGTACAATACAAGGTGTTTACAAAAATAAACCGATTTTTTTTAAGCACCGGCGTTTATTTATACTAGATAGATGCTAACTAGGCACCTCTTCTATAGAAATAAGCACCAATGCTTAGCAAAATGATTGGTTTATTTTTGTAAGCACTACTCTAAACACCTTCCATTATACGTGCCTAAGTTTAAAAAAAATCTTTGACCATCAAGTTTGGCATTAATTGTTACTTCCATCCGTCTCTCACCCACCGGCGGTTGGGGTTGTCGTCGACAAACAGATGCCCAGGAGGTTAAATTTGGTTCTTAGCATGCTTAACCACACGTTTTGACTAGGTAGACACGCACCTGGCAACGATTTGTTAGAAACATAGCCCTATCCTTTCGCAGCCATACACATGTGCACTTGATCGAGAGGTCGGCATCTCTGGTGATAACCTTGTCTCAGCCTCCACAAGAAACGAAGCTGGCTGGCATATCCTCGATCGAACAAAGATATCCGTACATCCGTGTACGTGATTAGCCCATGTGGAAACCACGTCCATCCCCAAGTTGGTGTTCCTTGGATTATCAACCACCCCAAGGCACCTCTATGCGCGCGGTACGGATCTGGATATGCCTGCCATGATGCTGGATATGCGTGGGAGTAAATTAAAGCTAGCATGTATTTTTTGTCCAAAGTCAAACAAAATGGAGTTTGACTAAATTTACAAAGAAAACTATCAACACTACATGCCAAAATATAAGTATATGTACATCATAGATAATAATTTACTACAGTATTATGTTTACATTGTATTATAGGTGATATTTTTCTATAAATCCAGTTAAATATTTTACTATTTGACTTGAAAAATTATGTTCTGGAGAGAGTAGTGTACTGCACTACTGCTCGATGAAATTTTATCGGGTTCTATAAAGAAGACTCGAGAAAACAAATAGCGTTTAGACATGCTTCTCTGGTTGTCAACGCCATCTCGGCCAGCTTTGATCGAAGAGGGAGGAGGGCGAAGCAGATGATAACACGGGCCCGTAGACAGGATGAGCTGCTGAGTTGTTTTGATATATTCTAAGGCTAGTCATAGTGGGAGTAACTTAGGTAGTAACATGCATGTACATGCAATGCCAACTAGACAAATTGGTGACATGGCATGACAATTAATGAAGAAAGAGAAGGAGGTAGTAACTTAGCTAGTTACCATAACATCACACATACCAAGATCATATGAGTCTACAACCTAATTAATTAGCTCTTGCATGACACCATACATATGTTATCACCCACTATAAACGTAGTAACATCAACTAGTAACATGTGCAAGTTACAAGTCTTAGTTACTTAGCACTATGACCAGCCTAAGAAAAGATATGTTTTGATATATACTCGGTCTGCGTGTGCGCATGTGGCCCGGGACGAGGATGGCAAAGCAGAGCAAATGTGACTCGCCTAGTTTTTTGTTTTATTTTGGAAAATGTGACTCGCCTAGCTGGACAACGACCTGCCAGACAAGGTTACTGCAGTGTGCTAGTCTCCTCGATACCGCGGCGATGATAAAACGTTTCTGAATTTCTGATATGTATTGTTTTTCTTTTGACTATAGTTTTTTATTTTAAGGGGCTGTTTGGTTAGGCTTAAATCTGGTTTTAGATTTTGGTTTCACCTAACTTTTGGCTTTGGCTTTAGTCTTTGACTGGACATAGTTGCATGACATATTAGCCAAAAGCTAAAATCAAAACACCTATTTAGGGATTTTTTAATCTTATAAACCAAATGCTAAAACCCACAAATAAACCCAACCAAACAGCGCCTAAGTGTATTCAACTTTTATATGGAGTGCGTCGTTGATATGGCTAGAATAAAAAAGCCCTTCTTTCTTTCCCCTCCCTTGCTCTTGCAACCTTGAGAGTCTCCTCCGATCCGCCCCGCCGGGGTCTCTTTCATTCTCATCCGGCAGACTCACTTGTTGTAGTGCTTAAGGTAGTGGTAGTAGTATGTATATTAGGTAGTTTGTCCTATGTGGCGACTAGCGCGATGCTAGTGGGTATCTGGTGGCCGTGGCTTGTAGTGACGCGTGGCGGTTGGATGTGAGGAGGTTGATGCTTGAGGTGCTATAGTCAGCGGTGCCTTCTCTCTCTTCTCCACGATAACTAAGCTCCGGGACCACCTGCAGGCTCGTTTCCCTCCTTCACAGCGTGCTCTTTTGGCTAGCCATGGCGGCGAGGAAGAGGGCGGGGCCAGAGAGGAGGCTCAGAGGTTGGCAGGTGGTGGGGTATTCCAGCTTGTGCGGCTTTGGAGTCGAAGGCACGGTGATGGTACTTGCTGCATCAAGCGAAATCATGTGGTGTCCATGTTTGCCACCATGATCTTTGGTCGAAAAAATAAGCCGTTTTAAGCGCTGGTATGGTGCTTCTTCAACTTCTAGTGCGGAGGCCCCTTCAAGAACTTCTCGTCGGACCTCCCTGTCTTCTTGCTGCCAAGTGGTGTGTCCCCAACAGCATCAAGGTGGACGGCGATGGAGGCTCGACTATAGAAGAGATGACCCTAGACTCGATTGTGTTTTCAATTTTAATTCCAGGGTCCTTTGTGCAATTGTTTAGGACTATGTTGTAATGTTATTTTCCTCTCAGGGTCATGTATGTAAAGTGTACCCACCTACGATGATATAATGATAGCTTTAGGTCCTTCCAGACCCCAAACCCTTGTTCGAAAAAAAAATACGGCTAGAATCTGGTCTTTGTGTGGGCACCAGCTTCTTTTGGGGTTGTGTGGTTCGGTCGAGGAAGTAAGGAAGGTTTTTAGACGTCAACGAAGGATGCATTACTTTTGTGTGTCTGCAGCGTCTACCGGATCTTCGTCGATCCAGAGTATATCCAGACGAGCCAACTACTCCATTTCCAACTTGTATTCGTATTTGATCGATGCAAGTGAACCATAAAGTTGGCAACTGGCAAGTACAATACCAGCTGCTACCTCCTCGTCTGCTTAGTAAATATTAATATTTACAATACATTATTCATATCTTTTCATACATTATGAAACATATTTTCACATGATATCTATATAATATAATAGTTCTTGGTATTTTTTTTAAAAGTTTGGTCAAACTTTATATGGCTTGACTTTTCAAAAAAAAGTTACAGGTCTTAAGTTTTGGGACAGAGGGAGTAATGGACTATTCCAGGTAGTACTACTCCCTCCGTCACGGTTTGGAGGGCGTTTTAGAGAGATTGTTGGAACCTAGGTGGACGCTGATTGGACCAGATTTGTGCCAAAAACATATGCCCATTAATTATTCGGCGGCCAATTAAACGTAATTACTCAATGGAAACGAGGAATTTAGACGCATGCATTGGTGAATTTACATGCAAGAATTAATTCCTTGGCTGCATGGAGTAGAAAGTGAGGAGAAAAAATAGGACATTAATTTTGTAATTAAGTCTAACACGCCTAGGATGAGAGGAATTTTGAAAACGCATGACTTTTGTAAGATGTCCTCCAAACCGTGACGGAGGAAGTAGTTAACCCTCGAATATTTATTTGGACTTCTGTTTAGAATGTATACGGGACAATTTTCCCGAAATACACGTGATGATGAGTTGTAGTACTAAAGGAGGAAAATAGATTCAGGAGGTTGGCATTAATTGTTACTCCATCCATCCGCCCCTCACCCACCGACTGTTGGGGTTGTAGTCGACAAACAGATGCATCAGGAGGTTAAATTTGGGTCTTACTAGAATTCTTAACCACAAGTTTTGACTAGCTAGACATGCGCCTAGCAATGATGTGATGGAAACATAGCCCTATTCTTTTGCAGCCATACTACACATGCGCACGCGATGCATGGAGCGGTCGGCATCTCTGATAACCTCCTTGTCTCAACTCCACAAGAAACAACATATATTGTCTCTCAGCCTCTCCACGAGAAACGAAGCTGGCTGGCATATCCTCCATCGAACTGAGATGCCCGTACGCCCTTATTACGTGATTGGCCCACGACCTCCAAATTCAATTTATCGTGAGAAGTTTGGGGGTCGTCTCGGCATGCTAATCCATTGCATTTCAGTCTGCGCGCGGCATCGATCGTCGACGGAACTCGCGGCATCGATCCAGAAGAAACGTCCTTGTTGTTCGATCTGCTAGGGACGCGTCTCACTCCCGCACCAGACGATCAGAGTTCAGGGAGCTCGCGGATAGACAACTGTAGTCGTGCTACGCTACGAGGTTTCCAACTTTGACTCGGCCGGGCCCTGGTCGGATCAGATTGTGGATATGGGATAACTGCCGTGCCGCGAGGGTTTCCAGCTCTGACTCTGGATATATATGCGTGCCATGCATGATGCCTATCCATCTAGCTCACCTCGCCATGCATCCCATCCTGCGGTAGTACTCCTATGAGCGTCCCGGCCCGCACAAGAAAATCCAAGTTCAGAGAGCGCGCGCGCAGATAACTGTACGTAGTCTCGTGCAACGAGGTTTCCAACTTTGACCTGGTGCACGGTCACGGTCATGATGCAGTTCCTCCCACGGTCTTGTTGACTCGGCGCTGGGCGCCAAACTAAATCTTACCGGGGAGCCCTCGTCGGATCAGATTGTGGATACTCTGCCGTGCCGCGAGGGTTTCCAACTCTGACCAGGTGTGCACGCCATTGTCTTTGAAGAGAAGCTTCTGTTTTGTATTGGGCTAAGAGAGAAGAAGAGAAGCTTCTGTAAGCTCTCTTCGGCCTTGCTCGCCTTTATCGGGAGGCTGCTGTTCGAGTTTTTGGGCTGACGGACATTTATACTGGGCTATCGTTTTATTCCCCAGCTCGATGCGGCCCATTGGTGCGATACCGTGTGTTGGGTTGTGCTGGGCTGCGATGCGTCATGATGCAGGCCTAAATGACGAACGAACTAGTGAAGCCTGTGCTTTATTTGTGAGTTGTGTGACTGTCGTCAAATGCCGACAGTAGTAGATAGCTGAAACCAACGACAGCGCTGCTAGCTGTGTGCTTCAGCAGATGGTCAGCTAAAGCGATCGACCACCATGTCAGATCAATTCATTTACGTACGACATCAGCCGCACACTGCTGAGTGCTGAACCGAACAAAGGGCGTCACGTACCACAGCACCTGACCAAGCAATTGGTAAGGAGTGACTGATATGGATCGTTAGGTGCAGTAAGTTCTACCAGTCCATCAGACAAACGAAACACGGAATATATATCAGAGGGATCGAGGACGACTCTGCCGCCAATCAGTGACCGCGTTGCAGTCGCAAGAGGAAAGGAGAACCGGACGATCTGCCGCCAGACAAGCGAAAGGAACAGCAGCAGCGTGTATGCGCAGTTCTTGCAGGTGTCAGCTAGTCTTGCAGAATTGCAGCTACAGCCAGGCTGCAGATGTGCGTGCCACAGGCTGAATTTCGCAGCACTATGCCCCGGCCGATCTCCTCTCAATCTATCCCCGCAGGCCGCAGCACTCCAGAACAACCGTACGCACGTAGAGGCCAAGAACACTTAGGCCTTGTTTGATTTATAAGAATTGTATAGGAATTGTGTAGGATTTGAATCCTATGGGAATTTTTTCTATGTTAGTGTTTGATTCATAGGAACATATCCTATAGAAATTAATCATATAGGAATCTTGTAGTGCAATTCCTATAGAAAAACAACATTAGGTCACATCTCATGAAAAAATTCCTTTGCCACATCAAACAAGATCCCTCTTCCTATAGGATTCACATTGGCATGCCATATCAATCCTATGGTTTTCCTATTCCTATACTTTTCCTATCCTATGAATCAAACAAGCCCTTAGGGTGTGTTTGGTGGGTTGGGTGGACTCAGAAATTCTTAACTCATCCCACGCTTAGCCGTTTGTTAGATCGGGTCGGTTGTGTTGGCCTATGCCCACCTCATACGAAAAGAGGCTCTCAGCCCTGCCCGCCTGCGAAGCTAGAATCAAGCTTCACAACCCAGCACTGCCCGGTCCATCCCGCGCGTGCGAGTCAGCCCGCTAGGGGTCACGACTCCGCTCACTCCCCGCTCGGTCTTTCCTCTGCCTCGCCCCCGTCTCTCCTCTGCTACCTCGCTCTCCTGCAGTCTCTCCGCCCCCCGTCTACTCGACGCAGGGCTCGACGGCCGACGACAGTGGAGCTGCAGCGCGGTGCAGAGCTTGCCTGGCCGAGGCGGCCGATGGTGGTGGAGCTGCGGCGCGACAGAAGCTCTTCCTCGACGCACGGCTCGATGTGAGCTTGCCTGGCTGACGCGACACGGTGGCGTTGCTGCGGCTTGACGCGAAGATCTTCCTCAACATACGGGCTTGACGCGAGCTTGCATGGCCGATGCGGCCTGATCGACGGCAATGGAGCTGCGGTGCGACGTGAAGCTCTTCCGCGATGCACGAAGGTGGACCTGTGGGCGGTGGTGCTCTGGCCAGCCTGAGATGGTGGCGCGTGGAAGATGAGCGTGGCAGCAGCGGAGCTCCGGCCAGGGACCCGATTGCTTTTTTGTTTTTGTTTTCAGGGACCCGATTGCTTTTTATTTTTGTATGGCATAGCTCCATTCATACAGCCCACCAAACAGGATCTGAAGTGAACTCAGAGGGGCTAATACAACCTACCAAACACAACATAAAAATCTCACTTGTATATGGTTAGCATAGCTGGACTCAGCTTGTATCATGTAAAATAGCCCAACCAGACTACCAAACACACCCTTAGCGGCCTGCATCTGCATCTGCATGCATGCATTCGGACATGCAGTGCCAGGGCCAGGGGAAAGGGGCAGAGAGAGAGAGAGAGAGCTGCAAACATTGCCTTCTCTCAGCTGGTCCTCGCCGTTGTCGCCTCTGCTTCCGGCCGGTACGTGCATGGATCCATCGTCGACGACGACATCGCAAATCCCAATCCGTCATACGTACTCTTGTACTTGTTCTTTTACTTGACTTGGCCATCTAGTTTTTGACCGCCCTCCTGGCTAGTTCTTTAATTCAAAACCGGACTCATTTCGAGCCTTTCCTATGAAAAAGAGAGTCCTTGACCGTCGGACCGTCGATCCACTACGGGCGCTAGCCTCTCTCCTCACGTATCAACTCATCATCATGTATTTTTTTTATCGAGTAAATATTTCATTTTTTCCATCTTCATTTTATCTTTCTCCTATTTTCTTTTATTATATTTACTTTTCTTCCTATGTTTTTATATTCAGCGTCGTCCTAAGGGGTGGCCTGGAGAAGCAACCTCCAACGCCACCGGACTCCATGAAATCGTGTCGCTCTTGTCGCCGGCGTAGGCCACGGTGGTGGCAAGGCCAGTGACACAACCAGAACAATAAAGATGTAATGTCAAATATATGAGATCTCTAAATCTTTTATTTCCCTCCTGAATTTATGCATATTTTTATGTGCTTTTAAAGGTTTGTTAATTGACTACATAAGTCCTAGCACGGCTCTGCCAACCTATAGGGCCTTTTTATAGGACAACCGCATATTTCATTAATCCAAAATCAAGTTACATGAAGCAATATATAGCGATACTAAAAAACAAAAGGGGATAAAATGCTTATTTTGGAAACTTCGCTGGTAAAATCTTAAGAGATCCTTCCAATAATCACCGAAGCCAGTGGCCGCCGCCCAACTCAAGCACTGCTGAGACACCAGCCAGACGAGGCGCTAAACCTCGACCATTGCAAGATCCAAAAATTACCATCATCAATGAAAGTTTGTGAGTCGATGGAATGCATGCACCATGCAACGAGGTACATGACGTTGTCGCACATCGGCTGGGGGATGTATCCATGCTGTCTTGGACAAGATTCGTGGCATCTCATTGTCTAAGTAGAAAAAGAATGACAGATCCATCACCTTTAGACCAACATCCTCGCTAAAAAACCCACTGGCGTTGTATTGATGACAAGTACGCCATGAGGGAGTCCTTGAGGCGTGGAATGAAAGGGAGTGTGGGATCTAGGATGTCCGGGATGGGGAGTGAACAAGTTCACCAAGGTTTAGATCTGACGGTGTTGGTCAGATCCTACTCCTGTAGTCAATTCACTACAATCGGCAAAGCCGGAAGTTATAGTGGGTTGAAGATAGGTTCGGTTGCGCGAGTTCTTGTTGTCATTCTTGCCCTAATGGCTTTCCATAGGCCAACTTATATAATCATCCAACCTAGGTCTTACAGGTAGAATCATATCCGACTCGGTACAGATTAGAACATAGTCAGTAACTACTATATCTTATACTCCAAGTATTCTGGCTGCAGGCTCAAGTCGGTAACTCTTTTGGGTCTTCTCGTAACCGGATGGGACTTCGTCTATCTCGTTGACTGGACCACCCGTCGAGTCATAGGATCTAACCACAAGTTGGCCACCCTGTTCTTTAAGGATAAATGTTGGTCATGGGTATACCTGGAAAATATAACCTCGATAGTAGCCCATGGAGCACTCCAAGATCCTTAGTCGGATTAGCATCTTGAGTCGGATTTTGTGTTCACCTCCCGTGGTCTTTGACGAAGAGAATCTTGAAGGATTCTCGAAACTATGTCAACAAAAATCATCTAACTGTGATGAATTCGGATAAACGTCAATTATTCATTTTCATTTCAGAACTCAATTCAAGTTGAGTCGGATTTATTTCTTGGTCAACCGAGGGGATCGTTTAAATGTTCGTGAACTCAGTGATGTTTCAAGACTTATCACGTCAATCTGAAAAACATTCGTCACGTCGAGACTATAATGGCGGGTTGGGTTGAAGATAGGTTCGTCTATGTGAGTTCTCATTACGAGTCTTGCCCTAAAGGTTGCCCGTAGGCCGGCTTGTATAATCGTCTGATCTAGGGCTTTCATGGACAATCCTATCCAGCTATGGTCGGATTACAACATAGTCGGTAACTACTACACTTTTATCCCAAGTATTCAGGCTTTAAGCTCAAGTCTATCTCGTAGACAGATGGGCCTCCATCTATCTCGTTGATTGGTCCACCCAGAGAGCCATAGACTCGAACCACAAGTGGGTCACCATGATCTCCAAGGATAAGTGCAGGCCGACGACTAGCACCATCATCGATAGCGGCGAATGTCAGCGACACAACAAAAAACTAATCTCGTTAGATTTGAAGAGCGGCAAGAATACGAATTGTCGATTTAAAGGACCAAACAGCACACGTTGCCATCAACTCCGAGGCACCGCCATAAAGATCGCCACAGGTGTGTGAATAGAGATGAGACGGATTTATTTGTCCGGACACCGCTCGCGCCAGTAGCGGACACAAGATTGTTTCGAAGCCGGGCAAACTGCAAATATAAAGACCAAATGTATTTTTTTTTGTCAAATTTTAATCAAAATGTCTTGTGTCGTCCGGCCAGAAACCCGGTCGGCGCTGCGTGCGCCGGTGGCTCCTGCCACCCCTAACAATGTTCCAAAAGAGACATACTCTAACACTAACTATTAGGCGGAGAAACGAGGTTCCGCTTGCCGAGATTTGGAGGGAGTTGCGGCGCCTCCTGTCGTCCTTGAGGAAGGAAGGTAAAGGTGAAAGCTCAAGGGTCCCGTTATCGCACCGCTTTGAGGAAAGGAGAGGTGAAAGCTCAAGGGTCGCACTATCACACCGCTTTGAAGCCAAGCGATCGACCATCTTGGCAGCTCAATCCATTTCCGACTCCAACCGCGCACTACTGAACCGAAAAAATGGCATACACAACACGCGGCTGGCCGCCTGTAGAGAGGAATTGGAGATTGCACAGGACCAATTGGGCCGGCTGCTCATGTATATATAGACGGACACATGTACAATTACAGGTACAACCCTGACAAAACACGGGGACCTATACGTAGTACAACATGTTACTCAACACCCCCCCGCAGTCGAAGGGTGGGCACCGACACATAGACTCGAGCGAAACTCAGGAAAAGTCGTGGACGGTAATCCCTTCGTCATGATATCGGCAAACTGCTGAGACGTCGGTACGTGAAGAACTCGAACGTGACCGAGGGCAACTTGCTCACGAACAAAGTGGATGTCCAACTCAATGTGCTTGGTGCGTCGATGATGAACGGGGTTGGCGGAGAGGTAGACAGCCGACACGTTGTCGCAGAAGACCACCGTAGCCTTGTCAACGGGACAAGAGAGCTCGGAGAGAAGCTGACGAAGCCACGTGCACTCAGCCACAGCATTAGCCACGGCGCAGTACTCGGCCTCGGCACTGGAGCGAGACACGGTGGGCTGCCTCTTGGAGGACCAAGAGATGAGCGACGAGCCAAGGTAGACGCAGTAGCCGCTGGTGGAGCGCCGCGTGTCCGGGCAGCTCGCCCAGTCCGCGTCTGAGTAGGCGACGAGGTCAGTAGATGTCGATGGCGAGGCATGCAGCGACAGGCCGTAGCCCAGGGTGCCACAGATGTAGCGGAGAATCCGCTTCGCCGCAGCCCAATGGGCGTCCCGAGGAGCATGCATGTGCAAGCACACCTGCTGCACAGCGTACTGGAGCTCCGGACGTGTCAACGTCAAGTACTGGAGGGCGCCGACGATGAAGCGGTAGAACGGGGCGTCGGAGGCCAGCGAGCCATCAGTAGCTAAAAGCTTGGCCTTCGTGTCGACAGGAGTAGGCGCAGGATTGCAATTAAGCATCCCTGCACGCTCGAGAAGCTCGCGGGCGTACTTCTACTGATGAAGAAAGAACCCGTCCGCACGCCGGACGACCTCGATGCCGAGGAAGTAGTGGAGCGGGCCGAGGTCCTTCAACGCGAACTCAGCACGAAGACTGTCGGTGAGCTGTCGAAGAAGACCAGCGGTGGATGCCGTCACGATGATGTCGTCGACGTACAGCAGCAGGTAGGCCATGTCGTTGTCGGTCCGGTAGACGAACAGCGACGCATCGGAGCGCGTGGAGCGGAAGCCGAGCTGATGCAGAAACGCGGCGCGCCTGCTTCAGTCCATACAAGGACCGAGAGAGCAAGCACACGTCATCGGGACGCTCGGCGTCCACGAAGCCAATGGGCTGCTGACAGTAGACCTGCTCCGACAGGTGGCCATGGAGGAAGGCGTTAGAGACGTCCATCTGATGCACCGGCCACGCGCGAGAAGCGGCGAGGTGCAGGACCGTGCGGATCGTGCCCGGTTTGACAACCGGGACAAACGTATCCGTGAAGTCGACACCCGCGCGTTGCCGAAAGCCGCGGACGACCCAGCGCGCCTTGTAGCGCTCGAGAGTACCATTGGAGCCGAGCTTGTGCTTGAAGACCCACTTGCCGGTGATGACGTTGGCGCGAGGGGGCCGGGGAACCAGCTCCCAGGTCCGGTTGCGCTGCAGCGCGTCATACTCCTCCTGCATGGCGGCGCGCCAGTGCGGGTCACGCAGAGCGGCGCGAGCCGAGGTGGGCACCGGCGAGGGAGCGGAGGTGGACGGCACGCTCGGCCGCGAGGAGGACGCCTCCCTCTCGCGGGACGACGGCGCCCCGCCGTCATGCGGCAGGACACTGTTCCCGCCGCACTCCCGCACGTGCTCGGGTGAGCATGGGCGCAGGAGCCGCAGCGACGGGCGGCGAGGTGGAGCCGGAGGTGGCCGATGAAGGAGGTGACGAGGAGGTGCTCGAGCTGGTCGACGGCGCCGGAGGTGCCGCAGGAGGGGGCGCCGCTGGCGACGGGGGCGCCGCGGGTGACGTCGGCGCCGTGGGCCTAGCCGGGGCCGACGCAGGGGGGGGCCGCTGGGGCCACCGGGCGCAGTCGGCGGCGCGCGGGTCCGGCCACAGGGGGGCCAGCGGGCGCCGGGGGCGTCATCGGAGGTGTCGCCAAGAGTCCCTGCTGAAACGGAAAAGACAACTCGTCAAAGTACACGTGCCGGGAGGTGAGGACGCGATGTGAGACCGGGTCATAGCAGCGGTAGCCCTTGGTGTTGGCGGGGTAGCCTAAAAACACACAAGGGAGAGAGCGAGGCGCAAGCTTGTGCGCGGCGGCAGCGGCAGTGTCGGGATAACACTTGCAGCCGAAGACGCGGAGGTCATCATAGGCGGGCGTCTCACCGTAGAGAAGGTGGTGCGGCGTGTAAGACCAACGCACGCGACACGAGCGGATGTTGACTAGGAGAGTCGCCATGGCAAGAGCATCCGGCCAGAACCGTGGAGGCATGTGGGCGTGGAACAGAAGGGTGCGGACACAGTCGTTGAGAGTACGTAGCATCCGTTCAGCACGACCATTCTGTGGGGAAGTGTAGGGACACGTGAGGCAGAAGATGGCGCCATGGGCGGCGAGAAGTGAGCGAATAGTGATGTTATCGAACTCTTTGCGGCATGGCGAGGAGGTCGATGGTGCCGTCGACGTGGTCGAGGAGATCATACTCACGGAAGAGCAGCCCGAAGTACGTCTTCCACGGGAAGAAGTTGGCAGCGGTGGTGGAGAGCTTCACCGGCACGCGCTCGGCGATGGGGATGTCGCGGATGACGGCGACGGAGGGTCCGGCGAAGGGGTTGCTGCTGCCGGAGCGGTAGGAGTTGAAGGGATCAGAGGGGCCGGAGGAGGAGAACCCGGCCATGGCGGAACGTGGTGGGTGGCGGCTAGGGTTAGGTAGGGGGGGCGGCGGCTGGAGGGAGGGGCCGGCGGCGCCCTAGGGAGGAGAGGGGGGAAGGTGGCGGCGGCTGGAAGGAGGGCCGGCGGCGCCCTAGGGAGGGGGTGGGGCGGCGGCTTGAGGGAGGGCCGGCGGCGCCCTAGGGTAGAGAGGGGGAGGGCGGCGGCTAGGTCAGGACCAGGGGGGCTCTGATACCATGTAGAGAGGAATTGGAGATTGCACAGCACCAATTGGGCCGGCTGTTCATGTATATATAGACAGACACATGTACAGTTACAGATACAACCCTGACAAAACACGGAGACCTATACGTAGTACATTATGGTGAGCAAACTGGCGGCAGCGAGCAAACTGGCGGCAACGGCAGCAGAAGAACTAGCAACGATGGTAAGTAAGGTGTGAATCATATCATACTATATGGATCGTGCGGTGCAGGAACGAAATCGGCCAGCCCATCAGACGAACGAAACACCAAAAACATATCAGAGGGCGGATCGACGACAGTTCGATCATCGGACACAAATCAGTGACCGCGTTGCAGTCGCAAGAAGGAAGGAGAACCGAGCGATCTGCCGCCAGACAGACGTAAGGAACAGCAGCAGCCTGAACGCGCAGCCTTGCAGGTGTGGCAGCTAGTTGTCCTGCAGAGTGTGTGCCACAGCGATCTCCTCTGCTTCTCACCGCAGCACATACCCCTCCGACCGATCTCCCTCTCCTTCGCCGCAGCACTGCACATCCGCTGTGGCCTGCATCTGCATGCATGCGTTCAGACAGGTACGTAGTACAGTGCAGTGCAGGGGAAAAGAGAGGGGAGAGATGGCTGCAAACATCCCACCTTTTCTCCAGGTGGTCCTCTGGTTACGGATGCATGCATGGATCCATCGTCGACGACGACATCCTCTAGTCTTTTTTTGTTTGACTTGATCCTCTACCTCTCTTAGTCTATGAACGCCAGACGGCCGGCCGATCGACTGCACTCTCCGCAAGTATGAAGACCTCCTTTGGGCCCAGCTCATTAACACGTACAATTGTACAAAGACCGACTTTTGCCGTGTAAATATTTCGTTCATATACTTAAAAAATCTCCATGTTTTGAAAATACCTACATTGTAAATCGGACTACACTCAAACTACAACCGAAGTACAATCATGCTAGTTTCGTAAGTATAAACAAAATAATTCAGCAAAACCTATCAACAATGGAGTCTAGTTTTAAAGATCTTAACGTGTGAAAACGGTTCATAAGTTAGACGAATAGTTCCAATGACATTCAATTTTGAATTTTCATCACTAAAAGAACTTAAAATTGAGTACTCTCACCTCTCCCGTGACCGTGAACCCCTCTATCATCCTCGAGTAATGCTACGTGTACGGACTATTTTTTATGGATCACGCTTACTGGATGATGCGGAGAGAAATCGGAGGGATCAGGTACTTGAGTTGATAGAAAGAAGGGTGAGGAATTTTAACCAACCAATGTTTGTAAATCTTTTCCGTAACAAAACGTCCATAAGTCTAGCATTATTGCTCATCCTCATCCCACTTGACCAGCAATGAAACGAGAAGGCAAGACCTGGCAAGCTGCAAAAGTTCGACTTCTTATCTTGTGATTAAGGGTTAAGATTCGTGGGGATAATGATGAACGTTTATTTTGTGCCGTCCTCATATGCCCCAACCAGTCGGGCCAAGCAGTCTCACAATGTGCTGGGCTGGGTTGGGTCACTGTATGCCTGGATGACGACGTACTCAAGTATTTTTCTTTGTGACGAAAATCTGCTCCACTGGTGTTTCGGCAAAGGAAAACTGAAAGCCACAGATCCCAACTCCCAAGCCTCAAAGCTGTGATTCATCTCCTGCTAGCTTCGGCCGCAGCACACTGATGAAACTGACGGCGGCACCTGACCAAGCAAAATGTAAGGACTACAGAGTGAATGATATGAATCGTTCGGTGGCGCAAGGAGGAATTTTCGGTCTGTCGATCCGTGCATCGGACAAACGAGACACAACAGGAGGTCAGAAAAGGGATCGACAATTCGACGCCAGTCGATGATCGTTACAGCGCAAGATCGACCTGCTGCTAGACAGACGAGAAGAACAGCAGCCATGAATGCGCAGCCTTGCAGCTGCTGCAGAAGTGTGTCACTTTCCACAGGCTGAGTTTCGGCGTTTCGCAGCACATGCCCGACCGATCTCGTATCCTCTCCCTCGCCGCAGCACCGCAGATGCACTCGATGATCGTGAATGATACTCTATTATACTGATCGTCCGGTGCAGAAACGAGATCGACGCAGCCCATCCAGAGGGAACGACCACAGTTCGGTCAGACGCCAATCAGTGACCGTTGCAGTAAGCAAGAAAGAAGCAGAGGAAGGAGAACCAAACGATCTGCCGCTAGACAACCCACAGGAACAGCAGCAGCCTGAACGCGCAGCCTTGCAGGTTGCAGCTAGTCTTGCAGAATTTGCACTACAGCCAGGCTGCAGATTTGTGTGCCACTGCCACAGCGAGGCTGAATTTCGCAGCACATACCCCTCCGACCGATCTCCTCTCCTTCACCGCAGCACTGCACATCCACTGTGGCCTGCATCTGCATGCATTCAGACAGGTAGTACATTGCAGTGCAGGAGGAAAGAGATGGAGAGATGGATGCAAACATCGCCTTTTCTCCAGGTGGTCCTCTCCGGATGTCGCCTCTGCTTCGGATGCATGGATCGATCGTCGACGACGGAATCCTCTAGTCCTTTTCTTGACTTGATCCTCTATTTTCTATGAATGCCACAAGGGCGATCGATGGGTCGCACTAGCCTCTCTCCTCACGTATGAAGAACTCCTTGCCCTTGGGCCCAGCTCATTTTTAGCACGTACAATTATACAAAGACTGAATTTTCCCGAGTTAATACTTCGATCCTAGCGAAAGACTGAATTTTCCCAAGTAAAGACTGAATTTTCCCATGCTTTGGCCTCATCTTTGATCCTAGCGACGACAATGGCCTCGGGAGACCATACATAGCGAAACACTAGCATTTCGTTCTTCCGAAATTTCCCAAGAGATGATCATGATCATGGATGCCACCGCCTTCCTCTCCTTCTTCCCAAGTTGGATCGCTACTTTGGCCCACCATATGTTGATAGATTGTTCATCAACCCAGTGCTCTAATGCCAAATTGTGGATGCTACACCACGCTAGAATCTTCTTTCAAATTCTTATGGTGAATCTACACTTGTAGAGAGAACATGAGCCGCCGATTCTTGCACTTGGTTACGGTCAATTACCACAACTTGGCCAGCGCCTCCTTGCTTTGTTGGTAATGCAGAATAGGTTTTAGGGAATGACGACGTACCGAATTAGTATTTTGCTTTATGATGAAGAAGATCTGCACGTGTGGTGTTTGGGCAAAAGAAAACTGAAAGGTAGCGTCGTTAGCTAGAGCGAGTGACTATCATGTCAGGTCAACGTCAACGTCAGTGCAGTCCCAAGCCTCTAAACTGTGATCCATCTCCCCCTAGCTTCGGCGGCAGCACACTGCAGATGACTGCTGACGCCTAACCGAACCGATGGCGCACGTACCGCAGCTACAGATGAAACTGACGGCGGCACCTGGCCAAGCTAGCAATATTAAAAGGCAAAGTGATACGGATCGTTCAGTGGCGCAAGAAGGAGGAATTTTCGATCTGTCGATCCGTCCATCGGACAAACGAGACACAGCTAGAGATCAGAAAAGGGATCGACAATTCGACGCCAGCCGATGATCGTTACAGGCTTACAGCTCAAGATCGATCTGCTTCTAGACAATGGAAAAGAACGGCAGCACGGATGAATCCGCACGCAGCCTTGCAGACACTTGCAGCCACAGCCAGGCTGCAGAAGTTTCGCGGCACTGCAGATCCACATCCACTGATGACTGCCCGACCGATCTCCTGTCCTCTCTCCCTCGCCGCAGCACTGCACATCCACTGTGCGTACGTAGAGTACGAGCATCCCAGCGAAGAACACGCAGCGGCCTGCATGCATGCAGATGCAGTACTGCCAGGGGAAAAGGGGCGGGGGAGATGGCCGCAAACGTCGCCTTTTTTCTCCAGGTGGTCCTCTCTGCTTCCGATCCGTGGATCGATGGATCGTCGACGACGACGTCCCCATCCACTCTGACCACCGACGGCCAGGTAACCAAAGTACAATCATGCTAGTTTTGAAAGTATATAAGCTACCAGCGCATGAAAAACGTTCATAATTTGGATGAATCGTTCCAAGGATATTTCGTTTTGAACTTTCCTTAAAAAACCATAAACTTGAGTACTCTCACCTCTCCCGTCCTCATCCCATTTGGTGCGAGCAGCGTAAGGAGAAGGCTTTAAACCTTGCAAGAAAAGAGGTACGGGTACGGAGAATTCGATACTTCGCGAACATGCATGTGGCCGAGATAAACCATTGCAAAACTCCAACGTCTTTTCTTGTGATTTCTGGTTTGACTCGGGGATAATAACGATGAATATTTATTTTGCGCTGTCGTCATATGCCCCAGCCACAGTCTCGAAATATGCTGGGTTGGGTCACTGTAATGCCTGAGTGACGACGTACTGAAGTATTTTCCTTTGTGATGAAGATCTACTCCTGTGGTGTTTCGGCAAAAGAGAACTGCAAGCCACAGCGCTGTTAGCTAAACGGAGCACACTGGAGATGACTGCCAACGCCTAACCGACCAATGGCACACGTACCGCGCGCAGCTGGTGATGAAACTGACGGCGGCACCTGACCAGGCAGAAGGTAAGGACTGAGGACTGAATGATATGAATCGTTCAGTGGCGCAAGAATGGTGAATTTTCAGTCTGTCCGTCCATCAGACAAACGAAAACAGACCGAGAGTTCAGATGGATCGACAATTCGGCGAATCGATGATTCGTTGCAGCCGAAGATCGATCTGCTGCTAGACAAAGGTAAGGAACAGCAGCGTGAATGCGCAGCCTTGCAGACTTGCAGGCACAGCCAGGCTGCAGATGCGTGTGTGCCACAGCAATCCTCAATTTCGCAGCACATGCCCGACCAATCAGCTTTCCTCTTCCTCCCTGCAGGCTGCAGCGCTGCACATCCACTGTGCGTACGTAGACGGCGACTGTCCCAGCGAAGAACACGCAGCGGCCTGCTAGACAAGGGAAAAGAACAGCAGCGTGAATTCGCAGACTTGCAGGCTTGCAGTCACAGCCAGGCTAGCTGCAGATGCGTGTGTGCCACAGCAATCCTCAATTTCGCAGCGCATGCCCGACCAATCACCTCTCCTCTCCTCTCCCCGCAGCGCTGCACATCCACTGTGCGTGCGTAGAGTACGAGCGTCCCAGCGAAGAACACGCAGCGCGCGGCCTGCATCTGCATGCATGCAGATGATGCCGTACTGCCAGGGGGAAAAGGGCGGGCCGGGGGAGATGGCTGCAAACGTCGCCTTTTCCCAGGTGGTCCTCTCCGCCTGTCGCCTCTCTCTGCTTCCGATCCATGGATCGATCGTCGACGACGACGTCCCGATCCTCTCTGACCGCCGGCCTGCCGGAGTCCGGACAGCCGATCGGCCGCGGGGCCGGCGCACGCGCGTCGGTTGGGCCAATAATTCCGCGCGCGCCGTTCGTACATACGCGCGCGCGCGTTGGACCGAAACCGAACCGATCGATCATTTGGGGGGGATCACCGGCTATAGCTTGCAGCAGCTAGATCGTAGCTAGCTAGCTTGGTGAATTATCATCTGCGATGCATCGCGTGGCATGGGCTCACTCCCGGCAAACTAAAGCCTAGCCTTGTAGTAGCACAGTGGAGCAAGTCCTGTACGTACGTGTGCTAGCTGTCCTTCCCTTGCATGTGGGATTAACGGAACCGTGTTACTTTGTTAGGTTTTTCCTGCTGCTGAGAGGGACAGCAGCGATGCTCTGCGGATTATGTTTCATTTGTCGGTTCAGTCCTCTCTGTTCATCGTATTACACAGAGAACCCTTTTCTATGAGAGGGCAATTTTGATTAAAGATTAGTTAAACCGTGTAGTTCCAGTGAGATGTACGCATGTGTGCAAAGATATATATATGGCACGAACAAATTAACTATTAGCTACCTAGACTCGTGTCTTTATTTCTCCGGCGATAATATTAGTCAATCGTCAATCATGCAGGTCCTTTTGAATACATATATGCTGTCGACCCTGACACATGGGTAGACCATACGTGCATGTGTGCACGTACGAGTACTTTCCAAGTACAGTAGCTAGCAAGTTATGATATCCCAAGTGTCGACACTCGGGTGAATTGACCAGCTAGCTGCCATGTACCAAATGCCAAACCTCTAGGTATTTCCTGTCACGGGGAATTAAAATGCCACATTATAGCCGACGGCGACCACCTTCTGTCAGGAAATTAGGGATATTATTCACGGACAAACTAGCTGTCGGTCGGCAAATATCAAGGTATTCATTGCCAAACTATATTCGTCACCAAACGAGACTCCAGGTCATACAAATTATCTATATACACCTCCATACATGTAGAACGACAAAGTGTTAGCTAGTATGCCAGCTATGCTACGTGGATAGCAAATATATGCTTACAAGAGTCACATGATTTAACATCCACACTCAGTGTAAGCATGAACAAGATCGAGTAAGAGAGACGGGGGACGTCAAGAACCAGCAGAGCCACTCCACCCCGTTCTCCCGCAATTGTACATAATAACGCCATAAGCAAACAAACAGTTGTTTTCATATTATTAGCACTAAATCAAGGATGCCCCCAATTCCCTCCGCCTGATTAGAGTCCTCGCGAAATTAAATTCTCTGTAGACCGGTTTCTCTCTTTTGCCCAAAACTAGAATCCAGGCCCTTTTTTTTCTTGTCTCGGAATATTGAGAGGACGCTCACAAGGAATTAATAAGTGTGTCGGCGAAAGTGCAATCTGTCAGAGAAAGTGCGACACGGCCATCTTCTGTCTGTCAGCAAATCATTTTACCGGCAGAGCGCTGCTTGGCGAAACCAGGCTTTCCCCCACAGAGGGCAGTTTGGGCATAAGCGGGGCCGTGCTAGCTGTGTGGTTAACCACAATATTTTCAAGGAGAATGTTTTTCACCTCCGCTGCCATGATGCATGTGCCAAGCGCCGGACACGCAGAGGTGATCGAGGCCACGATCCACACGCAGTCCTCCGCACGAGACGACGGACGGAGAGCTAGCCACCACATGCCAGACTACATACGTCCGCTCGCCGCCACGAAGCGTATTCTATACAGCTACCACCACCATACCTGCTCACGTACGTACATACGCCGCCGCGCCATGTTATCCCGTCTACGTACGTCCACATGCGATCCATCGGATCCTTCCATCGAGGAAGAATTACTATACGGGGGGCACGTACTCGCATGTGCATGGGATCACGCAGTATACCTCCCTGGCCACGTGGCCCACATGATTGCCGCATGAGGTGTCTCGAGAGGATGCGTGCATGCTTCCAAGGCAGCATCGGTATTCATCCTGATTTTTCTCTTTTGATCTGGGTACAATCCATCCTGTTGGGGTCTGTCTGCGGATGTACTATACACAGTTGTATTTTACTGCAATACTATAAAGTTAACTCTGCAGGGGCGACTTGTGGATCCGAGGATCCTTGCATATCTAAGCTAGTGGGCTAGTGGCAATACATTTGTTTGTTAGTACTACTAACTATATACACGTTTTAGAGAATTTGTTATTTCTGTAATTTTTGAAAAATAATCATTTTTTAAATCCCACGACTCTACATGGATGATGCATCACAGATTTACTGGATGGTCTGTTCATGCATGGCATGCTAACTCTATCGCTATAGCAATTTTCTTGCCACTTTGATTTCCAGTTTTTATGACAAGAAAATTTAATATTAAATACATTTTGCTTCCCACTTTGATTTCCAGTTTTTATCACTTTGGCCACAACGACGATAACTAACGGCATAACGGCGACAATGTATGGTGATGGTGATAATTAACGGCTACAATCTACATTCATTGTTATGCCACATCACCATTTGGTCAAGGTGGCATGCATGATACACATTATCATACACATCTAGAAAATCTAATATTAAATACATCTTGTACTCTCTCCGTTCCGGTTTAAACACACAATTTGCAAACCATGCAACTCTAAAATATTTAGACATAAAAACATTTAATCTTTCTAATTACTTATGTGTAACAAGAGCAAAATGCTTGCATGCATATGTGTGAACAAATATAAACGCTTTGCTGGCCCTTCTTCTCCTTATACATGTTCTTCTTCACACTATTAAATGGACCAATTGGAGGACACCTAGGATCCAGAGAATTACAAATTGTGTTCTTTAAACCGGGATGGAGAGAGTACATCAAATTGCATTGAGATTTTACAAATAATTAAATATCATGATACTACTATACGATACATTGCACTGAAGACATAGTACCATATACTAGTATCATATGCATGATACTAGTAATATGATACTCCCACTATGACCAGCCTTAAAATATGACCATTTGCAGTGTGTGGGAGAGCCGCAAGATAATATTTTCAGGACACTTCACCAAAACAAAAATCAGAGGAAGTGCTATGTACCTTCCTCATTTTCTAGATGCATGGTTTGCTCGTTTTTTCAGTTTCTAGAATTCATAAGGTACGTTTTTACAAAAAAGTTGCGAAGAAAGGAGTACTTACTCGGTTCGAAAATAAATGCCTTGAATTTGGCTTAATTCACAATATCTAAACGCTTTTTAGTGTATGTATGCATGTGAATCTAGACAAAGTCAAGCACTTGTCTTTTTCCAGTGTAATATAAAATATTTTCACTATATATTCCTTTCGCTGGAGACTAAAATAACTCGCTCGTAGAATCCCCGTCCCGTCACTATCATTGTAAGCATCCTACAGGACGTACGTGATTGTATAAAGTGGTCAGAAGAAGTCCAAGATTTGGGAATAGCGAAAATGATTCCGGACCCTTCCAACCCAGCACGGCCCATGTGTCGCGGCGGGGTGGTCAGCTTTCAAACTCCGGGCGCGGGATCGAGCTACCACTACGTACCAGATCCGCCGCTTCCCGTTCTCCTTCCACCGCAAGCCAAGCCACAGCCAGTGGCACCCTCACCGTAATTCCTCCGCAATTGGAGGGCCCTTCTCGCTCGCTCCATCCGTCGCCTAGCTAGCCATTTCTCGGTGGCGTCCGGCCGGATGCCTCGTTGCTTTAATTGGGAATGGGAATGGAGCGCGAGGAGACCGACCGGGATATGGATGGGCGAGGGCGAGAGGACGTTCCTCCCATTCCCGTTCTTGGCATTCGATTCGGGATAGGGAATCGACAGATCATACGTGCGCCTCACATATGCCTCGGTATAATAATGTCCTTTAATTTGAAATGAGATAGGCTTTCGCTTTGTTATTTTGCAGGCATGTTTTGCTGTTGTAATAATCAGAACCTCTCTTTTTTCAGACCCCTAGCCTAGAACTAGAAGCCTAGATAGAGCTTATCCCAACCACTAAACTATTCCCGTTCACGTCCATGTAAATTCACGGTGCACCCCGTACGAGCAGGCAGCAGCTAGCTACCACGAAAAGGAAACTTAAAAGGCAAATCCATAGATGGTGCCCACTCACACCAATCGCCACCGTCAGTGGACAAAAAAGCATCCCATTAATTTCGTATGCAAGGATGGTTTCGATGGTTGGTCCTGAGTCACCTATGTTTGTTAGATCATGTTAATTGTTTTTCGTAAGAAATTGGAACTGTGATCTTAGAGAGATTTTTCCAGACACGTGCAAGCGAAACGTCCCGTGCATTTTTGTCCTTGGTGTGTTTTGTTATTTGCATCTTCCTTTATCTATAAATGTGTTTTAGTGGATTGTACAATTGTCGTATTTTTTGCTTAAAACTGGAATACATCGTAAAGTGCCTCATTTTTTCTTTCTAAATAAGGAGAACAAAGAAGATAAATAGTGCCAGCAAAAGAGAAAAGTCTCTACTCATATCCCCCCTATGTGTTCTACTTCTCCTATATGGATCGAAAAGGGCCACAAAATCCATGTGCGCATAATGTTGTGTGAAAAATATCAAGGGGTGCAATTCAATCAATATGCTCCGGGTCACTAGTTTCTCCATATCTATGGTGCGTTACATTTACACATGGCACATCGTCAATACTCCATCCGTCCTAAAATAGATGTCTCAAATTTATTAAAATTTAGATGAATCTAGACACTATTTAGTATATAGATTCATCTAAAATTTTAAAAACCTAAGACATCTATTCTTGGACGGAGGGAGTACTTACTTATACCACAAATTGTTCCACTGTTTTCTTTTGTTAAACATTATATTCCATCCCTGGCAAGAGACGTCAAGTTCGACCAAGTATGTAGGAAAAATTTATCAACATTTAGAGGACCAAATTAATACCGTTAAATTCATCATGATATATATCTCCGTACGGTATATGTTTGGTATATCGTAGATGTGGACAGTTTTCTCAATAAACCTGATCAAAGAAAACGATGTTTGGCTTTTTAAAGGAATCATATGCACTGTATTATGGCTAGAAAGGAGCAATTCATGCTAGGGGTTTAAAATTACGATAACATGGATATCTTTTGCACCCTTAACGAGGTTTTAGAATTTTCAAAACTATTTCCCCCAGATTTCACAGGATTTAAACAAAATCTGACAAAATTCCAATTTTTATTTGGATTGGCCCGGACACGGTCCCAAAATTGTGCGGTAAATATTTCTAAGCCAGCGGAATATTTCCAAACGCTATTAGCGGAAAATTTTATTTAGTAGCCACTCCCAAGTCTTTCATCTCAAAGCAGCGAGATAGGAATTGTTTGACCTCCTCGATAACAACGAGGTTGGTTCCGAATATCAATATGTCATCAACGTAGAGACACATAATAACTCCCTCGCCCCCATCATGGCGATAGTACACACATTTGTCAACTTCGTTTACAACAAAGCCTTCAGCAGTTAAAGTTCTTTCAAACTTCTCGTGCCACTGTTTAGGAGCTTGCTTAAGACCATACAAAGACTTCACTAACTTACACACCTTTTTTTCTTGACCATCTACTACAAATCCTTCAGGCTGCTCCATATAAATTTCCTCGTCTAGCTCTCCATTTAGAAAAGCTTTCTTAACGTCCATTTGATGAATGAGAAGACCATGTGAGGCAGCCAAGAAAAGTAGTACTCGAATAGTGGTCAATCTGGCTACAGGTGAGTACGTATCGAAGAAGTCTTCAGCTTCCTTTTGGGTATAACCCTTAGCCACAAGACGTGCCTTGTAATTTTCAATAGTACCATCAGGTCTAAGCTTTTTCTTGAACACCCATTTACATCCTACAGGTTTACACCCATAAGTACGATCAGTGATTTCCCAAGTACCATTAGATAAGATGGAGTCCATCTTGCTTCAGACAGCTTCCTTCCAGTAGTCAGCATCTTGAGATGTACAGGCTTCTGAAATAGAAGTGGGAGTATCATCCACAAGGTACACAATGAAATCATCACCAAATGACTTTGCAGTACTTTGTCTCTTGCTCCTTTTGGGAGCTTCATTGTCATCCTCCACAGGATCATTAGAGTGTTCTATCAGCATAGTGGGTTCAGGAATTATAGAAAATTCCGGACTAGATGAAGTAGTTATCTCATGATTTGATGAGCTAGACATGCCTTTCGTAGGAAAGATGTCCTCAAAGAAAGTCGCATCATTTGACTCCATAATTGTACCAACATGCATGTCGGATACCTCAGATTTTACTATCAAAAATCTATAGCCAATGCTATGAAAAACATATCCCAGAAAAACACAATCAACTGTTTTTGGTCCAAGCTTTCGCTTCTTGGGTATTGGAATATTGACTTTTGCCAAACAAACCCAAGTTCGTAAGTAAGAGAGTTTAAGCCTTTTCTTTTCCCATTCCTCAAATGGAGTCATGGTTTTATCCTTTATAGGAACACGGTTTAGGACATGACACGCAGTCATTAGTGCCCCCCCTCCCCACCATTCTTTGGAAAGACCCGATGTATCTAACATGGCGTTAACCAAATCAGTTAGAGTGCGTTTCTTTCTTTCGGCCACCCCATTTGACTGAGGTGAGTAGGGAGGCGTCCTATCATGTATAATACCGTGTTCCATACAGAATAAATCAAATTCGTTTGAAAAGTACTCTCCACCACGATCCGACCTTAGCCGCTTGATTTTAAGATCAAGTTGGTTTTCTGCCTCAGCTTTATAGATTCTAAAGTAGTTCAAAGCTTCATCTTTAGATTTCAGAAGATAAACATAGCAGTATCTAGTGGAGTCATCAATCAACGTCATAAAGTATTTTTTTCCACCTTTTGTAAACATACCATTCATCTCACAAAGATCTGAATGTATAAGTTCTAGCGGTGCTAACTTTCTTGGTTCCGCAACCGTATGAGATTTGCGGGGTTGCTTTGCTTGCACACAAACTTGACACTTAGAACCTTTGACAGTGGTAAATTTCGGAATTAAACTCATATTAGCAGCCGCGTCATGCAACCAAAGTTAATATGACAGAGTCATGAATGCCAAACATTTAACTCATTATCATTGCAAACATGATTTATAACTTTAGTACATGAGTCTGACAAAGACAAGCGGAACAGACCTCCGCACTCATAATCCTTTTCAACAAATTGTACATACTTAGAAATTACAACTTTATTGGACTCAAAAACCAACTTAAAGCCATCTCGACATAAAAGCGATCCGCTGACGAGATTCTTATTGATGGAGGGAACGTGATGCACATTCTTCAGCTATACGGTCTTCCCCGAAGTAAACTTTAGATTTACCGTGCCAACACCATGAACAGAAGCACGTGAGACGTTTTCCATCAGCACAGAAGAAGTTCTTGAGACCTGATAAGAGGAAAACATGGAAATATCAAAACATACATGCGTATTAGCACCCGTGTCTATCCACCATTCAGGAGATTGACATACTGAAAGGATAGTAGGTAAAATACCATACCCAGCATCATTCATCTCAGTATCGCTAATAACAACATTCATGATCTTACCGCTGTCCCCATGTTGACGCTTGTCAAAGCGATTAGGACAGCTAGGAGCCCAATGATCAGGATCACCACAGACGTGGCAAGAGCCTTTTCTCTTATCATTTTTCTTCTTGAAGTTGGTTGAGTGTGTGGCCTTGTTCTTGTCATCGAACTTTCTCTTTCCTTCAGTTTTGTTCTTATTCTTAAACTTGTGGGATTGGAAGTTTTTTCTCTGCACTAAATTGGCAGTAGAACCTCCCTCAAGTTCTCGAGCAATTTTGTCCTTTGCTCTCGCCTTCTCTTCCACATGAAAAGACCCAATGAGATCCGTAACGAAAAACTCTTGTCTCTTATGTTTCAGAGAAGTAGCAAAGTTCCTCCACGAAGGAGGAAGCTTGGCAATAATGCCACCAGCCACAAATTTGTCCGATAAGGAACACTTGAACTGCTCAAGTTCTTTGGCAAGTGATTGTATCTCATGAGCTTGCTCAACGACGGAGCGCTCATCAACCATCCTGTAGTCATAGAATTGCTCCATGACATACAGCTCAGTGCCAGCGTCCGAGACCCCAAACTTGGCCTCGAGCGCTTCCCACGCGTCCTTGCCATTATCAAATGACATATAAGGATCAATAATGTTGTCCCCAAGAACACTGAACAAAGCCGCCATAAACATGGTATCGGCTTTCTTAAAGTTCGCTTTCTACTCAGCAGAAAGATCTCCTTCAGGCTTGCCAAGAGTGGCGCTATAGCAGTTTAGGTTTTCAAACCAGAGAACTGCTCTCTTGCGCCATCTCTTATAGTGCATGCCATCAAAAGGAGACGGCCTAGTAGCCGCGGCTACACCAGTGGAATTCAGTTGCCTATAATCAGGTTTTTGGATTGTTGGAAATATAAGCAATAATCCATATAATTTAATCCGAATAATAAACTGATAAATCATGATCATACAAACGGTACTAAATCCAATTAAGCAGATCAACAAAGTAGATGAACAGATTACATCTATAGGAAATAAACCTATCACATCTACACCAAACGCTAGAACAAAGAACTCTAGCATAATCCGAAAGTGAGAGATTGAGATCACATACGATACAGTTGCGGCAGTAGCTGCAGCGGTAGCAGCAGCAGATATGTCGCCAATGTTGAGGTTGCCGAAGAGGTGGCTGATGTTCGGAAAGAAGTCGTCGTTCGGGAACTCGTCGTGGTTGCCAGTAGTCGCGCTTGAGCGCTTCCCAAAAACCTGATCGCCCCTCACCCATACAGGTTCATGAGAGGCGGGGTTCCGGAGGCCTACTGTCCCGATCTGCGGTGCATGCCGCAAGCCGGGGTGGAGAAGACGAAAGCGGCGGCGCAAGGTTCTGGAGGTAGGCACGTGTGTTGATTGATTCTCAGCCCACGTCCGAGTAGGTAATTAACGCGTCCGTTAATGACTCATAATTAGTTTTCCCAACCAGCAAAATAAAGCTCGGCTCAGCGAGATTCCCGCAACCCGCAAACCGCGTCGTGGCGTGGCGTGGCGAGGCGAGGCGGGCGTCGAAGGAGGAGTGCGTGAGGGTTACTCTTCTTGTCACACCTTAGTGAGTGGTGCAATACTCTATTATATAAGATGATCAAACTCCCCTTCAACTAGCAATATGGAACTAAACTTTAGCACCACTAGCACAGTCATATGCTGCCATATACAAGTAGGCCAAAGAGAATTTCCGAATTTGTTTAATGGGCCAACAGCCCAAAACTCACCAAATTCCAACAAAAGAAAACGATGTTTGGCTTTTCAAAGGAATCATCATATGCACTGTATTATGGCTAGAAGGGAGCAATTCATGCTAGGGGGTTTAAAATTCTGACAACGTGGATATCTTTTGCACCCTTAACGAGGTTTTAGAATTTCCAAAACTATTTCCCCCAGATTTCATAGAAATTTAAACAAAATCTGACGAAATTCCAATGTTATTTGGACTTGGCCCGGACGCGGTCCCAAAATTGCGCGGTAAATATTTAGAAGCCAGCGGAATATTTCCAAACGCTATCAGTGATAGAAGGTTAAGTAACCAAAAATAAAAAGTACTACTCCCTTCGTCCTAAAATAGATGTCTTAGATTTGTCAAAATTTGGATGAATCTATATACTAAAAAATGTCTAGATTTGTTTAAATTTTGACAAATCTGAGACATCTATTTTAGGACAGAGAGAGTACTGGTTAGTAGAAGGCTCGAACCAATTGATCTGCCGTCCGTGGCAAGCTAGCTAGGTAGCAGGCCAGAACCAATTGTCACGGAATCAAACCCACGAGGCCAGCCACGAGGGGGTTGTGGTTGTGGGAACCTCTGCCCCATCCGACGCAGCAGACGTGCCAGCGCTGGCCCGAACGATCGATCGCAAGAAATCCATCTGTCTCTCCCTCCGTCGGGACCGCGTGCACGGCCGGCCGCACCACCAGTCCATCACTGACTGACGCCGCTGGTCAGGGCAGACGGCAGACCGCGGAAGGTGGCGGTGGGTACCGCCGCTCTCTCTGACGGCCGAAGAAGCTGCAGAACTAGAAGGAAGGGGCGGCCACCAGCCCCAGCCTGCAGAAAGGGCGCCCTGGTCCAGGCTCGGCCGCCGTGTCCGTTTCCTCCTCGGCCGCTAGCCAGCCCCGCCCCGCCCCGCTGCGCCCTTTTTGTTTTGGCTACCTTCCAAATTGCTGCTTCTGCTCCACAGCCAAAGCCGCCACTGTTCCCCTCCAGCCCCAGCCGCCCCCGTCCAACGCCCGGCCTGCTTTTCCACCGCCTCCCTCATCATCCATCCCTTTTGGCTGTACCGTCCACTGTAGCAAATTAATCCCTGCCGCCCGCCGGACCGGATCGAGCTCGTCACGTTCCTCACGCACGTACTACTACTATGTGACACTCCGCTAGCCAGCCAGCTAGGCTAGATGCCTCTGCCGCTTGCTATCTCTAACAGAAAGGTCGTTCGCTTGGGAACGCAATGCTCTCCTCGTGCTGCTCATCTTGTCCGACACGCATTTCTAGGTGCTACACAATGGATCTCAACCTATGCCAGTAGATAGTCCGTGGACGGCGTCATCGGAGGAAGCTGCATGATGAATTTGCCGGCTACATGTTTATGCATACCCAACAACTGTCTGCAGTGAAGGCTCATATTTGCATGGAGGGAGCAACCACACAGACTCTCGTCTTTTTTAGATCCATAGGCTCTCGTGCGCAAATACGGGCACCACATCGGCATGGGATAAATAGTTGGAGCGAATTATACACTCATGTCCATGACTTACAAGGGAGAACCATTTATACAATGCATAGATAAACTGCCTCACCCGCAAAAACAAAAAAAAAAGTTATTAATCCCTCGCTTGCAAGTTTTACCTGTTTACCTCGCTTGCTTACTCACAGAAGAAACAACATTACTAAGACCAGCCACACCGGTGATTCGGTTCAAATCAAAAGTTGTCAGAAGTAGAAATCGCTGCATCCTCGCCGCAGTGTATAGAACCGTTTCTTAAATCAATGAGGGACCCACAGTAAGATAAATAACAAAATTTCTCTCATGCATGCGCAAGCCTTTTCACCTCACCAGCATGGCCATCTCTTTTACTCCGTGCTTGTTGCACTTGTGTCAGAGCTTACAAGTCTTGTTTAATCGCTAGGAACCGAACCAATTTTATGATTCGCTTTTGTTGTCAGACGGATTGAATCGATGCTCCACAGCGTATGGAACCGGTTCAAAAGCTTGTTTGAATCGCTTTTTCCACACACTGTGGCTGGTCTAAGAACAATTGAGTTATTAATAAATATCTTTCAACCAAAAAAATTATTAAATGCCTCACCTGCCAACACAAAAGGTTATTAATCCCTAGAATCCCCACCGCCAAACCGCCGCCTCGAACAAATGCACCGTATATGGTATGTGTCCTTTTGGTCACCGCCTATTTTTTTCGACGTCAGCAAGAGAATGCATTTTTTCTCGATGTTAATTTAATTTGTACTACTACACTGGATGTGTCATCATCCGGTTTTGGGTGATGTCACTTGAGTTTCGTAGCTACTCGTCATACACGGTCGTCATACCGGCGCTATGGATATATAAGGACCGGTGTGGGCTGTGTCTGGAAATTAGATTTGTGTTTTTGTGTCACATTTGACATTTGTAATTGACCTTCTTTGCTTGCACCATGTACAACGGATATAGGTTGAAAAAAATCCTATCGAGAACTTGAAGATCCAAATGCAAAATGCACAAGAGTTTAATCTCCTATATACTGAGTACTAGCACACAGCATCACTGGCTATCGGCGGTTATTAAGGATATAAATTCATGGCAAACTAAATCCCACAAAGTCACACTTACACCCCCACAAAGTCGCAGATACGCGCACCACATCGGCATGGTATAAATAGTTGGAGCGAATTATACAATCATGTCCATATGACTTGCAAGGAAGATCCATTTTATACGACGCATGCAGGGATGGTCTGCCTCACCCATAAAAACAAAAATGTTAGTAATCCTTTACTTACAAGTTTTAGGTAAAACTTACTCATCGGAGTAAACAACATTATTGGCTACCAGCAGCTAGGAACAATTCAGTCATCATTAGGGCTGTCAACGAGCCGAACTCGAGCGAACATTATTAGGCTCGGCTCGAGCTCGGTAGAAGCTCGAGCCGAGCTCGAGCGAGCCTAGGTTGACTCATCATCCGGTTCCAGTGACGTCACTTGAGTTTCGTTGCTACTCGTCATACAGTCGTCATACCGGTGCTATGGATATATTAGGACCGTGTGGGTTTTGTCTGGGAATTAGGTTTGTGTGTTTGTGTCACATTTGTAATTGACCTTCTTTGCATGCACCGTGTACAACGGATATAGGTGAAAAATATATATATCCTCTCGAGAATTTGAAGATCCACCTGCAAAATGCACAAGAGTTAAACCTCCTATTACTACACGAGCACTAGCAGTCACACAGCATCACTGGCTGTCAGCAGTTATTAAGGATATAAATTCATGGCAAACTAAACCCCACAAAGTCGCAGTTACGCCCCTCATAGAAGCTTTTCATTTCCTTCGCCTCCCTGCTGCTCTCCTCCATTCAGTGCCGCTATTTAACACTTCGCGCTACACCGCCCCCCAACCTCTCTCTATCTCTCTCACCCTGTCCTTTTTTTTACCCATTTCTTGCACCCACCCAAGAACAGGAATTCGATCCCATTCCCAATTCCACCCACTTGCGTCGCGAATTTCACCGCCGATTTGGGCGACAGCAATGGCCTCTTTCGCCGACGAGGGCTTACCGCCGCTGCCGCCGATCAAGACGGCGTCTTTGCCGCTCCCCTCCTCGCCGTCCGCTGATGCCGCATCGGCCGCTCCGTCCCCGGCGACACCGACGACGACGACGACGCCGGTGGAGAAAGCAGCAGAGGACACGAAGAAGGCCGCGGTGGCGGAAGATCAGGTGGAACCGTCCACGCCCACGTCGGAGGAGAGCAGGCTCCGGCCGCCCACGGCGTGCCCTCCGGCGCCGCGCAAGCCGCCCGTTCCTCGGCTACCGTCGCTGAAGCGGAAGTCGCGGCCTACTCTTACGACGACCACGACGACGCGGGTGTGCCTCACCGTCCCACGAGACCTCTCCGCCGTGTTCCGGTCCATGCCCATGCCGCCGCCGGAGAAGCGGATCCGGGCGTCCTGATGCTGGTGCCGCGATCAAGCCGCGCGCGATCTGCCACCGGCCTCTTGATCGGTTCGGTCCGATTAATTTCATGGAGAATTCTTCCAGTTCTTCCTTTTTTTTTCCTTTCTCTTCTCCTTCCTTCCTTGGGCTCACGGCCATAGTATAAATTATGATTCTACATATATATATAAATAAGATGTCGCTGTTCTTATATGTCCTTATTTCACCACTGGCTTCAATCGTGGGAAGGAGAATTTGCAGCTGTATATGGTTCTTAATTTACCGGATGGAAGTAGGTAAAGACACACAAAAAAAACACTTGTAAGAAAATCCACATCGATCTTTGTGCAGTAGTAATTATGACAGCTCCCTGAATTGTAATTATCTTCCAGTTCCTCTATGTTCTCCGCTGATACCGTATCTTCAAACGATTTGGCCAATTTAGCCAGAATTCTCGTGTTAATCGCCGGCCGGCGAATGTGGCCGGCCTGCAAGAAGAACGAGACAGAATCACCACTAATTAAAATTGGTAGATCGATCCACCAATCTCACTAGTAGCACTAAATCAATTCGGACGCCCTCGTCTGTCTGGAAATTCAGGGGGATTCGGATGGCGAGTGTACTTTTTGGTGGTGGCGCTGTCCGGCCGAATGCTGGGGAAGGAACAGACACGGAGAATCTTGTATGTTGATCAGGACATGACATAGTTTCCTTCCCACCTCCTTTTTCTCCCTGGGTAAAATTATTAGTAGTTTCTCTCTCTCTCTCTCTCCGTCTCTGACGAGCCTAAAAATCTTGGTTTGTCTCTACTGTAACAGCCTACACGCACCCTCCAAAATCAACAATCTGAATTTGTCTCTGCTGCAACAGTTTTACATGTACACTACAAAATCAACAATCTGGATTATTTAACTATCTGAATCTGTCCCTACTGTAACAGCCTCTACCTTTTATTTTTTGCGGGGAAGCCTTAACACTCCAAAGTTAGCTATCTGAATCTGTCTCTACTGTAAACAGCCTATACTACTACATGGACACTCCAAATCACAAATTTGAACTGTAATGTCACAGCTGAAAACAGAGCTCACAGCTGTAGGAACAGACATGCAGGCTGCAGGGCCACGTATAGAGGGCCAGACACCATCCTCCAAAGCTTGCTCTCAGGGTTATCTTGTCTTGTGCTACACTGTCCAAACACTCCACTTCTGGCTTCATTACAAGCCAAGCCATATATACATGGCAGCAGTGATACACATTCGTACTGCCACCTGTCAGCACAGCCACAGCTTCAAGGTAGAGTAGCAGCCATGGAAAGTAAGCTCCAAAACCATGTACAGTTCACTGAATTTTTCTTACCACGTCGGCTATATGTGCTCAAATTGCAGTTTCACATGGGCTTGATTGCTTGAAAGAGAAAGAGAGGGATAAAGTTAGGTTTGGTGCGTCACATGGGCTGTTACTTGCAGTTACGGACTGTGTGCTGTTGCCTCAAGGAACAGGTCGCAGCGCGCCTTTCTCCGTCCTAGGATAGGAAGAGGAGATCAGGCTGACGCCGTTCTGTTATGGTGCTGCACCACACCTGCTCCTGCACCTACTTTTCCACTGATAAAATTTTCACTTTTCTACTACTTCGTCCGTTTTAGAATATAAGATGTTTTAGATTTTTGAACCAATGTATCTACATTTTTTTTAGTATGTAGGTTTATTCAGGTTTGAAGTAAATCTACGCACTAAAACAAGTTTAGATACTTTTTTTTACAAATCTAAAACGTTTTATATTTTCAAACGGAACGGAGGCGGTACTCACCAAGGAATGTCCTCTGCCGATTTTTATTTATTTTTACTGCTGAGCCCCGACGGTGTGATATGTTATACCGGTGGTAACAGTAGAATAGTCGTCAGCACGTACGTCGTGACGGCACGTTGGGCACACGCTCGATTTTAGAATCGGTAATACTAATACGGGAGATTAAAAAATGGGCGAAGTCAAATGGGGGGCCAAGAACAAGCAAGCTGCAAAGATCCTTTGGATTTTGGGGTGCAGATAATAAATGTTTTCTTCTTCTCTGTACCGGAATGGGAAGCGTTGAAATCTTCCAAAACGGTAAACTCTTTTAGCAAGCAGTAATTTCTTACGTTTCTCTTGTGGTAGTAGTGATTAGTAAAAGCCACGTTAGGGCTGAACAGAGCATGCAAATAGTAATGTGGGATCGTGGTAGTAATTACTAGTAGCCGCAGCAGTTGGTAATTTACTCTGCCATTGTGTTTTTGACTGTTGGTAGGAGTGGCAGTTCATGCATTGCCAGTGAAGCAACGTTGATGGTCTGAACAAAATTACCTGCCATGTCCCTTCTCGATCGGGCGGCACATGCTGTCAGCAGCTGCCTGCATCAAGAGGCATGTTGAGGGATGAGGATCGCAGAGAGCTTTTTTATTTTACTCAGATTCTTTTGACAATTAATGTCTGCGACACACAACTCTGAATTGCTCGCTTATAAAACCAGGATTGATATCCCCAAGTCGTACGTACATGTATGTGATGGACTCTGTCACTGCGAGGACGTCGATCGATCCCGACAGAAGCAGTATAAAATTGCATGTGGCCTGTACCTGCTCGCCTCCACCCAGTGTTTATATGACTGATCGATTCCCTCCGACTCGATAAAAATATGGCGGGTAAGAACAGGAATGGCAACATTTTTCACCTTCTTTTGGGTAGAATCCGAGCGCAGGCAGTTCTGGATGACGTGTTGCCAGTTTTGGTTCTGCGTTCCCTCTCAGTAGTAAACTGCTTTACCCTGAATTTTTTTTTACACAGAGAGAGAGATCAGTAGAAGCTATGACACTCTGTGTTATTTATTCGTGCAGCGACTGCGTGCAGCTAGCAATAATAACAGGAAGCAATCAACCGAACAGTGAATCCACACCATGAACATTTGGGTGTTAATTAGACAGACAGCTAGTATGGTAGATCCAAGCTTTGTTTGTTGGCCACTTTACTCAGCCACAACAACCGGCTATCTGTTTCTTACGGTACTGTACTACTGCTGCGACTGAACTCGCTATAGCCGCTTTAAGCTTTTTTAGTACTAACCACCTTCTTCCTTGCTAGGTAAGCCAGCAGCTGGATGACAGAGGTACCCTTGCCTTAATTACACGCGCGGTTTCTATCTTTCTTCTTTTGTTAGTTCTAGTTCTAGGGCTGCAAAACTTTGACCTGATGGTTCAAGAAGATAGGACAATTAATATTTCTTTTGCTGCAATATCTCGTGGCCATCTGTCTGCTGCCAAAAATCCCAGCAGGCAGCAGGGCCTCCAAGTGGCACTATCAGCTTCAACTCTGGCATTGCTTTTTTTTTCCTAGACAGAAGTGAAAATGGACTTGCAAATGGCATTAGACTATGCCGCGGTAGCTTTCCAATTTCGTCAGACTTCCATTTCCCGTGTAATAACTCCTGGAGAGACTCAGCAAGACTGAAGCAGAGCTGAAGCCATTAGGGTTTGGTGATCACAGACCGAAGAAAAGCTAGTACAAATTTTGCTCCGGTGAAGTTCCTGATGGCAGGTACCTTGGCATGGTCCTATACCGTCGCTGTCGCTGTCATCGTCATCATAACCACCATAGACTGGCCTTTTGTTGTTTTCTGAATACATGTGCATATGAATTTTTGCAGATAAGATTGTTTTCTGTATGTACGAGTCAACAAGAAAGAATGATCGCAAGTTCGAACCTTGATGTGCAAGCAACTGTTCCTTTTCAGGCAGGAGACAACCAGGCCAACAGACTACGGACTCCAGAATCTTGTAGTTAGATAGGAAGATGTCGTCTTCATCGTCCCATCCTGTGGGTTTTAGAGGGTTGTCATCACACCTAGTAAAAAATAGTTGCATGGTTTTCATCTTCGCTAGTGCATGTATGCATACACAGAGCTGAACCTGCCTGACCACTACTTGAAAAGAAGAAAAAAGAACCGAACCTATCTGTTCCAGCACCAAGGTCCCAGCAAGCAAATTTGTACTAGTATATGTGATTCACAGGGAACTGCAAATACGTTGTGTCATGGAATTAATATTGATCCGTCTGCTGAATGTTGAGAAATTGCTTTCAGGGCCCCCATTTCGTCAGACTTCCATTCCTCGGAACTCCAGGAGGTATATAAAGCAAGACTGAAGTAGCTGAAACCATCAGGGTTCATTGATCACAGACTGAAGAAAAGCTACACACTGCCTCCTGTGAAGTTACTGATGGTAGATAACTTGGCATGATATATATGGCACAGTAACAACAGGGATGGGTGAGGGTGTAATGGACGACTAGAACTGAAGCATGGAGGTTCAGGATGGGAATGGGTCGGGTCGACCCACCGGGTCACTGACCCGGCCCAAAATTTCAGGGCCAATGGGTCACGCGGGTCGGCCTCAAACAGAATTTGGGTCGGCGGAGCCGGCACCGAGTGACCCGTTGGGTCAGCAGGGCCGGCCCAGCTTGTAGCGGTCGGCTACTCATAATCGTTTCCCTCGATTTATGTCACGCTGGTGGCGCCGTGTCCAGCTTATATTTACATCATCATCCCAGCTAGCCGTCTGTTCATCGTTCCGTAAACCGTTCAGCTCTCGCTCTTATGCTTGGTAGCTAGCTGATGCCTACCTAGTCGATCACATTCTTGCACATGTATGCGATGTACAAAGACAAGAAAGAAATATACGACGATACAAATATGAATCATCTTGACCTGGATCCATGTACAAAATCTTTTTAGCTCCTACACTACACCACTTTATTAGTAGAAATTTAGTTAGAACCAAATAAAACAACATATGTTACTAAAAATTGGGTCGACCCGAAATACCCATTGGGCCACCAGGGCCACTCACTATTCATGATATGGGTCGACCCATGGCCTCACAAATTGGCCCCGAGGCCACATGGCCAGGTCCAAGGCCAGGGCCGGGTCGGCCCATTCCCATCCTGAATGGAGGTGATATTTAATGTGCCATCACCATCGTCATCATAAACATCTGTGATCCACATGACTCCACACCATAAACATTTGGGTGTTCATTATAGACAAATACTAGCTAGTATGGTAGATCGAAACTTTGTTGGCCACTTTAGTCAGCCACAACAACCAGCTAGCTATCTGTTTCTAACAGTACTACTGCGACTGAACTCACTATGGCCGCTTTAAGTTTTGGTAGTACTAACCACCTTCCTTGCTCGATAAGCCAGTAGCTGGATGCCAGAGGTGCCTTAACTAGAGGCACGTACGGCTTCTATCTTTCCTCTTTTTGTTAGTTCTTCACAGTTTTGAACCGCTAGAACCGCACATTTCTTCAAAGTTTTCCATCTGTCTGCTGCCAAAATGCCAGCAGGGCTCCAAGTGGCACAATCAGCTGCAACTTCTGCCATTGCTTTTTTTTTTCGAGACAGAAGTGAAATGGACTTCCAAATGGCATTGGACTATGCTGCGGTTGCTTTCAGGGCCTGATCTATACTGTCGCTGTCGCCATCATCGTCATCATGGACTGTCTTTTTGTTGTTTTCTGAATACATGTTCGTATGCATTTTTGCAGATATGATTGTTTTCTGTATGTATGAATTAACAGGAAAGAATGATGGCAAGTTCGAACCTTGATGTGCAAGCGACTGTTCCTTTGAAGGCTTTTGACGACTTGTAGTAGGCCTTTCAGGCAGGAGACAGCCATAGGACTCCAACGCCATCAGGCCAACATACTCCCGACTCCAGAGTCTTGTAGCTAGATAGGGGCAGATGTCATCGTTATCGTCTCATCCTGTGGGATTTGGAGGGTTTCCACCACACCTAGTAAGAAATAGTCGCACGGTTTTAATCTTCTCTAATGCATGTATGTGTACACAGAGTTGAATCTGTCTTGCCCCTTCTTAAAAAGAAGAAAAAAGAACCGAACCTATCTGTATGTATGTACGCATGTTCCAGCACCAAGGTCCCAGCAAGCAAATTTGTACTCTGTGTGACTCATAGTGTTCAGGAAACAACAAAATGGAATCTATGATTCATAGTGTTGCTGGAACAAATTTGTTCAGGAAATGCTTGCTCAGGGCCCCCTTTCGTCAGACTTCCATTCCCTCAGAACTCCGAGAGATATATGCAGCAAGAGTCGCTGGAGCAATTTTGCTTTTTTGTTGTTCTCTGAACACATAGATAAACTATTCCGACGACTAGATCATCATCATCATCATAGATTGCCTTTTTGCTGTTCTGTGAACACATATACATATACATATACACATGCATATTTTTACAGATAAGATTGTCTTCTTTGTACTGAATCAACAGGAAAGAATGATCACAAGTTCGAACCTTGATGTGCAAGCAACTGTTCCTTTCGATGCCTTTTGACCACTGCTGCTAGGCCTTTTGGGCGGAGGGAGGTAGGGGACACCCATAGGATGCCAAGGCCAACGGTACAAATCCAACAGACTCCAGACTGCATGTCCTGTAGCGAGATAAGTAACCACATGTCATCTACTTACTCCTATCCTGTGTCTGTGGTCTTGTAGGGGGCGGGGTCCGCATCACCTCAAGTAAAAAAAAAAATCTATGGTTGCATCTTCTCTGATGTATGTACACACAGAGTTGAATCTACCTATATGCATAGTATTTAGAAGGAAATTGTTGCAAAAAGGAACTATACCATGATCTCAAGCATACATGCCTTGCTATCAAGTATCAACACGAAAAGCAAAAAAGAAAAGTTCAGCGTTCAACCAGGATATGGTTGCTAGCTTGAGAAACTGTTGGCAGCTCACATATGCTTTAACTAGTGTGTGTGTGTTTTCTTGATGCAGCAAAAAAGAGGCATCACACTCTACATATGAAACAGCGTCGTCACAGTCTACACATGAAACAGTGGCACGCAAAGACAAGAAATGGAAATCATAAGGAGAAGAAACTTCTGCAGATGCTAGTCATCCTACGTGCACTATTTTCAATTCCAAAACAATAGTTTAAGCTACCACCAGTCAGTTCCATGCATAGAAAAGCTTCAGAACCTGGTACATGTGTTCTAACTGCAGATCAGTTCAGTATGCAAAATTGCTTCCATCCTTCCGGGACTTGGGAGCCAGGCTTATGTTTCACATCTTGAATCACATAGATAACAGGAAACTGATCTGGATGTGAGCAATAATATGAGTCATCTGTCGCCGGCCAGGACAGCGCCACCGCTAGGCCTGGGGCCTGTTCCAACTGCAGCGATCAAGATTGCTTCCAACCTTCCGGGACTCGCGAGACAGGCTTATATTTCACCATCTCGAGTCATGTAGACAAATGGATTCTTATCTGGATGTGGGCAATACGAGTCATCTTCTGTCAACCAGGACATTGCCGCCACTGGGCCTGCTGGGGCCTCTTCACTGTCTTCGATAGCGAGGAGTTCTTCGTCTTCTGAAGTCGGTTCAGCAAATGGTGTGTCTATGCTCTCCCAGTTCAGGTCATCTCAGCAAAGAAGGCTAGGCTCTTCACTGACCCATTCATCCAAAACATCGATGTTGTCCACGCTAATAGGGTCAATGACATCTTTGCACTTGCGTAAGTTCCTGCAAGATAGTGGTTACGAGTGAGTGGAAATTACTATGGGAGCATTTATACAGCATACAGGATTCTGACTATACCTTTCTCGAAGCTTCAGATTGTATTGAACAAAAACAACGTCAATTAGCCTTGATCGTTCAAGCCTGCTTAGCTTTGTGGAATGAAGATACTCAAAAACATCCCAATTCCTTTCGCAGCCTGTTGCACTACAGCATTGGCTACGGACTCGTATTGCAAGACTTTGGAGTTCTGAAGTCCCATTGCCAAAGTTCTCCAACCATGCAACTAATAAACAAAGAGGTAAATCGTGAGAATGAAGTATGCCAACATAAGGAAGATGAACTCTTGTTTCAGGATACTTCAGAGGCAAGGTCATAACATGGAAACATTAATTACCTGGATTAAGTTTCTCTCGTTGACGAATTGCAATTGGAAGGCCAAAGTCACCAGTTGATTTCTTGTACTCCTCAAGTTGGAGAAATACCTTGTCTTGGATCTCATCATCTCGGACCAAACTAGTGATTGTCTTCATAAGCCCCCTAGACACAATGCTTTGCATCTTAAAAGAGGGACTGAAGTAAATACTAGGATTGAAAAAGCATCCTGCTGCATGGAATGGGCTGTGAAGTTGCTTCTCCAACCTAGCTACAATTACTCTAACATAAGGCCCATACAGACATGCATTGTGCATCAGCCTTCTCCTTATTGATTCCTTTGCCTTTTCCATCGCATCATACAGGTAACCCATTGAAGATTTTTCATTACTATCCACCAAGCGTAGTACACGCAGCAGTGGCTCAGTGACTTCCACTACATGTTTGCATTGGGCCCAAAAATCAACATCTTTCAAAATAATAGCTGCAATCACTTTTCCGACACCACCTTTACTGTTAGTTGATTTCACCCATTTTTTACTGGTAAACATTTGACGTAGTTCTTTCTCAAATTTAAGAATGCACTGGAGACTGAGAAAATGTGTAGCATATCTTGTGATGGATGGACGACACATATCTTTACCATTTGTGAAATCTTTCCTCATCAAAGACAAAACCCATGCATGATTATATACGAACTTTGTTATCTTCCTTGCTTTATTCAAAGTTTCACTGATCATAGGGAAATATCTAGGATCTGCAAAATTCTCCAACATCAAATCAATTCAATGTGCAGCACATGGAGACCAAACAAAAGTGCCGTATCTTTCTTCCAGGAGATTAACAGCAACCTTGTATGTTGCATCTGTGTCAGTGATGAACTGAACAATGTTTTCTACTCCAACTTCTCTAACAACCTGATCAAAGATTGCAAGTAAAGATGCTTCCTCTGTTGATGTATTGACAGATTTCAAAAACATGGTACCTCGTGTACAGCGCACAAGAAAATTTGTTATATTACCCTTTCGATGATCTGTCTGTCTGTCAACAATGACTGAACAGCCATATACACTCCATTCTCTCTTCAGATCATTAAGGTATTCACGAATGTCATCAGAAACATCTTTCAACAATGGCCCACGTAGGTCATGATACGATGGTCCCTTGAAACTCAATCCAGCAGATGCTATGGCGTGTACCATCGGCTGATAGAAAGGAGATTTAGCCGCACTAAATGGTATAGTAACATCATGCCACCATCTTGCCATAGCAATTCTAGCATTGTGTAGCAGATCACTTGGAGTATCTAAACCATCCCTGCTATCTTGAACCATGTCTTTTGGGGCTTCTGGTCCATCACTGTTTGGTTCTGAACCTACAACAGCTTCTGGGGAAAGGTATCCTGATCTTCGCTTCCTTGGCAGTCTAAATTGACTTGCAGAGCCTCCTTCTGTCGTCAAATTAGCATCTGAAGAATCATCAAAACAGGAATTATGGCCAACTCTAGTTTCATGCCGTGTTATGTGCCTTCTTTCCTCCTTTATTCGCAGCTCATCAACTAATTCCATCATCTGACGCTTGACATCTATGGGGACCTTTTTGCAAGATTCAACTTGGCCTGGAATCCCAGCAAGATGATATTTAAGGCGCGTAATGCCGCCACCACCAATCTTCTTCCCACAATGAAGACAAATTATAGCATTCCTTGAATCAGAATCTGCCTTTGCGTGACTCCAGGCATCGTGTAATAGATCATCTGGAGCATCTAAATCATCCTGCCATCTTGAACCATGTATTCTGGAGCCACCACGCCACCACTGTTTGGTTCCGAACCTGTAACAGCTTCTGGAGAAAGGCATCCTGATCTTCGCTTTCTTAACGATCTAATTTGACTTGCAGAGCCATCCTCCATCGTCGCATCAGCATCCAAAGGTGCATGTACTAGTGTGTGTGCTGCTTGCCTGCTTGCCTCCCTCTGAGGCAGCCTCAAAGGCGTCGCCTTGCAACACGCCTTGAGCGCCTAGGCGTTGAGGCGCCCCTCCAGCGCCTTGGGACGCCTAGACGCCTTTAAAACCATGCCGTGTTCTGCTCTTTCTTTCCTCCTTTATTCGCAGCTCAGCAACTAATGCCAACATCTGACGCTTGACATCTCTGGGCACCTTCATGCAAGGTTCAACTTGGCCTGGAACTCCAGCAAGATGATATTTCAGACGCGTAATGCCGCCGCCACCAATCTTCTTCCCACAATGAAGAAAAATTATGCCATTCCTTGAATCGGCATCCGCCTTTGCATGATTCCAAGCAGGATTTTTTGAGGAAGCTGGAGGTGATGCCATGTAGGTTCCTGCAATTGACAAGGCACCAGGTATCTCGGTTCTTATAGGCAGAATTAAAGCAAAATCAGTCAGGGATGTTGCTAGAACTATTACCGGATAATAAGTATATCATGTTGAATGACTAACCATACAAGGGAAAGGTGCAAAAGTAATAAAAACACATCAGCCATCCATACCCTTCAAAAGTACTCCCTCCGTTTCATATTATAAGATGTTTTAGCTTTGTGAAGTAAATATATTTAGACTACTTTTAGTGTGTAGGTTCATAGAGATTCACTCCGAACCTACACACTAAAAGTAGTCTAGATACATTTCCTTCACAAAGCTAAAACATCTTATATTTTGAAACGGAGGTAGTAGACATTTTTTATAGTAGTACATTTCGTGCAGCAGACTATTGGGTGCATATGAGCAAGAAAACCATGCAGATTTAACATCTTGTTCATTCTTGTGCAGTCATGTCGTAGTACATTCCTTTTAATATTCAAAATAAAATAAAAACATCGAAGAAAATGCACTTCTGCATTTCGGCTTGTTCTGTACAGCTAAGCAGTGTAATTTTCACAATACACATGGATAGCGAAAAAATAATTCTAAACATCGAAAAAGAGTTGAGTCTATGTTGGAAGACCACCATTAACCATTAAATAACTTGATGATTCTAGCGGTTGTCTGTCACCAGCTATGCAGTAACTATCACAAAACACACAGCATCACCACCTCACAAGCTACTCCGGTGGTAACCGGTGATGGAAAACCGCCTGATTTCAGCTTAACTGAGCCCGAGTTCTCTCTCATCAGATGAAAATGATCTTGGCAAGCACTGAACTGAACAGAGTAGGAGCGGAGAGCACGTGGACCCACCTGTTGTCGACTAGCTGGTCGAGGTACGTCCGCGGCTTCCCCTTTGGAGGCGCGCTCCTCAAGGCGGAAGGTCTGTTAGGCGAGCTTGGAGAGGGGAAGGGCCTGGAGGTTTCTGGGTGGATTCGGGCGAGCCGGAGGTCACCCACAGGGCCGCGGTGGAGGGGAACTGTCAGGGCAGGAGAGGTTTCCATGAATTCCGGCGGTTACCGGTGGGGAATCGGCCGCCGCTCCCGTCGGGATTCAGGGGTGGTTACCGTTAGGGTTTGGCTGGGATTTTGTTTTTGACGAAATGGCACTACGAGATGGAACTAGAATTGTGGCCCAGCTCGACGTGGACGGATGAAATGGGCCGGCCCAAAACCGAGCTCGAGCCCTCTGAAGCGAATTAGAAAAAAAAAAACGTCAAAACAACTCCGCACTGCTCTGGAGCCTGTTCGTAGTAATCAATCAATCTATCTATCTATCTATCTATCTATCTATATTTTATTATATTTTTTAATTTTTTAAGATAGGTTAGTCAAATACGTTTCATCCGTCTTCTATTTATTTCTTATCTATCTATACTATACTATAATTTGTCTCGTCGCACCCAATTTTCGTCGGTCGTGGGCTCGTGCGTGTTTAGGAAGTGATGGTTTAGTCCTTTTTTTCCTACGTCAAGCTCTCCCGATCGGATCCGTCTGTTCGGCTCCGTATGTCAACCGGCCTATTTCCCGTTTAGTCGCCGTGTTAGTCAGCTGGAGATACGATCTATTGATTCCGTTTGAACCCGTATAGGAAGCGCCAGTTTAGTAATTAGTAGTCCTTCATCGCGAAAATCTTGCATCTGGACTCGACACCCCTGGGTTCGGGAGCCCCACGTAACAGCTCGCAAAACGAGCATGGAGAACGACGCGGCTGAGGTGGCGGCTGGCCGGACTCATGAGGAGCAGCTGCGGCGTGGATTCCGTCCTGTGTGGACAGCGTCGATGAGGATGGAGCCTGTCGGGGAGGCCACCGGCGGCATGGCACATAGGCGGCTCCAACCCTGACGCTGCTCCTCCCACGATGGTGATGCCCATTGCGGTGGCCCTCGGCCTGGCTCGACGAGGTCAGCCCCATGTGAGATAACTTGCTCTTCAGCGCCATATATGGATGGGTGCTTTCCGGCAGGTGATACTGTGGATACTGGATGGCCTGGTGTAGTTCGATCACATTAAATGTCATTGGGGAGAGAAGAGTGAGCTGCGGAAGATTGGAAGATGAATGAATTCGTGCTCATGTGGATTGAGGCGTGTCCCTAGGGAGCTAAGGCAAGATGGCTGTTGTTTGGAAGCTTTACATATGGAAGATGGCCGTTGTTTGGAAGCTTTACATGTGGAAGCTAAGGCAAGAACTCAGAAGTGTTCTTTTCGTGTTCTTAAATTTGTCAGGTTAATTAATATGGTCATTCACTAAGCCTTGAGTATGTAGACAAGTCGAGCAGGACTAAAAGAGATGAAAACTTAGTTTGAAACATTTTTTAAAATTTTAACAAATAATATGTCCCTAGGAAAACTAATTTTTTGTTGTAGAATTTGTAATGGTCTAAGAATATAAAAAAAAAATGTTGTCGAATTCATAACATCCTAAAGAATATTTAATATTTTCATTATATGACAATGTAAAATTATAGCTTCCACCAATAAAAGGTGGATAGAATATGTGAGATCCGACAAAATTTCTCCGATCTGAAACATACTTGGTCATCTATAATTTGGAATGTTGTTCGAAAACATTGGTCTAACACATTTTTCTATGAATTACACGTACATTAGAATTTAGGAAAGAAATTTCTTATCGGTTAATTTTGTTTCAAAACTTGCCAAGGTTCAATCATGTATTTTTTCCCCATCAAACCATAGGTTTTGTGACCAGATAAATTTCTAAGCGGTCTTTATCTCTTCAAATTTATCGACTCGTTGCAACACATGGACATTTAGCTAGATGTAGAGGGATTCATCTTGACCTCGAGCAAGATGGGGCAGCATAAGTTGTCCAGCCACGACCCAGCTCCAGAACCTTCACGGCGGTGCTCTTGGCCTGGGTTCAAGGATTTTCGACGGCCGTCAATCCTGAGATTCATATTGGGAAAAAGTGCACTTCCGGTTCATCATTTTGGGAAGTATTTACGTTAATTGTTGTTTTCCTGAGATGCATGGCACACTGGCACACTGGCTGATTTGATTCTTTATAAAAAGGAAAAGGAACTTTCCACTAGAGTGAGTGGTATAGGTCTGTTTGGCTCCACCTTAAGAATAGATGAATGCTTTCAGACAACAATTGAAATTCCACAGGCAGAAAATAATACAATACGAAACTGAATAAAACAATGCATTACACATATTTTTTAAATGACCATGAAGAAGAAATACATTCAGAAAGATCAAAACACAACCATGATTTTATCAAGCACAAACGGTACCTTCAGAAGTCTCAAATACTGATAACATCACCTATTCACCTTCAAAGTTCACAACATGGACGTTTGGGTTTCAAAGCTTGAGATTACCTAGCTCCTATATAATGATCATGGCAGGGCGAAGAACTCAGATGAGCACCTCGAGGTCGTTATACTCGGGTCCAGAGACGACATCATCCATATGGTCGAGGGTGTGTTCACACCTTCCGCCTCCAAGAAGAGCTTATACTTCAGATTGTATTGTCTTCGGAATAGATGCGAGACTTGGCTCAATCTATGTTTGCTATGGCAGTTCACTACTATATTGGTAGTACTACTTAAGTGTTTTGGATGAAAGTCTCTAGATTGTTATTAATTCTATGTTGGCCTACCGGTATGTCTTAATCTATCGAAGAGTCAGCGAGAGAGGTTGAAAGCATGACATCGACAGAGCTTCATGGTGAAGGGAGGAAGAACGCCGTCAGGTGCTCGCGATAGTGTCATCATAATAGAAGGGGCACTACATAGGGGAATCATGAGGAACAAAATTGACATCCAGAAATCACATAGAGATGTTCATGGTTGTTGATGGATGCCTCAAGGGGACTTTTGGACCTTTTCAAAATTGACATCCGGAGTTGAATGTGCTTATTGAGAAACTCTTGACCTTTGGAATCGAGTTTTTTGTTGTTCAGCAATCTGAGATATAGATTTGTGAAACATCTATCAGCGAAAGCAAGACAACAATCTTTAAGATGATCAGCCAAATCCTTGCTCTTACATGCCCTATAGAAGTTGGAACAAAAATGTCTCATGCACCATCGGGTGTAAAGGAGGATGCTCGGGAATGTTAATCATCACCGCGTTGAGAATTCCTTGATGGCGATCCGAGATGACACATATTTCCCTATCAAGAGGTAATACCTTCGTTCTCAAAAGACGAAAGAACCACTCCCAATTAACATTGTTCTCCGCCTCTACCAAAGCAAAAGCCAAGGGAAGCAACCGGTTATTTGCATCATTTGCTATTGCAATCAAAAGAGTGCCACGGAACTGCCTGGTCAAGAAGGTGCCATCCACGGAGATGACCGGCCTACAATGTTCGAAGCCCCTCACACATTGCTCGAATGCCCAAAAAGCACGCCCAAATATTCGAACATTTCTTTCATTGCAAACCATCGTTTTGGTGCCATGTGGCTCAACCACATGAACCATGCCCGGGTTAGCATCGACCATTGCTAACAACAACCTAGGGATTCGGCTGTATGATTCTTCCAAACCACCATACAACATCCCGAATGTGGCTTGCTTCGTCTTCCATGCCTTTCCATACTTCACCTCATAGTGAAAGAGGCTTCCACGAACTCCATCACCATCTTGATGGTCATTGTCAGAAGTGAAGAAATTTGGTTTGAAAGCCTAAAGGCGAGGAACTCAGAGGTCAGCTGTCGGTGCTCGTGCTTCACATCTTTCACATCCACCCTTTTTCCATGGCACATGTGCGTTGACACACATCTTGAAATGCGCCAATCAGGGCCCCCTTGTATGTTCTTGCCTGCATAATTCAAGGATAACCATCATCCTCGCATTTAACCGTGTAACGCTTCTTCACGTCCGAGTGAACCACCGTGAAAGGACGATGATACCTAATAAAGAAGTCCTTGATCCATTGCTTAAGTTCCAACAATGTGGCAAACCTCTATCCTTTTGAAATCCCATTCTTCTCGTGACTAACATGCCGATAGGAAGTTGGCCTTGGTCCAAGCACTACACCCTTGCCGCCATCAACCGTGGCTTCATCTGATAGACTAAGATCACGAAACAAGGGTACATGATGATCCTTGCCCAATACCTTCTTATGAACTTCAGTCTCATCCTTAGTGAACCCCTCCTCATCAAGTTCTTCATCGGGACCATCCTCATCCAAGTCTGATGCATACATTCGAGAATACGGGATGTCATGATCCATGTTCTCTTGTGTATGATATAAGTCCAAATTTTCAATAGTGTTGTCATAGAGCTCAACCTCCCTCTCACTATCCCCATACTCATCATTCTCCTCTTCCAATGCTTCATCTTGTTTCTTTGAAATGGGGCTCAGAGATGTCCTCAATTCATCTTGTTGGGTCAAAGGAGGCTCATTCAATTCCTCTTGGTTCATGGGTGGAGGACTCCGAGCTTCATATGGGGAGGCAACCGGTATGATACTCCTTTGCATATTAGCATCAACCTTTTTCGTGTCAAATAACTCAAGAGCTTTGTCTTGTGATTCGACCATCACTTCCTTATATGCAAACCAACGTTGCTCCGAGCTGATACGCATTGTCTTCCAACGGTTGTACATCCCAAATCCCACATTGTGTCTACCCTCCAACTCAACAACATCACTAGGATCCATCCAATTCAAATCTACCCGAACTTGTTGCAACACCTCCGCATAGTTTGGACTACGATCAAACACCAAGTCAATCTCATCCGGGTCCGACTCAATATTGCCTCTCAAGAAAGCTTCCTTGTCCATATGATGAACATGGACAATTCTAGCCATCCCTAAAATAAGTATAAGAACACAACGGTAGATAAATTCAATAAGTATCTATGCCAAATTTTACACTAACAACATGCTCATACAACCATACCCTAACCCTAACCCTAACCTAACAATCTTATCTATACACATGAAGGTTTATTATACCAATCCTAACTCTATATATCAACCAAACACCTCATTGCCCCATACAAATTTACATATCCAATTGGTGGCCTAGCATTTGGAGGAATTTCTCAATCTAGGGACAAATAACTTGAAACTTTCGGATGAAATTGACGGGAGAAGAGGAGAATACCTTGGTGAGGCGATTGGGGAAGAAATCCCCTAAGTTTTTCTTCAAATCTTGGGGTTTTGAGTGGAGATTGGGGAAGAAATCCCCTAAGCCGCCGTCGTTCGTTCTTGAGTGCTGAGTGGTGAGGGGAGAGGAAAAGTGAGAGGAGGGTCAGGCTGGGCCGACCCCGCGCGAGGTTAAGTGCTCCAGAGGTGCGGCGCGGCAGGCCTGGGTGCGGTGCCAGCTCGGGTGGCGCCACATTTACGAGGCTGAGGCCCGCGGAGCCAGCGTGGCAAGGCATGTCGCGCCAGCCCGTGTGAGGCAGCAAGCCTATGTGCCGCGCCCTTCTAGCAGGCGTTGCATATGCGTGCCAGCGTGGCAGGGTAGCTGCACCGGGCCCAGTCGCTCCAGCATGGCAGGCGTGCCACGCCGTCCTAGATGGCGTTGCGGTAGTGCTTGCAGCGTCGCGCGGGCGGGAGTAGCAGAAAAGGGTTAGCCCTGCTAAATTTCTTTTCAGATGGGGTTATTGTTTGAAATAGTTACAACTTTAGGTTATTTTTATGGGAATTCTACGTTTAGAACAGTCGCTACAATGCAAAACTTGGCGAGCCGACGTGCGTCGTTCGATTTGCATTGAACGAAGGCAAACAAACTTGCGCGGTTGGTGGTGGTTTTAAAGCCGCACACCTGATCCGGTCTCCCCCTTCACCTGGGGCCCCACTCGTCATTGTCTCCCACCCTGACGAGGTTTCGACTCGTCAATGCCCATTGTTATGGACTTGGGTTTTGGAGAAGATGGGGATGCTGGAGATCGTGGAACGGTTAACAGACAAGCAACCAGGGGACACGAGCTTTACCCAGGTTCAGGCCCCCGGAGGGAAAACCCTACTCCTGCTTATCTGCTCTTGATTACGGCGGAACCGAAGGTTACAGGGTGCGCAGATTCGATCTGGCGTGGAGGTGCGTATGCGAAAGTATGAGTCGAGAGAGTCTAGGTCTATTGTGGGATGCCTCCTCGTTGGACCCTCCTAGCCTTTATATATGGGGAGGCTAGGTCTCAGGTACCGACACGAGTAGGTTACAAGTTGTATTCAAACTCTAGTCTTGAGATTTCCTTGTCTTGTGCACTTGGGTGTCCGTGTCCATATGGGCTTCATAGCAGCCAAAACATTATAGGCGTCATGGACCCTAGTAGGTCGTCGAGTGGGCCTTCCATCAGGTTGGACCAGGTATGCTGAAGTAATGTACCCGTAGGGTATAACCATGTCAGTAGCCTCCGAGTGTTCAGTCGAATCGTAGATTCGGCTGAGGACTCTTCAATCTTTCGGGTGCAACTACGTATTAACAGTATGTGTGTAGGGATTATTGATGCGTGTGTCTGACTTACCCGACGGATCGGGGCTAGTTAACTGTCTTAGGACGAAACAACACGATCTTCCTCAGTTTCGAGTCCCTCAACTCGAAACTGGAACATATGCTGGCATAATTCGACTCAGGCCGCGGAGGACTTACAGAAGTAGAATTCCAATGAATTTAATTGATGTATCCAACGTGTCTGTCGGGATTTTTCATCGCACCTGTTGGCACGGATTCACACTAGCAGAGCGCAGTCGAGTGCGTTTTCAGACCACCAGATGATATCTGTAGGTCTTATCTTTGCGTCGCGGACGCAGCATCCGAACATTTGTCACCGCGGAGGTGTTTCGGGTGGCCAAGGAAATCGTTGCTCACTCAGCGTTTTGTTGGGGCAGAGTTGCCAAAAAGTTTTTGCATGCTGATCCGAAAGATCGCAGTCGAAGATTACATAGGGTGCGCGACCAGCGCTCCCTATGGGAGTAGCCCCCGAGTGTCTGTTCGAGTCGTAGACTCGAGCAGAGACTTTAATTCAGCCGTTGTTCGGCTTCAGGTCCGTAGGACCCAAATTTTTCGGATGCTTGAATCAATCCTCCCTATGGGAGTAGCCCCCGAGTCCGTAGTGGAGTCGCAGACTCGATGTAGGACTCGAAGAATAGATCAGTGTCATAGTACACTATTCATGCTTCGGGTGCGCGGCCATCGCTCCAGTTTGGAGTAGACCCCGAGTGTCTGGCGGAGTCGTAGACTCGAGTGGAGACTCATGCTAGGAGAAACCACTGACCCAGAAGTGCATCGAGTCAGCGTCTCACGCATAAGGGCCAGGGAGTCAACGTACCGGAGTGATGCGGCATTTTAGCCGGAAGTACTCGATGTTGCGGATGAAGTCGACGCTGTTTCTTCTGTCGGGTGCGCGGCCAACATCGCGTTTGTCGGGTGTGTGGCCAGCGTCGCGTCTTCTTAGCATCAAGCAATGCAACCATCCGAGGAGGGACTCGACTCGGGTCTTGAGTGTATGGCGTAGCCAGCTATTTTGTCGACTCCCGTTGGAGGACCCGATAGAATAGCGAGATGAATTCGACGTTCCTGTAGGCTGCAGAAAACATAAAAAAATGTGAAGTACTTGTATCTTGTAAAGAAATATTTGCCTTTCGGCTTGTATAGTGAGATTCTGGTGCCGATCGAGTCGACACTTTTGCACTGTTTGCTTGGCCTTTTCGTTAGCCTGATTACCCTTATTCTCAGTACCTTGCCGAGGCACTCGGAGTTCAAGGATTCGACGATCAGGCAGAATCAGCTACTCGGGCTATCGCGTTCGAGGTGCTCGAGTGCGTGAAGCCGATGGCACATTAGGTTACTCGAAGAGGGCAGAGCCCCCGAGTATTTCGAGTGCGAGTTAAAATAGGAAATAAATAAACTCTAAGTAGAGAACTTAGCTTTGTTGGTTGTCGTGGTGAAGTTGATATTGTAGCGGGTCACGCGGCGGACGTAGTCGACGCGGCGGACCGCAATCATAGCGGCGACGGGTTTCCGGAGTTGATGGTGGTAACGAGATCCGCATTCGAAGATTGCCGGCATCCGAAAGATGTATTGTGTCATTGCAGCCGAAAACCGCATCGGGTTAGTGATGCCGATGAATCCCCCGAGTCGAAAACCACACCGGGTCACCGCAGCCGAAAGCCGCGGCTGGTCGCCGAAGCGGAGGGAGCCTCGGGTCGTTGGAGCCGAAGATTGTAGTGGATCGCCGGAGTCAAAAACTGCAGCGGACATGTAGTTGACGTCGCAGCGAGTCACGCTGCGAACGTAGTCGACGCGGTTGGTCGGAGCCGCATGGTGATAACGAGTTGCTGCATTCGAAGAATCGGCGGATCGCCCGGCGAAGGCGGCGCATCCCCCGAGCGTGGATTTGATGTGGTTGAGGCGGTGCTCGATAGCCGTTGCGGTGGACCAGAGTCAACGCGGCAGCGGATCGCCGAGGCCGACGATGGCAGCAGTTTGCTGCAATCGAAGATCGCAGAAGGTCGCGACAGCCGAAGACACGAAACCACCCCATGCCGATGTCTGCGATGTCTTGTATTGATAATTCTGCACACCAAAAAATAGTACAAATCGAGAGAGAAATATTTGTGGATTTAGGTTTGCAAAGCTGGATGAATAATAAGGAAATATATCACCTGATTTTTCTGATCGGAACGGGATTTTTCTTCCCGCAAAAAGGACTGACACAGTGTATTGCTTCTTTTACCCAGAAGTACAGGATTTCTTCAAAAGATCCCAAGAAAAATGATAGCTATATTTAATTGATTTGATCTTGGGTGCAATCTCATCCAAACTCGTCAAGGAAGCGATGATATAGCCGTGTATGCGCGTACGCGGGCATGGCAAGACGATTAATCTCTAGGCATCTTATATGGTCAAAGTGTTAGAAAAAACAAAGGTAAAGTAATCAATTGAGAGACAAAGATTAGATTGAGTAGAATAATTGAAAGCTGGGATAGATGAGTGTATGGAAACTATCATGTACGTCGCGCGCGCATGACTTTTCATCATATTTGCATAACCGTATGCAGCTGGACGTTGACAGCCAGATCGGATCAATCAGAACTGGATCGCGACTTTAAGATGGATCTACTTCTTGGATGTCGACAAATCGTAGATCGTCGGGTGATGGGACCGTCACGACCGCACAATCAGCGCCCCCAGTTCCCACAGACGGCGCCAATTGACGAGGTTTCGACTCGTCAATGCCCATTGTTATGGACTTGGGTTTGGAGAAGATGGAGATGCTGGAGATCGTGGAACGGTTAACAGACAAGCAACCAGGGGACACGAGATTTACCCAGGTTCAGGCCCCCGGAGGGAAAATCCTACTCCTGCTTGTCTGCTCTTGATTACGGCGGAATCGAAGGTTACAGGATGCACAGATTCGATCTGGCGTGAAGGTGCGTATGCGAAAGTATGAGTCGAGAGAGTCTAGGTCTATTGTGGGATGCCTCCTCGTTGGACCCTCCTAGCCTTTATATATGGGGAGGCTAGGTCTCAGGTACCGACATGAGTAGGTTACAAGTTGTATTCAAACTCTAGTCTTGAGGTTTCCTTGTCTTGTGCACTTGGGAGTCCGTTTCCATATGGGCTTCATAGCAGCCGAAACATCATAGGCGTCATGGACCCTAGTAGGTCGTTGAGTGGGCCTTCCATCGGGTTGAACCAGGTATGCTGAAGTAATGTACCCGTAGGGTATAACCATGTCACACCCCTCCCACTTCTCCCGACCGTTTCGGGAATCCCGCTGCTCTCTCTCCCCTTCTTCTTCGGCGATTTGTAGGGCGATACGGCAGTTTCATTTGGTTCCTCGTCGATTCTGCTTGTCCTTGCCGCCGTCGCCGCGTCGACTCCCTCCAGGTGTGCTCGCAGGTTCTGTCCTCCTCCAGTTTCTCTCCTCCGCTGCTCCGACCCTTTTCCTCTATCCTTCTCTGTTTTCCGGCGGTTCCATTTCGTCGGTTTTATGCCAGTCGTTGATTCCGGCAGGTCCTATAGTTTAAGGTTGCTTGTAAGTTGTAATGCGTGTGATTTTGCCCGCTGATTTTGCCTGGCTCCTTCATGCTTCAACCCCCGTTGTTCAAATGGTTTTGAATGCTGCCCCTGATCCCTTTGGTATTTTGAGTAATGTTCCCTTATCAGATCTACTGCGTGTGATGTAGTTTTGATGTTCTGATGATGTATCCATGTGTGTTGTTCCCCCATGGTATAATGGCGATTTGATGTGTTATACATTATTTTTGAGATGGGTTATATTGAATAGGATTGATTGATAACAATAGATCTAGCCATGGATAACATTGCATATTATTCCTTGATAACAACTGATCTATCTATGGGTAACAGTGGGATATGATACCTTGTTAACCACAGATCTATGCATGGGTAACATTGGATAGGATCTCTTGATAACAAGAGTACTAACCTGTTATGTGCTAACTTTTGATTATGAATTTGTATGATTATATAAGATTCCATGATAACTATAGCACTAACCTTTGGGTAACATTGGATAAACTTCATTGATTACAATAGTACTAAGTACTGGATAATGTTTTTGTTAATTTTTGTTTATGATCTATTTGGTAACTTTTGAGCAAAATGCATGATAATATGTGTGCACTGACATGGATAACTAATGTTATGTTGGTATGATAACATTAGATTATTATCATGGGTAATTTGTGTTCTATTGGAATGATCACATTGGTTTATGATCATGGGTAACTTATGTACTATTGTGTGGATAAAATTCATTGATTACAATAGTACTAAGTATTGTATAATATTTTTGTTAAATTTTGTTTATGATATATTTGGTAACTGTAACATCTCAGGATTAGCACCTCGAAAAAGATGGGACACATGTTTGTGCATTGCATTCATGCATAAGAAAATCCAGGGAATTTTCGCGCAAAACTAAAGAAGTTGTAGAGGGATCGAAATCTCTCTTGTTCTGAAGGAAATACCAGGACAGGTGCGATGGATTTCGACATGACCTCTATTGTGCTTTTGTGTTTGAGGGGAAGTAAATCCAAATTTGAATATTCAATTGGTGAATTTGAGTTCTAAAAGAATTTGAAATGGAATAATAATTGGAAAGTAAATTGTAATAATAAATAAAGGGTGAACTCTTATCTATGGTTAAGATACAGTATTTACAATTATCTAAGTATACAAGATAATTGAAATTCAAACTCAAAAGGAAAAAGATTTACAATAAAAAATTGAGTTCATAATTATAAACAATATATTAATATTACAAGAATTTAGATTACAAATAGAAAGAAAAATTAGGCTTTATTAATATTATATAGTATTACATTGTCTTTACAAACGAAATATAAAACAAATAAACTTTATTAAATAAGATACAACCATACAATGTCTTTACATTATTCAAACAGAAAAGAAATTACAATAATAATTAAAAGAAAGAAAAGAAAGAAAACCTAAACTAAAGCTGGTATCTTCTCATCCTCTTTTATACCTGCAAAACAAAACTAGTAGTAATTAAAAGAGGGGGTTAGTTTGGTTAGTATTGCTCTCAGGTACACGGTGTGATTCACTGTGAGGTTCATCACTGAGCAGTAATTAGGGCCAGAGTAGAATTTGTTCTTATCAGTAAATGTGGCCTCAGACTGTGTGCATCACTAGCCTGAGAGAGAGGAAAGTTTCACCAAGTAGAGGAATATCCAAAACAGGGATAAATATCAAAATAAGCCAAGCTCATCCACACCATCAAGTTACACTCATTGAAACTTGCACCCAAAGGGACCCACTTGACAACAGCTCACACACCACATGCAACTGATGTATTGTCAACACATCAGGGAAGGTATCAACTATAGAAAAGGAACACCAGCCGTACCAGTACTGCTAGTACATCCTTTCCACACACACCATCAGACCAACAACTTCTCTACTAGTCATGAATACCAACAATAACATCGTTTGTTCTTATCAATTTTCTCTTAAGAACACATAGATTCATCCACCACATCATTGCTCCGGTTGCTTAGATAAGCCATCCTGGAGCAGATCAAGATCAAGTTAGGAGCTGGGAGGAGCTGATCAAGCAACATGATCACCAAAGGGGAAATTGGTAAACATAGTTGCAAAGGAGGAGGAGGCAAGAAGTACTAGTAGCAGATGATTTAACTCATCCTCACAATAACAACAGTAAGTATCATGTCCAACTTTAACATCTGTTCTTATCAAAGTAATCCATACAAACACAAATGGTGTTTTTGAAAAAGGGAATACTCTCAGTGTTGCATATAAATGATATGCAAAATTCATCACAAAGTAGATTTTGTCAAGACAAACAATAACTGTCCTTGTTATCTACTTGTGCCTCAGCCTTTGCATCCTTGGCAGGGACAAATTGCAGCAGATCATGCTATTTGGATCTATTGTTGTGCACACTCCACATGGGAGGCATCACAACAACAGATCTACTAGTAGCAGAAGCTACTAAGTAGTTTAACACAAATCCTCAAGTACCAAGTCTGTTCTTATTTATATCAATGCCTCAGCCTTTTGCATCACTGGCCATAGAAATTCCAGGTCATTAGCCACATATAAATCATCTTAAATAAATGGTTCCAATTCCATTTATACAAGTACTCGAGTATAGCAGATCATCTAGTTAGAAATCACTGTGCACACTCAAAATTGAGGCACCACAGTGACAACTACACTAACATAAGCCACTACTTAATTTTGGCACATCATTTTCCTAGTCCATTATCTAGGAGTCATTCAAATCTTCCACTATCTTGTTGATAGGACCAATTCCAAAACTCATCATAAAAAGAATCTTCTAAAAACAATCATATCATTTTCCTAATAGAGACTATAGGAATCAAGATTCTTATCCAGTTCCCACTGGTAATGTTAACAGGGACTAGATAGGCCCAAGCAATTTTCCTGGAATTATGGATAGAACTTTACATTCCTTTACTGCTCAAATGGATAGCTATAGATCCATTGATTTCTTATTGGAGCAAAATGATAAGTTATCATTACTAGTAATCACACAAATTCATACTGCCATAACTTGACAGTAATAAAGCCAACACCATCATCGAGTAACACATTTTGATTATCAACATTATAGATCAAAATACAGGAGCATATATATATAATTACAATTAATGAACAATAGTAGATGTACCAAAATCAAGTTAGGCCACTAACACTTATTCCCAACATGAACAAAATCTCATCACTAAACCGCCAAGTTGAATTAACATTAGTTCCAGAATAGAATATTACTAAAAACTTGACTCAAACCAAAGGTTTGAATTTAAATATTAATTTACCTATTACCTCTTAGCTATCAGCAATAACCACAAGAATAATACCAAGCCCAGTGATGAATCAAGTCACAATAGCACATGCTCTATTTTTACAGACAACAATAGTACATGTATCAAATTAAGTGGAGGCATTAAGCACTTAATCAACAAAATCAACTACACTGCCAAACATACCACTCTGATCAATTGAACTTTGCTCAAGAGCTCAATTCTTATTTCCTGAACATGGTCAATCACACGGTGTTGAGAGGATTCAGAGAGGGAGAAAGCAAAGAATTCGGATTCAACCAAAAATAACATCATAGCAAAACCACACATGCCAGGGATAACCACATCATCCAAATTTGGACATCAGATCAAGCACACTACAATTTATCAATTAAACTAAAGTCTGACAATGCAAGTCAAACATGCTAGGGGTAGTTAATCGTCCAGACTGGGACACCATTGCAAGTAATCATCTAGTAACATATCACCATACAACCTTAATCCCAACCTGAGGAGTATATTGGCCCAAGAATCGGTCACACGAGGATTACCTGAATTAGAGGAAGAAGTAGCGGGAACACACTTGGTTCAGCGCCCGGGGTGGCGCAGCTGCAGCGCCATCCCGCCGGTGCCAGAGCCGAGACGTGACCACCATAGTGAGGCAGCACAACGACACCTCCATGGGTGTCGGGGTTGCAGCCCAAGCTGCCGTCCCTCCAGCGTTGGAGTAGCGTGTGAGACCTGGAGAATCAGTTGAAAACCATGGTCAGTCATATTAGTAGTAGCAGTGACAACGCCACCGGAGAGCAAGCACTAGGGCGCTGGGGCCGAGCCAACGGTCGTGGGGCTAGGGTTCGGCCGAGCACGCTCGCAAGGGCATGGGCCAACCAAATCGATGGTTGAGAAGAGTAGAGGAGGAGAGGGCAAGGCATCGCCGGCGAGCAGCTCCGCCAGATGCGGTCGACGACGGCCGGAAGAGCGGCAGGCGGCGACGCCCGCATTGGGAGTAGAAGGGGATGAGGAAGAGAGGTCATGTGTGTGAGTGTGCGTGAATGAGATAAATGAGAGAGAGGGGGTGTTAGGCTGGTAATAAGCCCAACTGGATGGGCCTAGGTGGGCCGGATCGGCCTAAGGGCCAAATTATCCTATACACCTAGTTCAACTGGCAAAGAAATAAAAAAGGATAATATACATTAATTATAAATTACCATAATACCTTTAATAATATTTATACCCTAGAAAAATATAGAAAAATCCCAAAAATACATATGATATATCAGAATGACCACAAAAATAATATCTACCTAATAAAAATATAATTTTAATTGTTTAAAATAAATATAAAGTAAAATAATTATTAACACCATTAAATCTTAAATGAAATGTTATAAAATAAAACAAAAACCCTAAAAATAAATAAAAAATCATTTTTGTGTATCAAAATAACTCTACTATTTTATAAAAAATACTAATTTAGAGTTTTACAAATAAAACATAAAGCAAATATTTAAAGACACTTAATTCTTTGATGAATTTTATAAAAATAAAGATAATACATAAAAATAAATAAAACTCATTTTTAAGGTCTTGAATAAATATATTACACTAGAAAAATATTAAATATATTATTAGAAAAGTCTTTAATATTTTAAATAATAAATCCTTACATAATACTTATTTTGTGAATTCTTTAAAAATAATTGTTAAGTAAGAAATAATCACAATTCTTATAAAAACTTGAGCAATTAGTGTCTTTGTACTAAATTCCAAACTCATAACTTAAATTCATAATCAAATTTAAGTAGAGTATGGATTTCCTGCCACAGGGGATAGCTGCCCCCCTAGCGTACACCGTACGATTCGTGTTGAGATATGAACAAGCATCTGGATGTCATTTGCTGTGTTGCCGGCACATGTCACTAATTAGTAATTAGAGTTTTTGTTTGGACTATTGTGCTTTGTCAGTAGTCTGCATGCATCATCTCAGCCTTCACGCGGACGCCCGAGAGAGCTGTCAGATTTAATTTTGTCTGGGATCAAAAGGGAATAGGACCAACGTGATTCCATGGTGTGCGTGCAAAGGCGTTGGATTCAACGCTCGTCACTATTGTACCTGCGTGAAAAGGTGCGATCATATCAGAGACATTAGGTTGGGACGCGTGCTTGAGTGTGACAAGTCAATCACGTGGGCTCATTTTGTTCACAGCCTGATCGGACCTTAGGTTGCTACTATTTGTGGACAATACTTGGAGCACTTGCTGCACCGCCGTATCACATGCCTAAGTAGCCTACCGCCACCTCCATGCCGCATGTGTCGCTACAGACTCGCGGGTACGTGAGGGATTTACAGTAGTTAACGAAAGCGATATTTTTTTATAATGCTTTATTTTGTTTGCGTTCCCCGGTCGGTCTGGTATACGGTTGAAGAAAGAAATACTCCCTCTGATCCATATTAATTGACTTGGATTTGTCAAAATTTGAATGAATCTAGAGACTATTTAGTATATAAGTTCTTCCAAAATTTGACAAATCAAAGTTAATTAATATGGGCCGGAGGGAATACAACAAAATATTAGGAAAAAGTTGTATCCTTCAGTTATAACTTTTCCAATAATTTGACCTGCATTTATCCGAAAACTATAAGACAAAGCTAACCTTTTTAGCCTGAGCTGTCGCATACAAACCGTATGGTACTTACCAACGTGACCTGGCCGTTGTGTGTTTGTGTGATCCCTCTTAGAGTGGGTTTGTTCGTGCCCCTTAGTTGGTTTATCTTCATGGAATGAAAACCCCCTGGATGAATCTTTTTATACTATATGGGTGGAAAACATATATTTTCACGTAATACTCTGCTAAAATCGGAAGTAACTTGTGTTGGGCTATGCAAAACAGAGAGGGAGTTGCGTATTTTGTTTTGCTTGTATGTAGGCTTGCCTATGCCTGTTTACAGCAGCTATGGATCTCAAAGCTAGCCATTTGTCCATATCTCTAAATAAACAGTAATAATATCACCACACCTCGGTGCTCAGAAACACATGTAAAAATCAGACTGCGTTGAAATCATCTAGCGCATGCACTCCCTAGAAATTGAGACAAAAAGCACGCACATAGAGGATATCATGTGTTGGCAGAGAGGTATGGTCCCATGCTATCGCCTGGAAGCTCGTTATCATCTGGTTGCTGTCATGTGTCAGCTTTATTACAGATGTGTTAATCAACTATCATTCTTAAGCTGTTTTAGCACGCATCACAACGACGCATGTTAGACGACATCTGTCGGGGGGCAGCTATCCCCCTGGGCAGCAGACTATTTTCCATTTAAGTATCACTTTTAACTTTAAAATGTTCTTTTAAAAATATTATTAAGAATCCTTTTAAATAAACATTGGGTATCACCCATTTATATAATATGGTGAATAATCATTATATCTTAACCACTATTAACATAACTTTAAATTCTAACAAATTACTAAGATCATCTAATTATGGTTCCATTAAATAAATACATATTATTTTCTTAATAAGCAAAACAAATTTAATCTAAATCATTCACTTAAATATAAATAGAATAATTCCACACCTTAGTTATACCTATCATAAATCTAAAACTTGGGAATGATTAGAATATATTACATCTTAATTTTACTTAACCTTTTAAAGTTAACTTTAGTCTCAAAGCTTATAAACATCATGTCTAATAAATCCCTGATGTTTTTATAGTTAACTTTAGTCTATTTAACTTAAGACATAAAACATCTCAAGTCCAAACTAATAAATCAAACACCAAAAGACATTGATCATGTTCTATTAACAATGATGATTGTTTAAACCTTAGAAAGGAAATATTTTCTTCAAATGTTATTCTTTTTGCCACTTCAAGCAACAACTCTAGGATAGTTCTTTCAAACCTTAATAATCCAATACATGGACTTCCATCCTAATCACCAAATAGCAACTATCTAAATCTTAAATTACTATTAAACTCTACTTTTATATCTTGTATATCAAAACATAAAATCCCTATATATGCACTTCATGTGAAGTAAAAATTTGAAGATAAACCAACTCTTAAAGGAATCACCTAAGTTCACTTCACTTACAGTATTGGGTATTCACTTCGGGTTTTTTACAAAATGCATAGCATTACTTATGCACAACAGCATATTGCTTCTTTAAACATTAGTCCTTACCGGACCAATGATGCAGATTTCAAATATTGGATCTTATGTCGTCTCGAAGACCGTGAGTGCATAATCTTGCAATCACAAAAGGCAAGTTCACACTTGCTCATGTCCTTTGATTATTTTTTGTAAATTATTTTACAAATCCAGCGTTGTCATCACCTGCATTTGAAAAAGGTCCAAAAACACTAATTTCATAATAATATGATTATAGGTTATTAACCATGAGGTAATAACCTACTATGAAAGTTCCGGTGGTAAAGGAACATATTATCTAGGACTTAACAACCAATGTCGCCAGTGATTCTTGCGCTGTATATCACGCGTTAACCATGAGATTTGGAATGGGACAGAGAAATCAGCTGTATCTTCTTCCTTTTGCATGTAGCCGGATGTGCAGGTCGTGGCTGTTATCACTCGTAGCGTGCATATTAATTGGTAATTCATAGAGTATATGCAGCATATGGGTGGGAACCCTCAACGTCCCACGATAGTTCTGGCATCTAACGGTCTGTACAAACCATTGCCGTAATTCAATGTGTGGGCATGGTGTACACCAAGGAGGCATGCGAGGTCAGAAGGGGGCAGTGATTGGCTTGGATCATCTTCTGGGCCCCACACCATAGGAAGTGTTGACGGGAAATATCGCCCAGTTGTACAACAAGGATTTGATCTCTCATGGGTAAAGTGACGCACCTCTGTAGAGTGTAAGAACTGTAACTTGTTACTCCCTGTTCCGGGAAGGAGCTACGAAGGCGGCGGGAAAGGAACTCCATGAAAGTTCTGGTAAACCCGTGAAGGCTGACGGACATAGCTTTTCAGAATAAAAGCAACCTTTGAAGAAATGTTTACAAAAACTTGCATTGCCTACGACCTACGGTCTGTGGCTATAGATATAGTGCATCAAACACTCCTTTTCTAGTGAACTTGCTGAGTATGCTCGTACTCAAAGTATTTTCTTAACCCTTGCTAGGTTCTAAAGCCAGTACAGACGATGACTACATCAAGTTAGGCTACAGGAATCATCATCAAAAGCTCGAGCTCTTCAATGAATTCAAGGAAGTCAACATATACATCAACTCAAGTGAAGACGAAGTTTCTGACTAGATAGGAATATAATCTCTAGCCATAGAACCTATTTCTATAGTATATTGCAATAACAGCAATGAAATACCATTAGTTAAAATACTAGACTTAATAATATGATAGTTTTTGAGATGTTTATTTCTGATTCTTATTTGTAAGAATATTCTTTCTCTCTCTTTAACCTAGAGTGTTCTCTGGATCTTGTGTAAAGGGTTGAGTTGTAACCTATAGTCATGTATTGGACCTGTTGTGTTTCTGTTGTACCACTCTGAGGGATGTAATACTAGTGAGCGGTGCTTCATTGGTGTTATATCCACGACTATAGTGTACTACATCATGGAGTGGTATGCTGGGTCACCGCAGTAACTTTTGAGAAAAATGCATGATAATATGTGTGCACTGTCATGGATAACTAATGTTATGTTGGTATGATAACATTAGCTTATTATCATTGGTAACTTGTGTTCTGTTGGCATGATAACATTAGGTTATGATCATGGGTAACTTATATACTGATGATATTGTTTTCCTTTTTTCTGTGAGTTCTTGTGTACCATTATGGTTGAGTTTTGTATTTATATTTTTATTTTAAATTGTTTGTAGTTTCCACGATGCCGAGAAAATGGAAGGTTGCTGATAATGTTATTGAGGGTGAAAAACTACCTGCCCTTAAACATAACAGGGCATCTCTTCTGCTGTGACCGGTTTACTGGATTTTCTATTAGATGATCAGAAGGCAGCAATTGAATCATTGGAGTTTGATAGTTTGCTAGATATCAAGTGTTCATCACTGCACGACGCAGTTATGACTTGGTTTGCTAGTTTATATGACAAGCATACACGTGAATTTGTTGTGCCGGGTCAAGGAAGGATACCCCTCAACGAGGATAGTGTATTCAGATGTTTGGGGTTGCCGCTTGGTGAAGTGCCGATTCCATATTATGCTGATGCAGAAATTCAGGATGTTCTTGCCTATGTTCTTTTTCCTGATGATTGTGGCACACCTTTAAGAACTCGAGTTATTGAAATCTTGAAGAATATAACTTCATATGGAGATGAGTTCAAGCAAGTATATGTGATATACATTGTGTCTACACTTCTGTCACCCACCACCCGGAATCGTGTTTGCCATAAGTGCTATCCTATCATGGTAAGTTTCGCTTGTCATGTCTGTTCATTTTCAATATCTGTATTGGCTGGTAACTTATATGTTTTTGGGTTGATAACTTTATGTTTGGTGTGATGATAACCTGTGTGTTATAGGGGTGGTAATATTTTTTGTTTTAGTTTTGTGGTGGTGTGTAATATATTTGCAAGTTTTGATGTTATGTTGATAACTTATTTTCCATTATTTAATTTCAGCACAACATTAGAAATATGTCCAAGTTCTAATGGTGCAAGTTTGTTGCTGACCAACTGCATGAGGGGATTTCTAGTGGTAGTCATACGCATGCTTGCATTTTTCTCTTGCAGGTACACATTGTTGTTTTTATATTGTGTGAATATTACTTTCTATATTGAAATTTGTTTTATGTTTTAGTTAGTGTATTGATTGTATTCTTTTTCTGGTTTTTAATTTTATTTTTCTTATAGCTACTTTATGTTGAATCACTTGATGTTAGTGGGTTGGATATTGATTTGCCGGAAGGGCGGTATGCTGTGAACATATGGTCAAGAGAGTTAATTAATAAAGTGTTGATTGCTGATCTGCAAAATAATGGAAATACATATGGAAAGCTAGAGGTGTGTAATATATTTTGTAGCATATGTGTTTTTATGTTGTTGATAATTTTTAGGTTTAAGTGTTGGTAATATGTTATATGTCTGTTTGATTACATTGAGTATAAACAGTACATAACTTATGTGTTTATTGGGTGGTAACATGTATGTTATAATGTGATTAAGGTGGGTAATATGTAGAAAACTGGTTGATCACATTTGCTAATTCTGTATATGTTTCTTTGTGCAGTTGAAGACTCAGTATGACATGAGTTTTGGACTTTTTGGTGGTGCCCAAGGGTTTAACAAATGGTTTGACACTTGTGCAAACCCTAGTTGTTCAAATGAGGTGAGATTTTTAGGATTTTGATATTGTACTTATCTTTTTTTGTCCTGTTACTTTTGTTTGCTTTTTGTTTTGTTAATGTTCTTGTTGTTTCTTTTATTTTTATTTGTGCAGCAAAAGTCACAGATAGCAAATCTTGTTGGCAGCTTTGCATTTGGTATTTTGGGGTTAATGAGTACCCTTGTGCAAGGCTTGATGGCGGTGCAAGGTAATGTTGGTGCTGAAATGGCAAAACAATTTACTGCATAGTTTGGTGGCCAACTTGCAACGCAACCCATGGGAGGAATCTTCATGGGTGGAGCTAGCTCAAGTGGTGCTCGTGGTGGTAGCTCAGGTGGTGCCTGTGGTGCTACATCAAGTGGTGTCCGTGGAGCTAGGCTTACTCGTTCTGTCACTCGTGGAAGGAATGTTCCACGCAATAATGAAGTCTTGTCTCCTATTCTTCCTACGGATAATACATTTATGCGGGATTCTGACAGCAGTGGAGACGACGATGATGAACGGTATGTCCGTGCGAACAGGAAGGGTAAGTGTGTGGTTGGTGGTCATGCCGGTGGTTCTTCCAATGTCCAGCTATCTTTGACTTTTCCAGATTCCAATGAAGAGTAGAATAAGAGTCTAGAAGCAAGATCACCTCATGATCGTCATATGTCACCACCTGAATCTAGGTCACCTGTTGTTGATCCCGTCTCATCCATAAACCAGGTGATTGATACTCATGTTGCTACTGTTGTGGGTGGACAGCAACAAACCCTTATGCATGTGTATGAAAGGTCTAGGAAGAAGAAGTCACGTATTGTTGAGGAGGTTGATAATGAGATTAAATCACGTACTATTGAGGAGGTTGATAATGAGATCAAGTCTCTTGTCTGCAAAGAGATGGGACTTACTCCTGCCATGATGCGGTCTGCTGTTTCTGGGCATAATTATTTATCTTAGTCATTTATGTATTTTCTTTGTTAATCACTAGATATACTGCCTTAGTGTTGATAACTGTATCATATTTCATCTGATAATTTATTTATGTTTATATGGGTAACCTTTCTGTTTTATGTTTATAAACATTGATAACTGTATCATATTTCATCTGATAACTTATTTATGTTTATATTGATAACTTTAGCCTTTCTCACTTGATAACTTCTTTATGTTTTGATCACTATAGCATTTCTCACTTGATAACTTCTTTATGTTTATATTGATAACTGTATCATTTCTCACTTGATAACTTCTTTATGTTTATTTATGTCAGTCATTTTTCTTTTTTTAATCGTTAATCACTGGATAACTTTAGTATATTTCATCTGATAACTTATTTATGTTCATGTTGGTAACTTGTCTGTTTTTTGTTTATTATGTTCTGATTTTTTTGTTGGAAACTATTTATTACAGCAAGAAATCATCGAAGAAGACATCTATGCTAGCTACAAGGTCTTCACCACGGTTGGCAAAATAGCGTTCCGCAGATGGAGGCACATCTGTTATAGATGTTGATGGATCCTCTCCTATTCCTTCACCTACTCGTGTTGAAGGACATTCTAATATTGTTGCAACTCCTGATGTCGTGGATGCGCCTGCTGTGAATATTGAAGAGGTTATATCTGGTGGAGAAACATGTGGCAAAGGTGGTGCTTCTGAAGATCTTGCTGTGACGAGTGCACCTGCTACAGTTGTAGTAGGATTATCTGTCGATGTGGCAATGGATGTAGCTCAACCAGTCTCGGGAGCTCCACTGATTATACATACCATTGATCAGCCTGTTAGCAGCAGCATTGTAAATATCATGGCAAACGAGACGGAGAACATCACGGAAGTTGCTGCTGCCACTAGAGATGCCCCCAGGTTGATGTCAATGTTGATGCAAGTGGTTTTGTTTATCCCGATGGTGTTGTTCTTGTTCCTGCGTCATCGCTGTTCACCAACCTTGCAGCAGCTTCTACTTCTGCTGATGTTGCTGCAAGTCCTGCTGTTTGCTCGCTTGGAGATCCATCAACCCAGGGTGAGAGTGAAAATGAGCCTTCTGTCTTGGATGATAGTACCCAATAAGGTGTACAACATGTTGTATCTGCTCCTTTGGTTCCTGCGTCGAGTCTTTTCGACCCCCCTATTAGGAGGCAGTCCAGTGTGCCCGATACATCTGCTGGTCCTTCACCACTTGTTAGTGAAGATAGTGGAAATGGAAGTTCTGAAGCTGAAGTCACCGTTATCAAGAAAGAAAAATTGGTTGCTCGTGATGGAAAGTTGATTCTTGCTGCTGGGATACCATTACATGTTTATAGGGATGCTATGTCGTTATGTGTGCCTGTTACGGATCCTCCTATTGCTCCTACTGCTGGTGACCCTGCACAACCTGCTCCTACTGTTGGTGCCTCTGTGCAACCTGCTCCTACTGCTAGTGCACCTGCGCAGCTTGCTCCTGCTCAGCCTGATCTTCGTATCATTGCACAAGGTGATTCTAATGTTGTGTCTATTTCTCATCACATTTCTGCCGATCTGGGTAATTTATTCCATGTTTTTTAAGCATAAGATGTTCTTCCTTTGTTTTGGGCACCTTCTGCCAGCACTAGTACACACCTTCAGCCTGATAACTTTATGTATATGCCATGGATCACTTTTATATATTAGTGCTGATAACTGTAACTTATTTATGTTGGTAACCTACACTGTTTTTTGTTTTTCAAATGTCTTAAATTCTTGCAACTTGATTATATGCTTGTCTTATATGTTTTTTTGTAATGTAAAACTATATTCTTTTAATGATGTTTTATTTCATAGTGTATCATGTGTTTTTATCATGATTGTGCATTTTTTGTTTGTGTTGATAACTTTATATATATGCCCTTGATCACTTTTATATATACCAATGATGATAACTTTAGTTCAGTTATGTTGGTAACATACACTATTTTTATATGTTTTTGTAACTATAGCTCTAAGTGGTGGATTAATATACATATATTCATTGGTAATTTCATGCAATCTTATAGAAAAAACCTTCATTGATAGATATATAATTATAATCGTATGTTTAGTTGGCATGAAATACGTATTAACATGTTTTCTTTTGTAGGAAGCATGTAACATATTATATGACATTAACAAAAGAATTTGTTTTGTCCCTTTTTCTTCTCGTCTTTCTTTTGGAACATACGTTATGCAGCTGTTAACTTATTGAACTTACCGAAAACGGGTGGTGATAAAAATGAGGGTGCGGATGGATCTAGTTAATTGTTCCTTTTGGATGACAAACTTGAAGATCATCATTGCGATGGCTGTTTGGGGCTTGGGTTTCATGGCGGTTGGGCTATCTTTTGATGGAGGTTCTGTTTTATGGTAGCCGTAGTTAAAATTAGGTTTCAATTTATGGGAACTTTTCTTTTTTGATATGTTGTTGATGGAACAATTTGTGATGTAATTTATATGACTCTATGTTTGTGTGATGTAATTAAACTACCTTTTATTGTTTAATATATGTTCTGTTTTTCAATTTTTTTCTTTATGGTGATAAACATGTGGTTCTCTTTTTCCACATGGGGTCCGCCATTTCTATCCTTTTTGATTTGGACATTTCTTTTGCCCTTTCTTTATTCTTTTTGTAGTGTATCAACAAAAAGTTGATTGTAAGTGCAAAAATACGATAAATGATGAAAATGTAGTTATTTCTCTTGATGATCTGTTGGATAAAAAGATTGGTTATCAAGCTGTTTGGAGTTTTACGAAAGATACCAAATAGTTGAACCAGACTAGTTGTTCCGTTCCAAGTAACTAAACAAAATTGTTTAGTTATTATTTATGTATTTGAATGGATATTTTTTATGATATGCATTAATTTTTTTTGTAGTTGATTCTGATTATTTAACTCCTGGTATCAGTTATGATCTTCCATATGCTGTCGTTGGTAGTGTTACACCTGCGACGCGGCTGCGCACTGTTAGACTTATTCATCCTGCCAAGTCTCTTCTTCCTTCGTTCTTCTATACTAGGAAAACTGTAGAAGAAGATGTATTGTCTAAGAAGATTATCATACACACGCGCAATGAGAATAAGTCGAATAATAAAAAGTATGTGCATGTTCTTTTTTATAATCTTCCATCCTTTTTAGTATTCTCTGTTGGTAACTTTTAAATGCTATCATTGATCACTTCTAATGTTTTATGCTTGATAACTTGATTTTTTATGTTATCTATTTGATAAGTTGTAGTAATCCTGATGGGTCACTTGTAGTATTTTTAGTGGATAACTCTTAGTTTTTACAGTGGATAACTTGAACCTTTTTTGTTACTTGTTTGCTAACCTGTATTACTACTTGTGTATCACTTTGTACTTCTAGTTGCTGAACTTTATGGTTGATAATTTTACCTTTTTATTTGTACCTAGATGATAAGTTATACTAATACTGGTTGGTCAGTACTAGTTTTAGTTGATAACTCTTTTGTTTTTTTAGTGGATAACTTGAACTTTTTTTGTACTGGTTTGATAAGTTGTATTACTACAGGTGGATCACTTGTACTATTTGTTGGTGATAACTTCTGGTTTTTATAGTGGATAACTTGTATTCTAATCATTACAATTTTTTGTAGCACATAAATTTGTAACATTGAACCAATGTGGGTGGCAACTAGTTATTTTTGCTGAAAGTGTGATGCCATATGGCGAACTTTCTAACAATATGTGTGATCTTGCTATTTCTGCAATGCAAGATAATTGTCCATCCAATAAGATAATATTTCCTTATCTCGTTACTAAATATCTGTTGGAGGGAAGATTCACTGCTACTTTTATTCGGAGGTCGTTCAGGAGAGATGACAACTATAAACTCAGCCACAAACATATGGTATGCGGTCTAATTTGATTATTTATTGTTTTTTATTCTATTGTATGCAGTTGATAAGTTCAGGCATAGTGTATGGTAACCATTGCTTATTTTGTATTGATAACTCTTTTATTTCTGCCTGGGTAACCATTGTTTTTTCTACACGTGCCTCTACTTATCTTATGTTCATTTTTTCTGTAGCTTTGCTTTGCTGTCCTTCAGGATCTAGGGACTAAAAAGGACCCTATGGGCCATTGATACATGCTTTCTGTTAATATGACTGTCAAAAGGTTTGAGATTCTTCACTCGCTCCATGGTGAAGCTAATGTAGAAATGATTAAACATGCAACCAAGCTAATAGAAGCAATAAAGAAAATATACATCGTCAATTATTCTGATTCTAAAAGACAGATTGAAGATTTTGAGTTGATGCATGTTCCTGTTCCGAGTCAAGTTGACAGATTAGTTTTACGTATACCGTGGCATCATTTCTTTTCTGTTATTATATTAGTTTGTTTTGTACGCATGTAATTTTATTTTGGTTTTGTATAATCATTGATATTATATTTGTTTATTCTCTGTTTATTTTTTGTTTTTCAGCACTGATTGTGGGTTTTTCATGCTCAAGAACCTTGAATTGTGGAATGGAAGCGTCGTGTCTTGTATTTCTCAAGATATGATGCCGGAAATTAAGAAAAAGATGATTTTTTTTTGGTTGAACCATCCTCGTAATGCTCTTTTGAATTGGAGGTCACTTTTGGAAGAAAATAAGTTCTGGGGTATTTTTTCCCAAGTTTATCCATACTCTTACATGTTTGTTATCCTATCATATTTCTATAAGTTATCCACACCGTGTTATATAAGTTATCCACCTTATACGTGTTTTTCGTATATATGAGTGTTTTTTATGCTTTATTTCTACAGTCAATTTTGTTTGATAATTTTTCTATTGATTATTTTGAGGTATAATTTCAACATATAATTATGGATAACTGTATTTTTTATCTACCTGATAACTTCTACTTATATGCATGGATAACTATTGTGTTTGTTGGTTGATAACTTGTAGTCATATGTCTGGATAACTTCTGTTTCTAAATAGTATATTAATGTTTTTGTTGGGTAACCTTTACATATACGCATTGATAACTATAGATTTTAACCATTGGGTAACCTTTATTTCTGTATGCATGGATAATCTTTGTGTTAGGTGATGGATAACTTGTACTCATATGCGTGGATAACTTCTGTATTATCTGGTGGATAATTTGTACTCATATGCATGGATAACTTGAAACCATAGAATGTACAACATGAACTATCATACATAGAAACAATAAATATATCGTTTTCATTTTGTGTTATATAAACATTCTAGATTTGATATCCTAGGAGATTCAACTTTTCCTGGCATTTGCGGATGGTGTGTCCTTCTGCACCACAATGTCTGTATTTCTTTGATTTCTTTGTAGCAAGGTATAGTAGATTTTTGTTTGCTATTTATCGTGGTCGCCCTTTTGTTACTGACTTCTCTGGGTTCTGTATGTGCTTTGTTGATGATATGTGAGATCCCGATGTGCTTGTTGTTTGAAGTGTTGCATAGTTGCTTGTTGACTGTGCCCTGTTTGGTGGGGCAGTTGTCGAAGGTGTCACGCTTGCGTCGTTAGGAGCACTAGATGATGGCATAGTAATCGCTTCATTTCCGGCCTCCCTTTTCTTCTTCTCTTCTCTTTTTTGCTATCACATCTAGCTCTTGTTTCATTTCCTTCAAGTGTTTCATAATGTTTTTTCTTCCATCATCTGTCTTTACTCCTATCTTTGCAGCTCTGGCAAACTCTTGTCTGTATGATGCAAACACCATCATATTTCTTGAGTCTTCAGGCATCTCTTTCTTTCCTTGTTTATGTTTGTCATGTGGTTCAGCTAGGATAGTTTCCGTGTCCAATGTCCACCTTTTCTGGATGTACCTATCTATGATTTGATGGACTTTTATATGCGTCATCACTTTTATAATGTGGCAGCACAGCATACCGTCACGATCAAATTTGCAGCAGCTGCATTCATATGTTCCTTCTTCCTAGTTTGTGAATACCCTATAACTTCTGTAACCATAGTGTGGAACCGGTATCCCTATTATGCTCCGTTCAAACTGGTTTCCGTTGAGGTGGTCGCATTGGTATGACATGCTCTTTCGCATTTTGCTCTCAAACCTGAAGAAAATTTTCCTCGTGTATGCTTTTGCCATTTGTCTCTCCATAATGCTTCCACACCACCACTCCGGGTCTGTCAAAGCTGTATCACACTCTGCCTTTAGCTTAGCATTATAAATCTTTTCTTGTACTGACATGTATTGTTGTACAAACTCATAAATGGAGTTGCTTGGTTTGACGTAACGCTTGAGCACTGCGTTGAACCCTTCGCTTCTTGATGTGGTATGAAGGAATGGGAAAAATGCGTGCATAAAGTACGTTGGTATCCAAACCTTTCTTTGTTCCCATAGTGAAAACATATCCACATTGTCACAGATATTATGAGTATTTATCATATGCATCCAAGCCTCCTCAAATTCCTCCGGTGACAAGTTGTTGATCGCACATGCATTGAAAGCGTCGAGCAGCTCTGGGTGGTTGGCCATGAATGTCCCTAATTTCTCAGTTGCATTCTGGATGACGTGCCATCTACAATTCCTTGGAGTTGCATCCGGGAAAATAGCATTTATAGCACCACCCATGGCAGCGTCTTGATTTGTTATTATATTTTTTGGTGCTAATCCGTCCATTGCCAGTTTGAACATTTGAAACAGCCACACAAAGTTATCCTTAAGCTCTCGACGCACGAACCCGCATCCAAACTGAACCGATAGTCCATGGTTGTTTATCCCAATAAATGGAGCACATGGTAGTTTATACCGGTTCGTTAGGTAGGTAGTGTCGAACGATATGCAATCGTTGTATCCAGACTTGTATGCTCTTCGTGATGCCCTATCAACCCAAAACAGGTTCGCAGCCCTGTCCTATTCATCAAGTGTAAATTTGTAGAAGAAATCTGGATCTTCTGCCTTCATATTTTCGAAGTATGCCAACGTGTGTCTTGCATGTCGTGGTGATTGTTTTCACTGCGAAAATAAGCCCTTAGGTTCGCCACGTATTTTTCTATGTATGGCACATCATTCAGACTGCCGTAGAAACTTGCCATCAGCTGCATCTGTCGGCATGTTTCGATGTTGCATGCATGCAACATCCGCATCAACACCTTTTCTTTTGCTGGTATGTTCCGGTGCGAACACAAGAACCTTATTAATGAAGGTTTTATTATCAGAGGATGGTTATGATCATCCGATGAATGCTGAACATATCACCATGCATCCTTTCTCTTGACATACAAGTGTGTTGTGCACCCAGTCCTTGGATGTGTATTTTTTCCCTCTTCTTGACACATGATTTTGGGTTCTGGGTTTCTTCATTTTCTTCGTGAGGTTTACCAGCTTTTGTGCACACAAGATACACCTTGTTTAAATCATTTCTTACGTCTTTTCTTGACCAATCTATCCTTATTCTGAAACCCTTTCGCTGTGAATATGCCTTGTAGTGTTCTCTAGATGATTCAAAACCGTCAAAGCGCATTCCATTTGTTGGTGGTTGCGGTGTGGAATGTACTTCATCTCTTGCATCATTATTGTGTGCATTATTCTCCCCATCCTCATTTGAATCTGCTGTGTGTACTGCTGTTTCTTCGATTGTGCCACCCGTTATTGTTTCTTGTGTAGCTTGTTCAACTATAGTATACATGCAGTCATTGTCAGTATGTTCTTCAATTTGGACATCACCTGTTATGCAAATAACCACAAGTTATTATTTCTGTTTTTTTTGCAGGAATGGGTATATATAATAAAAAGTCATGGATAACAACAGTTATAATAGGTGGGTAACTTTTTATACTAGCAAGTATTTTGTATACATGTTATCTGTATTTTGCAATGATCTATATGGATAACTTCTACTCATATTTATGGATAACTTCTGCATATAGTCATGGATAACTGTAGCTTTAACTAGTGGATAACTTATGCTTATGTTCCTGGATAACTGCATTTTTAGCTAGTGATAACTTCTACCCATGTTTCTGGATAACTTTCTAGCATGTAAGCATGTATAACTCTAGTTTTAGCTAGTGGATAATTTTCTGCATATAAGCATGGATAACTTCTACTCATATTTATGGATAACTTCTACATATAGGTATGGATAACTGTAGCTTTAGCTAGTGGATAACTTTTGTACTTATGTTCATGGATAACTATATTTTTAGCTAGTGATAACTTCTACTCATGTTTCTGGATAACTTTTCTAGCATGTAAGCATGTTTAACTGTAGTTTTAGAGAGTGGATAACTTCTGCATATAAGCATGGATAAGTTCTATTTTAGCTAGTTGATAACTTCTGCATATAATTGTAGTTTTAGCTAGTGGATAACTTATGTTCTAGATAGTGGATAAATCATGGATAACTTATGTTTTAGCTAGTGGATAACCTTTTCTTTGTAAGCATGGATAACTTCTGTTTTAGCTAGTAGATAACTTATGCATGTAAGCATGGATAACTTCTGTTCTAACTAGTTGATAACTTCTGCTTTGTAAGCATGTATAACTTCTTCATGTAAGCATGGATAACTTATGTTCTAGCTAGTTGATAACCTCTGTATGCAAGCATGAATGTTCTAGCTAGTTGATAACCTCTGCATGAAAGCATGGATAACTTTTGTTTAAATACTGCTGGATAAGTTGATTGCATATAATCATCATACCTTCGTTTATAACTTGCACGATAGCATTTATGTGTGAACCATCAACGTGGTCTTCTTCTATTTCTTGATCTGGTTCCGCATTTAGGTCGATATCCATGGTTTCGGAGATGTTCAACCAAAATATTCAACATGTTAGAAGATTTAGTTGTTAGTTGTTAGGATAAAGCAATTAATAGGATATCATGTCTATTTAGTTGTTAGTTGTCCTAAATTAGATGTTTTTAATGCAGGGATCAACATATACTGTCAATGAAGCTTAGGATGATTGATTTATTATAGTTTGAACAAGATTGAACATATCTCAGATGCAAAACTGATGACTAGTTATAGATGACCTGTTTTTCATTTAGATCCATGTTGTGCAGCAGTATATTATCATCTTGAGAACCATATAGAGACGTTGCTACCAAAATCATGGTGAATTGAAAGTTTGATTTTGAGAAGTACCTGCTGTTTTTCCATGTGTGTTCTTTTTTTTGCTTTTCAATAGCAGGGCGTTGGGCATCAAGGTGTTAAGGTGGAGCTGCAATGGAGTTTTTGGCTAGAGGATGAAGACGATATGGACAGGTGAGTAATCGGGAGAGGGGGATAGTGCTAGATCTGGGGGGATTTCGTTTCTGTTCTGGTTTGGGGTTTTGTTTGGAGAGGAAGATGGTCCAGACCGCAGCCAGCTGTCCTTCCCTTTTTGGACCTGGTCACGCGACCGGGGTGGGAGGGGACGGGCGCGGGGCGACGCGGGATCACGGTCGGAACGTCCGCCAGAAACACGCATTCTCAGAGCGTTCGCCGGATAGATGCGTCCTATTTTTATTTAAATTGCCTCTGTTGGTGGAGTGGAGTGTGTGTGCTTGGAGAGTTGCACAGAAAATGGTATACTCCACAACACAAGCTGGACAGATTGTCTTGCAGCCTCTGGCTTCGAAAGATCATCTCCTGGCCTGACTGTTGTTGTTTTTTTCTGTATAATTTGGGTTGATAACTAAGCTATGTGGCCATGTGTTGACGTGTTGTAAGATCCAGCTGATGACAACTTTCTTTCCTTCTTTCTAGCGTGCTACTGTGTTGGTGTTATTGATGGAAAATCAGAGAATAAATTCGTGGTCAATCAGCAATATACATACAGTAGCTTGTTTGTGATGGATGAAACTGTAGTGTCAATTCAATGTTCAGACTGACAGTAAAACATCACAAGGCTAGCTAGGAGAGGAGGAACAGGGGGAGGAGGAGCAGAGCGGCAGGCACAGACACGGCCATGGAGGTACTCAGCCGTCCGGTCGAGCTGCAGGAGAGGGCGTCGTCCGGATCGCTGAAGCAGCCGTGCGCCTGCGCGATGCCCTTGCCGGCGGCCTCGAGCCGGAAGGTGGAGGCGGGGCTGCCGCTGCTGAAGAGGAGGCACCAGAAGTATGGCCCGTGCCGGCGCGGGCGGAGGAGCCCCGCGCCCACCTGCGTGTGCTCCTTGCCGTGGACCGCCGTCGCGTTGGCGTTGGGTCCGAGGAGGAGGAGGTCGGCGTCGTGGGTGCTGCAGCCGAGGAGGCGGGCGGTGATGAGGTCGACGGTGGGCAGCTCGACGCCGCAGTTGGCGGCGTACACCTCGGTGATGTCCGTCTCGGGCGGGTGGCACGCCGCCAGCGCCCGCGCCCCCGCGTCGTCGTCGCAGGAGTCGGGGCTGGTGGTGGCGGTGGCGCAGTGGGAGATGCACTGCAGCGCCATGCAGCCGAGGCCCTTGCTGTTGCTCAGCGGTGGAAGACCGGCCGCCGTCCGGTTCGCGTTCACCGCCGCCACCAGCGTGTTTGCCGGGTTCCTTTCTCCTCCTCCACTTCCCCCTCCTCCTCCTTCTGCACATTCATAGAATGCAGTCATGGATCCACACCAAGGAAACAAGAATCAAGTCCCAAAATCAAGCTACAACAAGAACGAATTAAAAAAATGAAGATGGCAACCAACCAACCATGGTGGATGAGGTTTGCACTTGCAGCAACAGCCGCTACTGCAGCGGGATGAGGCGCCATGGAGAGGCAAGCAACCATGGCCGCGAGCGCTACTAGAAGCAGGTTGGAGCTGCTGCAAGAAATGGCTCCCCACATCGTGTACAATAAGAAAAAGATCACAGCAATCAATCCTCCTGCCTGCCTGCCTAGCCAAGGAAGAAGAAGAAGAGATGGGGGAAAGCGAGTGAGTTGGCTGCTGTTCATCACTGGCTCATCAATCCTCCCCGTACGATTAGGCTGCGCACGGAAAGGTGCAAATAAATTACTGCACTGCTACTACTGCTAGTGTACTGTACCACTCCACCAGGCAGGCAGGCTGCAGTGGGCGTCGTCAGATCAGGGAGTGAAATGAAATGAAACGACGGGGGTGGCCCATACCAACACGGTCACGTAGCACTATTCAGTATGCACACGTCAAACAGTTTTACCAAGTACTACTCCGATTTACTACTACCAAGTACTCCGATTTACCAGTCCATTTCCTTTTTACGGCCACAAGCACCTGCCCTATTCTGTTACCACCACTACGTCTTATTCATCTTTCTATTGAATTCCACTTTTTATCCCACGATGTACGACTTGAGACACTACATTTTACCATAAACCAGTGGCTGCGTATCAAGTAAAAACAACAGAATGGACGAAAAACAATCTAATGATAAGTACATTTTGTTTCGATAATCAATATGAGTATTTAACAAAGCATATGAGTATTTAACAAACAACTATATATGTGACTTCTTATTAGGCAGTCACACCATGCACCATGCAAATGGAAAACAGACCTCTCAACTTGATAAAAAAAAAAGTCAGTCTGGGTAGGTTGTCTTCCAGTGTTTTGCTAAACAGGACAACTGTCCATCAAAACTAGCACCGAAGACTTCGGCAAAATTTAAAAGAGAGAGAAGACATGTGTTGCTAATAAGTGGGGTGAGGCCCTCACAGAACATCAACAACTAGTCGTACTCCATCCGATCCAAACTAATGGACTCAGTACATACATTGTAACACAACATACAAAATTTCCATTTCTTGTATTGAAATCGTAATCTATCAGCAAAGATGCTGTAAGCAGGTAGAGAATGCTCAGGCAGAGACCCTTCGTCTGCTGGAATTGCAGGTTGGTGTTCATGATGGTGGCAGCCAAGTCCCTGGTTTAAAAGAGGCACCTGTACCTGTTGGTTCTGAAGACCTGAAACAAAAATAAACATAGATTCAGAGATCAATGGAATGAAATGAAGATAACTGCAGTTTGTTGCCTTCTCTTTTAGTTCGCAGATTAGCCAGAGTTGCTGTATGAGTTCAAACTTGATAGGTCCAACTTTATTTACACACTTAAGACAATGTCCATGTATAGTTCTTCGTTCAAAAAAAATGTCCATGTATAGTTCATTACTTGTAGAACTGTACTGAGTTGGAGGCAGATACAAAACAAAAGGCAGAAATCGCTCCCGAAAGAAACGGTGCAATATCATAGACAAGGCAATGATTGGCATTATAGACTTGAAGGAAATAGCCAGCGGATAAATGACATCTCCACACAGAATATACTGACATTTAGAGAAATAGATGTTGTATTGGAACACACCTGTCATTATCTGCTCTGGCATCTTCTGCAGCAGTCAGATCATTAGGCTTAGACTCGGGTCCTAAACAGCGTGAAAGAAATGTTATCACACACAGGTCTGAGCTGCACTTTTATCAAACAAGATTCTTAACAGATACTGAACAATACTAAGACTATATTACCTTTCTTTTGATCTACAGAAGTACCAGGGAACTGCTGTGTAAAACTTCTCAGATTTGGAGATTCGGTTTTCCCTATATTTGAAAGAACATCAATATCAAACTATCAAAAGGAAAGAAGATGCAACATGATAGTATTGATTTTCTTCCTTTATCAACATAACAGGGAAACTCTTTGGGAAAATTTAATGACTAATGTTTGCTAGTTGCTACAAGCTTTGACAGTTACAAATAGGTCAAGTATTAGTTTCCCTGTCAGCAAGTTTCTAAGAAATAAGGCTAAAAACTCGGGAGTGCAAATAACCATAGAATTCGTCTGAAAGGTGTTGTGGAACAGGACAAATAGTGAGCAGAGTTTTCATGCACTAAACAGTCAACCGAAGGAATTCCGAAGGGACATACAATGCCGATAGAAAAATAGGGAGTAACATAGAGAACATACCGATTTTCTTGACTAGTCGGACACCAGCCTTTCTTTCCTCTTCTTCTTTCTTTTTGAGAACTATATTGAACATATATGAAATGTATTAATGGAGAAAATTCATGAAGCAACACATGTGTAGAATCACATATAAGATGACCTTAATGAGACAAAGCTTATGAATAAAATCTTCTATTGCAGTGAAACTAGAATAATACTTTCAGTGTCAGAAGGCATCTTATACAATGGTAGATAATCAGATATCTGTATCAGTTTTTAAAAGTAGAAACAGAAAGTCAGATTAGACACCGACTGGTCATCACTCCAACATCTTCTCTATATGACTGGGTGAATCCAGATACATGTGTCACGCCTGGAGTAACATCCATGTAACAGAGAGTATCTAAACAGCACAAGAGAAAGGTGGGGACAAGGAAGGCGCCATCAGATCAGAGGGCATGAATGTGTACTTTGATTGGAATCTGTCTTTCAAGGTACTGAAGGGGGACTGATTATATGTTGTGGTAGGAGTGTCAGTTAGATGATTAGGGTAAACTACAGAATACAATTAAAAGTTTAGCATCAAAGAGAATAATACACATCTCTGACTATCATTCTCCCTTTCCTGCTATCTACTGACAGTAATGGAAATTACCAAATTAGCACAAAATGCACACAGTAACAACTATTAAGGCATACTACTGCAATAATAGCTAATGCATTCCTATGAGTGATCCCAACAAACAATAGGCATTGCTCATGAGAGGCATACACAAATAACTACTCCCTCCGTTTCAAAAGATAAGATGTTTTAGGTTTGTGAAGAAAATGTATCTAGACTTGTTTTAGTGTGTCGATTCATTCCAAACTTGAGTGAACCTATATACTAAAAGTAGTCTAGATACATTTGCTTCACAAAGCAAAAACATCTTATATTTTGAAACAGAGGGAGTAGTGCACAGCGTTTCCCACAGTCACCAAACATCTTTGATTCACTTTAAACACACATTTGCTGTGTTCTTTTGTAGCGCACCCACACAATGCAGTGATGACATAAGATCAATTGACAATTTACACAAAACACAATAACCTCAAGTAATAGACATGTGGTCTACTCTATGACATACTTAAAAAAAAGACATAACATAATGAAGCTGGCCTCATGAAGTTGGTTCATAACTATGATAAACTAAGTTTCAAGTTCATGCCATTCCTATTGTAACAAGGGGCAACAAAATTGCTAGTTACTACTTTCCAGTCAATCAAACATTCAATAATCTGACATTCCAATTAATTGGTGGAGTGCTTGTAGCGATCAAAATTTTCCACGGGATTTTGCTTCATCCCTCAAGTTGTAATGGACTCTTGTCCTCAAATATATATACAGTTTCAATTTAACAGTGAAAAAAAAGTTTGGCATCAAAGTTGATAATACAGATCCCTGACCATCATTCTCCCACTTCTATTATGTACCAAAAGTAATCAGAATTACCAAATTAGCAGAAAATGCATACAGCACCAACTATTAAGGCAGACTACTACAACAATAGCTAATGCATTCCTAAGAGTGTAATCCCAAGAAACAATAGGCATTGCTCATGAGAGGCATATGCAAATAACTTCTGAATAGCGTTACAAATGGTCACCAAACATCTCTGATTCACTTTAACACAAGCATGTGCTGTTTTTTTCTTCAGCGTACACACACATTGCAGTGATGGCACAAGATAAACAAACAATTTACAGAGAACATAAAAACCCTAAGTAATAAATACGTGTGCTGCTCCATTACATACTTAAAAGAACATGCTGAAAGTGATTGTGCTTGCTCATAGAGTAACATTCTTAATAAGCAATACGCGTAATGAGCAGTGAGTGAAGCTTATGGTCAAAGGCACAAGAGGGCTTAGGAGTTGGAGTCACCAGGTACATACGTTCAACATTTTGCCTGACACGCTCACGCCTCGCCTCCAGCTCATCCAGTTCCTGTCGCGGTGTATCAATACATCAGTACCGGACGCAATGAACATACTGCTTCCCTTACTACTATGTATAAGAAGAAGTAAACAGTCTACACACAATTTTCAGAAATCCATGTGCCTGGCACGGCGTTACAGCTTACCTCTGGTGTTGGAGCTTTCTTCCTCTGTCCATTCAACCAGCAAATCCACTCAACTACAAGCATGACGCAACTATCAGATACTGTCTATTCACTGACAAATCCAAGTATATCAGCTTGGAACTTGGAAGGAAGGCCATAAACCATACATGCCTGCAGAAAGAGAGATCAGCAATACCATTCAAATTGGGTAACCACAGATCGTCATAGGAAAAAACAAGCAATAGGATTCGTAACCTGGAACAGTGGTCGGATCCCGATCGCCCTTGAACTCCACCCACCGCTTCTCCTTCACTGTTATGCCATCATGAAGCAGAAACACCATTACACAAGGATCATTCTCATAGAGGAGAGCACAAGTTCTTGTTGCAACTTTGCAAGGTAAGACGAGGGAGACACGGACAACAGAAATGGGTGGGAATGAACGGACGGCCGCGGGACACGTACTGGCGCCGTCGACCTCCTCGACGAGGGAGAAGTAGTTGTTGCCGGCCCTGTCGACGCCCACCTGCGTCCGCGACCGGAACATCCCCATCATCCGCGCCATCAACCGCTTCGCCATCGCTCCGCCGCCTCCTTCACTTTTCCGCCTTCGCCCGTAAGCCGCTGGCCGGAACTGGTTGACGCGAGCGCCTCTCTCCTTCCCGTCCTCCTCTGTCCGCCGGATGCTCAGACCCGCCGCCACCTGTTTATATCGTAAGAGGAAATGAGCGATCGGTGGGATTGGAGGATTTGGGGATCGGGGGAAGAGGTGCGGGCAAGGGAAAGTTGGCTGAGCATATCAGGCGCACAGCAGCGCGAGGCCTACAGAATGCAAGGATTAATTCGTGGACGTCGAGATAGGACTTACCCTCGCGTCGACCAGCAGCGCCGCCGTTCGCCGGAGTTGGGGTCGCCGAGGCCCGGCTGAGGGACTCGCTGTTGCTGGGTGGGCGGCTGGGAGAAAAACAACGGGACCCGTGGGTTAGCCAAGTGAGAGCACCAGGGTCGGGTTCGGGTCCAGTCCAACCATAGCAACGGGCCATTTCCTTTGGGTTATAAACGAAGTAAAAAAGCGACATCAGCTTTTTTTTTTTAAGTAAAAAACGACATCAGCTTGAAAACAGAGATAGGGCCTATTTGAATTTGGATTTTGGATCATATAGTTTTATAAAATTGGACAATTTTCGATGAAATGATGCATTCATCCGACTGTACTAATTTCATTAAAACTCCCCTCTCTCACACACACTCAAACATAAAAGAAACTAATAAAAATATATTACAGAAAGACCGACATTGGAGGTGCATGATCGAGTAGACAAAGAAGCCGATGAGAAAATTCCTTATTTGATACTACTTTCCAAAATGATTCCTTATTTGACACTAAAATTTTTTCACTTTCTTATATGACCATTTTTTTGAAATTCCTTTGCCTTATATGACACTACCGTTAGTTCCGTTCAAAGATTCCGTTAACTTTTTTCTATCCGGACCTAAATACCCCTGGTTTAATGGGTTGACTCATACATGTCACACGCACGGAGCCTACCTCTGCGACGAGGAAAACCTTGGATTGATTCCACAGGAGAGCATCTGGAGCAGGATTGAAAATTACCTGATGAACTACATGCGCGGAATGGAAAATCAGAAGACAAACAGCCGGTCGGACGGCAAAGGGCATCGGGGAAGTTGCTGCTGTCGACACACAGGAAGAGGGCCAGCCGGTCGAAAGGGCATCCAAGTCCAGTCGTAAATTAACTATCCATACATGCGTGTAGTTTTGAAGATATGTGGAACGGACTCACAACGTGTTTATAGTTTGTGTAACTTGACGTAAAATCTATAGTATATTTATTTTTAGTCTATGTGGAATGTAACGCCTTGAAACAACCGAAAATATACCGGTGAACCTGGGTGCGCGCGTACCCTATATTGCAAAAAAGTTAGTAATTTTAAAAAGGTTTAAATTTTTTCAAAACTTTCAGTCGGGTTTTCGGTTTCAAGTATTATACCCTTATAGATTTTGCCAACAAACGACTTTTATTCAAACCTGGTTGAAGGATTTTCCAAAAACAACACTATATTAACATTACACACACTCTATATACGATCAGAAATTTCACTTTTTTTTACCTAATTTTGTATATGAGTGATTTTTTGGTCAAATTTTCTATACAACTACAATACATGATTAGCTTTGACCCCAAACAATTTCAGAATTTTTCGATAGTTTTTCTACTTTCTATATTCTTTTACACATATAGGGTCCACGCGCACCCGAGTATACCTTATATTATTTTTAATATATAAAATTGATAATAGATTTTGTCATTGGGCGGGTGTGCGGGCGTGCAGCGCCAGCCAACTCTAAGCTTTTCTTTCGTGGTGATGATCTATGGGTGCACACGCTTGCGTATGTATGTATGGGTTGGGTGTCAACTTGTATGTTTGGGTGGATGTGAGCTAGCTCGTGTATGAATGGATTCTGAAAAGAACCGTGAATATGACTTAGTGCTCGGGATTTGTTTCGTGGCGTTCGTCCCTTATCTCATCGCCCGCACGTCTGGTAGCCGACACAATACGTAAACACGCGACCGGCCGGCTGACCGTACTCTTGCAAAATAAACTGAACTAGCTTCAGGTGGCTTGTTACTTAAACAGCATAATTTCTATGCTTTCTATCAATGCCACACAATTATTTTAGCCATGTGCAAATTCTTGTCAAACCGTCATATTATGTACCAGGGGCAAAAACGTCTTTATAGATCCCTAGTTAACCCCATTAGCGCTCAGAATACACTGGAGTGTCATATAAGGCAAAAAAATTACAGTAGTGGTCAAATAAGGAAGTGAAATTTTTTTAGTGTCAAATAAGGAATCATATTTAGGAGTAGTGTCAAATAAGGAATTTTCTCCCAAAATAATGTGGGGTAACCAAGACACGGGTTGACATGTACAAATCTTCAAGGCTTTTTTTTTGCGGGTAAAAGAGGATACATTAAATGATATGGTTTACATGAAGGTTTTTTGGTTTAGGGAGTGAGCCTAGCTCAACTGGTTGGGGGAGTGGATGTACAAACCCGATACCTGAGTTCAAATCCTTATGGAAGCGAATTAAGGTTCCTATTTATACTTGAGGACCAAGCTCTCCTGGTACTCATGCAGGACCAGGCTTGGTGCTTAACCAAGTTTAAAAATCCTGGTACTCATGCTTAATGGCTGTGTGCATCCCTAGTTGGTGCAGAGGCCGGGGAAGTGAAATCCTCCCTCTTTTAAGATAGCTTATTGACAACATAGATGATGAGACTAGTGTTATCTTTTGGTAGCTCAGCGGTGGTATGAGATGGGGCGACGACGTCTAACTCTAGCGCCGAGGGATCTTCCGGCTGCCTTATCTTCTCCGGTTAGCTCGGAGACCTCGCCGACAGTTTGTTCATCGGGGTCAAGATTCCGGTGTTTGGGATCTGAGGCCGGGGATGATTCCGACGATGGCCTTGCAGCGCGGGTGGCTCTGGAGGAGTTGGAGGATGCTGATGGTCAGCTCGGTTGGACGACGGTGTCGAGGCGGCGGAGAAAGTCAGATGAGGAGTTGCGGCAAGATTTCTGGGAAGAGATAGGGTATCCGACGCTGGCATCTCGTTTCTGGGAACGTGGGACTCCATCGTCGTTGCTGCAGAGGTCGTCGCCGCTTTTTCCATCAACGTCGGTGGCTCGAAGGGGCTCGGCCGCTTCGCCGGTGGCGGTCCTCCTTAGCCGGGGTCCCAAGGTGAGGCCGTGGAAGGGGCGCTGCCTCCTCGACGGGCGTCCGCGCCAGCGGTGCTGGGATCATTCCTGGCAGCGTCGGAGGGGAGCGTGAAGACCGGGCGGAAGTTGTCGATAATCCCGCAGCTGGGGGATCTCGCGCATGCAGGTGGGCCAGTGGAAAAAACAGGGTCAGAAGCAGTTAATCCCTGGCGTGCGGTGGCCCACAGACTAGGGTTGGGTCGGTCTCCTTTGGGGTCTACTCGGATCGTTACGTCATTGACTCCAGCGCCCTCTGTTTTGACGCGATCGGATCCTCCGCTCCGTGTGTCGCCGTCTGCATCGTCCACGATCGTATCCTCGCCGCCTTCATGTTCCTTCGTCCAGGCCCTTCTTGGAGTTGCTGCCATGGCGGGATTGCCTAATCGTCATCCAGCGCCTTCGTTGGTGCCTGCTGCTTCACCTGATGTGGTGCCTCCTAGGGCGCCCCTCCTGCTGCGTCAGCTGCGGTGCCTCCTAGGGCGCCCCTCCTGCTGTTCCTGGACATGCCGTGTGTGGCATCCCGCAAAACCACTACTAGAAAATCGCGCTGTTTCTGCGCATTGCATCGTCATGACCGCATGATCATGTCATCATGTCACATTGCATTTGAGCATCGTCATGTCATCATGCATATTTTGTCTCGAAACTATTTATAAAACCCTATAGTATTTTCTACATTATCTCTTCTCTTCTATTCAAATTGTATTTCTTGCTATTTTCAACCGTGTAAAAGCTAGTTACAAAATGATTTAAACAAAACAAACATAATAAAATTAGATGTTTTGAAAATAATAATAAAATCTAGACCTAATCCGGCCAGGCCCACTAGGCCCAGCCGGATGGAACCCTAACCCTAGAAACCCTACCCCAAACCCAACCACTCTCTCACCCCACCCCTCCTTCAGCCGCCGCCACCCCCTGCTCCAAACTCCCCTGGCCCCACCTCTTTTCCCGCTCCTCTCAGCCGACAGCCTCCCTCGGGATCCTGCCTGCCCCTGACCCCACACCCTCGCAACCGACGCGCGCAGCACGCACACCCCGCACGCCAGCCCCACCCGTCCCCATCTGCCCATACCCCACCCACCTGGCCACGTTCCCCAACGCACCCCACCACCGACCGCCCCACGTCCCCAGGCCCCTGGCCTCGCCTCTCTCTGCCACCACCCCGCTCCAATCCCTGGCAACCACCGCCGCCTCGCTCCTCGCCGCCGCAGGTCTCCCTCCGCCGGACCCGGAGCTCCTCCGGCCGCCCTCGCTCCGTCCTCGTCTGCGCCGCCTCGGCCATGCGCGCGAGCACCGCCCCCTCGCCTTTCCCCCCCGAGCTCTTCTCCAGCCTGGCCGTCGTGCGCCCCCGAGCGGACGCCGCCATCCCCGCCTCGTCGCTTCCTGTCCGCGTCGACCTCCTCGGCCTGCCTCGCTGCGACCCCGCACGCCCGCGATCTCCTCTTGGCCATCGTTCCCGTCGCCTCTGCCGCTCGGCCCGGCGCCGCCCGTTCCTCTCGAGCTGGCCCTACGCCTCCCTTGCTTCCTCCTGGCCGCGCCCGATCCCCGCAGGCGAGCGCCTTCCCGCGCGTCAGCAGCACCGCTTTCTCTGGGGCTCCGTCGCCTCTCCCTGCTTGCCGGCAACCGATGCCTTGATCGACCATCTCTGCGCCTCTCGCCGCCGTCCCGTGCTCCGGTTCACCTTCCGGCCGTTGCCTCGCTGCCGTGGTACATGCGCCACCCCGGCACGACCTCTTGTTCAAGTGCCTCTTGGTCCTGCTCATCTACCGGAGCGGCGACACCACAAGATCTACACTCGTGCCATCAAGACCGACCCGAGTCGAGGACCGGAGGACTATGCAAGACCACGGCGCCGGAACCGGATACCGAACCTCGACACGCCAAGTTCGCCATCGACCTCGAGAACGCCTACGCGGAACGCCAAGATTTACTTCCCGGATTCGACGCCCCGAGACCATCACGAGGAGGCGAAACGCCAAGGCCTTCGACACGGAACACTGAACCCCGACGAACCCCCCGGACGCCAAGATCGACTCGATGGCGCGGACCCGACAAGAGCTTCGCAACGACAAGAACGACAGCAACCAGGGCGAGTCCGAAGCCCCGACGCCAGACCAAGTACTTCCTCCCGGAACGCCTAGATCTCCGCGTGAGACGACAAGACCGACAACATGGCCCGACCACCGCGGATGCCAAGATCTACCTCCGATATTCGAGAACGATCCTGTCGAACCCCGAACCCCAGATCCGGACCCCGAGACCGACCCCGAACCCCGAACCCCGGAACCCCAAGCTCGCCGAACCCTATGTGTGAACCCCTTCCCGAAAACCCTATTTTATAATATAATAAACTTGTTGCATATTGAATTGTCATACTCGCATGCATATCATTGGTTTGGGGGCCTTATGCCGATTCACCTAATAATTAAATATGAGGCCCATATGCGGGCAAATCTAGCCTTATATTGGCCTCATTTAAATTTGTGAAGCGAACCGGTGATATATTCTGCCTTGTTAAACAACATTTAAATTGCGGGGTAGCTAAATAACATGAACCATCTAATTAATTGTCGGGACCCCGGTTCCGCTTAATCTTGCCTAATTGCATCGCACCTTTGCCATGCCATGCATCATACATGCATCATGCCGATATTTTGCCGTAGTATTAAATATTGCATCCGGTGTTTATTCTAGTGTTTTGCTTCTTCGCGGATAAGGCCGTTGAGTTGATGCGAGTGTCGACCCGATCTTCGGTTGAACCTTCGGCAATGTTTTCAGGCGAGCATCTCCCCCTTTCTACCTATCTTACTTTTATAGTATTTATTCCCTCCTGTTGATCTATTGCTATCTGTGTTGCGATGCTCTAGTTTCGTACCCGTGATATCCCTTGCAGCCTTATATTGCCATGGCCACCTCCTATTACCTGTTGTTTGGTAGATAGTTGGACTTGCGCGTCGTAGTCGCTTGCTCAAGTGCTGTTGCGTGTCGCCATGTACCACAGTTGTTGGAGTATTGCCACATGTTTGATGTTGGAGATGATCATGGTTTTACTTATCGTTCACTTTAATTCCTGTTTAACAACTAAAATTGAAGTAAGTAAGCAGAGGCATCGGTGGGTGATAGATAATATTTGGTTTCCGACCGCCCACTTGTGTCCCGTAGGACCCCGAGTACTTGATACCTGTTCCTTGATTTATCGCGCTATCCACATACGGGGAATTATGGGCCCCCCTTAGCCAGAGCTTGATTCAGTCTTATTTCTTGGGGCCACAAACTAGTTTGAGGTTTTATTTACGATCCTGTACTTATGCCATGCTTTACTGCTTTATTTACGATTGTGCGAGGAGCACACTGTACTGTTTAGGTAAGCGGAATGTTTTCGTGGTATCGACAAGCCCTGTTTGGGGTTCCCAGTCGTTTACAGCCATTGTCGCAAACCTTGAGTCCGTCTCGGAGTCAGCTAGCTTCGTTGCGGATCTACTCAATGGGATGGCCCCCTGAAATATTTCTGAATCTTGTGATTGCTCTGTCTTGAAGACCTCGTTGGGTTTTGATTTGGTTTTTCCGAGGTTGATCGTGTGTGTGTTGCTATTTGTGCACCCCGGCCGGGTTAAAACTTTCTGAAAGTGTCCGCGGTTATGGACGACTTGGAGCACAGTATCTCGATCATAGACAACTATAACTAAAGTTTACTGTTATAAATTGACTTGTATCTGATATGACTAGTAATCAGCTTCAACTACAACGGAATGGCTAAATAAAATTGCCAACAATTGCTTGCTTGAGTGGTCGCTTGCGACCATTGTATCTGAATAGTAAGTATTGCAACTACAACGGAATGGCTAAATAAAAGTACCAACAACTGCTGGGTTTTTGGGGTTATCACATGCTAATTGTATCTGACTAGTAAGTGTCGCAACTACAACGGAATGGTTAACTAAAATGGCCCACTGCTTATTTTATCAGGATGATTATCTATACCTGACTAGTAATTGCCGCAACGATAACTGAATAAATAAAACTGCCAACGGTGTGAGTTCCTCGGTTGACTTCCTCGTTTGGTCTCGAGGGGGAAATACCAGGATGGGTTTGCTTGGTGGTAGTATCAGGTTGGTTTCGAATAGGTCTTTCTTACCCCTCTCTGATAGCCGCCAGTTGTATCGAGTCTCTATAGGTTGTTTAGTGCATGCTGCCGCTGCCGCTTCAGTCCACCATACCTATGTAGGCGAGGACCGCCGAATTCTAGCCTCGCCGTGTACTGGCCTCAGTACTGACGCTCCTCTTTTTCCTTTGCCCTTTGTCGGCACCCCTTTTGTTTAAGCAGGTTTTGACATCGACGTCGTTAGCAGGGTTACCCTTCCGGCTTGGCCTGGGCAGGGTTATGGACGCCATTGGTTATTCTTCAGGGCTCTTAGCCCCATTTGCATCTTGTCCGTAGTCGGACGCTCTATCATTTCAAGGTGATTTGGATCTTTGTATATTATATCTGTGTTCTTGACTCTTTGAGTCGCTGTTGTATATATATCTGTTCTGTGGGTCCCATCGAGGACTGTTGTGTAATGTTATTACTTCGTTTTTCCACCCGCACGAAAGTGCCTGGTGGGCACCTTTGAATCGTTTCTATGCGGGTTTGGCGGGTTTCGCTAAAACTTGCATAGGGCCGATTCTGAGGGTGTTACAGAGTGGTATCAGAGCTCAGCAGTTACGATACCCCACAAGTCCAGCCTGTAGGATAACCTAGCTAACGGCCGAAGTAGAGTGTCAAAACTATTTTTGAAAAATCGGTTGGATAGTTCTTACTAGGTCTGATTTTTATTACTTACCCCTCTGCTATTCTCCTCTTACCCCTACGTGTTTTGGATCCGCTCTCTTCTCTCTCTTCGAGTCCAGGATTTCTCGTGGTTGGGTTCCGTCGTACCTTCAGGGTTTCGTTTCCTCCTTTGATAACGGTGTTTTACCATCCGGTGTTCATGCTGCCTGAGGAATCCGTCTGCTGTGGTACCATTCTTTGTTCCTTGTTTGTGCCTTCCGGTATCTTTCCGACGCGACGACATCATCTACGTCAGCTCCGATGCAGAGTCTGCATCACTCCTTTGTTCCGAACCCGCTTGTCGATATCTTCAGTCTGATTCCGAGAATGGTTGCACTCTTTTCTACTGATTGTGCAGAGTAATAGTTTGGGTGCGTGATGGATTGGCCCCCATGCCGACTACCCCTTCTATTCGCTTTTGTACATTGAAGTGGATGAGAATGCATCGGTTCCCTCTTCCTACCGGAGTTAGAGGTGGCTTTAATTGTCGATACCTCTACCTTCGACCTTTTGTTCCCGGAGGTTTTCCTCGACGATCACGGACAACGACCTCTTGTTAGTGGTGTCGCGAGGATTTACACGATGCGAGAAGACGCAGATCGCCGACCTTCCTTCCGGTACCATGAGGCGGATCTCGAGGGCGAGATCCATTGTTAGTGGTGTCGAATTGTGGCATCCCGCAAAACCACTACTAGAAAATCGCGTTGTTTCTGCGCATTGCATCGTCATGACCGCATGATCATGTCATCATGTCACATTGCATTTGAGCATCGTAATGTCGTCATGCATATTTTGTCTTGAAACTATTTATAAAACCCTATAGTATTTTCTACATTATCTCTTCTCTTCTATTCAAATTGTATTTCTTGCTATTTTCAACCGTGTAAAAGCTAGTTACAAAATGATTTAAACAAAACAAACATAATAAAATTAGATGTTTTGAAAATAATAATAAAATCTAGACCTAATCCGGCCAGGCCCACTAGGCCCAGCCGGATGGAACCCTAACCCTAGAAACCCTACCCCAAACCCAACCACTCTCTCACCCCACCCCTCCTTCAGCCGCCGCCACCCCTGCTCCAAAATCCCCTGGCCCCACCTCTTTTCCCGCTCCTCTCAGCCGACAGCCTCCCTCGGGATCCTGCCTACCCCTGACCCCACACCCTCGCAACCGACGCACGCAGCACGCACACCCCGCACGCCAGCCCCACCCGTCCCCATCTGCCCATACCCCACCCACCTGGCCACGTTCCCCAACGCACCCCACCACCGACCGCCCCGCGTCCCCAGGCCCCTGGCCTCGCCTCTCTCTGCCACCGCCCCGCTCCGATCCCTGGAAACCACCGCCGCCTCGCTCCTCGCCGCCGCAGGTCTCCCTCCGCCGGACCCGGAGCTCCTCCGGCCGCCCTCGCTCCGTCCTCGTCTGCGCCGCCTCCGCCATGCGCGCGAGCACCGCCCCCTCGCCTTGCCCCCCCGAGCTCTTCTCCAGCCTGGCCGTCGTGCGCCCCCGAGCGGACGCCGCCATCCCCGCCTCGTCGCTTCCTGTCCGCGTCGACCTCCTCGGCCTGCCTCGCTGCGACCCCGCACGCCCGCGATCTCCTCTTGGCCATCGTTCCCGTCGCCTCTGCCGCTCGGCCCGGCGCCGCCCGTTCCTCTCGAGCTGGCCCGAAGCCTCCCTTGCTTCCTCCTGGCAGCGCCCGATCCCCGCAGGCGAGCGCCTTCCCGCGCGTCAGCAGCACCGCTTTCTCTGGGGCTCCGTCGCCTCTCCCTGCTTGCCGGCAACCGATGCCTTGATCGACCATCTCTGCGCCTCTCGCCGCTGCCCCGTGCTCTGGTTCACCTTCCGGCCGTTGCCTCGCTGCCGTGGTATATGCGCCACCCCGGCACGACCTCTTGTTCAAGTGCCTCTTGGTCCTGCTCATCTACCGGAGCGGCGACACCACAAGATCTACACTCGTGCCATCAAGACCGACCCGAGTCGAGGACCGGAGGACTATGCAAGACCACGGCGCCAGAACCGGATACCGAACCTCGACACGCCAAGTTCGCCATCGACCTCGAGAACGCCTACGCGGAACGCCAAGATTTACTTCCCGGATTCGACGCCCCGAGACCATCACGAGGAGGCGAAACGCCAAGGCCTTCGACACGGAACACTGAACCCCGACGAACCCCCCGGACGGCAAGACCGACTCGATGGCGCGGACCCGACAAGAGCTTCGCAACGACAAGAACGACAGCAACCAGGGCGAGTCCGAAGCCCCGACACCAGACCAAGTACTTCCTCCCGGAACGCCTAGATCTCCGCGTGAGACGACAAGACCGACAACATGGCCCGACCACCGCGGATGCCAAGATCTACCTCCGATATTCGAGAACGATCCCGTCGAACCCCGAACCCCAGATCCGGACCCCGAGACCGACCCCGAACCCCGGAACCCCAAGCTCGCCGAACCCTATGTGTGAACCCCTTCCCGAAAACCCTATTTTATAATATAATAAACTTGTTGCATATTGAATTGTCATACTCGCATGCATATCATTGGTTTGGGGGCCTTATGCCGATTCACCTAATAATTAAATATGGGGCCCATATGCGGGCAAATCTAGCCTTATATTGGCCTCATTTAAATTTGTGAAGCGAACCGGTGATATATTCTGTCTTGTTAAACAACATTTAAATTGCGGGGTAGCTAAATAACATGAACCATCTAATTAATTGTCGGGACCCCGGTTCCGCTTAATCTTGCCTAATTGCATCGCACCTTTGCCATGCCATGCATCATACATGCATCATGCCGATCTTTTGCCGTAGTATTAAATATTGCATCCGGTGTTTATTCTAGTGTTTTGCTTCTTCGCGGATAAGGCCGTTGAGTTGATGCGAGTGTCGACCCGATCTTCGGTTGAACCTTCGGCAATGTTTTCAGGCGAGCATCTCCCCCTTTCTACCTATCTTACTTTTATAGTATTTATTCCCTCCTGTTGATCTATTGCTATCTGTGTTGCGATGCTCTAGTTTCGTACCCGTGATATCCCTTGCAGCCTTATATTGCCATGGCCACCTCCTATTACCTGTTGTTTGGTAGATAGTTGGACTTGCGCGTCGTAGTCGCTTGCTCAAGTGCTGTTGCGTGTCGCCATGTACCACAGTTGTTGGAGTATTGCCACATGTTTGATGTTGGAGATGATCATGGTTTTACTTATCGTTCACTTTAATTCCTGTTTAACAACTAAAATTGAAGTAAGTAAGCAGAGGCATCGGTGGGTGATAGATAATATTTGGTTTCCGACCACCCACTTGTGTCCCGTAGGACCCTGAGTACTTGATACCTGTTCCTTGATTTATCGCGCTATCCACATACGGGGAATTATGGCCCCCCCTTAGCCAGAGCTTGATTCAGTCTTATTTCTTGGGGCCACAAACTAGTTTGAGGTTTTATTTACGATCATGTACTTATGCCATGCTTTACTGCTTTATTTACGATTGTGCGAGGAGCACACTGTACTGTTTAGGTAAGCGGAATGTTTTCGCGGTATCGACAAGCCCCGTTTGGGGTTCCCAGTCGTTTACAGCCATTGTCGCAAACCTCGATTCCGTCTCGGAGTTAGCTAGCTTCGTTACGGATCTACTCAATGGGGTGGCCCCCTGAAATATTTCTGAATCTTGTGATTGCTCTGTCGTGAAGACCTCGTTGGGTTTTGATTTGGTTTTTCCGAGGTTGATCGTGTGTGTGTTGCTATTTGTGCACCCCGGCCGGGTAAAAACTTTCTGAAAGTGTCCGCGGTTATGGACGACTTGGAGCACAGTATCTCGATCATAGACAACTATAACTAAAGTTTACTGTTATAAATTGACTTGTATCTGATATGACTAGTAATCAGCTTCAACTACAACGGAATGGCTAAATAAAACTGCCAACAATTGCTTGCTTGAGTGGTCGCTTGCGACCATTGTATCTGACTAGTAAGTATTGCAACTACAACGGAATGGCTAAATAAAAGTACCAACAACTGCTGGGTTTTTGGGGTTATCACATGCTAATTGTATCTGACTAGTAAGTGTCGCAACTACAACGGAATGGTTAACTAAAATGGCCCACTGCTTATTTTATCAGGATGATTATCTATACCTGACTAGTAATTGCCGCAACGATAACTGAATAAATAAAACTGCCAACGGTGTGAGTTCCTCGGTTGACTTCCTCGTTTGGTCTCGAGGGGGAAATATCAGGATGGGTTTGCTTGGTGGTAGTATCAGGTTGGTTCCGAATAGGTCTTTCTTACCCCTCTCTGATAGCCGCCAGTTGTATCGAGTCTCTATAGGTTGTTTAGTGCATGCTGCCGCTGCCGCTTCAGTCCACCATACCTATGTAGGCGAGGACCGCCGAATTCTAGCCTCGCCGTGTACTGGCCTCAGTACTGACGCTCCTCTTTTTCCTTTGCCCTTTGTCGGCACCCCTTTTGTTTAAGCAGGTTTTGAGATCGACGTCGTTAGCAGGGTTACCCTTCCGGCTTGGCCTGGGCAGGGTTATGGACGCCATTGGTTATTCTTCAGGGCTCTTAGCCCCATTTGCATCTTGTCCGTAGTCGGACGCTCTATCATTTCAAGGTGATTTGGATCTTTGTATATTATATCTGTATTCTTGACTTTTTGAGTCGCTGTTGTATATATATCTGTTCTGTGGGTCCCATCGAGGACTGTTGTGTAATGTTATTACTTCGTTTTTCCACCCGCACGAAAGTGCCTGGTGGGTACCTTTGAATCGTTTCTATGCGGGTTTGGCGGGTTTCGCTAAAACTTGCATAGGGCCAATTCTGAGGGTGTTACACCGTGCAGCCCCCCGGGCAACTGCGCAGAAGATGCATGCTGGGGCGATGCCGGGGGCCAGGCCGTCGAACGTCGCCGCCTTCCAGCAGACCTATGGGGCTCCGTCGGCCTTCGCGTTGCAGCAGCTGACGGGTCAGTATGGTTGCAATGGGCCGCCCACCTTCGCCGGGCCACCCGGGATGCCGCCGTTGGGTGCTTTCAATCAAGGTATGAGCGCGCGGCTGCCGTATCAGCCTATCCCTGTGTAACTACCTCGGTGAACTACGCTCCTAGATACAAGTCTGGATGAGTGGTAGTGGTTGAAATAGTACGGTGGGGCCCCAAAAGCCACTCACTGGTAGTCCTTTCAGACGTCCCAACCACTACCCTCTCAACGGGACCTGTACGGGCGGCGTAGTCGGCAGGCAAAGGGATCAACTACGTACACAAGTGGGTATGTACGCAAGCCACCATACAAGAGTACATCAGAGCCATACCATCTAGAAAGAAAGAAAATATAGCAACGCCATACGGCAAGAATCAAATGACCTAGATAGATCTATATTTTAGGATACTTCCTCATACAACACACATCAGAGTATCATGCGGAAGCGGCAAACAAAATCCGAGTACGGATAAGAAGCAAATCGGCATAAGATGCCATAGAAATAAGCACATCCCAACTACAGGTCTCACGGATCCCCGTGCCCGGAATCTCTACACCGAACGATCGTTGCCCACATCTTCGGCTTCTTCCACCCAGTATCCGTCCTGCGGGGGTACCTGTCCATCTGAACCAATAATTTATCGTGTGAGACCCTAAGGGTACTCAGCAAGTCTTAATGCCTCTAAAGGGGACACAACCTGGGGTGACGCAATTGCAGCGAAAAATAAACCCTAGCAATTCTACAGATAAACGCTAACCATCCGCCTAACCAATGATAGACGGATGTCCGTGAATTTATGGACAACAGTTATAATGGTAATCTCATCCGATCCATCCTCCTCCCTGCTTACCAACAAGGAAGCGGACGAAAAACCCCCATCCGTTGGCAATTTTATTAACCATTCCATGAGTGTTGCACTATTTACTAGTCAAGTTACTTAGTCAAATTAAGGCGGTACTTTAGTTATGCTTGTCTATGATCGAGAAACTGTGCTCCAAGTCGTCCATATCCGCGGACACGGCTTTCAGAAAGTTTTACCCGGCCGGGGTGCACCAATAGCAACACACACTCGATCAACCTCGGAAAAACCAAATCAAAACCCAACGAGGCCTTCACGACAAAGCAATCACAGGATTCAGAAATATTTCAGGGGGCCACCCCATTGAGTAGACCCGCAACGAAGTAAGCTAGCTCCGAGACGGACTCAAGGTCTGCGACAATGGCTGTAAACGACTGGGAACCCCAAACGGGGCTTGTCGATACCGCGAAAACATTCCGCTTCCAAAACAGTACAGTGTGCAGTACCTCGCACAATCGTAAATAAAGCAGTAAAGCATGGCATAGGTACAGGATAGTAATAAAGCCCCAAACTACTTGTGGCCCCAAGAAATAAGAATGAATCAAGCTCTGGCTCAGGGGGGTCCCATATACCTCCCGGATGTGGATAGCGCGATAAAGCAAGGAACAGGAATCAAGTACTCGGGGTCTTACGGGACACAAGTGAGCAGGAAAAACCAAATAGCAGATGTTGCTCACCGGTGCCACTTTCTTTAGTTATCCCAGAACTACTCAGGTTAAGTTGTTTAGGTACCTCGTTATCCAACAGACACTCACATACCCTACACATGCTGTTCTACGACTCGCATGGCTCAAACAACTCCTATAGTAATGGCTCATGGGATGGAGGAACAAGCTTGGTGGAGTTTGAAAGTAAAGGCTATGCATACTTGGGATTCAATTTAATGCAATCGCGACTCAATGATGCAAGAATAAGATAGAGGCAATAGGTACTGTATGTATGCAAGCATGTGGAAGTGCTTGCCTGGTATCTCAGTTGAAGCAAGGGACGGATCTGGGTAGTGCTCCTGGTTCTCTTGATACAACCCCTGCTCAGTGTCTATCCGAGAAAAACCAAACAAACAAGGCCAACATGAATATAGAGCACAAGCATATGAATAAGATGCGTCAAGCAAACAATCATGCCATGATGAATGATGCACATTTTACATGGCAAGTAAGGTAGCATGGCTTGAAGAGGTGTGGAAGACAAGTAATAACATTTTTAATGGGGTTTTGGAATCACATTTGTTGCCATAACAGTTGTTGTTCGCTATATATTTATATGATGCATGCTGCAATTCAAGTCATGGATAGCATAAACAGAAAGGTCTCGTCGAGCTGATCATTTTAGACATATCATTTGCTTATTTTGGAATTATAAAACAAAAGTTATTAATTATTTAAGTTATAGTGGCATTTGTTGTAATTTAATTAAACTTGGAATTTAAAATGTGCAAAAGGCAAATTGAATGGCATATTTGGAATCCTCTCATTTTTCTGATATCCAAACATATATTATTAGTCAAGTTTGGATTTATACATGAAAAGTTATTTAAATTACTGGTTTGAATTTGAGTTTAAATTATTTAAACTAGATTTGAAAACAGACAAACTGGAATGCTTTTTACACCCAGCTGCAGCGAGCCTCGGTCGCTGACAGATGGGCCAGGCAACAGAGGCCCACGCGCCAGTGGCTGGGAGACCAGGGGCCGCGGGTTGATACACAAAATATCCAGGAGCCTTTTTATAAAACTGCGCAGAGACTGACAGGTGGGGTTCCTAGGGACCGCGGGTTTAGAAAAGAAAGAAGCCAGGGGGTTTTCGGGAAGTTGTTGACGGTCGCTGCCTGGTGGGCCTGAGGGGGCGCGGTTGAGGAAAAGCAAAAATGGAGGGGGTTTATGGGAAAAGGGCCTCAGAGCCCTGTTCCTCTTCTCAAGCGTGCATCTGACGCACGCGACGCGCAGTGCGGCGAGGGTGGGACTCGAACCCGCGACCGGGGGCGCTTGCGCGGACGCGGAGCCGCTGCGGCGGCTGCGGGTTGATGTTAGGGGGTAGCTCGCGTGCTAGATAGGGCCAACGGCGCGCGGTGCTAGCGGCAGACGACGACGACTCTGGCGCACGGAAGGCGCTCGACCAAACGAACAACGCGACCAGGAAACGACTACGAGCGGGAGGTTGTCTGGGAGGGCTAGGAGCTCACCGCGGGCTCGGTGGCGGGGTTGGTTCGGGCAGCGACGCGGGCGATCGACGACGACGCAGAGGCCGAGCGTGGACAGGTTCCCGGCGAGGCGCGTCGGCGTGCAGGGGTACAGGGGCCGTCTCCTCCTCGATGGCGCGGTCCAGGCGAAGGAGAGGAAGCAGACCAGGCCTCGGCACCACCAGCTCTTCCTCGAGGTCACCAGATCGAAGACGGACAGAGGGGCAAGGCTAGGGTTTAGGTGGCCATGGCCAAGGAAGGCTTTGGAGAGGGAAGAAAAGGAGGAAGAGGGGATCTGGGCGAGGCTAGGGGCGAAGAGGAGCAGATAAGAACGAGAGAGGGGCAGGAGGGTTGCGTGGGGGAGGGTAGATGGCCAGGGTGGCATCGGTGCACCCTTCCCCTTCACGTGAGCCAGGCAAGGCAGGTGGGGTGTGAGCTGGACCAGGTGAGGCTGAAGAGGGGGGCACGGGTGCTGCAGGTGGGCCAGGGGAGCTCGGGGCAGGTGAGGCAGAGAGAGAAGAAAAGAGGGGAGGGGAGAGGGGCCGGCTCGGGCTAGGGCTAGGGTGAGGGGGTGCCTTGTCGTGTGGGGTAGCTAGGTAGGCCAGTGTAGAGGGGGCATGCTAGAGATGGGAGAGAGGGGGGCGAGCTGGGCAGGTTTTTGGTGTGATTAAGCAAGGTAGCTAGAAGGAAGAGGAGTGGTAGCTAGGGTTTAGCTTAGGGAAAAAGGTGTAGATTAGGGTTTTTTTTGGTTTAGGGTAGAAAAGAGAGATGGCATGGGGTGGGTTTTAGAGTTTGCTAAGAGGGGTAAGAAAAGTGAGGTGGTACTTAACTTGGTCATGCAAGCTTCATACAAGCCTCAACAAGATCAAAGCAAGCAAAGGAGGGAGAGGGAGAGAGAGATGATGACGGGGATTTGAATCATGCCATGATCCACTCAAAGAACAAGCAAGATCCAAGAAAGGGATGGCTTGGTTGTTGCATGCCTCATGAGCTCATGTCTGTGCATGGAGCAAGGGATAGAGGTTTAGATGATTGGGTGAAGAAAAGCTACTAGCCAACACAAGATTAAACCAAGGGGAGGTGACATGCAACAAAGCTGAAACACTCCCAAAGCCAAAAGAAAGGTGGCACTTGCATGGCCCATGCAAGATAATTAAGGCCACATTTATCCATGTGAAAACACTAATATTAATATGGCATTATTCATCTGCATTCCCAAAAGGTGGGCAAAGGCCAAGCAAAAGATGATGGGTGAAATCCAAACAACCAACCATGAGCCAGAGATAAATCAACAAAATGCCAAGCTCAGAATAGTTGGATGGTGGAATTATAAGGTGGTGATAGAAAAGGTGGTGGAGTCAAAAAGAGAGATGCCCCCAGCTCAACTTGGGCATTTAACAATTTATTAAGACCCAAATACAATATCAAGAGGCAACTACAATTAATCATGCACATGAGATAAGAACCAAACAAGAAAGGGTTTTATATGATGCTCAAATGCAAGGTGGTATGATGGTATGAGCATGATATGATGATGATGCAACAATTATATGTTGGAAGTGGCCCTTTTTATTATTATAACATGTAGCATTACAGGTGTTAGACAACTGGGATGCTACCCACTCTGTAACACCCTCAGAATCGGCCCTATGCAAGTTTGAGCAAAATTCGCCAAACCCGCATAGAAACGATTCAAAGGTGCCCACCAGGCACTTTCGTGCGGGTGGAAAACGAAAGTAATAACATTACACAACAGTCCTTGATGGGACCCACAGAACAGATATATATAACAGCGACTCAAAGAGTCAAGAATACAGATAGATTATACAAAGATCCAAATCACCTTGAAAATTATAGAGCGTCCGACTACGGACAAGATGCAAATGGGGCTAAGAGCCCTGAAGAATAAGCAATGGCGTCCATAACCCTGCCCAGGCCAAGCCGGAAGGGTAACCCTGCTAACGACGTCGATCTCAAAACCTGCTTAAACAAAAGGGGTGCCGACAAAGGGCAAAGGAAAAAGAAGGAGCGTCAGTACTGAGGCCAGTACACGGCGAGGCTAGAATTCGGCGGTCCTCGCCTACATAGGTATGGTGGACTGAGCGGCAGCGGCAGCATGCACTAAACTACCTATAGAGACTCGATACAACTGTCGGCAATCGGAGAGGGGTAAGAAAGACCTATGCGGAACCAACACGATACTACCATCACACAAACCCATCCTGGTGTTTCCCCCCTCGAGACCAAACGAGGAAGTCAACCGAGGAACTCACACAGTTGGCAATTTTACTTATTCAGTTATAGTTGCGGCACTTTACTAGTCAGGTTTAGATAATCGTCCTGATAAAGTAAACAGTGGGCACTTTTAGTTAACCATTCCGTGATAGTTGCAACAATTACTAATCAGGTACAGATAGCATGAGATAAACCCCAAAACCCAGCAGTTGTTGGTACTTTCATTCAGCCATTCCGTTGTAGTTGCAATACTTACTAGTCAGATACAATTGTCGCAAGCGACATCCAAACAAGCAATTGTGGGCAGTATTAATTAGCCATTCCGTTATAGTGAAGCTGATTACTAGTCATTATAAAGTCAAATTTATAGTAATAAACTTTAGTTATGCTTGTCTATGATCAAGAAACTGTGCTCCAAGTCGTCCATATCCGCGGACACGGCTTTCAGAAAGTTTTACCCGGCCGGGGTGCACCAATAGCAACACACACTCGATCAACCTCGGAAAAACCAAATCAAAACCCAACGAGGCCTTCACGACAAAGCAATCACAAGATTCAGAAATATTTCAGGGGGCCACCCCTTAAGTAGATTCCGCAACGAAGTAAGCTAGCTCCGAGACGGACTCAAGGTCTGCGACAATGGCTGTAAACGACTGGGAACCCGAAAGTGTGGCTGGGCTTGTCGATACCGCGTAAACATTCCGCTTCCAAAACAGTACAGTGTGCAGTACCTCGCACAATCGTAATTAAAGCAGTAGCATGGCATAAGTACAGGATAGTAAAAACACCTCAAACTAGTTTGTGGCCCCAAGAAATAAGACGGAATCAAGCTCTGGCTAAGGGGGGTCCCATATACCTCCCGGATGTGGATAGCGCGAAAAATCAAGGAACAGGTATCAAGTACTCGGGGTCTTACGGGACACAAGTGGGCGTTCGGAAACCAAATATTATCTATCACCCACCGATGCCTCTGCTTATTTCAATTTTAGTTGTTAAACAGAAATTAAAGTGACGATAAGTAAAACTAGGATCATCTCCAACATCAACAGGCGGCCAAGCATCAGCAACTGTGGCATATGACGACACGCAACAACACTTGAGCAAGCGACTACGACGCGCAAGTCCAACTAGCTACCAAATAACAGGTAATAGGATGTGTCCAAGGCAATATAGGGCTGCACGGTAGATCACGGGTACGGAAACTAAAGCATCGCAACACAGATAGCAATAGATCAACAGGAGGGAAGTAAATACTATAAAAGTAAGATAGGTAGAAAGGGGGAGATGCTCGCCTGAAAACATTGTCGAAGGGTTCAACCGAAGATCGGGGCGAAGCTCACATCAACTCAACGGCCTTATCCGCGAAGAAGCAAAACACTAGAATAAACACCGGATGCAATATTTAATACATCGGCAGAAGATCGGCATGATGCATGTATGATGTATGGCATGGCGAAGGTGCAATGCAATTAGGTCATGTTAAGCGGAACCGGGGTCCCGACAATTAATTAAATGGTTCAAGTTGTTTAGAACCCCCGCAATTTAAATGTTGTTTAACAAGCCAGAATATATCACCGGTTCGCTACACAAGTTTAAATGAGGCCAATATAAGGCTAGATTTGCCTGCATAAGGGCCCCATATTTAATTATTAGGTGAATCGGCATAAGGCCCCCAAACCACATGATTATGCATGCGAGATGATTGATTCAATGCAACAAGTTGATATCATTTATAAAAATAGGGTATCAAGGAAAAGGGGCACACATTAGGGGTTCGGCAGATCTTGGGTTCTGGGGGTTCGGGGTCGGGTCTCGGGGTCCAGGGTTCGACGGCAACGTTCTCGGACTCCGGGATCGTTCTCGGATATCGGGGTAGGTCTTGGCCTTCCGGGAGGAAGCACTTGTCGCACCGGGGTCTCAGTGTCCGGGGTGAAGATCTTGGCGTTCTCGGCGATCTTGGCATTCTGCAGGTTTAGGTCCTGGCGCTTCAGATCGACCTCGGTTCGGGGACTCAGGGTTCAGGGGTCTCGGCGTCCATGTGGCGGTCTTGTCGTCCCGTGTAGGCGTTCTCGAGGTCGATGGGAAACTTGTCCGGTACCGGGGTTCGGTCTGCGGGGTTCGACGGTCTTGAGGTTCCGGGGTTCGGGTCTTGGTCATGTTGCCGGTAGCTCTTGGTGTCCATGAGTCGTCGCTCCGGAAGGTGGATCTTGTCGTCTTGGCGTCATCGCCCCTAGTTTCCGCGGCGAAGTACTCGGGGTTCAGCCCAATCTCGACCATCAGGGTCCAGGTCGAAGATCTTGGATTAGGGCGCCACGTTGGTTCGGTGTCGATCTTGGCGGTCCCTTGTCGTTGGCGTCGTGGTACTTGGCATGGTTGGCATGCTGCTGGAGTTCTCGGACGCGGGAGCTCGGGGGTAGCACCGTCGGGAGGCGCACGCAAGCAGGGTGACGACGGCAGGGACCCGAGGAGGAGGCCGATGGCGTCAGCGGCTGCGCAGCGAGGTCGGGTAACAAGCACCAGGTGGACGTGGAGCAGAGTAGCCAGGGACCCCGCCAGGCGCTCCAGGGTAGTGGTTGTTGTAGCCCCTGGGAGCCGCAGTGGTGAAGTTTGGTGGCCTTGGCGCGAAACTTGCAGGTCTTGGTGGAGCCGGGAGCGACGGTGGGGTGTTAGGAACCCAGACACGCCGCTTAGAAGGAGCTGCCATAACCGAAGAGCTTGATGCATCCCTGTTATGTTTCTTGGACTCCTCAAACATCTGCCTGCTTGCCTCCTCTTGCAGTGTTGTGTGCTGTAGTTCCAGGAAGGTTGCCGGTCTTGCATGCGTGATTGCATACTTGATCGACGCATTGAGCCCTTGCCTGAACCTTTTCTGCTTCTTCTTGTCATCAGATACCTCATCACCACCATAACGAGATAGATTCATGAAGTTCCTGATGTAGGTGTTGACGTTATCATTCCCTTGCTTCAGGTTGAGAAAAGCCTCCTTCATCCTTTCCATTTCAATCTCTGAGAGAAACTGCTCTTTGAACGCTCCAGTGAACCTTTCCCAAGTTGGCTGGAAACCAGTGCAGCTTGCCTTCAAGTAGTTCTCCCACTAGAGAGCTGCATCTCCCTTGAGAAGGTGAGTAGCGCACTTGACCCACTCCTGTTCCGGAACATCAGCAGTCTCGAGCAACCTTGAGATCTCACGCAGCCAATCATCTGCGTCCAGAGGTCGGTCAGACACATCAAACTGACGAGGGTTGAACTTGAGGAAGCTCTTGATGTCTCCACGCCTGGGAGGTGGAGGAAGTGGAGCAAACTCGTTTCTTCTGACGCTCTCCTCAAAGCGTTGCTGGTTCTCTTGCATAGCTGCCAAAGCATTAGCAATGTTTGACAGCGCGGAGCCCAGTTCCGGAGGTATGTCCTCATCAGTCCGGCGTGGTGGAGCCATCCGATTCAATATACAAAAGCGAATGATACAAGTAGTGGTATGGTCGCGACTCCATCCCGCACTCAAATCATTACTCCGCACATGAACAAGTGGAACACATATCCTAACCCCTTCTTCTCACGACGAAACCTAAAGATTGGTAACTACGGAAACGAACACCCCAAACAAGATAGCGTCGGATACAAGAGGAAGATAGATTGCGTCGGTTTACAAAAGCCTGTCGGTATGGAATGTACCAACAGTTGATAACCAAAGGCAGATAAGATAACAACTTGGATGCAACAGGTAGACAAGGGATTACACACACACACACACACACATCCTATGGTACTACGGAAACCCCGAACAAGTGAATCCTAGTTTGAACTTTGAGAAGAGAATTGAAAACGTTGCACTTCCTTACCAGAAAAGGGTGGGTGGGAGGGTAAGAAGAAAAATGGAAGCAGTCCTACTCTCGCGTTTTGTTTTTCCCTAATATACATAACTACCAAAATATTTGCTAGACTGACAACGACCGTTTGGCTGAAACCCTGAAGGTCGGGATAGCTCTGATACCAATTGTAACTACCTCGGTGAACTACGCTCCTAGATACAAGCCTGGATGAGTGGTAGTGGTTGAAATAGTACGGTGGGGCCCCAAAAGCCACTCACTGGTAGTCCTTTCAGACGTCCCAACCACTACCCTCTCAACGGGACCTGTACGGGCGGCGTAGTCGGCAGGCGAAGGGATCAACTACGTACACAAGTGGGTATGTACGCAAGCCACCATACAAGAGTACATCAGAGCCATACCATCTAGAAAGAAAGAAAATATAGCAACGCCATACGGCAAGAATCAAATGACCTAGATAGATCTATATTTTAGGATACTTCCTCATACAACACACATCAGAGTATCATGCGGAAGCGGCAAACAAAATCCGAGTACGGATAAGAAGCAAATCGGCATAAGATGCCATAGAAATAAGCACATCCCAACTACAGGTCTCACAGATCCCCGTGCCCGGAATCTCTACACCGAACGATCGTTGCCCACATCTTCGGCTTCTTCCACCCAGTATCCGTCCTGCGGGGGTACCTGTCCATCTGAACCAATAATTTATCGTGTGAGACCCTAAGGGTACTCAGCAAGTCTTAATGCCTCTAAAGGGGACACAACCTGGGGTGACGCAATTGCAGCGAAAAATAAACCCTAGCAATTCTACAGATAAACGCTAACCATCCGCCTAACCAATGATAGACGGATGTCCGTGAATTTATGGACAACAGTTATAATGGTAATCTCATCCGATCCATCCTCCTCCCTGCTTACCAACAAGGAAGCGGACGAAAAAACCCCATCCGTTGGCAATTTTATTAACCATTCCATGAGTGTTGCACTATTTACTAGTCAAGTTACTTAGTCAAATTAAGGCGGTACTTTAGTTATGCTTGTCTATGATCGAGAAACTGTGCTCCAAGTCGTCCATATCCGCGGACACGGCTTTCAGAAAGTTTTACCCGGCCGGGGTGCACCAATAGCAACACACACTCGATCAACCTCGGAAAAACCAAATCAAAACCCAACGAGGCCTTCACGACAAAGCAATCACAGGATTCAGAAATATTTCAGGGGGCCACCCCATTGAGTAGACCCGCAACGAAGTAAGCTAGCTCCGAGACGGACTCAAGGTCTGCGACAATGGCTGTAAACGACTGGGAACCCCAAACGGGGCTTGTCGATACCGCGAAAACATTCCGCTTCCAAAACAGTACAGTGTGCAGTACCTCGCACAATCGTAAATAAAGCAGTAAAGCATGGCATAGGTACAGGATAGTAATAAAGCCCCAAACTACTTGTGGCCCCAAGAAATAAGAATGAATCAAGCTCTGGCTCAGGGGGGTCCCATATACCTCCCGGATGTGGATAGCGCGATAAAGCAAGGAACAGGAATCAAGTACTCGGGGTCTTACGGGACACAAGTGAGCAGGAAAAACCAAATAGCAGATGTTGCTCACCGGTGCCACTTTCTTTAGTTATCCCAGAACTACTCAGGTTAAGTTGTTTAGGTACCTCGTTATCCAACAGACACTCACATACCCTATACATGCTGTTCTACGACTCGCATGGCTTAAACAACTCCTATAGTAATGGCTCATGGGATGGAGGAACAAGCTTGGTGGAGTTTGAAAGTAAAGGCTATGCATACTTGGGATTCAATTTAATGCAATCGCGACTCAATGATGCAAGAATAATATAGAGGCAATAGGTACTGTATGTATGCAAGCATGTGGAAGTGCTTGCCTGGTATCTCAGTTGAAGCAAGGGACGGATCTGGGTAGTGCTCCTGGTTCTCTTGATACAACCCCTGCTCAGTGTCTATCCGAGAAAAACCAAACAAACAAGGCCAACATGAATATAGAGCACAAGCATATGAATAAGATGCGTCAAGCAAACAATCATGCCATGATGAATGATGCACATTTTACATGGCAAGTAAGGTAGCATGGCTTGAAGAGGTGTGGAAGACAAGTAATAACATTTTTAATGGGGTTTTGGAATCACATTTGTTGCCATAACAGTTGTTGTTCGCTATATATTTATATGATGCATGCTGCAATTCGAGTCATGGATAGCATAAACAGAAAGGTCTCGTCGAGCTGATCATTTTAGACATATCATTTGCTTATTTTGGAATTATAAAACAAAAGTTATTAATTATTTAAGTTATAGTGGCATTTGTTGTAATTTAATTAAACTTGGAATTTAAAATGTGCAAAAGGAAAATTGAATGGCATATTTGGAATCCTCTCATTTTTCTGATATCCAAACATATATTATTAGTCAAGTTTGGATTTATACATGAAAAGTTATTTAAATTACTGGTTTGAATTTGAGTTTAAATTATTTAAACTAGATTTGAAAACAGACAAACTGGAATGCTTTTTACACCCAGCTGCAGCGAGCCTCGGTCGCTGACAGATGGGCCAGGCAACAGAGGCCCACGCGCCAGTGGCTGGGAGACCAGGGGCCGCGGGTTGATACACAAAATATCCAGGAGCCTTTTTATAAAACTGCGCAGAGACTGACAGGTGGGGTTCCTAGGGACCGCGGGTTTAGAAAAGAAAGAAGCCAGGGGGTTTTCGGGAAGTTGTTCACGGTCGCTGCCTGGTGGGCTTGAGGGGGCGCGGTTGAGGAAAAGCAAAAATGGAGGGGGTTTATGGGAAAAGGGCCTCAGAGCCCTGTTCCTCTTCTCGCGCGTGCATCTGACGCACGCGGCGCGCGGTGCGGCGAGGGTGGGACTCGAACCCGCGACCGGGGGCGCTTGCGCGGACGCGGAGCCGCTGCGGCGGCTGCGGGTTGATGTTAGGGGGTAGCTCGCGTGCTAGATAGGGCCAACGGCGCGCGGTGCTAGCGGCAGACGACGACGACTCTGGCGCACGGAAGGCGCTCGACCAAACGAACAACGCGACCAGGAAACGACTACGAGCGGGAGGTTGTCTGGGAGGGCTAGGAGCTCACCGCGGGCTCGGTGGCGGGGTTGGTTCGGGCAGCGACGCGGGCGATCGACGACGACGCAGAGGCCGAGCGTGGACAGGTTCCCGACGAGGCGCGTCGGCGTGCAGGGGTACAGGGGCCGTCTCCTCCTCGATGGCGCGGTCCAGGCGAAGGAGAGGAAGCAGACCAGGCCTCGGCACCACCAGCTCTTCCTCGAGGTCACCAGATCGAAGACGGACAGAGGGGCAAGGCTAGGGTTTAGGTGGCCATGGCCAAGGAAGGCTGCGGAGAGGGAAGAAAAGGAGGAAGAGGGGATCTGGGCGAGGCTAGGGGCGAAGAGGAGCAGATAAGAACGAGAGAGGGGCAGGAGGGTTGCGTGGGGGAGGGTAGATGGCCAGGGTGGCATCGGTGCACCCTTCCCCTTCACGTGAGCCAGGCAAGGCAGGTGGGGTGTGAGCTGGACCAGGTGAGGCTGAAGAGGGGGGCACGGGTGCTGCAGGTGGGCCAGGGGAGCTCGGGGCAGGTGAGGCAGAGAGAGAAGAAAAGAGGGGAGGGGAGAGGGGCCGGCTCGGGCTAGGGCTAGGGTGAGGGGGTGCCTTGTCGTGTGGGGTAGCTAGGTAGGCCAGGGTAGAGGGGGCATGCTAGAGATGGGAGAGAGGGGGGCGAGCTGGGCAGGTTTTTGGTGTGATTAAGCAAGGTAGCTAGAAGGAAGAGGAGTGGTAGCTAGGGTTTAGCTTAGGGAAAAAGGTGTAGATTAGGGTTTTTTTGGTTTAGGGTAGAAAAGAGAGATGGCATGGGGTGGGTTTTAGAGTTTGCTAAGAGGGGTAAGAAAAGTGAGGTGGTACTTAACTTGGTCATGCAAGCTTCATACAAGCCTCAACAAGATCAAAGCAAGCAAAGGAGGGAGAGGGAGAGAGAGATGATGATGGGGATTTGAATCATGCCATGATCCACTCAAAGAACAAGCAAGATCCAAGAAAGGGATGGCTTGGTTGTTGCATGCCTCATGAGCTCATGTGTGTGCATGGAGCAAGGGATAGAGGTTTAGATGATTGGGTGAAGAAAAGCTACTAGCCAACACAAGATTAAACCAAGGGGAGGTGACATGCAACAAAGCTGAAACACTCCCAAAGCCAAAAGAAAGGTGGCACTTGCATGGCCCATGCAAGATAATTAAGGCCACATTTATCCATGTGAAAACACTAATATTAATATGGCATTATTCATCTGCATTCCCAAAAGGTGGGCAAAGGCCAAGCAAAAGATGATGGGTGAAATCCAAACAACCAACCATGAGCCAGAGATAAATCAACAAAATGCCAAGCTCAGAATAGTTGGATGGTGGAATTATAAGGTGGTGATAGAAAAGGTGGTGGAGTCAAAAAGAGAGATGCCCCCAGCTCAACTTGGGCATTTAACAATTTATTAAGACCCAAATACAATATCAAGAGGCAACTACAATTAATCATGCACATGAGATAAGAACCAAACAAGAAAGGGTTTTATATGATGCTCAAATGCAAGGTGGTATGATGGTATGAGCATGATATGATGATGATGCAACAATTATATGTTGGAAGTGGCCCTTTTTATTATTATAACATGTAGCATTACAGGTGTTAGACAACTGGGATGCTACACCCTGGGGCTGGTTTTTCCGCGCTGCGGCAACACTTTGTGTCGCAACCGTTGCAGCCACCGTTTCGGGGTCACCAGCCTAGTGGAGGTCCATTACCCCGGCAGGGGATGTATTCGCATGCCTCAGTACACCAGCCGTTTGCTGTTGGGGTTGGAGTTGTGGGCGCTCCGGCGCAGAAGCGGAAGAAGAAGAAGAAGCTACCCCTTGTGCAGGCAAATCAGGAGGAGGTGCCTCAGCAACCTCAGTCTCAGTTTCAGCATTATGGGTACCCCGCTGGGGTGGCGGATCCTTCCTTTCAGGTATTGGGACAGCAGGCGTCATATCAGTACGAGCCTCAGGGGATGGTGGACAGTATTGTACCGGCCGAGGCCACTGTCGAGGTTGCACCAGTCTCTGTAGGTGTGGGTAAGAAGAGTCAGAAATTTGTTCGGTGTTGGAAGTGTGCGGTCAATACGCATGCAACTAAGGACTGTAAGGTGGATCATGTTTGCTACATTTGTGATAATTCTGCTCATCCTACTTTGCGATGTACCGTTCTTAAGCAGCCAAGGCCTACACCTGTGATGTCTGGTATTGGCTATGAGTTGACCTTGTTTTCTCAGATTCCGGACTCTGTGGTGCGGGACCATATGGGGGCCAACTTGACCCCCATAGCTCTTGTTCAGGTCACTGGACCGATGGTTCCTGCAGATGTGGTTCAGCGACAGATTGCCAGGAGATGCCCGGTCCGTAGTCAGTGGAAGTGGGAAGCGATGCCTTATGGAGAATCTGCCTATCTAGTGAGTTTTCCGTCGATGGAGGATTTGGACAGGGTGGATGGGATCCAGGTGCCGGTGCCGCTGAGCACCTCATAGCTCTCGTTTTCTGTTTACCGGACATAGGAGGTGCCCCACAAGCTTGAGATGCAGCAGGTTTGTCTTCATGTCGAGGGGGTTCCACATTGTTTGCGGTCTTTCTTGGGTTTATGGGCGGTCGGTGGACTCATGGGCACTACTTTGGATGTGGACCTTTTTAGTTTGAGGAGGCATGGTGTCGTTCGGATTCTTGTTGCTATGATAGATACCAGTGTTTTCTTGAGGATGCATGATTCGATAGGACATTACATTGTGACTGATGCTGTGGTGGGTCTCAGGGCTTATGAGATTCGTTTTCGTTTGGAGCCAGAGGGTTATGTACCAGAGCCTGATTTTGCACCTTTCTTATGGAGGAAGAGGGATGATGATCAGGATGATGATGTGATTGAGAAGCCTTCTGAAGATGTTATGGATACATCTGACACGGGGGGTGGCTCATAGGCTGTTGGGGCTGGTTCTTCCTCGACCTCTTCTAGGCAGGGTGGCTCGGCACAGCCGCCTACCAGGCAGGGTGCTCAGCTGGACTGTTCAGTGCCTTCAGATACTGTGCTACTGTTTGTTGTTACTCCTTTTAATGCTAACCCTGCCACTCCCCACGGTAAGGAGCTTTTGGAGGCGCTTCCGTTGGACTCTCCCCTGCGCGGTTCTGGACCGGTGTTGTGCTCTCCTCGTGTCTCTCCTTCTCAGCTTCAGGAGGCTTTGCATGTGGCTTGTGGTTCTTTGGATACGACTGGTGTTTCTTCGCTTCCGGCTTCCCCCACGCGTGGGAGAATGAACATGTTGGGTCGTTTTCCCATGTGTGCGGATCCGGTGCTACAGGAGGTGGTACCGGTCGTGCAGGAGGTCGTCTCTAGGTCTTCGGCGCGGAGGCTGGCCCAGGTGGGGCTCGCCGACCACGGGGTTGTCGGGTTGGCTGCCGGGGCGCAGGGTGCTTCACCTATTTCCCTGGCGGTGCAACCCTCTTCGACTACGACGCGGGTTGCTGGAGGCCCCTCCCATGGTGCTTGCCCGGAGGGCATGGAGGGGCGCTCTAGCTCGGATGGTGGACCTGTGACCGGGGGGATTGACCTGACCCAGGAGGGGTTGGGTTTGTCCCCGGCCACAGAAGGTCCTACCTTCATAGCTGGTACCCAGCTCGCAGTAGTTCTCGTCATGGTGTCGATGCTCTAGGGGCCTCCGCCACGGATGAGGACTCCTTGGGCAAGGCCATGCGTAGGAAGGCGGAGAAGAATTTGGACACCCCAGGTATATCCTCTAAATCCTTTCTTTCTTTCTCCAATAACTCTATTATGGATAAGCTGGCTAACGTTGGTGTTAGTTTGGGTAGATCTATAAGTGAAGTTAATCTTTCTAGTTCTGTTTTGAGACATATGGAGGTTGACCGTCTAACGGTTACTCCTAAAATCTTTGTTGTTCCTGTCTCTTCACCAATGGAGGAGGAGGAGTTGCATGCCATAGTAGATGGTCAACTCTTATCTCACTTAGTTGGTGAAGTATCAGATGTGGGATGAGACTGGGCTGGATTCATTATATGATCTTACATCTTCTGGTCGGAAATCAAAGAGCCAAAGGTCCCGTGTATCCAAATCTCCAATTGTTTCTCAATGAATGGCATGTTCTCAAATAGCAGAGGTCTTCGTGACTTGGCTAAATATTTGTTTTTTGCCGATTGTGTGAGAGATTATAAGTTGGATTTTTTGGGTATTTCTGAGACTGGTAGACGTGATTTCTCACAAAGTCAACTCAATCGTCTTTCTGGTGGAGTGGATTTTACATGGGTATCACGTCCGCCGCGGGGGAGATCCGGGGGAATCCTGTTAGGCGTCAGAGATGAGATTATGGAAATCTTAGCCAGTTCGGTTGGAGATTTTTTTTATTAAACTCCATATCCGGAACAAGGCTGATGATTTTGTTTGGTCTCTAGTCGCTGTATACGGGGCTGCCCAGGATGTTTACAAAGCTGATTTTTTACGCGAGGTCGTAAATCTATCTAAGGACAATCCCTATCCTATCCTTATAGGTGGGGATTTTAATTTGCTAAGATTCCCTCATGAGAAAATTCGGGACCGGTTTGATGAACATTGGCCTTTCATGTTTAATGCTGTCATCGACAGCTTGGACTTAAGGGAGGTTACAATGTTAGGAAGACAATTTACTTGGGCTAACAGTCTTTCGGAGCCTACATACGAAAAATTAGACAGGATGCTTATGGATACCGAATGGAAGGAAAAAAATTCTATGGTAACTGTTCGCGCTCTAGAGCGTATTGAGGCTTTGTCGGATCATGCTCCATTACTGTTATCTCTCGGTGCACCACCACGAAAATCCAAAAACAACTTCAAGTTTGAACTGGGATGGATTGCTCGGGATGTTTTTTATGATCTGTTGAAGGCTATTTGGGAAAAACCAGTTAGTGGTCGCACACCTATACAACGTTGGAACAACAAAATGCGCGCCTTGCGCAAATTCCTTCGTGGTTGGGCTAGACATACTGCTGGTATTCTTAAAAAGGAAAAATACGGCTTTCTGCTATTATTAATGACTTGGAGGCTTCAGCGAAGGTTAGGTTATTGACTGCACAAGAGATTGAGCTTAGAAACCAATCTAATGTAGAAATTGCCAGACTTCTGCGTGAGGAAGAACTCAAGTGGTACCAACATTCTAAAGCTAAATTCATCCTTGAAGGAGACGCGAATACAAGATACTTCCATGCTGTTGCAAATGGCAAGCATAAGAAGAAACGTATTCATTCTCTAATTCAGGATGAAGGGACGATTGAAGGACAACAACATCTTAAATCTTATATTACCAACTACTATAAATCCTTGTTTGGGGCACCAACAGAAAATTCTTTTTCGTTGGATGAGTCCCGGACGGAGGATATTCCTCAGGTTTCTATTGAGGAAAACAATTTTCTGACTGCTCCTTATACTGAGGAGGAGGTTAAGAAGGCTGTCTTCCAAATGGAACATAACAAAGCACCAGGGCCTGATGGCTTTCCAGCAGAGTTTTATCAAAAGTTCTGGGAAGTTATCAAGGCGGACCTGATGCGCTTGTTTGAGTTTCTGCAAGTTGCTCAGCTGGACCTCTTCAGGTTAAATTTTGGCAACATAATTTTATTACCTAAGGTTAACAATGCAGAACGTATACAACAGTATCGTCCAATCTGCCTACTTAACGTTAGTTTTAAAAAATTTACAAAGGTTGCTACGATTAGATTAAATTCAGTGGCTGATCATGTTGTTCGTCCTTCTCAAACTGCGTTCATGCAAGGAAGAAACATCTTAGATGGCATTGTAATCCTGCATGAAACAATACATAAACTGCACTCAAAAAAACTAAATGGTGTATTGTTCAAGATTGATTTTGAGAAGGCTTATGATAAAGTTAATTGGTCTTTCCTACAGCAAACACTCTGTATGAAAGGTTTTTCAGAAGAGTGGTGTGCTCTTATACAGTCTTTTGTGTCTGGTGGAAGTGTTGCCATAAATGTCAACGATGACACAGGTAATTACTCTTAGACCAAAAAAGGGCTGCGACAAGGAGATCCGCTATCGCCTATACTATTTAATATAGTGACAGATATGCTGGCTATCCTTACTGAGAGAGCAAAGGCTGAGGGCCAAATTAAAGGAATGGTACATCTTGTTGATGGTGGTCTATCTATTCTTCAATACGCCGATGATACAATATTATTTATGGAACATGATCTGGAGAAATCCAAGAATCTGAAGTTAATACTATCAGCATTTGAGCAGCTATCTGGATTGAAAATAAACTTCCATAAGAGTGACTTGTATTGTTTTGGCGAGGCTAAAGACGAGGCCCACCTGTATGCCGATCTCTTTGGTTGTGGTCTGGGGCAATTTCCAATCAATTATCTGGGAATACCGATACATTATCGGCTTCTCATGATTGCTGAATGGAAACTCGTTGGGGAAAGACTTCAGAAACGTCTTAATAGTTGGAAAGGTAAATTGCTATCCCTCGGTGGAAGACTGGTACTCATTAATTCAGTACTCACCAATATGGTACTGTATATGATCTCATTCTTCCAGCTACCAAAAGGTGTCTTGTCAAAAGTGGACTATTTCCGCTCAAGATTCTTTTGGCAGGGGGATAGTGAGAAAAAGAAATATCGACTGACCAAATGGAATGTCGTTTGCCGACCCAAAGAATATGGTGGATTGGGCATACATGATTTTAAAGTAAAAAACACCGCATTACTGGGTAAATGGTTATTCAAACTTCTTACCGAAGAAGGGGTCTGGCAAACCATTCTATGGAGGAAATATGTTGGCTCAAAAGCGGTGTCTAAACTGGTTTGGAAACCAGGTGATTCACATTTTTGGGCTAGGCTAATGGCTACCAAAAAGCATTTTTTCCGGTTTGGCTTTTTTAATATTAGGGATGGTTCACAGATTAGGTTTTGGAAAGATAAACGGCTTGGCTAAACTTTTCTTCGTGAACAATATCCAGCTCTATATTCGATTGTTAGGCACAAAGGGGATACTCTCGCTGAGGTAATGGAAACAAATCCTCCTAATGTGTCTTTCAGAAGAAGTCTCTTAGGTCCTAGACTAGTGTCTTGGAATAATCTTTTAGTAAGATTATCCAGGATACAGTTATCTGAGGGCATGGACGAATTCAAATGGAAATTACTACATAGTGGTAAATTTTCTGTTGATTCATTTTATAGAGCTTTGATCCAACCTAATATTCCAGTCGATGACAATAGTAAAATTTGGAAGATGAGGATACCCCTTAAAACGAAGATATTCGCTTGGTATCTCCGTAAAGGGGTGATTCTCACGAAATATAATCTTGTTAGGAGGAATTGGCATGGTAGCACTGAATGCGTATTTTGTCACCGTTATGAGACAATGCGCCATTTATTCTTCCATTGTAAATTTGTTCGTGTTGTATGGTCAATCATCCAAATAGCCTCTGGTTTATCTCCTCCTCGATCGGTAGTCAATGTATTTGGCAACTGGATGAATGAGATTGGGGATAAATATGGGACTTTATTTAGGGTGGGAGCGCTTGCCATTATTTGGTCGCTTTGGCTATGTAGAAATGACAAGATTTTTAATAACATTATATCTTCTCCCTCGCAGGTTATTTACCGAGCCACGGCTATCCTCCGATCATGGACTTCTCTACAACGTATGGAGTTCCGCGACTTGTTTGCGGTGGGCTGTAGGCGGTTGGAGGATACGGCGCGGGATATCTTCTCCCGACATGGATGGCAGCAAGCGCTGCGGATAGATCTTCCTTAGCTACTTTGGAGAACTGTGTTTTTGTTTTCATTATTTTGTAATTTCGTTGTTTTACTGCTTTCGTCTGAGTCTGTGTGGTTGATCGACTGTGTGCATCCTAGTTATGCAGAGGCCAGGTGTAAACTTACTGTTAACTAATAAAGCGCCCATTTCCAAAAAAAAACATGAAGGTTTTGGTCATAAACCTGAGACAAACCCTCAGGACTCGAACCAATCCACACTACTGTTCTCTCCTCTGTCCTCGCAAAATTTGCAAGACAATGACTCACCCTATTTTAAGATCGGTCCACTTTTACATTTGAAATGGTTCTATTACCTTTACACAAATCTTTAATAACAATAATTAAATGAGCTAAAGGCGACCGGTCTTGGCTCTTATCATTTATAGCATCTATGAGGACTTTGCAGTCGAGCTCAAGCATCACCGGTTTATCACTCCATTGCATGGTCAACGATAGACCTTCCTCGCACGCCCTAGCTTCAGCTTCTAGAGGATCTGGACAATTCAGCAACTGCCGACACGCGGAGAAAATGATATCACCCTTCTCATCTCTCAGTACCATACCATAACTGTGCCAGCAGTCCCAATCAATGAGAGAGACAATTAAACCACCCATTAGATCAACTCTAAGAGATCCCATATAATGGCCAAAACCATAAAGTAACCATTCTCTTTTATGGTTTGGGCGGCGAAAACGGCTCCTAGCAGATCCAGCAGAACCTTAAAAAAAAATCATTGACCCATTGATTGGCCACCAAAGTGGTATATCCTTAGTTTTCCTGAGCGATCCAGCTGTGACTTGTATACGCGTGGAACCCTTGACGGGCTGAAGTTCCAGCTCCCGCGCATTCCCTCATTCTGTCGTCGCCTTTCGCTGCTCCCCCTCATGATTTCGTTCGCCGCCTCCAACTTATCATCACTAGAAGGTCATTCTGTGGCCGCCGCCCTATTTTGCGTGGTTTCCTACTTCACTATGCGAAGATTGCATCGAGTGAACCCGTTAATTACAAATATACTAATCCTTTTGTTTCGCGATATCTATGTAACAATCCGAGGCGAGATATTGGTATCCTCGTGAGTCAACTCCTTGACAACTATAATTGTTATCCCCATTATGATTTCAATCTGAGGCGTCTAATAAATCATTATGATTTCAATCTCTTTAAATCAGATATTACTTGACAAAATTATTGATTGCTGGAACGATCGTGAAAAAGACTAATTATAATTAATCGATAATTATTGATTGCCAAAATTTCTTTCTTCGGATTATTGTGATTGTTGGTGATGACATCCTCCTTTCGTACCGCACCATTGGTTTGAAAAATCTAGCCTATGTCCTACTCCCGCATGATCGCTAAAAAAACCATGGTGACCAACGAAAAACCCAGGATGACCCACGCACCAGAGAAGAACACGTGTGAACTCTTGATGTCCATGAAATCATGGGTTTAGGGTTTAGGGTATTTAGATGGTAAAAAGAGGGTCCAATGATAATTTCTGCCTTTTTGAGGGTTCGGTCAGAGGTGTTCTAGGTCAGGGTGCAGGTGGGACTGCCCGCGGGAAGCCCACATACGCCCGCATAGTTCCACACAATTTAAGTGGGTGTCCCAGTGGAGCACGCGAAACTTACGCGGGTGTCCACTATCCCACGTATACTCATATATACCCGCAAATACGTTACTGTAATTATTGTTAGTATAATGTTTATAAAAATATTTTAGTATATAATACAATCAAAATTTAGTACTTCAATGTATTAATTATTTTTTCCACTTTTTGAGTGACTCGTCATTCTTTCTACTAGACATAATATTTGATTGATTGAGAAATTCCTACACCTTCCGATCCAAATTAATGTACTCATGTTTGGCTAGATTCGAATGTATCTAGCACTAAATATGACTAGATATATTCGAATGTAGACAAATGTAAAAATATTAATTTGTCGAAATAGCTTTTTTAATATTTGCGTTCGATCGTGGGCTTTCCACGGAAACCCACTATTTTTTCTTGTTTACCCGCGGGGTCCCGCATAGCCTTTTATGTGGGTTTGGGTAGTGGGTTCCGCGGATTGACCACTCCCACTGCACCCTGAGTTCTAGGATGGTGGCACACCCACGAGTTGTGAAGATCTCCTGTTGTTGGCTAATTGCTTCTTTTTTTGACATGTTGTTGGCTAATTGCTGGATAGAGATAATTCATGAGAGACTTGCGGCCGGACGAGGTGTTCGGCCGTGTTGAGACCGAGCGAACAGTCAGCGACTCAACGCTGCCCTATTCATGTTCGGCGACCATATGGGCCAATATGCGAAAATCAATGTGAATCGTAGCCGAACCCCAAACCCTTTAGCTAATAAAAAAAATTAGGAACTAGCACCCGTGGTTCATATCGATACATTTTAAATTGGTTTTTTCATTGAAAGTCTAAATTTGTACGTGCAGTTTACTAGTACAGTACCTTATGTTACAAGTGTCGTTCTCCTGGATCATTGATCATATTCTAAAAACAATTCCCCTCCTTTCGCCGCCCCACCAACACTTCCCCAGCCGCAAAAACCCTCCCCCGTCGTTCCGCCGACACACCGCCGACCGCAAACGTCCTCCCCCGCCGCGCTGCATGTCCGGAACCTCTCGCCGCCGGTCGCCGCCGCACATCCGAAGCACGAATCGAGGTAGCGGCGTGCATCGGGGCAGCGCTCGGGTGCCCGAAGAGATCTCCCGCCGACACACCGCCGGCCGCAAACTTCCTCCCATCCATCCCGCATGGCCGGAACTTCTCGCCGCCGGTTGCTGCCACCCATTCGAAGCGCGAATCGAGGCGGCGATGCGCATCGGGGACGCGCTCGGGCGCCCAAAGATATCTCTCGCCACCGCCGCTGCACGACCACTACCGTAGTGTACGACAGCGCCGATGGGGGACGTGGTGAAGGGTTTTGCAGCATAGTAAATCAAAAAAAATTCTACGGATGCGAACGGGAAAGCCAAGATCTAATCTAGGAGATGCAAACAACGAGGGGGGAATAGATGAGATCTCCGTACCCTTGAATATTCGCACAGCGGAACGTTCAATGAACGTGGTTGATGTAGTCGTACTCGCTTCTCCTCCTCGCGATCCGATCCGATCCAACACCGCAAGTGGCGATGCCTCCGAGAGATGCACACGTGCGGCACCTCGACGTCTCCTCCTTCCTTGGTCCAGCAAGTGGGGTGGAGAGATAGGTTGGATCTACAACACGACGGCGTGGTGCAAGCGGTGTAGAGTTTCTGCGGCAGGGCTTCACCTATGCGCAGTCGGAAGGGAGAGAGAAAGGAGGGCAACAGGGCGGTTAGGGCTTGAGGAGGAGGTGTGGGGAGGGTGCGCCCCAGCCCTCTTTATATAGAGGGGTGGGTGGCTGGCCCTTGCCCCTCCCCCAAGCCCTAGGGCCGGCGGCCAAGGAGGGAGGAGTGGGGGGCAAGTTTCCCCCCTTCTAGAAGCTCCCCTAGGGTTTCCCCTAGGGCTTGGCCGGCTGGGCCTATGGGGCCTTGTGCCCCTGGCCCAATGCGGCCAGGGCACTCCCCCGTAGGCCCACGCCCCCTCCCGACAAGTGGGGCCACGTTGGTCCCACTCCGGAAGGTTCTAGAAGCTTCCCGTACAATACCGAACAACCTGAAACAATTCCGAACTCCAAAATCTGCTTTGCCTTATATGAATCTTATTCTCCGGACCATTCCGGAACCTCTCATGACGTCCCGGATCTCATCCGAGACTCCGAACAAAAACTCATAAACCAATTATCCAATCTATCCTAGCGTCGAGACACGTTAAGTGTGTGACCCTTCGGGTTCCAGAATATGCAGACATGATCTTCTATCAATAATCAACAACGGGGTCTGGAAACCCATATTGACTCCCACACATTCATCGATGATCATATCGGATGAACCACGATGCCAGGATTCAATTAATCCCATATATATTCCCTTCGTCTCGCGATATTTTACTTGCCCGAGATTCGATCGTCGGTACCGGCATACCTAGTTCAATCTCGTTCACAACAAGTACTTTACTCGTTCCGTAATCCGATATCACTTTGTGATTAACTCCTTAACCACGTGCTTGCAAGCGGTGTTGATATCGATTACCGAGTGAGCCCGAAGTATATCTCTCCGACTTGGGAGGGACAAATCCCATCTCGATACATACAACCCAACAGGTACTTTCCGATCACCTGAGAGACACCTTTATGATCACCCTCTCATAGGATGACGTTTGATGACCTCAAAGCTTTCTTCCGATACCAGGGAGTTGCATTATCTCATGGTCTAAGGAATACAATATTTGACATAAGAAAAGCTTCGCAAAGATGAACACGATGACACGATCTAATTGCTCTGCTTAGTTTGGATCTGTCCATCTGTTGCCTACCAAAACCCACCGGCGAGCAGCGACGGGCAACACGGAGAGCCGGGAGGCTCCCAGGACTGCTGGTGGGCCCTGGTCCCTCGGGCAACGGCCCGCAGAACTCCGGCACACGTCCTGGCTTGGTTCGAGGGCGTGCCACCTGACCTATACCTGATCAGGAAGGTGAAAGATTGCTTCGATTGGTTTCCTGCATGGCAAACAAACATACGTAAAATTCAAGCCGTAACCGGCTCCCAGGTTTCCCTGTGAATCGGCTCCTAGAGCCGATTATCCCATGGTTCTGCATTAGATCTATGATAACATGGGGTTTTGCTTCATCAATACAAGTTAAATCGATCTACGACAGTTTAACGTTTTCACTACATGATTGGAACGTCCTACACGTAATTGAGCCTGGTAGATACAAAAGATAATAGAAAACTAATCCTAGAGAAGGCCTAAAAACCAACGTAACGCCAATTCCCGGAACAACTCCTCTCGGATTGGTAAACCATATCTTACATACTACTGGATCGTTCAACCCGTTTGCAAGGCCTGATCATGTAGATATCAAACTAAACCTTGGAGAACAAGGCACAACTATAACAGATCAAAACGACTTAAATAAAGATCAAGCAAAGTGCCACCCTTACACCCGGGAAAAGGTGCAAAGGCGGCGAGATAGCTAGAGGTAGCATAACTAAACAATCATAGCAAAAGGTACCGATGCTAGCCTAAACAAATCTATAATAATAGTGTTACTCGCCATCAACAAGGCTTCAGTACGAGTAACACCAAATAATCGCATAAGTAGATACTGCCTAGATCGCAAGATGCGATCTAGGCAGCATGGCACTTACCCGAGAAAAACCCTAGAAACAAGGGGTGGCGATGCGCCGAGATTGTGTTTGTTGTGAACGTGATTGTCCTCCTTTTCTCGATAACCTTAGGTACATATTTATAGTCCGGAGACTTTCTATCTTTGGAATAACTCTACAACTCTATCTCCTACCTAAACCGGAACGTAATCTATTACAATATAAGATACACGGGCAATTTAGCCCAAATCAACGTACGAGGCCGATTCAATAACACATTGCATATACGTATCTTCTAAGCCCATCTTGATCACGGCCCAACTCCTCCTTTGGCCAAAATATGGCGATAACACATGCCCCCCTGGTTTTAGCAATGATAATTCCAAAACCACTCTGTTTTTTTCCTTCTCCTCTTTTTTTTTCTGTATCGGGTTACGCGTTTGCCAGAATGCGTTGCAGAACAGAATCGTCACGCCACCCCCTCATCATGATGCCGTGTCTTCTCCACTTCTCCGCAGTGCATGATTTGACAATTTCGGCAGCACATTCTGGGAAACCGCTATAGCATTGAACCGCTTCATACTATTCCCCTTATTTATATTCATCTGAGCAGTTTGCAGCCCCATCTTCCTCCAGTAGCCAAGAAACCCTTCTTCCTCCGCCGAAAAAACCCTCTTCCTCCGCCATGGCCTCCTCTGCTTCATCTGGCCTGTCCTCCCAAGCCTCCAATACAATGAGCGACCGGGAGCCGACGCCAGAGCATCCGCCGACGGCGGCGTACAACACTCTCGCCCCACAATGGTGGGACGAGAGGGATTGGGATTTCGCCACCTGGTCCGAGGACGACGAGTCCTTGACCGATGGCGAGGAGGACCTGCAGTTCCTCGCCGATGGGGAACTGGAGGCGGACATCACCGACGACGCCATGTCCTGGGACGGCGTCGACTCCTCCGACGAGGAGGAGGAAGCGGAGGAGGACACCTCCTCCGAGGAGTACCAGCCGGTGAAGTACTTCCGCGCCGGGTCCAGCGAGGACACCGAAGACGACGACGAGGACGAGGAGGCCCCCGCTGGCATCTGGATCAGCAGCAGCGAAGACGACGCGGGCAGCAGCGCTGATGACAGCGAACAAGACGACGGCGAAGACAGCGGCGACGACCTCGGCCTCTAGATTAGGAATTAGTAGTAGCAGTAGTAGTAGATTTCCTTTTGTAAGCAATCAGCTCCTTTTGTAAGCAATCAGCTCCACTGTAAATAATCGTCTTTTGAATGAACGAAGATTGCTTTTCCAACTTGAAGATTGCTTTTCCGACCCAATTTCGCCGATAGTCACATAGGTCGATGTTCCAGAAGCCGATAGCAACGCATCGGCTTTTACCCTGCTGCGCTCATACAGTCAACCAAGTCACAGCCCAAAGAGCCGATGGTAAAACATCGGCTTTCCCAAAAAACATTGACAAGGTCAAGTTCGGCCGCATACTTAGACAAATCTGAGCGACCACTTTCCAGTTTCAAACGGTAACCTGCGACCCGCTTCAAAAAGGGCGACCCAGATCTCCAATTGCTCATCGACCAAATCGAGCTCACAGCGACAAGACCCCTCGATCCCCAATTGCACAGATCCATCTCCGCCGGCAAACTAGATGGCGGAATCGTCCAACACCAACCCAGAGGTCTCCGGTCTGAAGGTACGCCTACTCCTCGCAGTCTGAACGCGATGCTAGAATTAATGGCGAACACCTGAATTAATGCCTTATTCCATTATTAAATTTTCTAGGTTTCAGACATTCTGCTACCACATCCTTCTCTCCCAAATTCTCTCTGCCTTGGCCCTCGTACAGCATCTAGTCCTGCCCATCTGATTTCTTGTGAAGCAAACCGAATCCCCTTCGTAAGCCAAGACCTAGATTTAAACTCTTGGGCCGACTGCTTGCGAGCCTGGCCTAATCCTCCTGAACATTGGGTCACTTGGTTCAGCAGGGTAGCTAGAGCTTACCAATCTCAATGGGAAACCACGGGGATAGCCGATGCCTTGCACTTGTCATTGTCTCCTCTTGAGAAACATGAGAATCTTCTAAAAACCATCGGCTACTTCTGGTCTGACGCTCTGAACTGCTTTATGTTCGGTCATGGCCCTATGTCACCAAATCTGTTAGACGTGGTGATGATCACTGGTCTAGATGTTACATCACCCAGCCCCTCTGCTTTCAAACTGACCAAAGTCCCCTACAAACTGTCTTCTAAAACAAACTGCACGAACTGGGGTGCCTACCTCCAACACCATATGAAAACAAAGGGCCCTGTCACAGAGAAAGAACACACAGCCTTTCTCAACTTCTGGCTAGAACATTTCATATTCTGTGGCCCTTCCCTTGCTCCAACCAAAAATTATCTCTCCTTAGCCTACGAGCTTGCCAAAGGCACTCAACTTGGCATCGGCAAACTGTTCCTTGGAGAGGTCTATCGATATCTCCAGTTGATGTCTGTCAAGTTGTTCTCTGGCATAGCAGTCAAAACAGGAGGTCCTTGGTGGTTTATCCAGCTATGGGCCCAGCTGTACTTTCAAAACCATGTCCCCAACTTTCCCCTTTTGGCGAGTTGTACCTTCCCAGATGTCAAAGGGAAGCAGATCCGATGCACTAGTTATGGCCAAGCTTTGTATAGGCTGCCAGGTAGTAAACTATCCCCTCAGGAAGCTTCCAAGTGGTTCAGTATTTTCTTCCAAGGCCTGGATAATCCTACCTTCTTCCCTTACATGGAAGAATCGGAACATTTTGAAAATCCCATCTCCTTCAGGCTAGACAGCTTTGCCGATGACACCAGCACTCGGCAACTCTTTTCCATTGTGATCCGTCCCTGTTTCCTCCCAGTTGGCATGAGTACATCCAACAGAATCATCAAGCCTGGGTATGAATTTTACCAGCCGGTCATAGTGGCTCGGCAATTTGGCCTTGGACAAGTACCTCCCCATCTCTTTCTCCACCATCTCACGGAGAGCAGAGCCGACCTGCCTGATCCTCTCACCAGTCAAAGGTGTTACTCCTTCTTTGATGCTCTGACCATCCCTATTCCAAATGACCTCACCTTCGCCTCATCAACTGATGGCTTTGAAGATTGGTGGTCTATGTGGAAGACTCACGCCTTCAGGAGAGCCCTGGGACCGTTGCTGAAACAGCTTGATGCTGACTATGACATCCCCGTGGAACAGGTACCACTAATCTGATAAATTTTCTTGATGCAGCTCACAAATGACTCTTCTACTAACCCACTCTTTCTCTTTGCAGCAACAAGATGGCCCTGAACCTACGCACAGTGATGGCTCCCCCTTTGAGTTCTTTCCGCCAGCTCCCGTGGTTCTTTTCTGCAAAAACTCGCCACCTTTGAAAAAGGTCATGATGCAGAACCAGCCGATAACACCACAATCGGCTTCTAAGAAGCAAGTAACTTCAACATCAGCTGCCCCTCGAGTTCCAACTAAGACAAGAACGATGACGAGGAATGTAGCTGCAGGAAGACCTTGAGGCGCCGGAGCCCTTCTCCAGAAAGCTCGCATGTAGGCTGATCCATGTCTTGGTCGATCCTTCTCATTCTTTTATTCTTGTAGACGTGCTCGTGTATAATAGCTTTCCTTCTCTTGCAGGCTTCCGTCGAAGACACCTCCCACGAGGACACACAACCCGATCAAGGAGAATCGAGCCCAACAGACTCTGAGAGGACTGCCACACCAAACCAGCCAGATGCGCCACCATCGGCTCCCAGGAAAAGGCCAGCTCCTGAACCTGCTGCCCCCCGAGCATCAGTCGAGGCAGGGCCAGCTGTGGGTCCCAAGAGAGCTCGCAAAGGACTGCAAGCTTCTTCGTCGAGCCAGGAGGTTTCGAAAATCATCACCCTTGATGCTCTTACGACTTACTTCTTTTTATCTGCCGATTTATTTTACATCGGCTAAAACCTTCCATGCAGACGACTGACGCTTCTAGTGGGAAAGCTGGGGCAGTGCCGATGCCTCTAGCCAAGCCGGATCTAGCAATCCCCGAAGGTGCAGATGAAACAGCTACCAATTTGGCCAAGCCACCAGCAACTACATACAAGCCGATTGCCTCGTCATCTGCAATCCCCTCGATCTTAGGAGAGGTACGTTAGCTTCTTCCGGCTAATCCTTCTCTGTTGGACACACACTGACGCTTTTTCGGGCTGCCAGGGTTGTGATATTTCAGGATTGTTGACGTTCGACCCTGAATCCATCGAACCAACTCCCTCTGTCGCCACCGACGAACCACAAGCCAGGGCTGTTCTACCTCAATTCCAGCGTCTTAGAGCCTTGCTGTCCTCCCCGATCGAAGAGCTGATCGAAGGTTCCGAGGAGGTGAAGAGCGTTCTTGCTGAAATAAAAGACCAACTCCCAGTAGCATTGCAGGTGAAGCTTTGGCCCGTTGTAACTCTATCTTTCTACGGGTCAAGGGTGAAGCTAGCTCGTGAAAGAATCAACCTGTGTCGTGCTCAACTTCCGCTGAAGGCCAATATTGCACACAGATGTCAGCAGCTCAACGAGAAAAAGGCGTCTCTGGATGCCAAAACTGACACCTCTGTCAGTACCGCCGAGCTCGCCTCCTTAAAAAGGGAGTTGGAAGATCTTGAAGAAAAGGTCCGGGTGACCAAACAGCTCATTCGTGATAAGGAAGCATCTATCGCCCGCTCCCAAGACGAAGCAGAAGGCCTCAGAGCTCAACTGAAAACTGATCTGGCAGAAATACGTGCCCTGAACAAGCAGCTAGTGACGGGCAAGGACGAGGACGACGAAGCCGAGATCGCCGAGGTGGACCGTGTCCGGGCTGACGCCCTCCACGCCTTCGAGGCATTCCTTGAGTAGCTGTTCATGTAAACTGGCATCTGTTTGTAACAGTTTGAACCTCTAGAGTCGATGGCCGTGCATCGGCTGTATATTTTGTTCATTGGCCGATCTCATGTATCGGCCCCCATATCTCACTGTCTATCATCCCACATGCTTGGGAAATTATATTTATTTGTTTTTTTATTGGCCGATTTCGTGTATCGGCCCCCATATCTCACTGTCCATCATCCCACATGCTTGGAAAATATTTCTTGAGATGCTGACCGTTGACAGCTACTGGGAATTTCACGCCATCCAGCTCCTCCAGCATGTACGCGTTTCCCCTTAAAACTTGATCGACCCTGTATGGCCCGTGCCAACTTGGAGACCATTTACCATATGCTGCATCCTTAGTTCCCAATGGCAATACAGCTTCCCATACCAAATCGCCAACGTGGAACTCCTTTGGTCTCACCTTCTTGTTATATGCACGAGCTACCTTGGCCTTGTTTTCTTTGATTTTCTCAAGCGACCATAGCCTAAGCTCAGTCAGATCCTCAACACTGTCACTCATCAGGGCCGCATATTCTTCAGTTGTTAGATCGTTCTGAAAAGTGACACGTCTCGATCCAGCCGTAATTTCCCAAGGCAATACGGCTTCTTGTCCATAGACTAGATGGTATGGCGAGGTTTTTATCGCTCCATGACATGACATGCAGTAAGCCCATAAAGCCTCTGACAAGACCTCGTGCCAACGCCTAGGGTGCTCATCGATTTTCCTCTTGATCAGCTTGATAAGGCTCTGGTTGGACGCTTCAGCTTGCCCATTTGCTTGAGCATAGTATGGAGATGATCGAATCAGCTTAATCCCTGTGTCCTCACAGAACTTTCTGAACTCGTGAGAAGTGAAGACCGAACCTCCATCGGCCGTGATAGTCTGGGGAATCCCGAACCTATGAATGACGTGTTCTTTCACAAAATTGACAACGTCCTTTGAGCTCACTGACTTCATAGGGACGGCTTCCACCCATTTAGTGAAATAATCCGTAATGGCCAAAATCCACATGTGGCCTTTGCTTGACGGAGGATTGATCTTGCCAATCATATCCATGCCCCAACCTCGGAATGGCCAAGGCTTGATGATGGGGTTCATCGCTGACGCGGGTACCATCTGAATTTTTCCAAATCTCTGACATGCTTGACACCCTTTGTAGTACTTAAAACAGTCCTCAAGCATGGTAGGCCAATAAAACCCTGATCGCCTGATCAACCACTTCATCTTGTGAGCCGATTGGTGAGTTCCACAAGCGCCTTCGTGTAGGAGCCGATTGGCCTCGGCTGTCCCCAGACATTTGAGCAATAACCCTTCCAGAGTCCTGTAAAACATGTTGTCCCCAATGAACACATACTTCATGGCCTTGTACCTTATCCGTTTAGGTGCCCCCCGAGCCGAATCCTTCAAGTAATTGAAGATATCGGCTCTCTAGTCGTCTGCGTCCAGGAACTGTACCTGAACATCGGCTCCCTCTGCTACGTCCTTGTAGCCTGAAGCCATTTGTGCAAGATCGTTCGCCTCGGTATTCTGCGATCGCGGGATCCAGGTGAAGTTTACGTACCGGAACTGTGCCATCAGCTCACGGCATTGCAGCCATAATGGGAAGAGCGACTCGCTCTCACACTTGTATTCCTCCGTGAGTTGAGAAATCACCAACTTGGAGTCTCCAAAAATTTCCACTGCTTCTGCTCCAGCTTCGATGAGCAACTCCATTCCCTTGCGTATCGCCTCATACTCAGCGACGTTGTTGGTGCGAGGGGCAGATAACCTGATGGAGAAGGAAAATGTTGCCCCCCGGGGCGACACGAGTAGCACGCCGATGCCGCACCCATCGTTGCAAACCGATCCATCGAAAAACATAGCCCACGCTCGTATAGACAGTGCTGCTATATTAGTGTTGATCCTTTCAGCGATAAGGTCGGCCAATGCCTGTCCCTTAACTGCTTTCGCGGGTTGATAACGGATATCGAACTCCGATAATGCAAACATCCATTTGCCCAGTCGGCCTTTCAACATAGGAGCCGACAGCATGTGCTTTATGACGTCTGATTTGCATATGATGACAATCTCTGCAGATAGCAAAATGTGGCGCAGCTTGGTGCAGGTGAAAAACAGGCAGAGGCACAACTTGTCGATCTCAGGATACCTTGTCTCTGCATCCAGCATCCTTCTGCTGATGTAAAATACCACTCGCTCCAGCCCATCATAAACTTGCACCACCACTGAGGCGATGGACGTGTCAGCTACTGATAAGTAGATATAGAATGGCCTATCCGGCTGGGGCGGCACCAATACTGGCGGCTTCGTCAGATATTCTTTGATCTCGTCGAAGGCTCGTTGTTGCTCTGCCCCCCAGCTGAACTCCTCGTCAGACTTAATCTTTACCAGTCCCATGAACGGCTCTATCCTTCCTGACAGATTGGAGATGAATCTTCTGACGAAGTTGATCTTGCCGATGAGAGACTGCAGTTCCTTCTTCGTGGTAGGCGGCTTCATTGTTCGCACTGCCTCCTGACTTTTCAGGCCGATCTCAATTCCTCGTTCATGGACCAAGAAACCCAAGAACTGACCGGCCGTCACACCGAAGGCACACTTCTTTGGATTCATCCGTAGCCCGAATTTCCTTGTTCGGTCCAGGACGCGTCGCAGGTCGTCCAGATGTCCTCGTACTGAAGCTGACTTGACCACCACGTCATCGATATAAATTTCCACCAGCTTGCCGATCAGATCATGGAAAATGTAATTCATGGCTCTCTGGTACGTGGCGCCGGCATTTTTTAGTCCAAATGTCATGACTACATATTCAAACAACCCCACTGAACCTGGGACTCTGAACGCAGTCTTGTGTATATCTTCCGGAGCCATAAAAATTTGGTTGTAACCGGCATTGCCATCCATGAAGCTCAAGACTTTATGACCAGCAGCTGCGTTGATTAATGTCTCAGCTACCGGCATCGGATATTCATCCTTTGGAGTGGCTCTGTTGAGATCCCGAAAATCTATGGCAACACGCCAGCGGCCATCCTTTTTCTCTACAGGTACGATACTCGAAATCCACTCAGCATACCTGCATGGCCTGATTAACTTGGCTGTCAACATTTTCTCGACCTCTTTCTTGACTTCTGCCAAAATTTCGGCCTTCATCTGTCGTGCTCGCTGCTGGGATGGCCGAAATCCTTTTTTAAGCGGGAGTCGATGCTCAATGATGCTCCTGTCTAATCCAGGCATCTCTGTATAGTCCCAGGCGAAGCAGTCTGGATATTCTTTCAACAGAGCTATCATCGGACCCCGCAGACTGGGCTCTAACTTCTTGCTGATAAATGTTGGTCGTGGCTTATCCCCAGGACCGATGTCGATTTCCTCTAGTTCATCAGCGGATTTAAACCCATACCCTAGCTTTCCGTCACCTGTTAAATCGATGCTAAACACAGGGCAAACAGTAGGTGAGGATGACAAAAATAATTTGGGCCGATTGCCTGAATCGGCCCCCTTTTTGATTGCACTAGTCAAGGACGGTTTACACCTTATTTGTGTTTTACAACGACAGGGAATCTCCCTGCTACGACTACATGATCTGCTTGTCGTAAGATTGCTGTTTTTTGTTTTTTGTGGCCGATCGCAGGGATCGGCCGTACCACGTACGATCGTGGACTTTGCTACTCTGTCAGGACAGTGGATAAGACCAGCCTCACCCCGTTTTTTGTAGCTTCAATGCGCTCACAGCCGTCTAGACTGATTCCAGAGATCGGCTCTTGGTCTTCTGCTTCCCAGATGTTCATGCCAGCTATGGAGATCTCGATAGAATCATCTGCATGAATGACCTCCACCTCATCTCCATCCCACTGTATTAGGCACTGGTGCATCGTGGATGGAATGCAGCAGTTAGCATGAATCCAATCTCTCCCTAGCAAGACAGCGTAGGTGCTTTTGCTGTCCACGACGAAGAATGATGTAGGGATGGTTTTTCTGCCCACGGTCAGATCCACGTTCAGTACGCCTTGCGTTTCTGAAGTTTGGCCGTTGAAGTCGCTTAACGTGACGTTGGTTTTGATCAGATCTGCAGTGGAACGTCCCAAACGCCGTAGCATGGAGTATGACATTATATTGACTGCCGCTCCGGTGTCCACCAACATCTTGCTGACAGGCTGCCCATTGATGTAACCTCGTAGGTACAGGGCTTTCAGATGTTTGTAGCCCTTCTCACGTGGCTTCTCAAAAATAACCGGCCGTGGGCCGCAGTCAAACTGTGCCACTGGTAGCTCGTTGGTTCTTGGCGCGCAGAACTCTGACGGAAGTATGAATACCATGTTTGTGCCAGCCGATGTATTCGCATCGGCTTTTACCGGTTTGGGGCGCCACTCTTTCCTTTTCGGGCGATCTTCCGTTTCCAAGGTCTGCCGAATCTTAACGGCCAAATCGGGCTGTGCTTTCTTTAAAGCGTGGAGATACTGCGCTTCGGCTTCCTCCAAGTTACGCAGCCGCTGCACTCTACGCTTTTGGGTGTGTCTGAGTCCGTCGGGACACCACCTTGGACGGTGATATCTGTCTTTTTCTTTGTCATCCCTTGGCCCCTCGAGATCTTTTGCTCGAGCGGACTCCCTGTATCGGCTCTGAGGTGGGAGAGGCCCTAGACGCTTGAACACTGACACTGGCCCCGTGTCCTCCTTCTGCTGTCCACATTCCGGGCAGTTATCGATTGTAGGCAATCGGCTCATTCCCGCGTCCCAGCAATATTTGAAGAAAGGACAATCCCAATGTTTGTCTGCGCCTTCCTTTTCTTTTGACGGTCCCCTAGCGAGGTGCTCATATCCTTCATCGTCTCCATCGCGCCGGCGACGTCGGTCATACTGACGCTCATACTTGTTAAGGAGATGCGTGGAATGTGGCTTCTGATATCGCACGCTCCTCACCTGTTCCTCAGTTAAATACCGCCTGTTATTGTAGCTGGGCCGGTCGCGTGGACCAGCCTCCTCTCTTTCTTTGCCCCGAGAGCGACTGTCTTCCCCCTTATATGCGCCACGGTGGTACACAGGTCCTGCCATGTTGACATCGAACGAGAAATCCAACTGGCGCCTCGTGGAGTGGCTGTGTTCTACCATGTTGACGTCGGGAAATGGGTTTGTGTCTACTTTCATGGCGAACTGCCCAAGTATCAGACGGCCCTGCTCTATCGCCGTTTGGATCTGGCGACGTAGCTCTTTGCAGTCATTGGTGGTGTGGGTGAACGAGTGATGCCACTTGCAGTATGGTCTTCCGTTCATCTCTTGAGCCGTAGGGATTTTGTGGCCTTCGGGTAACTTCAGCTGCTTTTTTTCAGCAGTAAATCGAATATCTGCTCAGCTTTGCTCACATCGAAGTCAAACCCTTTTGCAGGCCCTTGCTGTTTCACCCATTTGCAGGATACAGGATCTGCCCCCCGAGCCCATTCAGCCACGGCCACCTCCTGGTCTTGCATAGGATCCTCTTCTTCTGTATCGACCAGGCCTATCGGACGTTTGAACTTGTCTTGGTACAACTCAGGGTGGCGCTGTTCATACATCGTTAGCTTCTGGGCCATGTGCGCCAACGAGTTGTACTCTACTTGGAAAGCCAGATCCTTGATAGGTGCTGAGAGACCCAACGCTGCCAGCTCGACTGCTTCCTTCTCAGTTAACCGAGCTGAGTAACATCGGTTCTTGACAGTCCTGAAGCGCTGGATGTACTCGGCTACGGTTTCTCCCCGCTTTTGCCGCACCTGTGCCAGGTCTGCAATGCCAGCCTCGGTAGCCTCTGAATGATACTGAATGTGGAACTGCTCTTCTAGTTGCTTCCAGGTATGGATCGAATCAGGTGGCAGCGAGGTGTACCACCCAAAAGCTGGTCCTGTAAGAGATTGCGCAAAGAAACTTACGCGCAACTGATCCGATGCTGAAATCATGCCTAACTGCGCCAGGTATCGGCTCACGTGCTCGATCGAGCTCGACCCTTCTGACCCGCTAAACCTTGAGAACTCAGGGAGCCGATACTTGGGTGGCAGCGGAATCAGGTCAAACTCGTTAGGGTACGGCTTCGAATAGCCGATTGTCCTTCTCTTCGGCACGAAGCCGAACTGGTCTCTCAAGATGGTACGGATTTGTTCCGTTGTTTGGGCTGCAGGGGCTAGATTCTCATGACTCGTTCTAGTGGCATACTTGGCTAGCCACGCCTGTTTGTCGGCGTCCATCCCAGAGATTCCTGCTCCAGAAACGCCTGCACCCGAAGCCCCTGCCCCAGAAACTCCTGCCCCAGCAATCCCTGCGGTTGCGATCTGGTTCGTGCGCGTCAAGCTGTTGCAGTCCGGCACGTAGGTGCACACATATCCATGTGGGATCTCTTTAGGTGGCTCATACAGGAATTGGCAATCGCCAGGGTCACCTCCGACCTTGTAGACGACGTACGCCGGTGCCCCTGGTGGCTCCGGAGCTGCAAGCGTGAATGGCAGTTGTGGCCTGGTCTGGAGCGGTCTCTCTCCCTGGTGAGTCCCCAACGTAGGCCCCGACGGAGAGTACTGATGTTTCATGATCTCCTGAACTACGCGAACTGCACTCCGCTCGAAAGCGTTCACCAGGCTCTCAGAATGGCGGTGAAGAGAATGAGCCACCATGTAGTTGACTTCCTGTCGCAGAGCTCTGGTGCGCTCCTCTGAAGGAACAGACAGATCCACCTCGTCAAGAGCACCCTCGGGTGAGAACCCTTTCCATCTGATGCCATGCTTACGAGTCCTCTCAAAAGAGCCGATGAGATCGACTTCGAAGAGAGCTTTGACGTCATCATACTTCGCCTTGTGCTCCTCATGCAGCTCGTCGTACGTGACTGGTCTGTTCTCCATCGCAGCGTCGGATGTTGATGTAGACGTTGTTGAAGGTCCCACCGGGCGTGCCAGAATGTGTTGCCTACCAAAACCCACCGGCGAGCAGCGACGGGCAACACGGAGAGCCGGGAGGCTCCCAGGACTGCTGGTGGGCCCTGGTCCCTCGGGCAACGGCCCGCAGAACTCCGGCACACGTCCTGGCTTGGTTCGAGGGCGTGCCACCTGACCTATACATGATCAGGAAGGTGAAAGATTGCTTCGATTGGTTTCCTGCATGGCAAACAAACATACGTAAAATTCAAGCCGTAACCGGCTCCCAGGTTTCCCTGTGAATCGGCTCCTAGAGCCGATTATCCCATGGTTCTGCATTAGATCTATGATAACATGGGGTTTTGCTTCATCAATACAAGTTAAATCGATCTACGACAGTTTAACGTTTTCACTACATGATTGGAACGTCCTACACGTAATTGAGCCTGGTAGATACAAAAGATAATAGAAAACTAATCCTAGAGAAGGCCTAAAAACCAACGTAACGCCAATTCCCGGAACAACTCCTCTCGGATTGGTAAACCATATCTTACATACTACTGGATCGTTCAACCCGTTTGCAAGGCCTGATCATGTAGATATCAAACTAAACCTTGGAGAACAAGGCACAACTATAACAGATCAAAACGACTTAAATAAAGATCAAGCAAAGTGCCACCCTTACACCCGGGAAAAGGTGCAAAGGCGGCGAGATAGCTAGAGGAAGCATAACTAAACAATCATAGCAAAAGGTACCGATGCTAGCCTAAACAAATCTATAATAATAGTGTTACTCGCCATCAACAAGGCTTCAGTACGAGTAACACCAAATAATCGCATAAGTAGATACTTCCTAGATCGCAGGCAGCATGGCACTTACCCGAGAAAAACCCTAGAAACAAGGGGTGGCGATGCGCCGAGATTGTGTTTGTTGTGAACATGATTGTCCTCCTTTTCTCGATAACCTTAGGTACATATTTATAGTCCGGAGACTTTCTATCTTTGGAATAACTCTACAACTCTATCTCCTACCTAAACCGGAACGTAATCTATTACAATATAAGATACACGGGCAATTTAGCCCAAATCAACGTACGAGGCCGATTCAATAACACATTGCATATACGTATCTTCTAAGCCCATCTTGATCACGGCCCAACTCCTCCTTTGGCCAAAATATGGCGATAACACATGCCCCCCTGGTTTTGGCAATGATAATTCCAAAACCACTCTGTTTTTTTCCTTCTCCTCTTTTTTTTTCTGTATCGGGTTACGCGTTTGCCAGAATGCGTTGCAGAACAGAATCGTCACGCCACCCCCTCATCATGATGCCGTGTCTTCTCCACTTCTCCGCAGTGCATGATTTGACAATTTCGGCAGCACATTCTGGGAAACCGCTATAGCATTGAACCGCTTCATACTATTCCCCTTATTTATATTCATCTGAGCAGTTTGCAGCCCCATCTTCCTCCAGTAGCCAAGAAACCCTTCTTCCTCCGCCGAAAAAACCCTCTTCCTCCGCCATGGACTCCTCTGCTTCATCTGGCCTGTCCTCCCAAGCCTCCAATACAATGAGCGACCGGGAGCCGACGCCAGAGCATCCGCCGACGGCGGCGTACAACACTCTCGCCCACAATGGTGGGACGAGAGGGATTGGGATTTCGCCACCTGGTCTTTCATTGAAAAACAGCTTCCCCTAGGTCTTTCATTGAAAAACATTTGTTCAAATAACTCTTCACATCGTTAAGCATGTTAATGTCATTTCCAATAATCAATATGTCATCCGCATATAGTACCAGAAATGTCACTGAGCTCCCACTCACTTTCTTGTAGATACAAGCTTCGTAGCAATTTGGAACAAATCCAAAGCTCTTGATCACTTGATCAAAACGAAGGTTCCAACTCCGAGATGCTTGCTTTAGTCCATAAATGGAACGCTGAAGTTTGCACACTTTATTAGCATCCTTAGGATCGACAAAACCTTCGGGTTGCATCATATACAACTCTTCATCAATGTTGCCATTGAGGAACGCAGTCTTGACATCCATCTGCCATATTTCATAATCATGAAACGTAACAATTGCTAATAAAATTCGAATGGACTTAAACATCGCTACGGGATAGAAAGTCTCATCGTAGTCCACACCTTGAACTTGTCGAAAACCTTTCGTGACAAGTCGAGCTTTATAGACAGTAACATTACCATCCGCATCCGTTTTCTTCTTGAAGATCCATTTGCACTCAACGGCCTTTCGGTCGCTAGGAGGTTCCACCAAAGTCCATACTTGGCTTTCGCTCATGTATCCTAATTCGGATTTCATGGCCTCTAGCCATTTCTCAGAGTCTGGGCTCATCATCGCTTCCTCATAGTTCGCAGGTTCACTGTCGTCTACTAATAAGACAGTTAAGACAGGGTTGCTGTACCACTCAGGAGGGGCACGTGACCTTGTCGACCTGCGACGTTCAGTAGTAGCATCGTCCGAAGCTTCATGATCCTTGTCATTTGCTTCCTCTATTGTCGGTGCAGACGGCACTGGAACAATTTTAGGTGCTGCGCTACTCTCCAACTCAAGAGAAGGTTCAACAACCTCGTCTAGCTCCACTTTCCTCCCACTCACTTCTTTCGAGAGAAACTCCTTCTCAAGAAAGGATCCGTTCTTTGCGACAAACACTTTGCCTTCGGATCTGTGATAGAAGGTATACCCAATAGTTTCCTTAGGGTATCCTATGAAGACGCATTTCTCCGCTTTGGGTTCGAGCTTGTCTGGCATCAACTTCTTGACGTAAGCTTCGCATCCCCAAACTTTAAGAAACGACAACTTAGGTTTAGAACCAAACCACAGTTCATACGGTGTCGTCTCAACGGATTTAGATGGTGCCCTATTTAAAGTGAATGCAGCGGTTTCTAATGCATAACCCCAAAATGATAACGGCAAATCAGTAAGAGACATCATTGATCGCACCATATCTAATAGAGTTCGATTCCGGCGTTCAGACACACCATTGCGCTGTGGTGTTCCGGGTGGCGTGAGTTGCAAAACGATTCCGCTTGCTTTAAGATGCGTGAGAAAATTATAACTCAAATATTCACCTCCACGATCGGATCGTAGAAATTTATTTTTTCTGTTACGATGGTTTTCCACTTCATTCTGAAAATCTTTGAACTTTTCAAATGTTTCAGATTTATGTTTCATTAAGTAGATATACCCATATCTACTTAAGTCATCAGTAAAAGTAAGAAAGTAGCGATATCCACCGCGCGTCGAAACACTCATCGGTCCGCATACATTAGTATGTATGATTTCCAACAAGTCCGTTGCTCGCTCCATCATTCCGGAGAACGGGGTTTTGATCATCTTGCCCATGAGGCCTGGCTCGCATGTGTCAAATGATTCAAAATCAAGAGACTCCAAAAGTCCATCAGAATGGAGTTTCTTCATGCGTTTTACACCAATATGACCTAGACGGCAGTGCCACAAATAAGTAGTATTATCACTATCTACCTTGCATCTCTTAGCCTCAATGTTATGGATGTGTGTTTCATCCCTTTCGAGATTCAGATGAAATAAACCATTCATAGCAGGTGCATGACCATAAAAGATGTTACTCATACAAATAGAACAACCATTATTCTCAGATTTAAATGAATAACCGTCTTGCAATAAATACGATCAAGATATGATGTTCATGCTCAATGCAGGCACATAATAACATTTATTGAGGTTTAAAACTAATCCCAAAGGTAAAACTAAGGAGAGCGTGCCGACGGCCATCACATTAACTCTTGATCCGTTGCCAACGCGCATCGTCACCTCATCCCTTGCCAGCCGTCGTCTATTCCGTAGCTCATGTTTCGAGTTACAAATATTAGCAACTGAACCAGTATCAAATACCCAGGCACTACAACGAGGGCTAGTAAGGAAAACATCAATAACATGTATATCAAATATACCTTTGATGGTGCCAGCCTTCTTGTCCGCTAAGTACTTCGGACAGTTGCGCTTCCAGTGACCCTTGTCCTTGCAATATAAGCACTCAGTGTCCGGCTTAGGTCCAGACTTGAGCTTCTTCTCAGCAGGGGAAACACGCTTGTCGCCGCCTTTTTTGAAGGGCTTCTTTGCACCCTTACCTTTCTTAAAGCCGGGGAGCTTGTTGACCATCAACACATGATTATCCTTCTTGATGTCCACCTCCGCAGCTTTCAACTTAGCGAAGAGCTCGGTGATCGTATCAGTGGAACCAATCTGATTATGAGTAACTACAAAACCTTTGTAGCTAGGAGGGAGTGATTGCACAACCCTGTCAATCTTGAGCTCCTCTGGAATCTTGCAGTCCAGTTGCTCAAGGCGTTGAGTGTAGCCCGACATCTTTATGGCGTGCTCACTAACGGAACTCCCTTCCTCCATCTTGCAGTTAAAGAATTTCTCAGAGATCTCATATCTCTCAGAACGGGCCTGAGTCTGAAACATAGTTTTCAGTTCCTCAAGGATCTCAAAGGGCCCGGGGAAATCTTCAAAACGATTTTGAAGGTCAGATTCCATAGCAAACAACATGGTGCTCTTAATCACACCATAATCATCTTTGCGCGACTCATAAACAACTTTCTCACCAACAACGCTTTCTCAAGGACATAGTCCTTTTGTCCGCCAGAGAGAATGATTCTCAGATTGTGGAACCAGTTGGTGGAGTTAGACCCATTGTTCTTAAGCTTTTCTTTCTCAGCAAAACCGTTGAAGTTGAAGTTGGACTTAGCCATTTGATCTACAAAATTTTTAAGTACAATTTAGACTATGTTTATGATAACTAGTTCAACTTAATCAAATTACTAGATGAACTCCCAATAAATTCAACATCCCTCAAGATGTTTAGTGAACATGATCCAAATTCACCACACCTAATCCGATCTTCACGAGAAGAGATGTGGTTTCAATGGTGGTCAATGAAGTGTCGATCATATCATTCATATGACTCATGCTTAACCTTTCGGTTCATGTGTTCCGAGGCCATATCTATACATGCTAGGCTCGTCAAGTCAAACCCAAGTATTTCCGCGTGTGCAAAACTGGCTTGCACCCGTTGTATGTGAACGTAGAGTTTATAGCATCCGATCATCACGTGATGCTTGAACACGACAAACTTTCGCAACGGTGCATACATGGGGAGAACACAGTTTTATCTTGATCTTTAAGTGAGGAATCATCTTATAATGCTACCGTCGCGATCTAAGCATAATAAGATACATAAAAGGATAAACATCACATGCATATAACTTTATGTGACATGGTATAGCCAATCTTCGCGCAATGATCTCCATCTTGTGCGTGCCAGCATGATCTCCATCACTCCACCATGATTGCCTCCACCACGAATAGCAACTACAACTATTGCTAACTGCTTAGCGATAAAGTAAAGCTATTACATGGCGTATAAGAAGTTGACACACAGGTCATACACAATTATAAAGACAACCATATGGCTCCTGCCGGTTGTGTACTCATCGACATGCAAGTCGTGAAACATTAAAAAACATGATCATTGCATACAACATAAACATCACATCTTGGGCCATACCATATCACAGAAAACACTCCCTGCAAAAACAAGTTAGACACCTCTACTTTGTTGTTGCATGTGTTTACGTGGATTATGGGAGTAACAAGCTAAGAACGATTCTTACCTACGGAAAGCCACAACGGTGATATTATGGTTGCCAAACTCCGGTGTAAATCCCATGACAACTATAGTGAGAGAAACTGGCATCCACCAGCTGCATGTGTGGAACAAGCCACACGTCAAGTGCGGAGCCGGTCTCGCGAACGAGGTCGTGTAAAGTTGGCGTGGACCGCTTCGATCTCACTATCCCGCATCATAAGAAGTACACAAACAAGAGGCTTGCAACAGAAAACATCAACGCCCGCAACAAGCATGTTGCGTTCTACTCGTGAAACACATCTACGCATAGATCTAGCTCTGATACCACTGAAGGGTTTCGCAGCATAGTAAATCAAAAAATTTCTACGGATGCGAACGGGAAAGCCAAGATCTAATCTAGGAGATGCAAACAACGAGGGGGGAATAGATGAGATCTTCATACCCTTGAAGATTCGCACAACGGAATGTTCAACGAACGTGGTTGATGTAGTCGTACTCGCTTCTTCTCCTGCAATCCGATCCGATCCAACACCGCAAGTGGCGATGCCTCCGAGAGATGCACACGTGCGGCACCTCGACGTCTCCTCCTTCCTCGGTCCATCAAGTGGGGTGGAGAGATAGGTTGGATCTACAACACAACGGCGTGGTGCAAGCGGTGGAGAGTTTCTGCGGCAGGGCTTCGCCTACGCGCAGTCGGGAGGGAGAGAGAGAGGAGGGCAGCAGGACGGCTAGGGCTTGAGGAGGAGGTGTGGGGAGGGTGCGCCCCCAGCCCTCTTTATATAGAGGGGTGGGAGGCTGGCCCTTGCCCCTCCCCCAAGCCCTAGGGCCGGCGGCCAAGGAGGAAGGAGTGGGGGGCAAGTTTCCCCCCCTTCTAGAAGCTCCCCTAAGGTTTCCCCTAGGGCTTGTCCGGCTGGGCCTATGGGGCGTTGTGCCCCTGGCCCAATGCATCCAGGGCACTCCCCCGTAGGCCCACGCCCCCTACCGACAAGTGGGGCCACATTGGTCCCACTCCGAAAGGTTCTAGAAGCTTCCGGTACAATACCGAACAACCCGAAACAATTCCGAACTCCAAAATCTGCTTTGCCTTATATGAATCTTATTCTCCGGACCATTCCGGAACCTCTCGTGACGTCCCGGATCTCATCCGAGACTCCGAACAAAAACTCATAAACCAATTATCCAATCTATCCTAGCGTCGAGACACGTTAAGTGTGTGACCCTTCGGGTTCGAGAATATGCAGACATGATCTTCTATCAATAATCAACAGCGGGGTCTGGAAACCCATATTGACTCCCACACATTCATCGATGATCATATCGGATGAACCACGATGCCAGGATTCAATTAATCCCATATACATATTCCCTTCGTCTCGCGATATTTTACTTGCCCGAGATTCGATCGTCGGTACCGGCATACCTAGTTCAATCTCGTTCACAGCAAGTACTTTACTCGTTCCGTAATCCGATATCACTTTGTGATTAACTCCTTAACCACATGCTTGTAAGTGGTGTTGATATCGATTACCGAGTGGGTCCGAAGTATATCTCTCCGACTTGGGAGGGACAAATCCCATCTCGATATATACAACCCAACAGGTACTTTCCGATCACCTGAGAGACACCTTTATGATCACCCTCTCATAGGATGACGTTTGATGACCTCAAAGCTTTCTTCCGATACCAGGGAGTTGCATTATCTCATGGTCTAAGGAATAAAATATTTGACATAAGAAAAGCTTCACAAAGATGAACACGATAATACGATCTAATTGCTCTGCTTAGTTTGGGTCTGTCCATCATATCATTCTCCCAATGATATGATCTCATTATTAATCCACAACTCATGTCTATGGTTAGGAAACCTTAACCATCATTAATCAATGAGCTAGTCCATAGAGGCGTACCAGGGACACGGTGTTATTCACAAACCACATAAGTATTAAAGTTTCCGCTTAATACAATTCTAGCATCGAATATAAACTTTATCATGAAGAATTATTATAATAATAACATCTTTATTATTGCCTCTAGGGCATAATTCCAACACGTGGATGTCGGAGTTGTACGACCGCAACACCGGCGAGCGGCGGTGGCTGGGACGTTCCAATCGACGACGTAGGAAGCATGGGCCTACGGCGTAAAGAACGCCCAGCTCCACGACGACAACTATGGCGTCCTCAACTCCCTCCTTGTCTACGGCCCAGTGCCGGAGTTAATCCACCCCCTAGTCGTGGATACGTGCCTCACGTGCATGGGAGGACCACGGGGTTCAGGAGAGGCTCGAGGTAGAGAGGCCGTCGGCGAGGCCTACATGGCGGAGCTCTGCATCCGATACCCGGAGCGCGTGGAGCAGGAGCGCTGCCGCTACGTGGAGTACGAAGCGCGTCGAGCCACATGCCCTACATCCGCTGTCGGCGCGAGCACTTCATCCTCCCTTGCCGCGCCGGGAAGGACTTCCTCATCCGCCGCCGCCACGAGCAGTTCATTCACCCACATCATCATCGAGATCTCCAACGAGGAGTACGATAGCGACTCATCGTTTGAGCAGTGGCTAGACATCTTGGATGATTAGCCGCCGCAGCCGACGCCGACGCCGACAGCGACGATGATAACCGCCTCCACTGCCACCACAGTAGATTTAGTTTGAATTAAGGTGTAGATTTTTGTAACTAGTTTGCACTATGTTTGATGTTTAAATCTATGCTTAAACTCGTGCAACTAGGTGTATGATGAAATGTGTACAAGAATTTGTAATTTAGGGAGCAAAGATTTGCTAGTTCGGCTAGGAACGGCTAAAGTTTAGATGCCTAAGAATTTGGAGCCCTTTCATCATCTAAAAGGATTGGGGTTCAGTTAGAGGTGCTCTTAGTCTCTGGATCCGCCATAACCAATACCGATTCAGACTCGCTCAATTTCTGCCCCTGTATTCAATCTGCACATTTTCCGACTCGGTTCATGTTTTCACTCGTATGTACTCCTGCCCTTGCAAGTTCGTACTTATTAGCCTCCGTCAAGTCGCCAGCTGATCGGTCGAGCTAGCCGCCGTGAAGTCGTCAGCTGATCGATCAATTTCCAGCCTGCTCCTGCTAGCCGCGCAACCGTCTGATAATCGAACGATCGTCGCACCTCTGCGCCCAGCCGGCGCCCTGATCGAGGACGGATGACAGGTTTTAATCTCTTCCGGTTGCGGCCATTGTCAGAGTTCTTGCCGGAGGTCCAGAGCCCTAGAGAAGATGTTCCTTTCCGGCGGAAGGCGATGTACACCGCCGGCTCGCTCCTCGTCTACTTCGCCGGCAGCCGGCTCCCGCTGTACGGGATCGACACCGCCACGGCCGGGGACGACCCGCTCTTCTGGGCCCACACGGCCTATGCGGCAAACTTGGGAACCGTCATGACTCTCGGCGTGTTCCCCCTCGTGGTGTCCGAGATGGCCGCTCACACCCTCCTGGGACTGCAGGCCGTTAATCCCCTCAACGAAAACCGCATTATCCTGTGAGTTACTTGTACCCTGCATGCCTAGCTATCTTTTCCCTCTCTTCGTTCCCCAATCCGAAACCCCTGCCAATTCCAAACCACATGGACTGCAGGAATGGACTGCAGAAGGTGCTGGGGGTTCTGATCTCCGTCGCGATGCCGGTCGGCAACGCGCTATCCGCGACGCACTTGGGCATGTGGAGCGCTATCCTCGCCTCGCTGCAGATTTCCATTGGAGGCGTCCTTGTCATTTATCTCGACGAGGTCCTGAGAAAGGGATATGGCCTATTGTCTGCTATCCCGTTGTTCACTACCGCCAATATTTGGTAAGAAGAATTGTTGCATGCATACTCAGTGATCCTATATATATTCGCTTGTTGGATTGGTAGTCACTAGTATTGCTTATGTATGTTCACAGCGCAACTGTTTTACAGAAGGCATTTAGAGTCGGCGTGCATGGAAACCTTGCAGAGACGTTTGCCTTTTTTTTGCTCGTTCTAAGCTTGCAAGGCCTGCGTGTTCCGTTGCCAGTGAGAAGACGACCTCAGTCGCCAGATCAGGAGCAGCCTAGGTTTCAAGCCAACCACCGCATCAACATATCCTACCTCGCCTATGCTCCAATCCTCTTCCAAGCCACGCTCGTTTCATCCACCTACTTATTCTCACAGGTGCGTGAGTGTACATTAATTATACTGCAGCAGTGATTCATGTTTTGTACTAGTACTAAAGTTTATGTGTGACGAAATAGATGTAATTGCTCAACTTACTTTATCTGTTAATTTGTTGCAGCATTTATACATGGAATTTGGCGAAAATAAGCTAATCAATCTGCTAGGCAAGTGGGAGCGATCTAAACGTTTCGCAGGACTTATTCCGGTGGGCGGGATCGCCTACTACCTTACTACACCACCAACGTGAGTGCATCTTATCCATGCATGAAATTGTTGTGTGTATATATATATAGGAGTACATACTCTTGCATTGATAGTGTGCCTGGTGCATTCATGCATATATCATCAGGTTCAGAGCTCTATGATTTGATTGTTTGACTGAAATCTAAATGTTGTCTATCTCAATGGATTGAAGCTTGGCTGATGTAGCAAGAGACCCGGTATATGCATGCCTCTATGCTGCCTTGCTGCTCTTGGGATGCGCTCTTGTGTCAACGGCCTGGTTCCGAGTGTGTCTACACTCGAAAGGATACATGAACCGGGCTGTCGGGGTAAGTAGTGCACTAATTAGTAGGCATGTACTAGTAGTACCTCCTTTTACCTTGAAGAATGATCAGTTGATTAAACTGTAATGGTGTGTGTGCTTCATGCAGGACCAAGTGAGCGTGACGCCTGCGCAGGCTGACTCGATCCCTTTGAACCGATGGGCGCGTCGTGTCTTCGTGGTAGCCTTTGCCGTAGGGCTTTGTGTTGGCGCGCTGACCCTCTTGGCAGGTTTCATGGGCGTGATTGGCTCCGGCACCGGAATCATGCTCGTCGTCACTGTCATGTACTCCTGCATCGTCGACGACGGCGGAGCCTCTTCTGGGATTGGTGCGCTTGGGCTCTGATGGGTCGTCGGCCGAGAGAAGAAAATATGTATTATTGTAGCACTAGCTTTGTATTACTGCGGATGTATATTCTGCATGAATGTTGACTGATTAGATAGGATGTTATTTTATATATAGATAGGTTGCACTCACTAAACGAGGCATTTTGCTGATCCAGAAAAAGAGAACCGGTGTTAAAGGGGGGGCCGTACCAGCGTGGCCCCTGCGGCAAAAAAGGAGCCCCCTTTAACACCGGTTCGTGTCCGAACCGGTGTTAAAGGACCCTGCAACAGTGGCCCGCGCAGCCCCCCCCTCCTTAACACCGGTTCGTGGCATGAACCGGTGTTAAATGGGGGGAAGGGTTATATAAGACACCACCCGCAGCCCACACACACCCCACTCTTCCATTTTTTCACTATCTCATTTTGAAGCCTAGCAAGAGGGTGTGAAGAGTGCTAGTTTGTGTTTTTTTCATATGCACAAGAGGTGTTCGGTGAAATGCCCGAGAGCTCAAAATAAGTTTTCTTGTTGCTCTTTTCGTCTCGGTCGAGGTCGGCAACTATCCTTTCATGTGTCATTGATGTACTATATATATAAATGGTCATCTCCCTATTAATTTTCGATATATACTACATATTAATGCAGATGAACCAGCAATGGATGTACGGTGACCGCCGCACTTCCGAGTATATTACGGGCCTCCAAAATTTCATCGTTGTGGCTAATGCAAACCGTGGTCACAATGGTTTTATGTGTTGTCCGTGTGTTCACTGTCAGAACAAGAAAGACTACTCAAATACCAGAACCATTCACGCCCACCTGCTTCGATCCGGTTTCATGTCCATCTATAATTGTTGGACCAAGCACGGAGAAAAAGGGGTTGTGATGGAAGACAATGAAGAAGAAGAGGATGATGACAACTATCATAATATGTATCCTGAATATGATGATACTGCAACGGGGGTAGATAATGAAGATCAAGAGGGAGCAGATGGGCCCGCTGATGACGATCTTGGTCGGGCCATTACTGATGCAAAGGAAGAATGTGAAACTGAAAAGGAGGAGAAGCTGGAGCAGATGTTAAAGGATCACAAAACATTGTTGTATCCAACTTGCGAAGATGGCCAAAAAAAGCTAGGTACCACACTGGATTTGCTGCAATGGAAGGCAGAGAATGGTGTGACTGACAGCGCATTTTCAAAGTTGTTGATAAAAATGAAGAATCTTCTTCCAAGAAATAATGAGTTGCCCGACAGTACATACCAAGCAAAGAAGGTTGTCTGCCCTCTAGGATTAGACGTGCAGAAGATACATGCTTGCATTAATGACTGCATCTTCTACCGCGGTGAGAAGTACGAGAATTTGGATGCATGCCCGGTATGCACTGCACTGCGGTATAAGATCAGACGAGACGATCCTGGCGATGTTGAGGGCGAGGCCCCTAGGAAGAAGGTTCCCGCCAAGGTTATGTGGTATGCTCCTATAATACCACGGTTAAAACGTCTCTTCAGAAATAAAGAGCATGCCAAGTTGTTGCGATGGCACATGGAAGATCGTAAGAAAGACGCGATGTTGAGACACCCCACTGATGGGTCACAGTGGAGAAAAGTCGAGCGAGAGTACCCGGACTTCGCACGTGACGCAAGGAACTTAAGGTTTGGTCTAAGTACAGACGGCATGAATCCTTTTGGTGAGCAGAGCTGCAGCCACAGCACCTGACCTGTGACCCTATGTATCTATAACCTTCCTCCTTGGTTGTGTATGAAGAGGAAGTTCATTATGATGCCAGTGCTCATCCAAGGCCCGAGGCAACCCGGCAACGACATTGATGTGTACCTAAGGCCATTAGTTGAAGAACTTTTACAGCTGTGGGCCAAACCAGGTATACGTATGTGGGATGAGCACAAAGGGGAGCCATTTGACCTACGAGCATTGCTTTTCGTAACCATCAATGATTGGCCTGCTCTTAGTAACATTTCAGGACAGAAAAACAAGGGATACAATGCATGCACACACTGTTTAGATGAGACTGAAAGTGTATATTTGGATAAATGTAAGAAGGTTGTGTACCTAGGGTATCGCCGATTTCTTCCGAACCTGCATCCAGTAAGAAAGAAAGGCAAGCATTTCAAACGTCTGGCAGAACCCCGGAGGAAGACTGTCCTCCGTATCCGTGAGGAGGTATTTGGTATGGTCAAGGACCTAGAAGTAATCTTTGAAAAAGGTCCTGGCAGTCTATCTGTTCCGAATGACGATGTCGGACACGCGCCCATGTGGAAGAAGCAATCTATATTTTGGGACCTACCCTATTGGAAAGTTTTAGAGGTCCGCTCTTCAATCGATGTGATTCACGTGACGAAGAATGTTTGCGTGAACCTGCTAGGGTTTCTAGGAGTGTATGGAAAGACAAAAGATACACCGGAAGCACGGCAGGACCAGCAACGTCTGAAAGCCCCTGAAGAGCCTATGCATCCTGAGAACGAGAAGGGTAAACGATGCCACTTAACTCCTACCAGCTACGCTCTTACCAAAGCAGAGAAGGAAATCTTTTTTGAATGTCTGAGCAGTATCAAGGTCCCGTTTGGCTTCTCGTCGGATATAAAGGGAATAATAAATATGGCAGAGAAAAAATTCCAAAACCTGAAGTCTCATGACTGCCACGTGATTATGACACAATTGCTTCCGATTGCATTGAGGGGGCTTCTACCTGAAAATGTCCGAGTACCCATTGTGAAGCTATGTGCATTCCTCAATGCAATATCTCAGAAGGTAATCGATCCAAAAAGCCTACCAGGGTTACAAACAGATGTGGCCCAATGTCTTGTCAGCTTTGAGTTGGTGTTACCACCATCCTTCTTCAATATTATGACGCATCTCCTGGTTCACCTAGTAGAAGAGATTGCCATTCTTGGTCCTGTATTTCTACACAATATGTTCCCCTTTGAGAGGTACATGGAAGTCTTAAAGAAATATGTTTATAATCGTGCTAGGCCAGAAGGAAGCATCTCCAAGGGCTATGTAACAGAGGAGGTCATTGAGTTCTATGTTGATTTTATTCCTGACCTTAAGGTGATTGGTGTTCCAGAATCACGACATGAGGGGAGACTGCGTGGAAAAGGCACCCTAGGATGTAAAGCAATGATATGTAGGGACGGACATTCTCTCAATCAAGCACACTACACGGTTTTACAAAGATCTATCTTGGTTGCCCCGTATATCAATGAACACAAGAATTTAATACGCCTCAAACACCCGTGGCAGTCTGATGAATGGATTATAAGTGAACACATGGCGAGTTTTGGTGGCTGGCTGCAAAGACTTCTCACGAATAACACCACTGTTGGGGATCAGCTATACTTGTTGGCCAGGACACCATCTTCGACTGTATATACTTTCCAAGGGTACGAGATAAATGGGAATACATTTTACACGATAGGCCAAGATAGAAAGAGCACCAACCAAAATAGTGGTGTCCGCTTCGATGCAGCAGAAGACAATGGGCAGAAGACCACGTATTATGGGTTCATAGAGGAGATATGGGAACTTGATTATGGACCTAATTTTAAGGTCCCCTTGTTTCGATGCAAATGGGTCAAGCTAACAGGAGGAGGGGTTGAGGTAGACAAAAAGTACGGAATGACAACGGTGGATCTCAACAATCTTATGAAGGTAGACAAGAACTTAGACGAACCATTCGTCCTAGCCAATGATGTGGCTCAGGTTTTCTATGTGAAGGACATGTCCTCCAGACAAAAAAAAAAGAAAAAATATGCAAACGAATACATCATATGATGAGTCAAAGCGTCACATATTTCTTTCAGGGAAAAGAAACATCGTGGGAATCGAGGACAAGACAGACATGTCAGAAGATTATAATAAGTTTGATGAAATTCCGCGACGACAGCGATGACGGCGGCGGCGAGTACGATGACTACAGTGGCGAGTATTACAGATGTAGGCAGGAGCATGACTGAATCACTCCAACATTCCGAAACAAGTTCGGCCAATTGTTACTTAATCTGGACATGTATCTTAATTTTCAGTTATTTTATGTATCTTAATTTTCAGTTCCAGTTCGGCTTTATGTAACTTACTATTAGTTGCATTCTCATTCGAGGTTTCTTGGCTTTCGGGTCAAATGACCAATGTTATGAGCATAAAAAACAGACGGTTTTGTGAAGCAACCACCAAATGGCTAATTCAAAAGACCACCAACACATTTTACAAATAAAAAAATAAAAAAAGATCAAAACAGTGCGAAACATTCGCTTGGTGTTATATTATGTGACATAGTTAGAAGGAAAAATCTCAAACTTGGTATATTGATTATGTCTCAAAAAAACCTTCACAAAATGACCTATCTCATTCGAGGTTTCTTGGCTTTCGGGTCAAATGACCAATGTTATGGCTAGAATCAAGGTATAGTTTGTGATAATATGGCCATATTGTGCATACATGTGCATCATGGCATGGCAAACAATGTTGCAAGAGGAAGTTTTCCTTTTTATCGCACCAAAAAGGCATTTTCCATTTTCCGAGCATAAAAAACGGACGGTTTTGTGAAGCAACCACCAAATGGCTAATTCAAAAAACCACCAACACATATTACAAAAATACTATACCACCTTATATGGACAATGTACCAACAGGGGGATCTGAAACCTTTCCGTCCACCTCTGGTGAAAAAGACAAATTCCTGCCGAATCGGTAGGAAGTGGGTCAGATATGAACTACAGGTACATGATACGATGCTCATGATTTTTTACAAAATTCATTTTTAGGTTCACAATATGCTATTTTATCAAAAAAACAATGCAAGTTGAGCGAGGATTGGTCAGATTCAAGTGTATACAAAAGATGCGGCATTTAAATATCCAATCAATTCAAAAATGTTAATACAAAAGACGCGGCATTAAAATATGATTTTCTCTAATAAAATAGGGTTAGATTCCTTTTTAGATGCTTAATATTTCTTATGTTCAAAGTTTTAGGATTTAACAATTTATTTTTGTTTGAATTGAATAATCAAAATTTATATGTAAGTGTTTTAATCATTTTGAAAATTTTCATGTAAAGTAAATATAAAATGTTTTTACATGAATGGATAGATATTATTTTTCTGAAAATTATGATATATTATTCATATTTTTCTGAGTTGAAATGAAAAAGATATGAATTTTCCAAATTCATATCATATTTTTTGAATAAAAAATGCCCCTTTAATGCATGAAATAAATGCCCCCCCTTTAACACCGGTTCCAGACACGAACCGGTGTTAAAGGGGGGGCGCATTTATTTCGTTTCGCACGCGCGCACCCCCTCCTTTAACACCGGTTCGTGTCTGGAACCGGTGTTAAAGGGGGGGGGGTTAATAAATGCGCGCGGGAAACGGAATCCCCCCTTTAACACCGGTTCCTGCCCCGAACCGGTGTTAAAGGGGGGTATTAAATGCGCCTCCCCTTCCTTTCTTCCCCCCGTGCCAGATCGATCGAACCGCCCGCCGCGCAAAGAGCAGAGAGTTGCCGCGCCGCGTCCAGCCCTCGCCGTCGGAGCTAGCCGCCGCCCTCGCGCGCACCAAGACCTCCACCACCACCGCCACCGCGCGAGCGCCGCGCGCAGAGAGCAGCCGCGCTGGCGCCGCGTCCTCGCCCTCGCCCTTGTCGGAGCCGCCTCGCCCTCGCCCTAGACGGAGCCGCCGCGTCCTCGCCCTCGCCGGAGCCGCCGCCCTCGCCCTCGCCGTCGGAGCCCGTGTGAGGTCCTCCTCTCTGCAGCTCGTCTCGTTCGTCAAGTTCGGTGTAATGTTCGTGTTGGTTTTTTAGTGCTACTGTCGTTGGCCTGCTGCCCACAATATCCGCCTTTTCCCCGAGCTTACCCATAGTGTGCTCGGCTCAGTGGTCGTGTGTCATGTTATAGTGGGTCATGGGCGCCGAATCCAAGCCGGCACCGGCACTAGAAAAATTCAACCCGGAACATCAAGATCTCCTTCCGGGACCGATGACCTGAGTTCGACAACATGGTTTCGATGATCAAGACCATGAGCCCAGTACTCGGAGGCGGGACTCAATCCCTCAGAACGCCAAGTTATTCAACCCGAACCCGAACCTTAGAACCCAATATCTTTGACCTTATGTGTGACCCCTACCCAAGGCCTCTATGTTTGGGGGGTATTATATTGCCTTGTCGCATCGCATATTCCGCCCTCGCCCTCGCCGTCGGAGCCGCCGTCGCCCACCGCCACCTCCATCCGTCCACAAATATTGACCATCATTTGGTGAACAATGTGGGGAATATGAGTGATGTATAAAAGATATAGTTGTGTATTCATATTTGAGTAAAGTTTCTGATGTTGTAACATCGATAATATTGTTTACTTAGTGTTGGTGGTGAACTTGATGGTCAAAATCGGGAAACTCGAAACTAAGATGGCATGTAATTATGGAGGGAGTAGTAGTATAGATAGGGTGTCAAGCGGGGCGGGTTCGCGGGCAACATAGTTTCATCCTGATTACGGTTTGGACCCCTCAGAACTCGTTTAAAATGATCAAGCATCCTTAGGGTTTTAATTTCATTTGTGTATTTATTTGTGTATTTTTGTATGAATAATATGTATATTTGTGTATGAATCCAAGTCCACTTGAATGTTTACACTCTTACTCTAGATAATATTATTGTTTTAGAAACTATGGATCCACTTAGTAGAAACCTTGAAGAAGAACAAATAATGGAGAACATTATTGATGAGGACACCTCACGATATCTGAACTTGGAGGGACATGATGACAACTCAAGTAGTCATGGAGAAGATGAAGACTCCGGTGAACGCAATTTAGTGATTACAAAGTCCGGCGAGGTATATGCATTGATTAAGCCTCTGCTGACTTCCACCAACAATATTCTTCTACATGTATTAATTAACGCTTCTTTCTTCTTTTAGCCCTCTGGATCGATCAGCCAGCAACTATCTTCTTCTACGAAAAAGAGCAAGCAAGGCGCGAGCCATCGGTTGAAAGATCGTGCAAAGTTCACGATCGAAGCAGTCCGTGTTGATGGCAGGCCGATGGAGCCCAAGAAGGCCGCAGACAAATTTGTACGTCAGGCTGGAGTTCTTGTTAGGGACCAAATCCCAATCATAATTGAAAATTGGAATAAGCCAAAGAAGGGCGACGGTACCTTTGTCGATGAAAGATCCAAAGAAACGCTTTGGAATTCGTTGTTGGTAAATTTCACCCTTCCGCCAGAGGAGGATGAAAACAACCCGATTATAAAGGAAAATGTCAAAGAGTGGACTCTAAAGAAGATGGCTGACGCTTTTCGCAATTGGAAGACAAAATTGAACAAATTTTTCAAAGCTGGCGAGACTCCAGATTTTGAAGACCCATATTATGCGAAGATAAGACCTCACTGGCCCGAATTTGTGACATATAAAAAAAGTGCTATAGCTAAAAAGAGGTCAGAAACCAATACGCTTAATGCCTAGAAGAAGGAATATCACCAGAGGACGGGGTCAGGTGGCTACATATCTCAGAGGCCTAAGTGGAAGGAAGTTGAGAAGGCCCTGCGCACTAGAGGGATCACGCCCCAGACAGATGGGTGGGACCTACGTGCAAAGACTTGGCTCTACGGAATCGGGGCAAGGTTGGACCCAGAAACAGGATTGTGTATCTTCCCAACCCTCCTTGCCAAACCCGTCACTAAACTCATCACGACATACGAGGAAACATCCGCCAGGACCTTCCATCCCGACAGAGAGAATGACCAGCTCACACGCGCCATCGGTAAAAAAGAACACCTTGGACATGCACGAGGCACATGGGGTATGACATGGAAGGATGGGTTTGCTGAGTGGAGCGACTCTTACAGATGGCGCGGCAGAAAAGAAAAAGAGCGTACAGAGCGGATGACACAGATAGAACATGCACTTGCGGCGCTGCAGGCGCAAGTGAATGCACAACAGAGCCATCAAGCTACCGGCCCATCTCAGCGGCATGAAGAGCCTGCATTGGAAGCTGCCGGCGGCCCAGACTCTGCGTGGAAAAGCAGCGTGGCTTCCACGGAGAACGTGCAGCCCACACTTGAAATGGCGGGTCCTCGATACCCTGTGGATGAGATCACGGAGAGCGAACACGTTGAGCTGCATGTGAGATTAACGGTCTTATCCATTAAGGTGGCTGTCGGCTATGCCTTACCTCCTGTAGCTGGTGGAACTTACCACTGCCGACCGGTTCCAGATGGCTATGCTATTGTCGGGGTGGATGAGGTTGTGAAGGAATATGAGGAAGCACAGCTTGACCATGCTACAGGTGAAGGGGAAACTCAACTCAAATTTGCAGTGAAAACAACCATTCTTTAGAAGAAGGAACACATCGTGCTTCCAAATTGGAGGCCACTGGCATCCCCGCCGTCTCGGCAGCATCAGCAGTCTGAGCCGCTTCAGCTATCTCCTGCGCGGCAGCCATCTCCGGTGCTTCAGCCATCTCCTGCGCGGCAGCCATCTCCGGCGCGCCAGCCATCTCCTGCCCGTCATCCATCTCCGGTGCTCCAACCATCTCCTCAGCGTAAGCGGAAGAGCACTGCCACGAAGAGCATCACTAGCACTGCCACAAAGAAATCCGCAGGAAACCGTACGCCAAAGAGTTCAAAAAACTACGTCCCGCAGCCTTCCGCCAAGCCATTGCCGGTTTTACTGTGGAATCGCAGCGACGAGGAGACCAATAGGATCTCGGAAGAAGAGTTCAAGAAATTCTTTGCACCTAGACGGGCCGAGCCAAAGGAGAAAATAGATCCGGCGGTGGTGGAGAAGTTTTACAAAAATCTTTTGAAACCTGAAACCCCACTTGTGCCGGACTACGAGCGCCAGATTTTGAAGGCGGATGCAAGGCGCCGTAGGGAGACTGAAAGTACCAGTCGTGAGGCACCCCAGAAAACAGTTCCCATGCTCGGAGAGCAGGAAAACCAATCATGCGCCCCGCTCCAAGTGTTCGACACACGGGACGCTCCTCCCATAAATGATTACGAGGCAGAGCTACAAAGAAAGGCCAATGAGATGGGGATGAGTTACATTGCATACTTGAACATCAAGGGAGACAACTTGCCCAAATGCGATGCCAACCCCATACAACCATGGAAGTATGGGAAGAATCTCGTCAAGAAAGAGGAGCTCAAGAATCTACCAACAAAGATGCGAAAATTGCCCAAGTGGTACCTTGATTTCTGCAAGACGAGAAAGGAAGAATGGATCACGGCGCATATAAGAGATGAGATTTTATTCTGCGGAGACGACGGGATCGACTTCAACATTCAAGACTTGCATTTTCTATTCAATCAGAAGGAACTCGACAAAGCTGCCATCAGCCTTTATTGTGTGTAAGTACTATTTCTGTAATTTATATCTCATCTTATTCACTTAATTAATTGCATGTATATATATATGCTTACCATATATGTATATACTATTATGCAGGAAAAAGGTTATGAAATGCAGGAAAGGAGGCCCTTTTGACATTGGGTTCGTTGACCCAAACAGAGTTCATGAAGTGGTAAGAACCAAACCGGGCAAACAGAAGATTACTTGCTAAGGTCTTTACTGAGACAACAAACCAAAAGGGAAATACTATTGCCTTACAACTTCTCGTGAGTACTGTTACCCTCTCTCTTGTACACATTCTATTTCGGCTTACTCGATGTTAAGTGTAACTGATGATGAGTTATGCGTGCGTAGGTTCCACTTTATTCTGCTAGTCATTCAACCCGACTCAGGAAAAGTCCTTGTCATGGACTCGTTACGAAAAGAAAAAGAGATATGGGCAGACTTTAGAGAGATGCTCCGGAGGTAATTTCAATCATATTATCGCACTAGATCGGCAACTTTCGTGACAACAAGTAATTAATTACTCCTTTATCCATTTTCTTTGCCGAACAGGGTTTGGAAAAGGTTCACGGGCAGGGCCGTGGGTGAATGGTCAGAAGAACTAAAATTTGTAGACCAAAATGTAAGTAATACTGGCTAGCTAGGTATGCGTATTTCTTTGATTCTGCTTCCAATTCCATTATATCATGCTTTATTGATTATTATTTTGATTGAACTCCCTATTCTCGTAAAGTGCGCGCATCAGGGACACGACAATAACTTATGTGGGTACTATGTTTGCGAGTTCATTCGCAACACGATATGTGCGACGGGCCAAGCAGCACTAGAACAACTTAAAGTAAGTAAACAAAGTCCACAATATTATTTTATTACCATCAATTGTGTTGAGTTTTATTCTTATATATATATTGACGGCCCATTCTTCATATATATTCAGATCAAACGGATGCGGGACCAACTCCTACCATTTGAACGCATACGAGCCATTCAAGAGGAATTGGCGGGGTTCATACTTGATGAGGTCGTCACGCCTGGCGAAGAACTCTTTAGATATCCACCAAAATGAACGATGACGATGTATGTGCCGATGACGATGTTTGTGTATAATAATAGTTGCTTAATTATTCATGTACTCGTATGTACCGATGACGATGTATGTGTATACCGCTCCCGATCGATTCCCCCTCCCCCCTTCCCGCAGAAATACGCCCAGAACGGGGCAGAGGCAGAACTCTGCCGTGGCAGAGATTTAGGCCGTTTTCCTGCCGCGGCAGAAAAACGGCCTAAATCTCTGCCGCGGCAGAAGAACCTTTAACACCGGTTCCTGCCCCGAACCGGTGTTAAAGGGGGGGGGGCTGAGGCCTGCGACAGCCCCACGTGCGCCACCCTTTAACACCGGTTCGTATAAGAACCGGTGTTAAAGGGGCCCCCCTCTAACACCGAACCCTCAACAGCGGTTGAAGAACTGCTGTTAGAGGGCCCTCCCAACCGGATTTAAAGGGGGGGGGTCTGCACTAGTGACTATGATTGATCAGTCGAGAGCACTGTTGTTTATGTGGATATGTCTTATTAATGTGTGAATTAATCGTGGCACTGCTAAGATAGCCCGGACATGAAGAAGTTGTTGGGTGCCAAGTCCTTGATGATCAAATCCTGTAGTACTAATAGAGTTTCCTCGTACTAGAAATTTCCTTGTTTTGTCTTATTATTAATGTGTAGATTGATGCTGGCTAATGTAATTTTATGGGTTTTAACACCGGTTTGTCTCGAAGCTGTGCTCCTGTGGATTCCTTTTCTTAGCAATGGAGTACAACACATTATGAAGCGACTGGACACACCCTCCGGAATCTCTGGGACGAGTAGTTTTTTTTTTGAGTTACCCTGGTGGTGTACCTGAACCTAGTACTATGTGGACGTCACAAAGGAGCAAGATGACGCCAATTCACTGCTAATGGAGATGACTTTGTAGATTCCACCATCCATGCTATTCACAAGCGATGCAAAAGATGGCAGGTGTCTACCAAGATAAGTTGTGCAACACACTATTCCGTTATATTGCCTACCGAGACGATGGAGGTGCGATCCGTTAGAACATGAGGTACCAAAATGAGGACGATCAGATGCTCGCCCGCATGGCATTGCCGAGTTTGCGACTCAAACGCCGCTTGGTTGCGGTCATCGCTATGCTAGAGGCAGCGGCGGAGGACAGCCTAAAAATTTGGTGGGAGAACTCATAGACATATAACAAGTTAGCTAGGATGGGAGGCAGATGAGCTATGTGGAGCTTGATGGAGTGCTTTAAAGTGCTCTCTAAGCCTGACTCCACAAGAACGACGGATCTAAGTGTTGCCCATAGGTCTGACTCTGGGCCTAAACACCCACGCAGGCAACCAATTAGGCCAATGTCATCTCCCTGGAGTCTAGCTGACCCTCATGCATGCATCACCGAACGCGTCCTAGCTAACTTACTACTCCCTCCGTTAGGGATTATAAGGCCTAAGAGCTTTTTTAGAATGTTAGAAATTGCAAGTCCTTTCTTATTTATTACCATCTCTCATCCAATGCATGGTTTTCTTTTTCTTTCTCTTCTCTCATGCATGTATAACTATTGGTGCATGAAGTAATCAAGAGGATGAATTATTAATTTTCTTAATCCTATCAAAATGGTCAATAGGCCTTATAATCCCTGACAGAGGGAGTAACTTGATTAATTGGCCACCGCATCATCTCTCTTGCATTTTCCACTTACACACGTACGCCCAAATATTACACCTGATCTCCATCAAGAAACCGATCAGTCATGAATGGGTGCATTAGGTACAGGCAGACTCTTCTGTGTTGTTAGCAATCTTCTCCGCGCTTCTCTTCCCATTCTGCACCCATGCGACTCCTTTATATATCCCTGCTGCGCCACTATTCCTCACCCATCCTTCGCCATGATCAGCATGTATATAGAAGGACTCCGCCACCACCTGTGTCTACGACGTTGACAACAAGAAGCAACGATGGAGTGTTCCTCTCTAGATTCTCTTCTTTAGGCCTCGTTTGGTAGGAGTGTATCATAGAGTATTGAGTGAATTTCATTTTTTACCTCCTACTTTTGAATTTGTGACACATATTATCCCATTTAGTTGAGATTTTATTAGCATGTCCAATCTAGAAGGCTTTAAATAGGGTTTTACCATATTTTAGCACTTCGCTTTTTTTGTTAGATAGAACCGGCATGCTACGTCGATGTGGTGTGACAAAATGTGTATAGATCGGAGGAAGCCGTCGACAATCATGTCTAGACTTCTCTCATACATATGTTCCTTTTCTCATTTTTCGTCTTGATATTTTTGAACCCTTGTCATCACCTCACACGTTACCTAATGGATATGCTTCGGAAAAAGAGGGTCCGAAACTTTTAAAAGATGCAATCTAGACGAATTTGCACTCTAAGGGGTAATATGAGTCACAAATGCAGAGTATTTTCCTAGGTGGATTGGGTAAAAACACTCTTGTCACCCAAAACACTTAGTTACACTATAATTCCCTTCCTCGTAAATACACTCCATTGGTTTTCTGTTTGGAAGACATGGATAATAACTGAAATAATCTCAGACTTAGACTTTAGACAAGTTAAGAACTGGAATCTCTTAGACAGATAAACATGAGCTACTTGAGAAATTTAGAAATCATACTTGAAGTCGTTAGCATAAAACTACCAGTTTGATAGCTAAATTTCAGAAATCTACCCGTTTACGCAGCAAAAATCTACCACATTTTGAGTTAATTTTCTCAAATCACACTAAACTCGTCTTGATCACGAATTGACACGGGAACTGACAAGGCTGGCCCACCTACAGTGCTGACGTGGTGACATGAGCGACAACCGTTAATGGCAGTTAACGGCAGCCGTGGGTAAATTTCGAAAACTACCTCTTTTTTGCTCAATTTTCGGAAAACTACCACTTTGCAAAAAATATTGTGTTTATTTGCGAACGTCCATAACTTTTGAATACAAATTCAAATGGAAAACTTTTAATACAAAAAGTTCTTAGAAATGGTTGAATATTTTGAATACAAAGTTAGTTCACTATTTTGGATAATTAAAATATACAAACAATTATAATTGCTTCTATTACTAATGGAAACTTTGAAATTTATAACTTCAATTATATAACTCCAAATAATATATATAATATGTCTAAATTTATTTAAAAAATCCAAGTAATCCCTTTCTAAGAACTCCTTGGATTTTTCTAATAAAACTGCCAGAGTGTTAATAATGCAAAACATAAATCGAGACAGAAAAATATTTTAAAAATCATGAAAAGGGTGGGCATGAAAATCTTGGGTCGGCTGACGGTGGGCCCGGTCACGCGAGGCGACACGCAGAGGGCACACTGGCCCGTGAGCCTGAGAGAGAGAGGGCTGAGGCCGTGACACCTCTCTGTCTATGCGCGCTCCGGCTCCGACGGCCGCGGGTGGCGCTGCCTCCCTCCGACCCCCGACCATTCCCTCTCTCTCCCGCGCCCTCCTCCCTCGCCATCTTGACCGTTTCCATCTTATCCCTCCCACTCCCATTCCCACGCCCAACCCAGCACCTCACCGATCCAACCGCGCGTACGTACGTCCCAACACGAGATCGATCCATCGGCCGGCGGCCGGGTGGTGGCCAGCGGGGACGCGATCACCATGGAGCCCGACGACGAGGCGCTCAAGGAGCTGGCCGCCGCCTCCTCGCGCCCGCCGCAGCGGCGGGGCATCTCCTACAGCCAGCCGCTGTCGCGCGGGGACGCCTTGTCCGCGCGCCGCGCCGCGCTCCGCAACCACAGCCTCGACGACGAGCACGTCCTCCCGGCCTCCCACTCCCTCTCCTACACCTACCACGATCCCGCCGCTGGCGTCCCCGCAGGCGGCGGCGGCGGCGGCGGTGGCGGCGGCAGCGGCTACCACCCGCCGCTCCCGCCCCACCAGCAGCTGCACCACCACCACCCCAGCGCCTCCTACTCCTCCGGGCCCAGCTCCCGCCGCTCCATCGGCGGCGCCAGCGACGGCTCCATGACGCTCGAGCGCGCCATGTCCGAGTTCGGCGGCGGCCACGGCACCCTCCCGGAGTTCGTCGGCGCGGGCGGCGGCAAGGGCATCTTCCGCGTGCCGCTCCGCGCCGCCATGCACCCGCTCCGCCCTCCCCCGCTCGAGGTGAGGCCGCACCCGCTACGGGAAACGCAGGCGGGGTCCTTCCTCCGCACCCTCGCCGCCGAGCCACGGCGCCGGCAGCTCTGGGCGGGAGCCGAGTCCGGGATCAGGGTGTGGGCCCTCGACGAGGTGTTCGCGGGGTGGGGCGCCGGCGCGCGCCGCGGCGACGAGGAGAGCGCGCCCTTCCGCGAGGGTGTGCCCGCGCCGCCCGCGCTCTGCGTCGCCATGGACAGGGCCAACGGGCTGCTGTGGACGGGGCACAAGGACGGGAGGATCCGGTCCTGGCGCATGGACCTCGAGACCGCCGCCACGGCGCCCGCGCCTCCGCCTGCTGGTTCGGGCGAGAACGCTGGGGGGAGCAGCCACGGCGGATCCAACAGCGCGCCGGTGTTCAGGGAGGCCCTCACGTGGCAGGCCTATGGCAGGACGCCCGTGCTCTCCATGGCCGTCACCCCATACGGTGAGCATGCCATCTCTATCATTCATCTCCTACTTTTTTTTACACACAAATGCATTTCTGTCAAGATTCGATCGTTGCAAATGACGAAATTGTATATGCCCCGTGGCATGCAGGTGAGATATGGTCGGGCTCAGAAGGTGGAGTCATAAAGGCGTGGCCATACGACGCCATTGCCAAGTCCCTCTCGCTGTCACCTGAAGAGAGACACATGGCTGCTTTGTTGGTTGAGAGAGCATACATTGACCTCAGGAACCATTGCACAGTTGGTAACGTGTGCTCCCTCCCTGCATCTGATGTGAAATGCATTCTTGCTGATCATTGCCGGTCGAAAGTTTGGACAGTGACGAGCATGACATTTGCACTCTGGTATGCCTTTCTGAAATGTCGATGAAATTGCTGTCTTCAGATTGCTATCTTTGCAAGGTTGCTGATTTAATTTACAGATTCTACTGAAATGCTGTTCTACAGGGATGCTCGTACAAGGGAGCTGCTGAAAGTATTCGGAATGGATGGCCAGGTCGAGTCGGCTCGGCTAGAGACACCGGTCATGCCAGAGCAACCTATGGAGGAAGTAGAGATCAAAGTAAAACCTTCGAAGAAGGATAAGTCTCAGGGTGGTTCTTTGAACTTCTTCCAGAAATCTAGGAATGCCTTAATGGGAGCTGCCGATGCAGTGCGCAGGGTTGCAACAAAGGGGACATTTGTCGAAGATAACCGGAGAACAGGAGCAGTGGCTCAGGCAGATGATGGGGCAATTTGGTCTGGATGCACAAATGGTTGCATTATCCAGTGGGATGGAAACGGGAACCGTATGCAAGAATTCCAGCATCATACTTCTTCGGTGCAGTGTATAAAGGCGCTAGGAGATAGGGTGTGGGTTGGCTATGCCAGTGGTACTGTTCAAGTCATGGATGTCGAAGGTAACCTTCTTGCAGGTTGGACCGGGCATAGCTGTCCAGTCATAAGGATGGCTCTCGGTGGTTCTTACATCTACACTCTGGCACATCATGGCGGTATCCGGGGATGGCCACTGACTTCCCCTGGACCTCTTGATGATGTTTTGCGAACTGAATTGGCTAACAGAGAATTATCATACACTAGAATGGAGAAGATAAACATAATGGTTGGAAGTTGGAATGTTGCACAGGGAAAAGCAACTGCTGAGGCACTCAGATTATGGTTGGGTAGTGTATCATCTGATGTTGGGTTAGTTGTAGTTGGATTACAAGAGGTCGAGATGGGTGCAGGGTTTCTTGCAATTTCTGCGGCCAAAGAAACTGTAAGATACTTGATCTTTGCTTTCACTTAATTATTGTTTTGTTGGTGAATCAATCAATTATGCAAAGCCTGCATCTAAGTATGTACTGGTGTAGCTAACAACATTAAGAATGTTCCTGCTTTAGGAATGTTACCTTTTCAAGTATACATCTCAAGCTGTCAATTTGCATTATCTTAGTAAAATGATAGAATTTATATTTCATAGGTCATGATGTTTCATCAGGGGTTATTTTACCTTTTTCTCAAGATCATGCAGGAATAGGGTTATTTAATTTTGATTTCAATTTTTTTTTTTGATTTCATCATTTGTTTGCTTGAAGTTGTTGTAAAATCCTTTTAAATTTTGATCACCCTAGATTACTTTTGTGACAGCATATTTTCCCCTCAAAGCAGTAGCCACTATTCTTACTCGAAAACAAGTGTTTTAATATGGTTCCAGTTTGTAATGTTGTTCATTGTACTCACGGATAAGTTATGGCCATTTTTATCAAGGTGCTGTGTCCAGTTCCTGATAATTAAAAAAAAGTCATTAATTGTTAATTTCCCCAGAAACCAAGATTTTGGTTGCTAATCATCAATACAACATGATTTTGTATTGTTTCCTGGTGACAACCTTTATTCTTGGACACTCATTATTACACTTGCAGATTTGGTTTATGGTATTCATCACATGTATAAATCAAAATGTCAGTTACATCATGTATATTTGTTGGTGCTAACTTATTTTTATTTCTTTTACCAGCTACTTGAAATATGCAAATCATGATCGCAGCAATTGCTCCTATTATTGTTGATTTCATTATGTTTATGTCACACATTTTGTTCAACTTTACTTTTTCATGATTTTAGGTAGGACTTGAGGGTAGTGCCAACGGCCAATGGTGGATAGACAATATAGGCAAAGCACTTGATGAGGGGACATCGTTCCACCGAGTTGGTTCCAGGCAGTTGGCTGCGTTGCTTATTGGTGCATGGTATGGGCTTGTCATGAATTAGTTTCTCATAATTACACTCTAAATTTCTGTTATCACATAATGATAACATGTTGAATTTGCGTGCTCATGTGATATACATAACATGGAAAATATTAACTTTTCAAGGGTAAGAAAGAGTCTTAAGCCATATGTTGGTGATGTTGAGGCTGCAGCAGTTCCATGTGGTCTTGGACGCGCTATCGGCAATAAGGTACATGATGGTATAGATGTGCAGGCATTCATGTTCCTCATCGGAGCTCCCGTTTCCTAAGGCTATGTCCTTATGTACAATTACCATAATAACAAGTTTCTAAACATGGATGATGAAAGTTTGGAGTCACTATAGTCAGTACTCATTAGAAATATCCGAGGATCTTTTCTGGTATATATTATGTAGAACATGAAATTCCACTGATAACTTCATAAGCAATCCTCTCTCAATAGTAAGAAAGAAACGCTTTCATGTAGGAGCACATTCCAGTCATTGATCATTGCTCTGATTTATATTTTGTCGCATGTGTCTAAGTCATGCTCCCCAATTATTTTCCTTGTGTCATGACAAGAGATTCTTCTGCAGGGTGGTGTAGGGTTAAGAATTAGAGTCTATGATCGTCAAATGTGCTTTGTGAGCAATCATTTTGCTGCACATCTGGAAGCTGTTAACAGGCGCAATGCTGACTTCGATCATGTTTACCGGACAATGGCTTTCAACAAACCTCATGGATCCACAGGTTCCCTTTTCGCCTTTCCTATTTAAGTGCCACACGTTTTCATATTGAACTTTAGGCGCTATGTATATTACATAATGTTGTTTCAATTCCCAGAAGGTGCTTTCTGTAACCATGTGATTATTTTTGTTGCAGGGTCTGCCACATCTGTCCAATTGCACAGAACAGTGAATGTATGTGTTATCTAACCTTCAAATTATCCATACTGATGAATTCTGCTGATGCCTATATATTGTGGTAATGTCAGGTTAACGGAAATCAGGTTGATGAGGTCAAGCCTGACTTGGCTGATGCTGATATGGTTGTCTTTCTTGGTGATTTCAACTACCGGCTTTATGGTATCTCATATGATGAAGCAAGGGACATGGTTTCCCAAAGAAGCTTTGATTGGCTAAGAGAGAAGGATCAGCTTCGAGCAGAAATGAAAGCTGGAAAAGTGTTTCAAGGCATGCGTGAAGGTCTGATCAAATTTCCTCCCACTTACAAATTCCAAAAGGGCGCACCAGGTCTTGGAGGTATGTCTCTTTTGATTCTAGAAGCATTTGATCGATTACTCTCTGTTAAGCAGGTGAAGTATCTTGCTACTTCCTCCCTTAGAAATATCTATTTCTTAATCACTTTGCAATTTATTAGGCATAGTAAATAAGATCATTGGTTCTGAATCTTCTTGATCAACTGCCGTGTAGGCTATGATTCGGGTGAGAAGAAGCGGATACCTGCTTGGTGCGATAGAGTATTATATCGTGACAGTCGTGCTGTATCAGTAGCTGAATGCTCGCTAGAGTGCCCTGTGGTCGCTTCAATTACATCGTCAGATACTGCAACACTTCTTTTTCTCCTCATGAATAGTTCACCATTCCTTTCTCTCATATGGATCTTGTTTTCTCTCTCTTTTGATAGGTATGTAGCTGTCATGGAAGTCACAGAGAGTGATCATAAACCGGTGAGGTGCACATTTAGCGTTGATATTGCACGAGTAGATGAGTTAACAAGGAGACAGGAGTATGGAGAAATAATCGAATCAAATGAACAAGTGAAGTCTATGCTTCAGGAGTCATGTTTTGTCCCACACACCACAGTTAGCACAAATGAAATTATATTGGAAAATCAAGAAAATATTGTGTTCCAAATTACCAATAATGATGAAACAAGCAAAGCAGCTTTCGAAATCCTATGTGATGGCCAGTCGACCAAAAAGGAGGATGGAACTAAATCTGAGGTTTTTCCAAGAGCATCATTTGGCTTTCCACTCTGGCTTGAGGTATGAGTGATTTCTGTGTACATAAAATTGAACTTTAAACCCATTTGTCATGTCAGTAATTTTTTATTTCGGTCTCATGCTTATTTCTTCACCTGTATCAGTGTATCACGCGCCACTCCTCTTTGAAACAAACAAAGCACAGCACAGCACTACTTCGTTATAAAGCTTTACCGACAGGCTGTAATTGTTAAAGCTTCAGTTTAAATGTAGGGACTGAGCAGCAACTTATAGGGACCATGTGATCCATTGATTTTTTTTCCTTAAACTCTTTAGAAAAGATAAAACAACGTGCATCCTGTGTCCATATATATTAATAATTCAATATGAATAACTGCCCAAGAGTGATTGAACAAACATGACAGCACAATAGCTCTGAAGTCATTGTCAACAGGAAACAGTTAGTCTAGGTTCTCCGGCAGTCTCAGTTTTTCTTTGCCTTTATGCTGAATACGTGTAATTAATTGCTAGTTTACTATGTCACATGCAGGTCCAACCAGCGGTCGGTCTAATTAAACCAGGAGAAACAATGGAGATTACAGTCCATCATGAAGACTTCTACACACAAGAAGAATTTGTTGACGGTATACCACAAAACTGGTGGTGTGAAGATACCAGGGACAAGGAAGCTGTTCTGATGGTAAACATAACTGGTAGCACCTCAACTGAAACCAAGAAACACAAGATCGATATCCGGCATCGCTGCCCAGCAACATCAGCACCCCCGCCTGCTATCAACCAACCAGTGGCAGTCGCTCCACCAAGCAATGCCATGTCCAGTGAAGCGTCATCTAAACGTTCTTCCAAGAAGAGCCAGACGAGCCGTCAACAACAGGAGTATGCACAGTTCGGAAGCTCAGAGGTACATGACCTGTGCCGCATGCGCTGTCCCTGAGGCCTGTAGAAAGGAGTACAATCTATATTGCAGTTTCTGTCTAGAAGATGTGAGTCAGAAAAGTCTTAGATGTCTCACATAAACCAAGAAGGGAAAGGGTTGCTCCAGTTCTGTACATATACTTCACTTACCTCTACCAGTTGCCATTCTTTATGTAGCCCAAACAAGGAGTCTAGAGTCATCTCACTGCTAAATAAGTTTATTTTCCTCCTTGTTTCTTGAAGAGTGTTCTTTAGAGAGCTGAATTTTGCCCCTGATTCTTAAGAGGGCTCTTTAGCGAGTTGAGCTCAGGGGAGTTGTGTTGTGAATGAAAAAACAGTGATCAATGTAACGTGTTCCATAGAATTACCTTAGGCATATTCTTTCCTTAACTTGAAAAGTGCTAATGGTCCTGTAATTGATGACTATTCGTTTGTCAATAAGAGTTCAATTCATTGTTCTCTTTAATCATTCAGAATAGTGTTTCTTTTCTTTCTTTTTGTGAGAAAACATTCATGATTCCTTATGCTAGTGATTACCTTCAGGCAGCGTAACCACTTTCCAACTTTTGACCCCGCTTTGTAATTGTGCGCCGTAGCCTCATTTGTGTCACAACCCGCATGTCCCTTCAGCTGAATGCTTCATGTTATGTCGCTAAAATGAAATTATGCAGTCAAATTTGAAACGACAATACTATGACTGTCTTGCTCAGTCAAATTTGAAACGACAATACTATGACTGTCTTGCTCAGAGAACAAAATTAGCATATCCCCAGGTAGCTACTCTGAAGTGTTGTTGAAAAGTCCCTACGCGGTAAGATAGGAGGGCTAGAGTATTGGATCTTGACAAATTTGTGAGAGCTTTGAAACTAAGATGGCCTTGGTTTGAATGGATGGATTTAGAACACGTTTGGGTCGGATTGGGGAAACCATGTGATGACACAGATATGGTGCTCTTCTATGCCTCCATTGCCATTGGCATTGGTGACGGGAAGACCACCAAATTTTGGCATCTGCCCGAAAGACATTGCACCCTCCATCCTTGCTATCTCCAAGAAAAAAAACTTCTCGGTCCACAAGGCCTTTGATCAAGGTTTTTGGATTAGAAACTTAAACTACGATGGTGGCATTTCAGTCCTCCACATTACCGAGTTCTACACTCTTTGGAGCAAGCTCCAAGAGGTTTAACTAACTGAGGTCACCATGGACACAATCACTTGGAAGCTCACCAACACTGGAAAGTACTCCATGCCATAGGCAAACCTGTCACAATTCAAGATGAGCCCCACATCTATCATGAAGCCCGCGGCGTGGAGTCATTGGGTGCACCCAAAATGCAAATTATTTGCTTGGTTGGTTCTCCAAAATAGGGTGTGGATGGCAGACCACCTCACTCATCGTGGTTGGCCAAATTGCGGCCTTTGCTACAAGAGGGAACCGGAGACCGAGACACATCTAATGTTCAAATGTAGATACTCCATTGGCATTAGGAGAGACATAAAGGAGTGGCTTGGTTTGGTGAATTTTCACACCTTCCAATGGAATAATTTTGCCACGGTGGAGGAGTGGTGGCGCTCAATCACCAGGGTCCATGGCCGGCGGCGCAAGGCGATATCTTACTTGGTCCTTCTCACCCTTGAGAAATATGGAACGCGCGAAACACACATGGGTTTAGGAGTTTCGCTTCTATGCCAGCCGTAGTGATCTCGACAGTTAAGAGAAACAACGCACTTCATGGGGTCGTGGGCGCGAAACATGTGAGCTCTATATTATACTGCAAGAGTAGGCTTTGTATCCGAGCCGCTTGGCTATTGTTTTGATCTAAGCTATCTTTAATCAATGAAATAGGGAAAAAAATTACTAAGTTTAAAGAGATGTCCTTGCATAAAAACAAATCTGTTATTTTTAACACAGGTGGGTGTGGGATTCCTAAACGTTTAAATGGAATGAGCAACTACAATGTGTAATCGGCCAAAGTGAATTAATAAGTGAAATTGTTGATGTGCAGAAAGCGCGTGCACAGGAACCAGGTCCGCCCCTAGTCTGATGCCCGCATACGATACGTGCATCACATATAACCTAGGGCTTATACAATTTTTTTTGAAAAGGAGCATATATTAATATTAGATGATACCAATTATACCTAACCTCTGCAGCAACGCATTGTCCTAGCGGCCACAGGGATGCACACATCCAAAAAAGAAAGAAGAATTACAAAAAAGAAAAGTCCCGCTACAGTGACTCATTCATTAAAACAGCAGTACTACCACCCCCAAGACAACACCAAGAGTCCAGCTTCTCCAAAAACGACGCCTCCAAGAAGGGAACAATACACAAACACCGTCATCGCCCGATCAAAGATCTAGTTTTTCACCCCGAAGAAAATCCGCGCTCTCAAAACAATATCTTCAACCAGGCCATTGCCAGGCACAACCAATTAATGTTAGACCCTGGGTTTTCACCCCGAGAGGTAGGACCATGAACTTCTCTTGTGCAGTCGCCCCCACTTGCATGCCCCGCTCCAATTCACAAGTCATCTAAGCCGATTCCTCACCACCACCCAAACTCGAACCACCATTGTCTGTCCTCAGATCTCGGTCTCCATGACTTTTCCGTTAGCACCATGGAACGAGAACATGCCCCATGATAATAACAGCCAACAAAGCTTTGAAGCACACCCTCTGAAACCAAACGGTCAGGGAGAAACATGGGTGCGTACGACTGAATTCAATCCTTCCAGCAAACTCATGGCACGATAGCACTTATGGAGTTAGCCGGCGGAGACTTCCGGAACACGACACAGAAACCAGATTAATGGAGACCAACATCCGGCAGATCATCGTCTTGGCTTGAGAGGGATCCAGGACCACCTCCTTTATTAAAACCGAGCCAGCAGCCCCCACGCCACCCGCCGGAAACTAGCAGGATCCGCCGCAAGACGGCAAGACCACCCGGCCGACCATTCCGACGGAGAAGGAGGCCACCACCACCATGCCGGGGGCAGATGCCCCAAGCGCCGTAGTGTCACGAACAAGGCCCGGGTCGCCTGGGCACCGGCGTCGAGGCCAACGTATGGGACAGATCGCGGCTAGGCCCAGATCCCCGCCGCCGCCTGCCGCCCTTTGGGCCGAGGATCACCGGCCGCCGCTCGCCACAACACCACCGCCAAACCAGCCAAGACGGATGCTGCCGCCTTCCCGCCAGATCGTGATCAGGGATGCCGCCGCCACCACGCCCCCAGGTCTTTGCCTGACAACAATCCGGGCGGCGGTAGGAAGGAGAGACCACGGAAGCGAGGGCTCGGAGGGGAGGGGAGGCCGCTCGACGCGGCGCAGCGTCGCCGCGCGGGTGCGGGAGGAGGAGGGGTCCTATAAAAATGGAGGGAGAATTTCACTTTTCCGGCCTCTGTTCCAACTAGGGATGCACACAACCATTAAGCATGAGTACCAGGATTTTTAAACTTGGTTAAGCACCAAGCCTGGTCCTCAAGATAAACTACATTAGTACCAGAAGAGCCTGGTCCTTAAGTATAAATAGGAACCTTAATTCGCTTCCATGAGGATTTGAACTCAGGTGTTGGGTTTGTACATCCACTCTTCCAACTAGTTGAGCTATGGCTTATATACATACAGTTCTGATCTAAAGCATTATGAGCCCTTCTTTAGAATTTGCTCCTAGGTCTTCCAAACAATTTGTTGGTCGTTGCTCATATCGAAGTGGTACTATTTTACCAAGTACAAGGAATCAGTTTTATAAGAGAGTGTGGATAAAACACAAAAATACTAGACACAATTTAATTGACTTGAGGTGAATTATGTTAAGTCAATACCAAGTGATGCAAAGTAAGCATATGATATCAACAAATTGCTGAACTCGGGAATATGAAAGGCATACTTGGCCATGAGGGGACTAGTAAATGAGCAATGTAGCAACTATAGGACAAACCACCCATAGATATTTTGATTCGAGGATTTTCTGATTACACATTGATTGTTATCTCTTCTATTTACTTATACCTAAAATAGGCAATCATGCATTGGAAAAACCTCTATCAGCTTTAGAGGTTGGTGTCATGATATGTAAGGAAACTAAAATACACATGAACATGCACATATATTTGCAATTCATCTGATTGACCGGAACTAATTTGTGAAGACCTGCAATTTTTTATTTGATCAACAATAATCCAGTTTAACCAAAGAATTTAATTTAGTATCCAAAATAAAACAATTAACAGTAGTTTCTCCATAGTATATGCTTTAAATTTAGTGCAGGTTTATTTTTTACAGTTGGAGTTAAAGTTACAAAAGAAAAACAATATTATCTTGATATATAGTTGCATCATGATTGTGTTAATTTTGCTAACTATAATAGCAATAGTTAAAGATCGTATGTTGAGAGAATTGTTTTAACCAAAAAAGGTGATTTTTCTAATATAAATGAATGCATTAGATAATTGGTTTTAACCTTCTTATTGCAAACATGGTATTCTACATATCCAAAATTTTCAAAAAATAAATAACACATTAACCGCTATAATTTATGGGCAATATACAACCAAAATTAACACTAACATGTATCACCCACATGGAAATGAGATAGAAAGTGTAATAGAGATGGTATTACGATTTTTAGAAAACTGATGATATGCAAGATGATAAAGTAGAAGTGGAAAAAAATAGTTCTATAAATGGTATGTAGAGTTAACCTTGGATACTTAATTTTGCACGAGAGGTGGATTAGTGTTGGATGCCTTGCATGGAGAGCTTTCATGTGAGCCATGCCTGCTTTTTTTTTTGCTTATTTGAAGAAAAGGGACAATTTGGGCCGTGGAATACATCTTCCCCCAAAAGCTTTGGTATGTGATATAATTTCAAAAGAGTGGTTTTATGTGACTGATGGATCAAAAGATTGAAGTTCCTTGATATTTACCCATTTTAGTATTTAAGAGAAATATGAGTTAGGATTATAAAGCAATAGTAAAATAATCAGGGGTCTTGAATCATTAGACGATAAAGTAGAATCGATACTCAGCTAATACTAATTTGTAACGACACGTGTCGAGGAAGATCTTTCCCCACGGGATATTTTCCTCGAGTCGTTCCAAGTAGAGTGAAATCTTTGGAGGTACCGAATCGACAACTCACCTCAACCGTGATTCGTCCTGGATGAACCGGTGGTTGGAGTCGACCATCTCCACCAATTAGGATCTCATTCCCGAAGCATAGGTAATCTACTCAGGACCAGTCCATTAAATTACTAGGCTCGTGGCAAGTTATGATAGGAATTATTTATGTTAAACTTTTAATTTTTGTAACAACACATTCTCCCAACATATTATATAAATCACTAGTTTGTTATTATACTTAGGATCTCGGACGGAGTCAGCCGTTTCTGTGTGCTCAATCTGAGGCCACCGTCACCAAGGACATCGTCATGCCATGCTCGCGGGCTCCCTGCCTAACCTTGTCATCATCCTATGGGATGGCCTTCGCCAGGATCACTACGTCGATGGGTGTCTATACTGGAGGCCCTAGCCCGAGGATGGAGACTAGCAAATGGAAAAACTACCTCATCAAAGACAACACCACGAGAAATATAGACTCTCTGGGATTGCACATCAAGACATTTGACACCTTTGTGCATATGGCTATAGCCAAGAAAAACACATTGTTTAGATCTAAAGGAGAGTTTGCGCTTGTTGTAGGGTCGAAGATTGGGCCAACAAGCACAACCAAAAATTTGAAGTGATGCATAGTCGGGGCTTTTGTGAAAGAGACGTTCCATGGGAGTTTCATGATCAATAACTTTGGAAGGCAACATATTTATGAGATATGCAGCAGTCAAGAAGGCTTTATCCCAAAATTTTAATGGCATGGATGCATTTGCAAGAAGAGCAAGTGCTACTTCTATAATGTGTCGATGCTTTCGCTCAGCTGAGCCATTTTGTTGGTGTGTATGAGGACAAGACACATGATGCTCAATTCCAATTTTCTGGAAGAAAGAATTTAGCTTTTCATATTCTCCTCCCCAATCAGATTGAATTGCAAGGATCTTTTTATCAAATTGGCGTTCAACAAGTTGTTGGAAGTTGTGAAAAACTTGGAAGACATCAGACTTACTTTTTAGAAAATAAATCCACACAGATTTACTATAGTCATCAATAAAACTTACATAATAAGATTTTCTCCCTACGGAAGTCGACGCAGGACCCCAAACATCTGAGAATACAAGTTGTAAGGGGGCAGTTGAAACACTAGTGGATTTTATAAATTGATGACTTTTTGCTCTTTGACACGAATCACAAATAGACTCACTAATATATTTATTTGAGTAAGAAAGCTGATAATGACTAAGAACTTGTTGAACAACACGAAAAGACGGATGCCCTAAACAATTGTGCCATCTCAAAGCTGAAGGCTTGGTGGCACTGAAGACTTGCTTATTCTTGGTGGATGATGAAGAACTCAATGGATAGAGGCCTCTTGAGCATCTACCTATGAGAAGTACCCTCCTCGTAGCACGATCCTTTACATAAAAATGCCACGGGTGAAATTCAAAAAATGTATTATTATCTTTATTGAAACGATGAACGGAGAGGAGGTTTTTCTTGGCAAAGGGAGTACGAAGAAAAAAATTTAGATGCAAACTTTTAGAAGAGGTTTTAACAATTGCATGACCAACATGACTAATGCTCATACCTTGCCCATTTGTCGTGTGCACTTGATCACGGCCGGTGTACTTATCCTTCATGGTGAGCTTGTTGAGCTCACCAGTGATGTGGTCGGTGGCGCCGATGTCGCAGTTCCAATTGGTGTCCACGCCATAGGACACCATGTTGGCGCCCTTCTCTTCCTCCTCCTCTTCTTCGTCATCGGAGTAGTGGTGCCAGCATCTCTAGGCCTCATGACCTGCCTTGCCGCAGATCTGGCAGAAGGTGTTGTCGCGGTCATTGTTGCGGCATCCGCGTCCTCCTCCTCTACGTCCACCGCCGCTGCCACGCTGCTGGTGAATACCACGGTCACTGCCACCGCGTCCTCCTCCATGGCACCCGCTGCGGTTTCCACGGCCACGCGGTCCTCCACGACCACACGATGCAGAGTTGACGGAGGAGTTGCCTCCGATGATGCCGAGGAGGTCCATGCGGTTGTCGTAGGCGATGATGTGCGCATAGAGATTGCTCACCGTGAGGTCCTTGCCCCTAGTGAGGCCGATGGCGGCGAAGAGGGGTTGTAGATGTCATCGAGGCCGGCGAGGAGGTAGTCCACCAGCTCTTCTTCCTCGATGGGACGGCCCGCTGCTGCGAGCTCGTCGGAGAGCCCATTCATCTTGGCGAAGTATTGGGGCATCGTCATGTTCTCCTTCCTTGTCTTCGCGAGGGCAATGCACAAGTTGGAGATCCGCGTCTTTGACTGGGAGGCGAACATCGCCTTGAGCGCCCCCCAGATGTCTGCCGCCGATTCCAGCCCGACGACAGCGACTTGCATCTCCCTTGAGAGAGAATTGACGAGGTAGAAGACGACCTTCTGATCGGTGGTCAGCCATTGGTCGTACTCGGGGTTGGGTACCTTCTCGGCCTTTCTGTCCTTCTCGACAGTCAGCGTCTCGGCTGGCACTTTTTTCTCGCTGTCAAGGAAGCTCATCAAGCGGGCGCCACGGATCGCTGGGAGGACCTGAGAGGTCCAGAGGAGATAGTTCTCCCTGGTTAGCTTCTCGCTCACAACCTGGCCGGCTAATGGGTTTGTCATGGATGAGGGGTTGGAGGTGGAGGCGAGGTACATAGATGCAATCTAGATGGGAGATGGCTCTGATACCATGAAAGTGGGATATGTTTGGTTTAACGATGCATGGAGCTGGCATCGGTTTCGTGTTGCTTATATGGACAAAGCCCTCGACAAGGTACAGAGGAGTTACAACAAACTCGGGATCGCTAGAGATCACGCGAGAGGATGACGATCACAAGAGATCACGTAATCTTTATATAACAGATTAGTATCGTTTATAGGAGATAGAAACAAACTAGGACTCTATCTCTACCTCTCGCTAACAATCGCGACACATGACAACTTGACACGTTAACACATTTTCCTTCACAAGTGAAATCAAAATCTTAAATTTAGTACAAAATTTTGAACTAGCCCAAACCGATTAAACCAGTTAAACCGGGTTTACACAGTAGGCTTAGCGATCAGGGTTGTTAAGGTGGCGTCCTTGTCCGTCCAAGAGGGCAGGAGATGTCGCTGCATGTGGCAAGAGGTTGTGGGTGATGTGCATGTTAGAAATAATGGGGCTAATCCATTTAGGCCCATGTGTATTTCATATTTTCCCTAAATCTCAAAGCTCAAATTTGTGGCAGCCCATATGTGTTTGGACCCATGTTTGTGGCAGCTCACATGGGAGTGGAGTGGACGCTAAAGTTTAGTCCCATATGACAAGTTGGAGGAGAGTTGCACCACCTTATAAGGTGGAGTGTTGCACCACTTTGTAAGTGAGTGGCAACAAGAGAGATACACACGCGCGCTCCTCCTCCTCCGACGCCGTCGCTCGCACGCACGCACACTCGCCTCGTCACGACGCGCACGCGCGCCGCGGGTTGCGGGAATCTCGCCGAGCTGAGCTTTATTTTGCTGCTCAGGAAAATTGACAGACGTGTCAAACTGTTAGCTTATTCGGGTCGCTCCCGGATCGTGGGCTACTGTAATCGACCTGAACGTGCGTAACGTGGACTCGGCCCATGTTCGTCTCCGTTAGGGTTTCCTGAGCTGCTCTATATAAAGTCATGCGCGGCTACCGCCACAATACCACCGAAAACCAATCTAGGGTTTTGCCATCCTCTCTACTTGCGCCGTCACCGTAGTCTACTCCATCCCGCTTGCCGGCGTGCATCGGCAAACGGGAGAGCGGGTCTCCGGAACCACTCGCCCTTGTGATCCTGTACGGGAGAGGGCGAATAAGGTTTTTGGGAAGCGCTCCGCGCGACTGCTCGAGTTCTCCATCACGGATCGTCTTCCATCCAAGTCAGGAGGTGCTGCCTACCGCCGTCTTCGTCGCCATCTGCTTCGATCAGTCTTCCCCAAAGTTTGTACTACGACAACCGAACGGTACGTGCTACGTGCTTCTGTTTGGTCATTCATCATATTCTGCGAGTACATGTTAAGCTGCTGTTTGTTTCCGATCATCCTGTTGTTTAGTACATCTAGTATGTTCGAGTTATATGAGCTAGTGGCTGGTTTTTTCATGATTTATATTCTGGAATTAATCATAAAAATTATGCTTAATAATCCAACAATCCAAAAACCTTATTGTAGGCAATTTCCTAAATTAACAATGGCTGGTTTTATCGATGCACTGAGGCCGGATAAGTTTACCGGTGTGCACTTTAAGAGGTGGCAGTACAAGGCTGAGCTTTAGCTGACCATGATGAAAGTGTTCATATCAGTAAAGGCAAACCTGAAGGAACTATATCTGACGAGGATCAGAAGAAGTTCGAGGATGCCAATACTGTCTTTGTGGGATGTATTCTGAGCATTTTTGCTGACCGTCCGTGTGATGTGTTTATGCACATAAAAGACGGGAAGGAGCTCTGGGATGCACTGGATGCCAAGTTTGGTGCTGCAGATGCTGGCAGTGAACTGTATATCATGGAGAGCTTTCATGATTTTAAGATGACTAAGGACCTTCCTGTGGTTCAACAATCTCATGAGATACAGTGCATTGCCAAAGAGCTCAAACTCCTTAAGTCTACCTTACCCGACAAGTTTGTGGCGGGATGCATTATTGCTAAGTTGCCCCCTTCATGGAGGAACTTTGCCACAACTCTCAAACACAAGAGACAGGAGATATCAGTTGAAAATCTGATAGCGTCCCTTGATGTTGAGGAGAAGGCTCGGGCTAAGGACACTACTGAGAAAGGAGAGAGTCATGCTACTGCCAACTTTGTGCAGAAAGGCAAATCTGTAGGCAAGAACAAAGGGAACTTCAAACCCTCCTTTAACAAGCCTGTAAAGACTACAACCTTCAAGAAGAAGACGAACAGGGACAAGAGTGAACTGTCTTGTTACACTTGTGGAGAGCCCGACCACTTTTCCAAGAACTGTCCAAAACGCTCAGACCGCAGAGGGAAAAAGGCCAAGACTGTCAACGTCATGACCGCTAGCAATACTGATGGGTATGGTAATTTATTTACTGTTCTTTCAGTATTTCAATCACTGTGTTGGTGGCTTGATACAGGTGCTAATGTTCATGTGTGTGCTGACATCTCTATATTCACTTCTTATCAGGTCGCTCGGGATTCATCCGTCCTAATGGGGAATGGATCACATGCTTCTGTTCGTGGTGTTGGCACAGTGGATCTGAAGTTTACTTCCGGAAAGATTGTGCAGCTGAGGAACGTGCAGCATGTCCCTACTATGAACAAGAATCTCGTTAGTGGCTCCCTTCTTTGTAGAGATGGGTTTAAGGTTGTCTTAGAGTCCAATAAAGTCGTTGTTTCGAAACATGGACAATTTATTGGTAAAGGTTATGAGTTCGGAGGCTTGTCCCGGTTTTCACTTTCAGAGTTTTGTAATAAATCCGTGAATCATATCTGTGGTGGTGTTAATGATGATACCAGTGTTTGGCATTCTCGTTTATGTCATATTAATTTTGGTTTGATGTCTCGGATGTCCAGCATGAGTTTAATTCCGAATTTCACTATTGCCAAAGGTTCTAAGTGCCATAGTTGTGTGCAATGAAAGCAACCTCGAAAGCCTCACAAGGCTGCCGAGGAGAGAAACTTGGCACCTCTAGAACTCATACATTCTGATCTGCGAGATAAATGGTGTGTTGAAAAAAGGTGAAAAGAGATATTTCATGAAATTGATAGATGATGCTACTAAATTTTGCTATGTTTACTTGTTGCAAACTAAAGATGAGGCTTTAGACTACTTTAAAATCTATAAGGCTGAAGTTGAAAATCAACTAGAGAGAAAGATCAAGCGTCTTAGGTCGGATCGTGGTGGTGAGTATTTTCCTAAAATATTTGACGAATTCTGTCAGGAACACGAAATTATTCATCAGAGGACGCCTCCCTACTCGCCCCAATCAAACGGGGTTGCCGAGAGGAAAAACCGCACGCTAACTGACTTGGTGAATTCCATGTTAGCCACTGCTGGTTTATCAAAGGCATGGTGGGGGGAGGCTTTCACTAGTGCAGAGCCCCCCCTTTAACTCCGGTTGGTAGGGCCCTCTAACAGCGGTTCCCCAACCGCTGTTGAGGGTTCGGTGTTAGAGGAGGGGGGGCTTTAACACCGGTTCTTATACGAACCGGTGTTAAAGGGTGGCGCACGTGGGGATGCCGCAGGCCTCAGCCCCCCCTTTAACACCGGTTCGTATCTGGAACCGGTGTTAAAGGTTCTTCTGCCGCGGCAGAGATTTAGGCCGTTTTCCTGCCGCGGCAGAACTCTGCCGTGGCAGGAAAACGGCCTAAATCTCTGCCGCGGCAGACTTCTGCCTCTGCCCCGTTCTGGGCGTATTTCTGCGGGAGGGGGGGAGCGAGGGGGAATCGATCGGGAGCGGTATACACATAAATCGTCATCGGTACATACGAGTACATGAATAATTAAGCAACTATTATAATACACAAACATCGTCATCGGCACATACATCGTCATCGGCACATACATCGTCATCGTTCATTTTGGTGGATATCTAAAGAGTTCTCCGCCAGGCGTGACGACCTCATCAAGTATGAACCCCGCCAATTCCTCTTGAATGGCTCGTATGCGTTCAAATGGTAGGAGTTGGTCCCGCATCCGTTCGATCTGAATATATATGAAGAATGGGTCGACAATATATATATAAGAATAAAACTCAACACAATTGATGGTAATAAAATAATGTTGTGGACTTTGTTTACTTACTCTAAGTTGTTCTAGTGCGGCTTGGCCCGTCGCACATATCATGTTGCGAATGAACTCGCAAACATAGTACCCACATAAGTTATTGTCGTATCCCTGATGCGCGCACTTTACGAGAATAGAGAGTTCAATCAAAATAATAATCAATAAAGCATGATATAATGGAATTGGAAGCTAGCTAGTATTACTTACATTTTGGTCTACAAATTTTAGTTCTTCTGACCATTCACCCACGGCCCTGCCCGTGAACATTTTCCAAACCCTGTCCGACAAAGAAAATGGATAAATGAGTAATTAATTACTTATTGTCACGAAAGTTGCCGATCTAGTGCGATAATATGATTGAAATTACCTCTGGAGCATCTCTCTAAAGTCTGCCCATAGCTCTTTTTCTTTTCGTAACGAGTCCATGACAAGGAATTTTCCTGAGTCGGGTTGAATGACTAGCAGAATAAAGTGGAACCTACGCACGCATAACTCATCATCAGTTACACTTAACATCGAGTAAGCCGAAACATAATGTGTACAAGAGAGAGGGTAACATTACTCACGAGAAGTTGTAAGGCAATAGTATTTCCCTTTTGGTTTGTTGTCTCAGTAAAGACTTTAGCAAGTAATCTTCTGTTTGCCCGGGTTTGTCTCTTACCACTTCTTCATGAACTCTATTTGGGTCAACGAACCCAATGTCAAAAGGGCCTCCTTTCATGCATTCCATAACCTTTTTCCTGCATAATAGTATATACATATATGGTGAGCATATATATATACATGCAATTAATGAAGTGAATGAGATGAGATAAAAATTACAGAAATAGTACTTACACACAATAAAGGCTGATGGCAGATTTGTCGAGTTCCTTCTGATTGAATAGAAAATGCAAGTCTTGAATGTTGAAGTCGATCGCGTCGTCTCCGCACAAGAAAATCTGAACTCTTATATGCGCCGTGATCCATTCTTCTTTTCTCGTCTTGCAGAAATGAAGGTACCACTTGTGCAATTTTCGCATCTTTGTTGGTAGATTCTTGAGCTCCTCTTTCTTGACTAGATTCTTCCCATACTTCCATGGCTGTATGGGGTTGACATCGCATTTGGGCAAGTTGTCTCCCATGACGTTCAAGTATGCAATGTAAGTCATCCCCATCTCATTGGCCTTTCTTTGTAGCTCTGCCTCGTAATCATCTACGGGAGGAGCGTCCCGTTTGTCAAACATTTGGAGCAGGGCGCATGATTGGTTTTCCTGCTCTCCGAGCATGGGAACTGTTTTCTGGGGTGCCTCACGACTGCTACTTTCAGTCTCCCTACGGCGCCTTGCATCCGCCTTCAAAATCTGGCGCTTGTAGTCCGGCACAAGTGGGGTTTCAGGTTTCAAAAGATTTTTGTAAAACTTCTCCACCACCGCCGGATCTATTTTCTCCTTTGGCTCGGCCCGTCTAGGTGCAAAGAATTTCTTGACCTGTTCTCCCGAGATCCTATTGGTCTCCTCGTCGCTGCGATTCCACGGTAAAACCGGCAATGGCTTGGCGGAAGGCTGCGGGACGTAGTTTTTTGAACTCTTTGGCGTACGGTTTCCTGCGGATTTCTTTGTGGCAGTGCTACTGATGCTCCTCGTGGCAGTGCTTTTCCGCTTACGCTGAGGAGATGGCTGAAGCACCGGAGATGGCTGCCGCGCAGGAGATGGCTGACGGGCCGGAGATGGCTGCCGCGCAGGAGATGGCTGACGGGCCGGAGATGGCTGACGGGCCGGAGATGGCTGCCGCGCAAGAGATAGCTGAAGCGGCTCAGACTGCTGACGCTGCAGAGACGGCGGGGGTGCCAGTGACCTCCAATTTGGAAGCACAATGTGTTTCTTCTTCCAAAGAATGGTTGTTTTCACTGCAAATTTGAGTTGAGTTTCCCCTTCACCTGTAGCATGGTCAAGTTGTGCTTCCTCATATTCCTTCACAACCTCATCCACCCCGACAATAGCATAGCCATCTGGAATCGGTCGGCAGTGGTAAGTTCCACCAGCTACAGGAGGTAAGGCATAGCCGACAACCACCTTAATGGATAAGCCCATTAATCTCACATGCAGCTCAGCGTGTTCGCTCTCCGTGATCTCAACAACGGGGTATCGAGGACCCGTCATTTCAAGCGTGGGCTGCACGTTCTCCGTGGAAGCCACACTGCTTTTCCGCGCAGAGTCTGGGCCGCGGGCAGCTTCCAATGCAGGCTCTTCGTGCCGCTGAGATGAGCCGGTAGCTTGATGGCTCTATTGTGCATTCACTTGCGTCTGCAGCGCCGCAAGTGCATGTTCTATCTGTGTCATCCGCTCTGTACGCTCTTTTTCTTTTCTGCCGCGCCATCTGTAAGAGTTGCTCCAGTCGGCAAACCCATCCTTCCATGTCATACCCCCTGTGCCTCGTGCATGTCCAGGGTGTTCTTTTTTACCGATGGCGCGTGTGAGCTGGTCATTCTCTCTGTCGGGATGGAAGGTCCTGGCGGATGTTTCCTCGTATGCCGTGATGAGTTCAGTGACGGGTTTGGCAAGGATGGTTGGGAAGATACACAATCCTGTTTCTGGGTCCAACCTTGCCCCGATTCCGTATAACCAAGTCTTTGCACGTAGGTCCCACCCATCTGTATGGGGTGTGATCCCTCTTTCGCGCAGGGCCCTCTCAGCTTCCTCCCACTTAGGCCTCTGAGATATGTAGCCACCTGACCCCGTCCTCTGGTGATATTCCTTCTTCAGGGCATTAAGCGTATTGGTTTCTGACCTCTTTTTAGCTATAGCACTTTTTTATATGTCTCAAATTCGGGCCAGTGAGGTCTTATCTTCGCATAATATGCGTCTTCGAAATCTGGACTCTCGCCAGATTTGACAAATTTGTTCAATTTTGTCTTCCAGTTGCGGAAAGCCTCAGCCATCTTCTTTAGAGTCCACTCTTTGACCTTTTCCTTTATAACCGGGTTGTTTTCATCCTCCTCTGGCGGAAGGGTGAAATTTACCAACAATGAATTCCAAAGCGTTTCTTTGGATCTGTCATCGACAAAGGTACCGTCGCCCTTCTTTGGCTTATTCCAATTTTCAATTATGATTGGGATTTGGTCCCTAACAAGAACTCCAGCCCGACGTACAAATTTGTCTGCGGCCTTCTTGGGCTCCATCGGCCTGCCATCAACACGGACTGCTTCGATCGTGAACTTTGCACGATCTTTTAACCGCTGGCTCGCGCCTCGCTTGCTCTTTTTCGTAGAAGAAGATGGTTGCTGGCTGGTCGTTCCAGAGGGCTAAAAGAAGAAAGAAGCGTTAATTAATACATGTAGAAGAAGATTGTTGGTGGAAGTCAGCTGAGGCTTAATCAATGCATATACCTCGCCGGACTTTGTAACCATTAAATTGCGTTCACCGGAGTCTTCATCTTCTCCATGACTAGTACTTGAGCTGTCGTCATCATGTCCCTCCAAGTTCAGATATTGTGAGGTGTCCTCATCAATAATGTTCTCCATTATTTCTTCTTCTTCAAGGTTTCTACTAAGTGTATCCATAGTTTCTAAAACAATAATATTATCTAGAGTAAGAGTGTAAACATTCAAGTGGACTTGGATTCATACACAAATATACATATTATTCATACCAAAATACACAAATGAAATTAAAACCCTAAGGATGCTTGATCATTTTAAACGAGTTCCGAGGGGTCCAAACCCTAATTCGGAGAAATCCCGGATGCATATGAGAGGGGCTAGCTACAGTGGCTGACCGAAGGCTGGCGGCGTTGGAGAGCGACCTAGGGAGCGCGAGGTAGCGTGATGCGGCCTACCTAAAACGGGCGTTGTTCGAAATAGGAGGCCGAGGCAAACATTATAGCGACGGAAAACAACTTGGCAGAACAGATACAATGTGGAGGGGATGTCCCCAAGATAGGCCCCAGACCGAGGGGGGATGCCACATCGGAGCTCGCTCCGATATGGAGGACGACGAGGAGGGACAGGATGCGGGGGCGGACGAGGAATCGTGAAGAGCTGGAGATGAGGGGGAGAAAGAGGAGAAGGCTGCGGTCGTCCGCGCCCTGCAAGCGTCGGGGCGGTGCGACGCCCTCGCCCTTGGCATCGTACGATTCCTCGTCTACATCGTCCTCTCAGCTGTGGTCGAGTGAACGCTGGAATTTTAATTTTCTTCGACAAAATTGGCCCTACTTTTCTAATTGCATCGTCTTGGTCTGCCCCGGATGCCGACCTCCGGTGCCACGCTATCTGTAATTGCATCGTCTTGGTCTGCCCCGGATGCCGACCTCCGTCTTGCATCGTTTTGTTACTAGATGTACCAAGGAAATTCGTGTAATCGTGCTCATAGTTACCGAATAAATTTTCAAATAGTGATTAACATGGCTCCGTAACAAATTTGTGCTAGTTCTAAGTAACAAAGGTACTAGTACTATACAACACTGAAGCCACGGTTAGCCAATCTCACCGGACCGATGAATCACGAAGGGCGAGGGCGAGGGCGAGGGCGAGGACACGGCGCGCGCTCGGTGGCGGTGGCGGTCTTGGGCGGCGGTGGCGGTGGCGGTCTTGGGCGGTGGCGGTCCGACGGCGAGCGCGACGACGAGCGCGGCGGCTAGCTCCGACGCGGCGCGCGCTCGGTGGCGGTGGCGGTGGCGGTCTTCGGCGGTGGCGGTGGCGGTCCGACGGCGAGCGCGACGGCGAGCGTGGCGGCTAGCTCCGACGCGGCGCGCGCTCGGTGGCGGTGGCGGTCTTGGGCGGAGGTGGCGCTGGCGGTGGCGGTGGCGGTGGCGGTCTTCGGCGGTGGCGGTCTTCGGCGGTGGAGGTCCGACGGGAAAAATGGCGGGAAGAAAAATGGCGGGAAAAAATGGCGGGATGAACCTTTAGTCCCAGTTGGAGACACCAACCGGGACTAAAGATGAACCTTTAGTCCCGGTTGGAGACACCAACCGGGACAAAACACGAGTCAGCACTAATAATAGGGGTGAGTGCATGTCGACATTATGTCGTGCGGCGTGTACCTTGTCCCGGATTGTGCCACCAACCGGGACTAAAGATGAACCTTTAGTCCCGGTTGGTGACACCAACCGGGACTAAAGATGAGTCAATACTAATAATAGGGGTGAGTGTCGACATTATGTCGTGAGTGTCGACATTATGCCGAGCTGCTTGTACTATAAATAGGCATCCTTGTGAGTCCAGTCCTCCAACCAGTTTGAGGCATCTCCAAGATGGTTTTCGAGAGGAGGGACACCACTGCGGCCAGTTTCAGGGATATGCCGACGGAGCCCAGTCCTCCGGCATCTCCTTGAAACTGGTCATAGAGGCACTCCCTAATATGTGAAATTAGTTAGCTCCGAGGCGTATTGATCTAGTTAGAGAAGTTACAAGCTGCAAGATGGTTTTCGAGAGCAGGGACACCACTGCGGCCAGTTTCAGGGAGATGCCGACGGATCCCAGTCCTCCGGCATCTCCTAGAAACTGGTCATAGAGGCACTCTCTAATATGTGAAATTAGTTAGCTCCGAGGCGTATTGTTCGGATTTTTTTTGAATTTATTATGCCCGTTTTGAATTATCTGAATTTCTAACTATGGTCGAAAAGGTTTGAGATGTACCGGTTGGGAGATAGTACATGTAAGGTGGTCTAGTATTTTAGGAAAATGGGACGGTAGCATTCTGAAACGGCATTTTGGTGGTTACTTCACAAAAAGACCCGTTTTTTGCGCTCAGAAAATGGAAAAGGTCTTTTTCGTGCGACAAAAAGGAAAACTTCCTCCTGCAACATTGTTCTCCATACCAATGTCCACACACATGCATAATATGGGCACAACATCACAAAATATGCCGTGATCCAGCACATAACATCGGTCATTTGGACCGAAAGCCATGAAACCTCGAACATGATAGGTCATTTTGTGAAGGTTTTTTCGAAACATGATCAATATACCAAGTCTGGTATTTTTCCTTTCAACTATGTAACAAAATATGACACCACGCGAAGGATTTTCATTGTTCGGATTTTTTTTGAATTTATTATGCTCGTTTTGAATTATCTGAATTTCTAACTATGGTCGAACCGGTGTGCATGAAGATAGGGGACGAGCATCGTTAGAACTTGCATTGGATCTCTGAAGAAACCACATATTGCGAGTCTACAAATGATTTTTTCAAAAAATCACGGGCGATAGATCATGTACCTGTAGTACAAACCGGACCCACTTCCTACCGATTCGGCAGACATTTGTCCTTTTTACCCGGGATGGACGAAAAGGTTTGAGATGTACCGGTTGGGATATAGTACATGTAAGGTGGTCTAGTATTTTAGGAAAATGGGACGGTAGCATTCTGAAATGGCATTTTGGTGGTTACTTCACAAAAAGACCCGTTTTTTGCGCTCGGAAAATGGAAAAGGTCTTTTCCGTGCGACAAAAAGGAAAACTTCCTCCTGCAACATTGTTCTCCATACCAATATCCACACACATGCATAATATGGGCACAACATCACAAACTATGCCATGATCCAGCACATAACATCGGTCATTTGGACCGAAAGCCATGAAACCTCGAACATGATAGGTCATTTTGTGAAGGTTTTTTCGAAACATGATCAATATACCAAGTCTGGTATTTTTCCTTTAAACTATGTAACAAAATATGACACCACGCGAAGGATTTTCATTGTTCGGATTTTTTTTGAATTTATTATGCCCGTTTTGAATTATCTGAATTTCTAACTATGGTCGAACCGGTGTGCATGAAGATAGGGGACGAGCATCGTTAGAACTTGCATTGGACCTCTGAAGAAACCACATATTGCGAGTCTAAAAATGATTTTTTCAAAAAATCACGGGCGATAGATCATGTACCTGTAGTACAAACCGGACCACTTCCTACCGATTCGGCAGACATTTGTCCTTTTTACCCGGGATGGACGAAAAGGTTTGAGATGTACCGGTTGGGAGATAGTACATGTAAGGTGGTCTAGTATTTTAGGAAAATAGGACGGTAGCATTCTGAAACGGCATTTTGGTGGTTACTTCACAAAAAGACCCGTTTTTTGCGCTCGGAAAATGGAAAAGGTCTTTTCCGTGCGACAAAAAGGAAAATTTCCTCCTGCAACATTGTTCTCCATACCAATGTCCACACACATGCATAATATGGGCACAATATCACAAACTATGCCGTGATCCAGCACATAACATCGGTCATTTGGACCGAAAGCCATGAAACCTCGAACATGATAGGTCATTTTGTGAAGGTTTTTTCGAAACATGATCAATATACCAAGTCTGGTATTTTTCCTTTCAACTATGTAACAAAATATGACACCACGCGAAGGATTTTCATTATTCGGATTTTTTTTGAATTTATTATGCCCGTTTTGAATTATCTGAATTTCTAACTATGGTCGAACCGGTGTGCATGAAGATAGGGGACGAGCATCGTTAGAACTTGCATTGGACCTCTGAAGAAACCACATATTGCGAGTCTAAAAATGATTTTTTCAAAAAATCACGGGCGATAGATCATGTACCTGTAGTACAAACCGGATCCACTTCCTGCCGATTCGGCAGACATTTGTCCTTTTTACCCGGGATGGACGAAAAGGTTTGAGATGTACCGGTTGGGAGATAGTACATGTAAGGGTTCATCTTTAGTGTCGGTTGGAGAAACCAACCGCGACTGAAGGGATTGCATCAGAGTGGGGTGAGTGTCGACATTATGTTGTGCGGCTTGTACCTTGTCCCGGATGGTGTCACCAACCGGGACTAAAGATGAACCTTTAGTCCCGGTTGGTGATGGTGATACCAACCGGGACTAAAGATGAGTCAATACTAATAATAGGGGTGAATGTCGACATTATGTCGTGAGTGTCGACATTATGCCGAGCTGCTTGTACTATAAATAGGCATCCTTGTGAGTCCAGTCACCAGGACACCACTGCGGTCAAGCAAAAAATAATAGGGAGATGACCATTTATATATATAGTACATCAATGACACATGAAACTATAGTTGCTCACCTCGACCGAGACGGAAAGAGCAACAAGAAAGCTTATTTTGAGCTCTCGGGCATTTCACCGAACACCTCTAGTGCATATGAAAAAAACACAAACTAGCACTCTTCACACCCTCTTGCTAGGCTCCAAAATGTGAAAGAATGGAAGAGTGGGGTGTGTGTGGGCTGGGGTGGTGTCTTATATAGCCCCCCCTTTAACACCGGTGTTAAAGGGGGGGGGGCTTTCGCGGGTCAAATGACCAATGTTATGACCAATGTTAATACAAAATATGCGGCATTAAAATATGATTTGATCTAATAAAAATCATTTTTTAGATGCTTAATATTTCTTATGTTCAAAGTTTTAGGATTTAACAATTTATTTTTGTTTGAATTGAATAATCAAAATTTATATGTAAGTGCTTTAATTATTTTGAAAATTTTCATGTAAAGTAAATATAAAATGATTTACATGAATGGATAGAAATTATTTTTATGAAAATTATGATATATTATTCATATTTTTCTGAGTTGAAATGAAAAAGATATGAATTTTCTAAATTCATATCATATTTTTTGAATTAAAAATGCCCCTTTAATGCATGAAATAAATGCCCCACCTTTAACACCGATTCCAGACAGGAACCGGTGTTAAAGGGTGGGGCATTTATTTCGTTTCCCGCGCGCACCACCCAGCCCCCCTTTAACACCGGTTCCAGCCACGAACCGGTGTTAAAGGGGGGATCCTTTAATGCCGCAGGGGCCACGCTGGTACGGACGAACCGGTGTTAAAGCCCCTTTTCGGGATCAACAAAAGACCTCGTTTCCACTAGTGTTTGTTGACTTCATGTCATGTCCTGAATAGAGTTCGTTCCTAACGAGAATAAAGAAAAGACCCCTTATGAGGAGTGGGTTGGGAGAAAACCATCACTTTCGTATCTGCGCACTTGGGGGTGTTTGGCGAAGGTCAACATACCGATTCCCAAGAAACGCAAGCTCGGACCCAAGACCGTGGATTGTATCTTTCTAGGATATGCTCCACGGAGTGTAGGCTATAGATTTCTAGTGGTTAAATCTGAGGTACCTGATATGCATGTTGATACTATAATGGAATCTCGTGATGTAACAATCTTTGAGAATATTTTTCCTATGAAAGATATGCATATCATTGGTATGATTTCTTCTGAAATACTTCCTGAATCTAGTGCATCTATTGAGAATTCTGAACAACCACATGAGGAATTCCTTGAGAAGGATGACGATGAACCTCTCACGAGGAGTAAGAGACAGAGGGTTTCAAAATCCTTTGGCAATGATTTCATCGTGTACCCTGTGGATGATACTCCTAGATCCATTACTGAGGAATATGCATCCCCTGATGCAGATGATTGGAAAGAAGCTATCCAGAATGAGATGGACTCGATTCTTTCTAATGGAACTTGGGAATTATCAGAACGACCCTATGGTTGTAAACCTGTGGGATGTGTCGTGGTGGTGGCACAGCAGATGCCATGGGTAGGCTAAAGTATGGGGCCAATGGATGCTAGAGGGATCTGGGGAGGGAAGATGTAGTTGATTCTACACACAGAAGACTAACGTAAAGATCTTTATTTCTCCTTTCTTGGGCTACAAGTGCTCCTTGAGCTGTATACAAGAGGAGAAGAAGAACTTTACCAGCCTAACGGTACCAAATGAGTCGATGCCCTTCTCAGTGTCCAAGCCTCTCCTTATAAAGGGGAGCCTTGGCTCCTCTAGGGCTGACGTGGCAAGCATATTCGAAGAATATGCTTGTCCTAATATAGTAACTCGGCGGCCTCCTTTCCGTGTCGCCCTTCTAAAGACGGCAAGGTTCCAGAGAACCCCACCTGTGCGCCTCGGGCTTCAGGACTGTCACCTTCGTGACATCCTTCTGCCCTTCTGCCACTCTGTGCCTTGTCCTTTGTGCTTGGCTCTGCTCAGATTCTTCCTAGCATGTGACTTGGGTTTGACTATAGGCGTCTCCTTCTTCTGCAAGCTTCATGTTATTCGGCCCAGTCTCGCTTAACTCGGCTTGGCCTTCACTTGCATTTAGATTATTCGGGCTGATCCGGCCGACCTAAACTGTACGTCGGTCGGGTAACGTATTGCTCTTCTCATAAGTACCCTTCTTGTGCTTACCTCGGCCGACCTTTTCAGGACTCGGCCGATTTAGACAGTAACTCGGAGTTTGATGGGGAACTTCCTTCTGTCTTTCCCCGTCCTGACCCTATCCGGGGTCACCTCCCCAACATTAGTCCCCGAAGCTGGTATGGTCCTGCCTATAACCTAGGCCGGGCCATATCAGTTTCCCACTATTCATTTCTCCTTGTTTCCGAGTTACTTTTCCCTTATTCGAGGTATTCGCGCATCTTCCCGCGTACGCCTCGTCCTACGTGTTATACTCATCATTGTTTCTCTAATTTTTTGTTCCTCCACAGTGCCCACTGACAGGCTACAGTAATTATTGCGCCCGTCGCGTCGGCGCTGCAATGCCTCGCGTACCGTTTCTGTCAGGGATCCTGATCCTCTCTCGCGTCATGTGGTCGTTGGTGCGGTTCCACTTAGCGACGTGCGGTTATGCCACACACACGATCCACACAGTTAACGCCCGCACGCACGATCCCACTACCACTCAGACCGCATGGTTATAAATAGGGGCACGGGGCAAGGGGATTTACTTTCCCCCTCCGCTTACCGTTGCCCTTCTTCCTCCTCTCGCTTCTGCGCCTGTTCGTGCTCCTGCCGCCGTGCTCCCATCGGAGTCTTCGACGGCGAGGCCCCCATCGTTCTGCTCCGTCGACATCGTCCCCGTATACTTGCTCCGGCGCCGTTGCCGATGAGTTAATCTGGTCTCACCGCCTAGTTTATCCTCTAGACGCATCTGCCTCTCTTCAGATTTCCTGCGGCGGTTCCTTTTCCGTTCCGCCGCCGTTTTCGCCTAGGATCACGACGGGGCCTTGCAGTTCTAGGCTTTGCTCCGCCGCTAGTTCATCTTCCGTAGATTCTTCCGGCGACCTTATGTCGAGCTCCGTTAGCGGCGCGCTCATTGAGGATGACGATGCTGCGTCTGGGCCTGAGCGGGGCTCTTGGCAGGGTTTTTTCGTTACCCGCCGAGAGGTTGAGTGGCTGATTAGGACTCGCCGAATTCCTGCCGAGGTAGCTTGTCTCTTACCTGGCAGCGAATCCTCCCCTGTTCTTAACGAGGGTGAGTATGTCGTCTTTATGTCCCATTTTGCTCGCGGGTTTGGACTTCCCCTTAGCGATTTTTCTAGGGAATTCCTTGATTACTTCGGCCTGCAGCCGCATCATCTTCCAGCCAACGCCATCGCTTCTTTATCCGCTTTTATCTCGGCTTCGGAAGGATACTTCGGCCTCTGGCCGTCTGTGCACGTATGGTCTAAGTTCTTCCAGATCCGATCCAATGTCGTTCCAGACAAATCTCTTCAACCTTCCGAGAAATCGCTTACCTAGTGTGGGGCCGCGTCCATCACACCTCGGAGGAAATCCGAGTTTCCTCGCGTTGCTGGTCTAGAGTCATGCAAGAAATGGCATAAATCGTTCTTTTATGTCAAGAATTCTAGGAAAGAAGACAGGATTCAGCTTCCTGCTTTTTCCATTGGCCCCCCTTCCAAGAAGAACTGGACTTATAATCCGAGGAAAAGCCATGCTCTGGCCGAGGCCTTCGAGATTCGGCTGAAGGAACTGATCCGCTCCGGGCTACGTGGCGAGGATCTAATGACCACCTTCGTCAGCAGCTGGATCTGTCCCTTTCAGAAACGCACGCATAAGCTCTGTTATATGAGCGGTCCCCTTGATCCCAACCGAGTCTCAACGGTTGAGCTTGATAACTATCTTATCTTCAAGCGCGTCCGGGCTATCTTTAAGACGGAGATGCCGGAGGACTGGGCCTGGGGACTGAAGCCGTTCACCCGCGAGCATCCCCCTCCCAGGGTAAGTTTACGCAGTTGTGTTTTGCCTTTTGATCGCGTCTGTGATTTCTCTTGTTAATTTCTCTCTTTATTTTCCTGTAGAGGTTTGAGGAGCAGAAGACCGAGGACGCCGAGGTTTTTGGGCTAATGAGTTCAAAAAACTACAACTTCTATGTAATCGCTCAATTAGCTGGTTTGATAGCAATTCTGACAGGATGGGCCCACCATGGGTCATGACGTGACAGGCGGGGGACGGACGCATTGGAGGCCCGTTTAACTACCGTTAATGGTGAAGCTGGGACCCACCTGGCACCGACTAACCGCTCCATCCCTACCTCCACCTACCCCGATCGAACCGCCCCGTCGGCGATCCCCCTCGCCCGGCTCCCTTCCATCCTCAGGACCCCGTCCCCTTCCCAGCGCCTTCCACGCCCCGAGCCGCACCGGCCAACGCCGTCGAGCCCGTCGTGGCCCCTTCTCCTCCGTCGCTGCCCCAAGATCGCCTCTTTCGCGCGCATGCGCACCCCCGAGCTCCCGAGCATCTCCTCCTCCCGCGCCGCCCGGAGCCCCGCCGCACGTCCCCGGCGCCGCCTTGGACAACGGCCGCCGCTGCGCGACCTCCTCGCCTTCCCAGATTGAGCCCTGCCCCGCACGACCCAAGCGTCGCCCCTCCTCGCGTCTCCCCCACACCGCCGCCTGCGTCGTCACCTCAAGTCCTGCACCGCCCTCTTCCTTGCCTCGACCTACGGCCGTCGCCCCGCTGCTAGCACCTCCCCTTCCACCCCGATAGCGATCTCTCCCCGTCGTCCATCTCCTGCTGTCAGCAACCGCCAACCACCATCGACCCCTGCTTCTCCCTCTCCCGAGTATCCTGCAAAGCCGTCGGCCGCGCGCCATGGACGTCACCGCTAAGCTCCGCTTCTGGCCAGCGCCCGCCGCCCTCTGCTTCCGCCCTGCAGGCCCCTGCTCGCCTCCGTCCGCCGCCTCCCCCACGCCTCGTCTCCGGCCACGCATGAGTTTCTGCCATTCCGCTCCTTAACGACCAGGTGGGTCCCAGCTTCCCCCGTTAACGGTCCTCCAGATGCGTCCGTCCCCCGCCTGTCATGTCATGACCCACGGTGGGGCTGCCCTGTCAGAATTGCTATCAAATCAGCTAATTGAACGATTACACAGAAGTTATAATTTTTTGAAGTCATTAGTCCGAAAAATTGTAGTTTTTTGAAGCAAACCCGAAAAGTCGTAGTTTTTTGAAGCCCTAGCCCCAATTGTCGTAGCTTCTTGCATTTTTCTCCCTTTCTTCAACGGAACACCAAAGAAATTAACAGTTGACACCGGCGAGAATGGCCGGCTACAAAGGAAGAGCTAGCAGCTGGCCTGTCTCGGTCGGGGTTCACCGGGAAGATTTGACGGACAACCAGGATCCACTTGAATAATTCAAGTGTCCTCATCATCAGCACCATATATCGCAGAACACATGTCGGATTAAATCATCCAAGTCCAACACAGAAGAATTGGCGGCAGATTAGACTGACAGTGACTACGTTCCCCCAACTGTGCCACGAGAGAGAAGTCTCCAAATTGGCAAATTGCATGCACAAGACTACAACTTGGCTGACTAATAGCCATCCAAGTGTCGTCATCGATCAGCTCCTTTTGGAGAAGGGCCAAGCTAGCGATCTTCTCGCGTCAAGCAGCTAGCGTACCTTCGTGCTCTCTCCTGCGTGAGAGATGCCTAGCTACTTTTCGATCTGTAATAAGTTTATTAGTATAATTTTCTAGCAGAACAAAACATTTCGAGATGTTTTGCTGGAAAACCTGGTTTCATTTTGATAATGCAGCCGGGGGTTCAGCCCCCCTGTTCATTTTAGAAAAAAGTGTCGTCATAGCGCCATCCATCCATCGCCAGAAGCTTTGGCTGGCGGATTAGCCATCCAAAGTCGTTACCATTGGGTCACACAATGCCCCGTGCGGTTTGTTGCGTGTCACATTGCGAGGGATAAGTACACCACAGCGGCGTCAGTAGCTGGAGAGAGAGAGAGAGAGAGAGAGAGAGAGAGAGAGAGTCATGCCTACTCCTACCTCGTTCTGGCTGATCCTGGCGGCGAGCGCATGGCTGCAGACCATCAACGGCCCCAACGCCGACTTCCCCGTCTACTCGTCGCAGCTCAAGCAGGTCAAGGGCATCTCCCAGGTGCAGATCAACTTCCTCGGCTCCGCCTCCGACGCCGGGAAACTCTTCGGCTGGATCGCCGGGGTCGCGGCCCTCTACGTCCCTCTCTGGGCGGTCGCCTTCGTCGGCGCCGCCTCCGTGCTCGTGGGCTACGGCGTCCAGTTCCTGTTCCTGGAGAGACGCCGGCTGGCGTACTGGCACCTCTTCGCGCTCACCTCCCTCGCCGGCAACGGCATCTGTTGGATCAATACCGTCTGCTACCTTCCATTCGTCAACAACAACTTCCCCTCCGACAGCCGCGTCGCCGTCAGCCTCGCCACCAGCTACGTCGGCCTCAGCGCCAAGTTGTACACAAACATGGCCGAAACGCTCCAGGGGGGGCTCGGCTACTCCAAGGCCAAGATGTACCTGCTCCTTAATGCCGTCGTGCCGATGGTCGTCGCGCTTGTCGTGGTGCCGGTTCTCGTCGCTGTCCCGTCGCTCCAGGCGGCGGGCAGCACGACCGGGAGCGCCTGCAGGAGGACCGACGCCGGGTTCCTGGCCGTGTTCTTCATCACCCTGGCCACCGGCGCCTGCGCCCTCGTGGACGGCGTCGTCTCCAAGTCCCTCTGGCTCACGATCAGCCTCTACGTGATGCTCGCCGTCCCCATGCTGATCGCCGTGGCGCTCATGGTCCGGGAGATCAGCCTGGCCAAGAGCAGGGAGAACAGAGTGGACGACCTTGAGCTCTCCTCCGACGAGTCGGTGGTGATGGAGCTGGCGAGCAAGGAGGAGAAGGAGCAGGGCGTGGAGCTCGAACATGGACATGCAGGACGTCAAGGTGAGGAGGTCGGTGGTCTCCGGTTGCTTTGTAGGTCCGATTTCTGGCTCTACTTCTTCAGCTACATGTTCAGCGTCACGCTGGGTCTGGTCTTCCTGAACAACCTTGGACAGATCGCGGAGTCCCGCGGGCTCAGCGACCCGTCCACCCTGACACTGGTCTCCCTGTCCTCCTCCTTTGGATTCTTCGGCCGCCTCCTTCCAGCCTTCCTGGACTACTACACTGCAAAGTAAACTCTACTACTTCCTCTAACTCATATGAGTTGACTTTAATTTATCTAAATTTAAATAAATCTAAACACTATTTAATATATAGATTCATCCAAATTTTGATAAATCCAAGTCAAGTAATATGCATGGGTTGGAGGGAATATATATTTTTGAATGGTGCAATCTTTGTTTTTACTTGGTCGAAACTAACTAGGGGATGTTTTGACTTTTGACATGAGAGTAGGAGTGGCTACTCGATATCGAGGACAGCGTTCATGGCTTGGCTGATGGCCCCGATCGCTGGTGCGTTCTTCCTGCTACTGCACCCGCTGGACATGCTTCTGTACATGAGCACGGCTGTGATCGGGACATGCACGGGCGCCATCACCTCGGTGGCCGTGTCGGCAACCAGCGAGTTGTTTGGCACCAGGAACTTCAGCGTGAACCACAGCGTGCTGGTGGCCAACATCCCTGTCGGCTCGCTCTGTTTCGGCTACCTCGCCGCTGTCCTTTACCAGAGGGAGGCGCGCGGGAGTAGCAACCGCTGCGACGGCGCCGCCTGCTACCGGAACACCTTCCTCCTCTGGGGCATCACGTGCGCCGTCGGGACGGGACTGTGCGCCGCCCTGTACGCACGCTCCGGCGTCAACAGGCACCTGTCGTCTGCCCACGTCGACATCAATAATAAAGGACAAGACGTTGTTTCGGGCGCAGGATCCACTATGGTATAGGCGCCACATGACATGATATCAATAAGAAAAGGGAGTGTCTAGATTTCAGGCGCCCGAGAATTAGTTATGTCTAAATCGCTGATGTCATCTTAATATTTGTGCTAATTTTCAGTTGCAACTCATAAGATTTGTACTAGTTCTCAATTACAACCTAGTTGCAACTCATTAAATTCTCAGTTACACCCAAGTTGCAACTCATGTGTAGCACGAATGACGAGGTAAATCAAATGGTGAAAGAGGCGACTAAGACTTAAAGAAGTTCTCATACGCCTGAGAACTAGCAAATCCGATAAGAAAAATATTTATTTACAGCTAGGTAAGGTGATGTATAGCTGTAGCATGCATTTTCCATATTATAAATCTACCACTCCAAAAGGTCACAGTCGTCTATATGCTAGCTGCGTTGACCCCGTGCATTTTCAGATGAAAAGTTGGTACGACGTAGCACTTTTCTAATCACATCTGGCTGTAGGGACCATACATATACCCCCGCAACATTGACCATATTTAGCTGCTCTCTTTTAAGACCATATTGTTACGCTGGATGAAATTAATAATCTATTGGGGTCGATGTTGCTTTGGTACTAGTTCCCCTGGCAGCGTGTTTGTTGTTAGTAGCTCTCCTTTAGGCCGACTAGCTAGATACTGTAGATGCTGTGAATAGCTCAGTTCAGTACTATTACTCCTCGCATTGCACCCACCCTGTAGTCCTCAGATTCCTGAAATAATTCAAAGTGCATCATCTCACGTACGGTCATCAAGCCAACGTTTTACCGGCTCCGTAGTAGTAGCCTAATAAAAAGACAAGGATGCATGCATCTTTCTGTCGTGGTCTGGTCTGGGGAAATAGGAGACGTGATCCAGGGTTGAACCGCGATGAGCCACATGTACGTAGTTTAATGAAGACTGTTTCTAGTACCTTTGGATGCTTACGCCATGAATGACGCACTAATTGACGCGTCGCTATGCCACCACGGATTCAGAAAGAAGAAGATATATCCCGGCTAATGGCATGTTCATTGGTCTAGACAGCTACAGTCTCTACTACATCTCCACATCACATGCAGACTCTTATGTAGACGGTGTATACAACAAGGCCGTCTGTTTAGGTGTCTAAACAAGAAACTGTCAATTGAATGAACGGTTGCGTTCCTGCTGGGATCTATGGCGCTCTGATGGAAAAAATCTGCTAATTATAGATACCCTACTACGCTTATAACAGAAAAAATGAAAATCTATAGGGAGCGATTGATTTTCAAGCAATAATGCTACATCTACGAACTGCACTTACAGACTAGACTTACGGACACGTTGTGGCATCATTTGGTTGGCATGTACTCCGGTGGTTGCTCCGGAAATTTCTCTCGCGATGCATGGCTGCGTGCCAAGTCAGTCCGTAAGTCACCGTCCGTAACAATTCATTCGTAGACGTAGCATTATTGATTTTCAAGGATACCGACCGTCCGTAGAACTACAAACAAGCTTATTCTCTCTCCTCGTTCAACCGTTTCCACGTCAGAAAAAATCCAACGTGGCACCCGTCACTAGTGGAAACAACCCCATGTGTCCCGGTTGGTAAGGGGCTTTAGTCCCGGTTCTCCAACCGGGACGGGGCAATCAGGACTAAAGTCCCAACATTTAGTCCCGGTTGCCCCACCAACCGGGACAAAAAGGCGTACACGTGACCGCGGCAGAGGATGAGGGGGAGGAGCAACCGTCCCGGTTCGTAACACAAACCAGGACAAATAACCCTCTGCCGCGGCAGAGATTTGACACATTTCTCTGCCGCGGCAGAGAATTCATTTTGGCAACTTTTGTTGCCGCGGCAGCATTTTGGCCACTTTTTGTGCCGCGGCAGAGAATTCATTTATGTTGTTTTATTATTTATTTAGTGTTTTGCACTCATCAATGAAGGAACCATTATATTACACAAGATCATCATGACAATATAGATCCAACTGTCGAACATATTACATTCGATACACGGATCAAGTTCATGCACTACATACAAAATAAGCTTTTTGTACAATCCCTATTGTTTATACACACCCGAATAGTATTCTCCTTTTGGGTTTAGGACTTCTGCATCCAAGAATCCCGCCAATTCCTCCTGAATTGCTCGTACGCGATCCTTTGGCAGAAGACCGTCCCGTAGACGTTCGATCTGATTTAAAAAAGGAGTCAACCTATATAAATGAAACTAAACACAATTTGATGGTAATTAAAAACTATATAAATTGTTTACGTACGTGGAGTTGCTCTAAATTTCTGCCCTTCTCACAGCACGTCTGACGGATGAACTCGCAAACATAGTATCCACATAAATTGTTCCCTGGTCCCTGCATCAGGCACTTTACGAGAACAGAGTTCAATCAAAAAAATAATCAAGCATGATAATAACGGTATCAAAACTAGAATCAAAGAGATGCGCGGATATAGCTAGTGGTGCTTACATCTAGTGGTTAAAATGTAAGCTCCTCTTTCCAAACACCCCTAGCCTTGTTGGTGAAGCGTTTTCAATCGCTGCCCGGCGAAGAAGACGAATAAAAGAAGATATTAATTACTTGATATCATAAAATTCACGAACGTTGCCGATACAGTGTCGTAATGATTAGAATTACCGCTGGAGAAGCATCTGCATGTCCTTCCACTGTTCAAGGGGTTTATGTTTCGAGTCCATGACTAGTACACGCCCTTTGTCAAATTGAATGATTAACAAAATATAGTGGAAGCTGCGCATGCATAACTAATCAATTATATACTTAACATTGAGTAAGAGAAATAGAAAGTGTATACAAGACAATAACACTCACTCGAAGTTGTAAGGTAATAGTATTTCCCTTCTGGTTTCTTGAAATCTTAACGTGTGTACGATATTATCCTCTGTATCCTGGGGGTTTGTTTTGAGATTAGCTTGATGAACCCAATATGGGTCAATAAACCCAATGTCATAGATTTGTCCTCTGCTGCATTCGAGAATCTTCATTCTGCATATTATAGTATGATTATATACATGCAATAAACGAGGTGAGATAGCTAGAGACTAAATTAATTACAGAATTAGTACTTACAGACAATAGGCACCGATGATCGATTTGTCCAAGGCTTCTTGATTGAATAATTGAAATAGTTCATCAAATTCAATGGATATCATGTCATCTATTTCTTTCCCATAATGCTTTTTGTAACCCTCAACACTATCCAGTTAGCCCCGGCCTTTGTGGCATGCATATACCAGTTATGCAATCTTCGCATTTTTGTTGGAAGATTATTTACCTCCTCAGGTTTGACGAGAGGTTTGCCGTACCGGTATTTGTATGCTACTTCACACACGGGGAGGTACTCTAACTGGGATAAGTACTGGGCAATACTCATACCTTGAGTAGCGGCAGCTTCTCCGTATTGTGCAACTACCTCTGGATCATACTGCTCTTCGGCCGCATATTTTCTCGACCCCACATTGGTATGGGAAATCACCTTGAGAGGCGCGGAAGATTGTTTTGCTTGTTCTCCGAGCTGGGCAACAGATTTATCGCTTGCATTAGTACTGCTCTTCGAGGCTTGTTGTGCCGCATGTGACTTGAGAATAGAACGTTCATAGTCTGATGACACCTTTGGCTCGGGTTGATGAAGAGTCTTTAGAATTTTGAACACTCGGGCTTTTTCTTCTTTGGTGCTGGGGAACTCTGGCTCTTTTGGCCGCCTCAGCTTAGCGAAAAACGTTATCGTTTCTGCATCAACGATAGTCTTAGTCTCCTCTTCAGTACAGTCATAAGCTCTCTTGGGAGGAACCTTTGGTACTTTTGGAAGAGACTCTTGTTTATGTTTCGGCGATCGCTTACCACGACGCAGAGTAGCGGTGGTACGCTTACACTTTTTATCCTGAGGCGCCGGCGATGGCTGTCGCGGTGATGGCTGTGCCGGAGATTGGTGAGGCGACGGAGACGGGTGAGGCGATGGAGCCGGGTGAGGCGACGAAGACGGCTGCCGCGGCGGTGACGACCTCGCTGGAGACGGGTGAGGCAACGACGAAGATGGCCTTGGCGTGTGATTTGGAAGCACGATACATTCCTTTGGCCATAGAATGGTGACGTTTGTTGCTTCTCCCAGTTCAGTCACATACCCTTCACTTGCAGGGTAGTCAAGCTTCAAAACTTCAAAGGTGGGCATGATTTCATCCACCCCGACAATAGCGTAGCCTCGTGGAACTGGACGACAGTGGTAAGTAGGTGTGGGTCCAATTGGTAAGGCATAGCTGACCGCCACCTTCATTGATATGTTCACAACTTTGACATGTAGCTCGCAATGTGTCATCTGTGTGATATCATCCACTGGGTAGCCAACAGGAGCCATCGTCGGTGCACCATTATCATCGTCATTGTCATCACCCGGGACCTTGGTGGAAGTAACACTGCTTTTTCGATTATTCGATAGGCCGGTAGCATCGAATGCAGGTTCTACCACCATGTGCCGCTGAGATGGGCCGGTAGTACTTTGCTCTTTAAGTGCGTTAATTTCATCTTGTTGTTGCTTTATTCGTTCTTCAATTATACGCATTCGCTCTTTCTGAATATCGGCTTCAACTTCCGCCTTGTCCTTTCTCCTCTTATGGCTTCTATCAGGATATTTATTGGTCTCTTCGGGAAACCCAGTCCTCCATGGTTGGGAGCCGCTTGTGCCTCGTGTTCGTCCATCATGTTCCTTATTTCCAAGGGCGAGTGTCAGCTCATCATTCTCTCTATCGGGAATGAAGTCCCCATCTTTAACAGCCTTTACTGCTTTTATCATATTCTCGATTGGCAAGGGGTCTTCTTTATGTTGTATGTTATATATACACTTCCCTTCCGAGTCCAACGTGCCCCCATGCCCGTAAAACCAATTCCTTGCACGTTCGATCCAATCATCTGTCTCTGGGATGATCTTTTTAGCACGCAGTTCATTCTCAAGTTTCTTCCACTTAGGAATGCCAGCCCTGTAGCCACCTTGCCCCATAGTATGGTGATACTTCTTGTTAGCAGCATTCAGCTTATTTGTTGCAGACATTTTCTTAGCTTTTTCTGATGTCTTGTAATTCACAAACTCAGCCTAGAATGGTTTTATCTTCTCAAACTGAATCTTCTTGAAATCCGGAGTCTTCTCTTTCAGGACATAGTCAAGGTGCAATCTTTTCTTCCAGTTGGTGAAACACTGGGCCATCTTCTTCATAGCCCACTCCCTGACCTTAGCCTCCATAGCTCTCCCATGTTCTAAGGCGTCCTCAAATGGATCCTCCGCATTTGGATCCAGCTCTATATTCGGTAGTTTGAAATTAAGCATGAGCCTCTTCCACAGTAAATCTTTGGCCATGTTAGGGACAAATAAACATGTTCCCTCTTCTTCCGCATTAGCAGGCCTATTCCAATTTCGAATGGTGATCGGGATTAAGTCCCTAACGATTACTCCACATTGTGCCACAAATTTGTTTGCGACAACTTCGGGAGTCGTCGGTTTGCCGTCTTCACCGATATCGTAGATCCTGAACCTCTCATGGTCTTCCAACTTTTTGGTTGGGCCTCGTCCGATCTTTTCAGTAGATTTCTTCGATCCAGAGGGCTAAAAGAAGAAAGATCTTCGTTACTATTTCTATGTAGATAGCAGATGATTAATTAATGAATTAATTATATTACATGCACCTCGCCGGAGCGTTCGTCTTCTCGATCACACAAGGCATCGCCTTCTCCCTCACGGAAGGCATCACCTTCAACCTCAAACAAGTCGTCTCTTCTGTCAAAAAGAGGATCACCCTCACCGGAGTTGTTTAGAAACGTCGATACATCTAAATTTTCTTCCTCGCGGATCACACCTTGGATCAACTCTTCCTTTTCTTCGTCTCTGTTGTGTGGGTCCATATTTTCTGCATAGGTGGAAAACCGGATAAGTCAAAGCGGCTAAGGGAGAATGTTAGGTACGGTGTTGAGAGATATAAACCCTAATTCGGAGAAACCCTAATATATACATACACAATAATAAAAATGAATTTACAATATCAGAAACCCTAATTGGGAGAAACCATCGGGCTCGGATCCTATCACGAAGAACCAATACCGGAAAGAAAGGCGGCAATCAATCAACCCTCGGGTTCGGGATGCCCTGGCGAGGACACACCGGCTAACCCTAGGTGCAACATCGATTCAACTGGGGTCTATGACAACTAATATCATGGCTAAGCATCTACAATATGATGGCTATCAAGAAATCTTCGATCTTTTATGGTGTTGACCTCGGTATTTGATCTCAATCTCGTATTCTACCGCGAAGAACCGAACGCCAGAAAGAGAGGGGAACAATCAACACATGGCATCGATGCAATGATCAAACAAGGATGATGATATGATAAGTTAATTTGTATTGAAAAGTAACCCTAAGACATGCTCGGCAATTTACACGGGGTTCCGAGGGGTGAAAACCTTAACTCGGCGAAACTCCGGAGTATATGAGAGGGGTTGATTTTGTTTTCTAATTAAACCTGTCTTGAAAGTTGTTGAACAATGTATGATTATAGGTTAAATAGTTAGATCTCATTTTTTTGAACATTTTGATATATTATTTGTATTTTTCTGAGTTATAAATAATTAATTATTGAATTTACAATATTATATCAATTTCTGAATTTAATTAAACCATTCTGAATTTAAACAAAACAGAAAACATTTTTACACCGAGGCCACTTCTAGCCACAGTGGCTGACAGAGGGGCCCGTGGCCACCGCAGCCTCCACGCAGGCAGGTGGGACCTGGACCAGGGCTTGACGGGTGGACCTGGACCAGGCCACTGCTAACCTGCACTGCAGAGGCACCTAGCCTCTGAGGCTGGCAGGTGGGACCGGGGCCACGCGGGCACCACGTCACCACGACGGGCGGCAGTGCTGCTCACTATGCGCGGCGGCGACGCGTCGGGAGGGTGGTGCTCCGGCGATTCCAGAGGGGTAAGGGGATCATAGACTATTACGAGAGGTTGCGGTGGTCGAGGTGGGCTCAATGGTGGTCGTGGTTGAGGAAGGGGTGCTCATGTTCGTCCTAGATTCCTCGTCGGAGTTGCGCTTGCGGGCGGCGCTTGCAGACAAAGACGATGTCGAGTATCTGGGGCTCGAGCAATCAAAACAGGGCATCAATGGGGTGCACTAGGTCCTGTATGAGACCTTGGTGGCCAAAGTAGGGCGGAGGAAGGATAGGTCTCACCGGAATTTGTCGACAAACAGGGACAGCAGTAGGATGGTGTCGATGGCGACGATTGCAGATGCCCCTCTTCGATTCCTTTTGCGGGGAGATAGAGGGCAACGAGGCGGAGCTCGTGGCAGGGTCAGCAAGGCGGCGAAGCTCGGGCAGCCTGCCGGCGTCGTGGGGCGACGTCTCCTGTGCGCGCGTTGATGAAGCAGAGAAGTGAGATGAGGAAGAAGAAGAGGAGGCGCGCAGTTATAAACGAAGGGCCTTTTGTCCTGGTTGTTGGAACCAATCGGGACTAAAGGGTCAAACGTGCCGGTTGGAGCCACCAACCGGGACATATACTCCACCTTTTTTTCATCAGCCCAAGGGGCGCGCGCAGGGGTCTTTAGTCCCAGTTGGTGGCTCAAACCGGGACGTATGACCCTGTTTTCAAAAAAATTCAGGAATTTTCTCTCTGTTCCTGCCTTATTTTTTATTTTGGGGTTTAAATTTGTAATGTTTTTTAAATGATAATTACTTTGCAATTTAGAAAAACTTGAAACATAAAAAGTGTTTGAATTTGAATAAATTATTTAAAACCATTTTCTGTTTTTAAAAATAATTAATGTAACCCTTTAAACTATGAACTATTTAAAATTAAAAATGAATTAACTTATATTTTTTGAATATTAATTTGGAATTTAGAAAAACTTTAAACATAAAAAGTGTTTGGATTTGAATAACTAATTCAAAACCATTTTCTGTTTTTAAAAATAGTTAATGTAACCATTTAAAATTAAAAATGAATTAACTTATATTTTTTGAATATTAATTTGGAATTTAGAATAACTTTAAACATAAAAAGTGTTTGAATTTTAATAAATAATTCAAAACCATTTTCTGTTTTTAAAAATAATTAATGTAACCATATAAACTATGAACCATTTAAAATTAAAAATGAATTAACTTATATTTTTTGAATATTAATTTGGAATTTAGAAAAACTTTAAACATAAAAAGTGTTTGGATTTGAATAACTAATTAAAAACCATTTTCTATTTTTAAAATTAATTAATGTAACTATTTAAAATTAAAAATGAATTAACTTATATTTTTTGAATATTAATTTGGAATTTAGAAAAACTTTAAACATAAAAAGTGTTTGAATTTGAATAAATAATTCAAAACCATTTTCTATTTTTAAAAATAATTTATGTAATTATTTAAACTATGAACCATTTAAAATTAAAAATGAATTAACTTATATTTTTTATATATTAATTTTGATTTATAAAAACTTTAAACATAAAAAGTGTTTGGATTTGAATAACTAATTCAAAACCATTTTATGTTTTTAAAAATAACTTGTCAACACCCAGATTTTTAATCCCGGATGCCTGTTATGCCATACATCGCAATCCCAGGATTACCATTTTTGCGAGACATAACAGAATTGGACACCACAGTACATCATCCATTACAAACCATACATAAGGTCTTACACAAATAAGGATCTCATGATCCAGTTCTTAATACAAATCAAGCAGCGGAAATACGTAATAATAAAGGTAGCATATGCGAAGCTCCATCTTCGGGGTCATAGGCAATGCTGACGATGGGAGATGATCCTAGTTGTCGTAACCTTCCTGGGGTCCATCATCCTGGTACTCTTCTTCATAGTCTGGCCACGGGAATAGCCAGGGACAAAGCCATGAGTACTCTTTAAGTACACGCAAACTAATACTAACAAGTGAAGGGTTTTTTTGTAATAGGACACTAAGCTCTAGGGTTGTTTTACAAAAGGCCAGATTTACCTCTACTAAGTTCAGAAGCAAAGAATGCTAGTTGAAAAATTTTATAACACCTAAATGGGAACTTGAATTTCACATCACAACCCTGTTGTGGTCAAGTCAAATTCTCAATTCATTTCACAAGTCATTTTGAAAACATCTGATGGGGGAACAATATGGCCACTCCAACTGTCCATAACCATGGACGCGGCTATTCGAATAGTTTGACACTCTGCAGAGATTGTACACTTTCACCACAACATTCGATACATCCGTCAGGAACAAATCCTGAATTCACCATACTCAGTATGCGGATAATCAATCCTAACCTTTCAATTACACGCCCTAGTATAGGCGTCTCTCCTGTGAGTTTGGCCTCCCAACCATGACCAACTGTCATCTTGGGTACTGCACAGGTGGACAATCTTCACAAGGTAGCCTCAGCTCAGACCTTGGCCGTGAGGGAACCCATACTAAAGTATATAAGTTTCCAGTCAAGCCCTACCCAAATTTTCGGGTATTGTGGTTGTACGGTAAAATTGGAATGGTATCGCATCCAGACAACCATCAGTTTTATAAAGGGATAAGGCTCATGCCTTAACATTTTCATCACCAAAATCATATGGTGTTCGGAAACACATGTCAAAACATCTCAGTAGAATGATCCATCATTCCAAGGTTTTCATAACCATTTCCCACCAAGTATTCCCATCTAAAGTTGATCAAGTTTTATGCTTAGCACTAGCATCTACAAGTGGGTGTGAGTACTAATGAGGGGTGGTAAACAAGTGGAGTTTCAACTAAGTACCATCTCATGCCTTAGGATGACATCAAGATTTTCTAGCTTAGGCCAAATTTAATGCTCTTTATGCAACCTTCAATTATCTTCCTAGAATCTACAAATCACTTAAGTAAACTTTAAGAACAAGCTTTGAGAAAGAAATCAAGTAGAAAGCTTGCAAGTAAAACTAGGATTGGGTTATCAAGTGGGTATGATCACATATGCTTAAGGCATATGGTTGGCATGGTAACAAGCAAGTATTAGCTTGCATAAGTAAGGTATCTTGCAAGTGTTAGCTTGCTCAATCAACTAGTAGTATTAGGCTTGCCTTGTGCAGAGCAGTGGTTGAAGTTCTCCTCGGCTTTTTCCTCGTAGTATCCTCCTTCCTCCTCGTATCCTTGGTCGGTACTAGCGTCTATAAATAAATACGAGGTACACAATCACCAAACAATACTTAACTACTTGCAATCATCACAGAAAGGGGTTCTATAGATGATCTAACATCATCACTAACGTTACAAGATTAAAGCATTTGTCTTATTTATTTTATTTTTAGAAAAGTAATTTCTACTCATTGAAAAACTACTTAAGATTTAATATTCTCCAACTCAAACATGGGATCATGTTGACACATGTCATCGCCACATATTTCAGTATATGAGAATGTGATTTAAATTGGTGTCACAATTTAATAAGGTTTAATCTTTTATTTTAAATAAATAAAGTGGCTAGAAATGTCTATATGGCATTCTTTTATTACTTGGACATTATTTCTGTAAGTAAACCCATACATTTTTATATATTTTGAAAGGTATGATCAAATGTGATTTTTTAGAGTTGGAAACAACTCAAAAGCTATCATGGTTGAAATTTGAAAAATGTTTGAATGTAGAAAAGCTTCTCATTTGATATTTTACCAAGGTTGAGCTATATATCCAAATGATTTGAATCCAACGGGCTTGGATTAAGCATTTCAAAACCTTTCTAACAAAATTGGTTTTATTCAATTTGGTTCACTGAATCGAGCTGGGTTGATTTTTGAAACTAGGTACAAAACTGAGTTTGAATATATATAGAAAAAGCTAAATTCAAACGAGTGGGCTGCGCGGGAAGGGTTATTGGGCCGGCCCAGTGTCACTCCGCGGTGCGGGGCGCAACTGACGGGGGGGTCTACTGGCCAGTGACTCTTTAAACGCGAAGCGGTACGGGGCGATGGGGTGCGTTGGATTAGAATGAATATCGACGGCTGAGGGTCGTCGTCGATGATGAACAAGTCATCGGTGAGCTCGAACCCTAGCGGCTCAGTGGGGGTGCATAGGGGGCATACCGGGGCTCTAGTGACGACGGCGAGGCGGGCAAACGACGAAGTCGACGACGGCGAACTCAGGGATGGTCACGACAGCTTCGGGGATGGACGAAAGCAACGACTCCCTTCTTCTCCAGAGGCGGCATGCTCCGCCGCAATTCCGGCGATGCTCTGCTCGCTTGCTCCGGCTAAGGGGTGGAACGGTCAGTGAGGTGAGCGGAGTGAGATGGTGTGATGAAATCGAGCAGGGGTGGCCTCCTTTTATAGGTTTGACGGCGAGACCGAGAGGGACGGGCAGGCGACAGTGGTGACACGTCTACGGGATGCTAGAGGCATGGCCGAGCATGGCGATCGATCGGTGGTCTCATGGCGATGCTCTAAGGTTTAAATGCGCTTGTAGGGGCGGTGGCAAACGGTCGGGAATCCACGGTGCTCTGCGAGGCAGAGGCGGCGAACTCTGCGGCGAGCGGTGGCTACGGGGTACGGGCGGTGAAATGGGCATGTCTGGCGGTCTCCTGGGACGGTGGGGTGCATGCTGGCGGGCGGCGATGGATCGAGGTGGTCAGGTGGCGTGGGAACGACGCGTGCTCTGCGGCGCGGGTCGGCATGGTCGACAGTGGCACGGGCGCGGCGTTCCTGGCGGTTCTAGGCGCTGTCTTCGAGCTAGGGCTGGTCAAGAGGGGGCGGTGAGGTATGGGCTACCTCCTAGACAAGGTTGGCACGGCTAGTTCTTCTCCTAGCTTGCTGTCCACACTGGGTGACATGGGTGCTCTCGTCCTGTTCACCATTGATGACATTGGCGAGTTTACAGTGGTGCTAGAGCTTAGTTAAGGTTGCTAGATGATCTACTAAGGCTAGTGTAACCAGAGAGGGAACAAGTTAGGCCCAAAACACTGCTCAACATGGTGTTTTGATTTTGTTTGATTTGCATCTGCAACCTGTTTGTTGAAATGGCCGCAAGAACTTTAGTTTTGAATTTTGAAAAGATTTTTGGTGGGTGTGCTAGGCATGTGTTGAGGATTCTGTGGATGCTTGGGTTTTGAAAATTGAGCTTGTTTGAGTGGTTTTTGAAATTGTGGGATCTTCCCATATGAAATAGATTCAATTTTAAGCTGTCATTTAAACTATGCATTCAAATGTTTTTGGATGATCACAATGTTGGAGATATGCCCAAGAGGCAATAATAAAGTGGTTATTATCATATCTTCATACTTATGATAAATGTTTACATACCATGCTATAATTGTATTAACAGCAAACATTAATACTTGTGTGATTTGTAAACATAAAAGAGTCCCTAGTAAAGCCTCTTGTTAAACTAGCTTGTTGGTTAATATATGATCATGGTTTCCTGATCATGAACATAGAGATGTTATTAACAACATGGTCATATCATTAGGAGAATGATGTGATGGATATACTCCTATATTTAAGCGTAGCATAAAGATCAAGTCATTTAATATAGTTCATTTGCTATATGCTTTCTGATACATAGTAACCTAATTCCTTTGACCATGAGATCATGCTAATCACCATCACTGGAAGGATGCTTTGATGCCATCAAACACCACACCGTAACTGGGTGGTTATAAAGGTGGCATCGAGTGTTCGGAAAGTATGTGTTGAGGCACATGGATCAAGAGTGGGATTTGTCCATCCATATGACGGATAGATATACTCTGGGCCCTATCGGTGGAATGTCATCCAATTAGCTTGCAAGCATGTGACTGGCTCACAAGGGATCACATATCATGGGAACGATAAAAGAGTACTTATCGGTAACGAGATTGAACTAGGTATGCAGAGATACCGACGATCAAAACCTCGGATAAGTAAACTATCGTGAGACAAAGGGAAATTGGTATCGTATGTAAGTGGTTCATTCGATCGCAAAGTAATCGTAGAAATATGTGTGAGCCATATGAATTTCCAGATTCCTCTATTGATTATTGATCGGAGAAGTGTCTCGATCATGTCCGCATAATTCACGAACCGTAGGGAGACACACTTAAGGATTCGATGTTGTTGAGTAGTTATGGAATGATGAGTGAGAGACCAAATGTTGTTCGGAGTCTCGGATGGGATCCAGGATATCACGAGGAGATCCGGAATGGTCCGGAGAATAATATTCATAGAAGGTTCCGGAATGTCCGACACTCCGAAGGGGAAGGGTACATGAATGTGTTATACCAAGTTGGAATGATTGCATCATGTACTAAGTGTCATCAAAATAGAGGATTTAATCAAATCCTTGTTTGAAAAGTCAAACGCCAATTTGAAAGTCAAACGGCTATTTTTGGGAAGTGGAGAGGGAGGTGGAAACCGAGTTGGGGAGGAGTCCCTCCTCCACCGCCGGCCCACTTGGGATCCGAGTTAGGGAGGGATTCCCCTCCCCTTGGCCGGCGCCTCCCTCCTATAAGAGGAGGGGCAGGGCTCCCCTCCTAGCACACAAGATGGCCCCCTCTAAACCTAACCCTAGCCGCCGCCGCCCACCATAGCCGCCGCCTAGGGTTTCTCCCCTAGCCGCCGACTTGGGCACCTCCAAGCCCTAGCCGCCGGCCCTAGCACCCCCTCCTTGGTGTGTCTAAACCCTAGAACACCAAGGGCTCTCTCATAGTCCACCATACTCGCTCCGGCTTAAGGCGAAGCCCTGCGAGATCTCCCCTCTACTTCCGGTACCACGCCGTCGTGCTGCCGGAATCACAAGGAGAGTGCTACAACCTCCGCTGCCTGCTGGAACAAGGGAGAGGAAGGTCTTCGTCGAGTACCGAACGTGTGACCGACTGCGGAAGCGCTGCCGGAACGCAGCGCCAGAAGGATCGTCTACGCGATCTTGAGATCGGGAGTGTATGACTACATCATCCACGAGAATCTGCTCTCGTTAACCACTTTGGATCTTCGAGGGTTAGTACTCTATTGACTCGTTGCTACAATCTAGTAGATAGATCTTGGCTTGATCATAGATTAGATCTTGATTGTGTGTTCATGCGGTAGAAATTTTTTGTTTTCCATGCTACGAACCCCTATAGTGGTATCAGAGCCGTGTCTATATGTAGATCTGTTGCACAAGTAGAACACAATGGTCATTGTGGGCGTTGATGCTTTTGTTGTCGATTGCTTCTTGTGTATTTTGCATCTTGAGGGATGGTGGGATGAAGCGGCTCGGGCTAACCTTACATGAAATTGTTCATGAGACTTGCTCCACGCTTGACATGCAACTTGTATTGCATAAGTGGATTTGCGGGTGCCTGTTTCTCCCAACATAGTTAAGATTCAATTTACAACGGGTGATTGACAATACTAGTATCAATGTTGTGGTTCTTGTTCGTAAGTTAGAGCGACACTTATTGAAAGCCCCAAACCACATAAAATATGCAAAGAAAATTAGAGGCGTCTAACTTTGTTTTGCAGGGGTGTGCTGTGATGTGATATGGCCATGATTGTGATTATATTTGATGTATGCAATGTTCCTTATTGTAAGTTGGCAACCGGCAGGAGCCATATGGTTGTCTTTAATTTCTGTTAAGACCCGCGTGTCTATTCAAAGTAGTTGTAATAGTTGAAGCTGGTGGACGACAACCATGGAACAGCGTCATTGACCTTGATGCAATGCCGGTGATGATGGAGATCATGTTCGTGCTTGAAGATGGAGATCAGAAGCACAAAGAAGAAAGGCCATATCATATCACATATTATGAATTGCATGTGATGTTAATCCTTTTATGCATCTTGTATTGCTTAGTTTACGACGGTAGCATTATAAGATGATCCCTCAAGCACACAATTTCAAGTTTTAAAGTGTTCATCCTTAGTAAGCACCGTTGCTAAAGCTCGTTGTTTCGAAGCACCACGTGATGATCGGGTGTGTTAGATTCTGCGAGTGCATACAACGTGAGCAAGCCATATTTGCTCATGCGGAAGCTAAGGTTTGATCTTGACGAGCCTAGCATGTACAGACATGGTCTCGGAACACGCATCGCCGAAAGGTAAAGCATGAGTCATATAGTAGATATGATGAACATGTTGATTGTTCGCCATTGAAGCTACATCAACTCTCGTGATGATCGGTTTTGATGTGGTGGATTTGGTTCGTGTGATCACTAAAACAATGTGAGGGATATTGTTTTGAGTGGGAGTTCAACAACAATATGATTAAAAGTTGAACACTATTTATCATAAACTAAATCAAAGTGAATTTGCATAATTGTTGTAGCCATTGGCATCCGTTTACCACCTTGCGCTTAGTTTTAATTGAGATGATAGAACTATAGAATTCTGGTTAGTTACTTTACGAACTGGTATCGTATTGTTTTGAAGTGTTAATCTAAAGTTTAAAAGTCCTATTGCAAACTTTCAGTAAGTTCCGGTTACTCCATGAAGTTTAATAATTGGTATTAAAACAAGAGTGACAATTCCAAGTGTTAGTGTATGAGTATTATGTTTGTCTCCATGATTCTTGACATTCAAAGGATTGTCTTAATATCAAGGTTATCTAGGATCTGAAAGAGTTGTTTCAGAAACCATGATGTGTGGAAGATATTGTGATATCTGAAACGAAGTTTTGGTTACAACATGATAGAGTATAATATGGCAAAAGTCATGTTCTCATATTTGATGAGAATTTGCAAAAGGTTGGAGACACTAGTTGTCCTAATCCACCAAAAGGTTTTGGAGAGCAACATTATACTCGCGATTCATCTTTATAAGCTAAAAGTAGCTTGATCATGAATAATTCCATGATAAGGGTGAATATTTGATGTAGGTAAATTATTTACCACACCAAGAGATTACTAAAGAATGGAATTTGAAAGCACACCAAACATTTGATGATGGTGATCTACTTCAAAGTGCAAGTCCAAAGACATTGGTATTTAATTATACACTCTTTGGACTATGTGTCATATGTATGACTCCACTATTGATGTTGATAGATTCTTTCAAACAGAAAATAAATACTGAAAGAGAATCTCATAAATATATGGCAGAAAAGAAAAGAGTAGAATTGTTCAGTTTAAGTATATAGATGATATACATGTTATGGCTATATTCTTTGCTTATTAAACAATGTGGTTCTTAAGTATTTGATACTGAATTTGTTGGTTTGAATCGTCATACGAAACCACACAATTCATGAACTACAATGGCCTAAGTAACTAGCAAAAGAATATGTGATGATGTTCATCAAGAACAAATAAAGGGTTATTGTGTTGCTCATTAAACGTCAAAGCTTGCCTTCAAGATTTGTTTTATCAGGTATTATGAGAACAAAAGGGTTGTTCAAATAATTGTCGTAATCCATAAAAGATGGATGATTCACAAATCTCATTGGAGAAATCACATCCATAAAACTAGTGCTAAAAATGTCGAAAGACAAATTGATTGAAAGATCACTTAGGAAGTGACATCGCCAATTAAATTATATTGGAAAGAAAACATGAAGAAACTCCATGTGTATGGAATATTGGAGTCTTTTGATTTTTGATCAAATGACGCTTGTGAAACTTTCCTAGAGATAATTAAAACTTCGTTCATAGGACAAAAGGGAACGAATGACTAGCTTATTGGAACTTGTACATATTGTTGTACGAAGTCCATTATGTGTAGTCAAGAGCGATGGATTTCAACTTCATATGCTTTCTCCGAAAAATTTGAGTGAATATATGAATATTTACTTAATAAGGATGAAGTATGAAACATTTGAAAAGTTCAAAGACTTTCAAGATGAAGTGCAAAATCATTGTAACAAGAATATAAATAGTTAATAGTTTATGATAAGATCATAAAGGAAGATATTTGAGTTACAAGTTTAGCATAATACCTAAGATTTAAGGAATCGTTCCGTGGATTTGCATTTCCCGAAACACCATAAGAGTATGGAGTGTTCGAGATATGTAACTAAACCTTGTTTGACATGGTAAGATCAAAGGTGTAATTTATAAAACTGCCATTATATTTTAAAGATTAAAAGCTTGAGAGACTACCGTTTTTCCACTGAAAAGAGCTTCATCATAATCCGTTGAAATGACACCATATAAAGTTATGATTTGGGATAAAACCCACGTTGTCCTTTCTTAAACATTGGTATGCTATGCATAAGAAAGATGTTTGCAACCAAAGTCGGATGAACCTGTCTTTGTATGTTATTTCGAATAACTGTTCCTCCATAACATCGGAGACAAAAATGTTTGTCGCTTAAAACGTCAAGTTTCTTAGATAAGGAATTTTTCGTGAAAAATTAAGTGGGAGGACAATAGAACTTTGATAAGGTTAAAAGAACCTTAGCTATATGTGCAAAGTTGCGCAGCGCTGAAAAGTGTTTCGGAGGCAGCAACAATGCTCATGGCTCACGTGCCTCAAAGGTTGTGGTCACGGAGATCTAAGTTCCTATTGAAACAAGTAGGTCGGGTAAACAATCAAATACCAAGATTTGAGAGTTAAATCATTATTTGACAATAATGATCCGACTACATGCAAAGAAGCGATGATGGGCCCTGACTCCGTCTAATGGCTTTAAGCCATAAAATCCGTGATAGTTCCATACACGAGAGATCAAGTTTTGAACTTGAAAGACCCTCTGGAAAGGTACAAGACCTTACAGTCATATTTGGATCTATAAAGAAATAGACATGGATGTTTCACATCTATGAAATGGTCGACATGTTGGGAAAGAGTTCACAACAATGTTCAAAGGTTGACTATGACAAGATTTGATCTTTCATAGCGATATTTAGTCTAGACGGATTAATGTAGCAACCACGACATATAATTTTGTTATGTGTTGGATAAACAAAACAAGTTCTTCTAAAAGAAGGGTTACCTAGGATGTGTGCATGACACAGTCCAAAGGGTTTTGTTAATACAAAGGATGCTAAATGCATATGCAAACTTCAATGGTTGAAGTAAGCATTGCGGAGTTGGAATCTTCACTATGATGAAATTGTTAAAGGAGTTTAAATTCGTCGGAGACGATGAAGATGCTTGCATTTGCAAGAAATTAAGTGGGAGCGCTAAGACATGTTTCTAATACATTATGTGGAAGACATATTGTTGATTGGAAATAATGTATCTTTTATTAACACATATTAAGAATTTCATCCCTATGAAAGACTTAGGCAAAACCCAAATATTTGGCATCAATAGACGCTAATATGGTTGTGCCGAAAGTACATAGATGATGTATTGAATGAGTTCAATATAGAAACTACAAGAAAGGTTCTTGTCACACAGAAAGGATTGAATGAGTTCAATATTGATGATATATTCAAGTGTATTGACACAGGGTAAGTGAAACAAAGATTCAAGTATAGATTGATACTTGATGTATGAAATCACAAAGAGTATTTATATCAATCATACTGTGATATGTACAAATCCAGATATGTCCTATACTCTAAATGTTATGAGCATATACCAGAATGATTCATAAGTTGATCATTGGACAATAGTAAGGATATTCTTATGATCTTTTGGAAGAACTAAGAGTATATTATTTGTAGAAGTGACAAATAGATGGTTAGTTCATTGTAAATGAATTACATTGATACTAGTTTTGTCACAAAGTACAAATTAAGTTTATCTCAATCTAAACTAAGGGTGGCACAATAAAATGGAAAGTAAGTTCCATAATGGATTTGGATGAGTTCCAAAGTTAAGACATTGTGACAGATACTACAACAAAAGGCTAAGTATATGACTGCTATAATAGCAGCTAAAGAGGGCATTTGTGTCAAGTAGTTTGTTATCAAACTAGGTGTAGTTCACAGCGGGATAATACTATGAAGATATATTGTACGACAATATTATCAACATGTTTTAACCCCAAAGAACTAAAGGTCTCACCAAAGGACCAAAATTATACAAAGCCATCTCATTAGAGAATGAGTGATGCGTAGAGACGCAAAGACATGCAATTACACATGGACCTAGAAGTGTCAGATCCGGAGATCAGTTGAACACTAGCAATCGTGTACATACAACACCGGAAAGCCATAGGTGTTGAATACACAAAGGTTTGAAACTAGATTATTGACTCTAGTGCAAGTGGGAGACTGTTGGAGATATGCCCAAGAGGCAATAATAAAGTGGTTATTATCATATCTTCATACTTATGATAAATATTTACATACCATGCTATAATTCTATTAACAGGAAACATTAATACTTGTGTGATTTGTAAACATAAAAGAGTCCCTAGTAAAGCCTCTTGTTAAACTAGCTTGTTGGTTAATATATGATCATGGTTTCCTGATCATGAACATAGAGATGTTATTAACAACAGGGTCATATCATTAGGAGAATGATGTGATGGATATACTCCTATATTTAAGTGTAGCATAAAGATCAAGTCATTTAATATAGTTCATTTGCTATATGCTTTCTGATACATAGTAACCTAATTCCTTCGACCATGAGATCATGCTAATCACCATCACTGGAAGGATGCTTTGATGACATCAAACACCACACCGTAACTGGGTGGCTATAAAGGTGGCATTGAGTGTTCGGAAAGTATGTGTTGAGGCACATGGATCAAGAGTGGGATTTGTCCATCCATATGACGGATAGATATACTCTAGGCCCTCTCGGTGGAATGTCATCCAATTAGCTTGCAAGCATGTGACTGGCTCACAAGGGATCACATATCACGAAAACGAGAAAAGAGTACTTATCGATAACGAGGTTGAACTAGGTATGCAGAGATACCGACGATCAAAACCTCGGATAAGTAAACTATCGTGAGACAAAGGGAAATTGGTATCGTATGTAAGTGGTTCATTCGATCACAAAGTAATCGTAGAAATATGTGGGAGCCATATGAATTTCTAGATTCCTCTATTGGTTATTGATCAGAGAAGTGTCTCGATCATGTCCACATAATTCACGAACCGTAGGGAGACACACTTAAGGATTCGATGTTGTTGAGTAGTTATGGAATGATGAGTAAGAGACCGAATGTTGTTTGGAGTCTCGGATGGGATCCAGGATATCACGAGGAGATCCGGAATGGTCTGGAGAATAAGATTCATATAAGGAAAGTCATGTTTCGGAGTTGGGGAATGGTTCCGGTGTTTTCATCGGGAATGTTCTAGAAGGTTCCGGAATGTCCGGCACTCCGAAGGGGAAGGGTACATGAATGTGTTATACCAAGTTGGAATGATTGCATCATGTACTAAGTGTCATCGCTGAACAAAACAGAGGATTTAATCAAATCCTTGTTTGAAAAGTCAAACGCCAATTTGAAAGTCAAACGGCTATTTTTGGGAAGTGGAGAGGGAGGTGGAAACCGAGTTGGGGAGGAGTCCCTCCTCCACCGCTGGCCCACTTGGTATCCGAGTTGGGGAGGGATTCCCCTCCCCTTGGTTGGCGCCTCCCTCCTATAAGAGGAGGGGCAGGGATCCCCTCCTAGCACACAAGATTGCCCCCTCTAAACCTAACCCTAGCCGCCGCCGCCCACCATAGCCGCCGCCTAGGGTTTCTCCCCTAGCCGCCGACTTGGGCACCTCCAAGCCCTAGCCGCCGGCCCTAGCACCCCCTCCTTGGTGTGTCTAAACCCTAGAACACCAAGGGCTCTCTCATAGTCCACCATACTCGCTCCGGCTTAAGGCGAAGCCCTGCGAGATCTTCCCTCTACTTCCGGTACCACGCCGTCGTGCTGCCGGAATCACGAGGAGAGTGCTACAACCTCCGCTGCCTGCTGGAACAAGGGAGAGGAAGGTCTTCGTCGAGTACTGAACGTGTTACCGACTGCGGAAGCGCTGCCGGAACGCAGCGCCGGAAGGATCGTCTACGCGATCTTGAGATCGGGAGTGTACGACTAAATCATCCACGAGAATCTGCTCTCGTTAACCGCTTTGGATCTTCGAGGGTTAGTACTCTATTGACTCGTTGCTACAATCTAGTAGATAGATCTTGGCTTGATCATAGATTAGATCTTGATTGTGTGTTCATGCGGTAGAATTTTTTTGTTTTCCATGCTACGAACCCCTATAGTGGTATCAGAGCCGTGTCTATATGTAGATCTGTTGCACGAGTAGAACACAATGGTCATTGTGGGCATTGATGCTTTTGTTGTCGATTGCTTCTTGTGTATTTTGCATCTTGCAGGATGGTGGGATGAAGCGGCCCGGGCTAACCTTACATGACATCGTTCATGAGACTTGCTCCACGCTTGACATGCAACTTGTATTGCATAAGTGGCTTTGCGGGTGCCTGTTTCTCCCAACATAGTTAAGTTTCAATTTACAACTGGTGATTGACAATACTAGTATCAATGTTGTGGTTCTTGTTCGTAAGTTAGAGCGACACTTATTGAAAGCCCCAAACCACGTAACATATGCAAAGAAAATTAGAGGCGTCTAACTTTGTTTTGCAGGGGTGTGCTGTGATGTGATATGGCCATGATTGTGATTATATTTGATGTATGCAATGTTCCTTATTGTAAGTGGTTTCACCCTAAATTGATTTACAGATTAAAAGTTATAGTCAAAATACTCATTTAATGGATTTAATAATAGGTAATTATTTTGTACTGTAACAAAATCAACTAATGCTACAGTGACGTAGATTATAACTTTCTGAATCCATAGACACCAAATTTGCCAATTTTGGAGTTGTGGATATTTTCATATGAATTATTTACCATATAAAATATTTAAATATTCCAGAGAATATACATTGGTCAAAGTACGAATTTTATTGCATGATAATATTCTACACATTATTCTGAATCCAGAGATATATCACATGTATTTTTATGATCAATATTCAATTTTATATGAATTTTACAAATTTGCATAAATTTCTGTCTATTTTCTTATTCTAGAAATCCTGGGGAATATTCCCTGGCATATTCCCGCTGACGCGGCAGCTGACTCAGCGCTACACTGACTGGTCAACGGTCATCCACGCGGTCAAAGTAACGATTTGGGCCGCGGGTTCTCGATCCGACGACGTGGGCTAGTTGGGCTTGGTGCTCACCGGCAAGGTGGAGGACAGCGGTGGCGGACGGCATCGGTTGGTCCAGACGAGAGCAGAGAGAAAGGAGGGGGTGGCGGCACACCTTGGTGGTAGTAGAGACCGGGCCGGGCGCGTTGGCGGCAAAGGCGGCGCGGTGGTGTCCTCTGCTTGCGCGATAACGGCGTCACGACAACGGAGGCGCGGCGCCTGGGCGGCAACGGCAACGGAGGCGCGACAACAACGGCGCGTGCTCGAGCCCTCTACTTGCGCGGACGGAGGCGGTCGGGGCGCGTGCGGACGGAGGCGGTGGTGTGGCGGCCAGGACGCGCGGGCGGCGACGAGCTCGAGCAGCCTGCCGGCGTCGTTGGGGGTTCCTGTGCGCAAGTCGATGAATGAGATGGGAAAGAAGAAGAACAGGCGCACAAGTTCTAAAGGAAGGGCCTTTTGTCCCGGTTGGTGCTCCAACCAGGACTAAAGGGTCATACGTCCCGGTTGGTGGCACCAACCGGGACGTATGCTCCACTTTTTCATATTTTAGGCTGAGCCCAAGCGGCGCGCAGGGGGCCATTAGTCCTGGTTGGTGGCTCCAACGGGGACGTATGACTCTATTTTCAAAAAAAATCATGAATTTTCTCTTTGTTTCCGCCTTATTTTTATTTGGGGGTTTAAATTTGTAATGTTTTTTAAATGATAATTAATTTGGAATTTAGAAAAAAATTAAACATAAACAGTGTTTGAATTTGAATAGCTAATTCAAAACCATTTTTCAGTTTTTAAAAATAATTAATGTAACATTTTAAACTATGAACCATTTAAAATAAAAAATGAATTAACTTATATTTTTATATATTAATTTGGATTTAGAAAAACTTTAAACATAAAAAGTGTTTGGATTTGAATAACTAATTCAAAACCATTTTCTGTTTTTAAAAATAATTAATATAACCATTTAAACTATGAAGCATTTAAAAATAAAAATAAATTAACTTATATTTCTTGAATATTAATTTGGAATTTAGAAAAACTTTAAACATAAAAAGTGTTTGGATTTGAATAACTAATTCAAAACCATTTTCTATTTTTAAAAATAATTAATGTAACCATTTAAAATTAAAAATGAATTAACTTATATTTTTTGAATATTAATTTGGAATTAAAAAAAATTTAAACATAAAAAGTGTTTGGATTTGAATAACTAATTCAAAACCATTTTCTATTTTTAAAAATAATTAATGTAACCATTTAAAATTTAAAATGAATTAACTTATATTTTTTGAATATTAATTTGGAATTTAGAATAACTTTAAACATAAAAGTGTTTGAATTTGAATAAATAATTGAAAACCATTTCCGTTTTAAAAAATAATTAATGTAAACATTTAAACTATGAACCATTTAAAATTAAAAATGAATTAACTTATATTTTTTGAATATTAATTTGGAATTTATTAAAACTTTAAACATAAAAAGTGTTTGGATTTGAATAACTAATTCAAAACCATTTTCTGTTTTTAAAAATAATTAATGTAACCATTTAAAATTAAAAATTAATTAACTTATTTTTTTGAATATTAATTTGGAATTTAGAAAAACTTTAAACATAAAAAGTTTTTGAATTTGAATAAATAATTCAAAACCATTTTCTGTTTTTAAAAATAATTTATGTAACCATTTAAACTATGAACCATTTAAAATTAAAAATGAATTAACTTATATTTTTTAATATTAATTTGGAATTTAGAAAAACTTTAAACATAAAAAGTGTTTGGATTTGAATAACTAATTCAGAACCATTTTATGTTATTAGAAATAATTAATGTAACCATTTCAAATTAAAAAATAATTAACTTATATTTTTTGAATATTAATTTGGAATTTAGAAAAACTTTAAACATAAAAAGTGTTACATAAAGCACGACTGAATATTAAGATACATAGAAGAACTGAAAATTAAGATACATGGCCAGATTAAGCCACAATCAGGAAATAGTCGGGATGCCAGTTGGGATTCCTCCGCTGCTCCGGCGTGAGCTCGAAGTAGTAGTGGCTCGTGATGGCCATCCGACGCGCCATACCTAGAGGGACAGGAGGAACCGGGATGCCTCCGGCACTCAGCATCCAGCCGACGGGGACGCAGTAGCCCAGCGGGCAGGGGTAGTTCGAGGCGCATAGCACCTCCGCCTCCATGGGGGTTAGTCGTATGGTGCAAGCCATGGGAAAGAGTGATGATGTTGCAGATATGAGTCTAGAGATGTGCAATAACAATGGAGGCCAATCCTACATATATGTACTAAGAAATGGCGGGAAGAAAACTGTGGGAAGAAATGGCGGAAAAAAATGCATGCATAATATAGGCACATGCATGCATAATATGGGCACAACATCACAAACTATGGCGTGATTCAGCACATAACATCGGTCATTTGGACCGAAAGCCATGAAACCTTGAACATGATAGGTCATTTTGTGAAGGTTTTTTCAAGACATGATCAATATACCAAGTCTGGTATTTTTCCTTTCAAATATGTCACATAATATGACACCACGCGAAGTATTTTTATTGTTCGGATTTTTTTTGAATTTCTTATGCCCGTTTTGATTTTTTTGAATTTCTAACTATGGTCGAACCGGCGTGAATGAAGATAGGGGACGAGCATCGTTAGAACTTGCATTGGATCTCTAAAGAAACCACATATTGCGAGTCTAAAAATGATTTTTCAAAAAATCACGGGCATTAGATCATGTACCTGTATTACAAACCGGACCCACTTCCTACCGATTCGGCAGATATTTGTCCTTTTTACCCAGAATCGATAAAAAGGTTTCAGATGTCCCAGTTGGGACATATTCCATGTAAGGTGGTCTAGTATTTTAGAAAAATGGGACGGTAGCATTCTGAAACAGCATATTGGTGGTTACTTCACAAAACGACCCGTTTTTTGCGCTCGGAAAATGGAAAATGGCTTTTCCGTGCGACAAAAAGGAAAACTTCCTCCTGCAACATTGTTCTCCATACCAATGTCCACATGCATGCATAATATGGACACAACATCACAAACTATGCCATGATTCATCACAATGACCGAAAGCCATGAAACCTCGAACATGATAGGTCATTTGGTGAATGTTTTTTCGAGACATGATCAATATACCAAGTCTGGTATTTTTACTTTCAACTATGTCACATAATATGACAACACGCGAAGGATTTTCGTTGTTCGGATTTTTTTGAATTTCTTATGCCCGTTTTGAAATTTTTGAATTTCTAACTATAGTCGAACCGGCGTGCATGAAGATAGGGGACGAGCATCGTTAGAACTTGCATTGGATCTCTGAAGAAACCACATATTTCGAATCTAAAAATGATTTTTTCAAAAAATCACGGGCGTTAGATCATGTACCTGTAGTACAAACCGGACCCACTTCCTACCGATTCGGCAAACATTTGTCCTTTTTATCCGGGATGGACGGAAATGTTTGAGATGTCCCGGTTGGGAGATAGTCCATGTAAGGTGGTCTAGTATTTTAGAAAAATGGGACGGTAGCATTCTAAAACAGCATTTTGGTGGTTACTTCACAAAACGACCCGTTTTTTGCGTTCGGAAAATGGAAAATGGCTTTTCCGTGCGACGAAAAGGAAAACTTCCTCCTGCAACATTGTTCTCCATACCAATGTCCACATGCATGCATAATATGGGCACAACATCACAAACTATGCCGTGATTCAGCACATAACATCGGTCATTTGGACCAAAAGCCATGAAACCTCGAACATGATAGGTCATTTTGTGAAGGTTTTTTTGAGACATGATCAATATACCAAGTCTGGTATTTATCCTTTCAACTATGTCACATAATATGACACCACGCGAAGGATTTTCATTGTTCGGATTTTTTTTGAATTTCTTATGCCCGTTTTGAATTTTTTGAATTTCTAACTATGGTCGAACCGGCGTGCATGAAGATAGGGGACGAGCATCATTAGAACTTGCATTGGATCTCTGAAGAAACCACATATTTCGAGTCTAAAAATGATTTTTTCAAAAAATCACGGGCGTTAGATCATGTACCTGTAGTACAAACCGGACCCACTTCCTACCGATTCGGCAGACATTTGTCCTTTTTACCCAGGATGAATGAAAAGGTTGAGATGTCTCGGTTGGGAGATAGTCCATGTAAGGTGGTATAGTATTTTAGAAAAATGGGACGGTAGCATTCTGAAACAGCATTTTGGTGGTTACTTCACAAAACGACTCGTTTTTTGCGATCGGAAAATGGAAAATGGCTTTTCCATGCGACGAAAAGGAAAAATTCCTCCTGCAACATTGTTCTCCATACCAATGTCCACATGCATGCATAATATGGGCACAACATCACAAACTATGCCATGATTCAGCACATAACATCAGTCATTTGGACCGAAAGCCATGAAACCTCGAACATGATAGGTCATTTTGTGAAGGTTTTTTCGAGACATGATCAATATACCAAGTCTGGTATTTATCCTTTAAACTATGTCACATAATATGACACCACGCGAAGGATTTTCATTGTTCGGATTTTTTTTGAATTTCTTATGCCCGTTTTGAATTTTTTGAATTTCTAACTATGGTCGAACCAGCGTGCATGAAGATAGGGGACGAGCATCGTTATAACTTGCATTGGATCTCTGAAGAAACCACATATTTCGAGTCTAAAAATGATTTTTTCAAAAAATTACGGGCGTTAGATCATGTACCTGTAGTACAAACCGGACCCACTTCCTACCGATTCGGCAGACATTTGTCCTTTTTATCCGGGATGGACGGAAAGGTTTGAGATGTCCTGGTTGGGAGATAGTCCATGTAAGGTGGTCTAGTATTTTATAAAAATAGGACGGTAGCATTCTAAAACAGCATTTTGGTGGTTACTTCACAAAACGACCCGTTTTTTGCGCTCGGAAAATGAAAAATGGCTTTTCCGTGCGACAAAAAGGAAAACTTCCTCCTGCAACACATGCATGCATAATATGGGCACAACATCACAAAATATGCCATGATTCAGCACATAAGATCGGTCATTTGGACCGAAAGCTATGAAACCTCGAACATGATAGGTCATTTTGTGAATTTTTTTCGAGACATGATGAATATACCAAGTCTGGTATTTTTCCTTTCAACTATGTCACATAATATGGCACCACGCGAAGGATTTTCGTTGTTCGGATTTTTTTGAATTTCTTATGCCCGTTTTGAAATTTTTGAATTTCTAACTATGGTCGAACCAGCGTCCATGAAGATAGGGGACGAGCATCGTTAGAACTTGCATTGGATCTCTGAAGAAACCACATATTTCGAATCTAAAAATGATTTTTTCAAAAAATCACGGGCTCTAGATCATGTACCTGTAGTACAAACCGGACCCACTTCCTACCGATTCGGCAGACATTTGTCCTTTTTACCCGGGATGGACTAAAAGGTTTGAGATGTCCCGGTTGGGAGATAGTCCATGTAAGGTGGTCTAGTATTTTAGAAAAATGGGACGGTAGCATTCTAAAACAGCATTTTGGTGGTTACTTCACAAAATGACCCGTTTTTTGCGCTCGGAAAATGGAAAATGGCTTTTCCGTGCGACGAAAAGGAAAACTTCCTCCTGCAACATTGTTCTCCATACCAATGTCCACATGCATGCATAATATGGGCACAACATCACAAACTATGCCGTGATTCAGCACATAACATCGGTCATTTGGACCGAAAGCCATGAAACCTCGAACATGATAGGTCATTTTGTGATGGTTTTTTTTGAGGCATGATCAATATACCAAGTCTGGTATTTTTCCTTTCAACTTTGTCACATAATATGACACCACGCGAAAGATTTTCATCGTTTGGATTTTTTTTTGAATTTCTTATGCTCGTTTTGATTTTTTGAATTTCTAACTATGGTCGAAACGGCGTGCATGAAGATAGGGGACGAGCATCGTTAGAACTTGCATTGGATCTCTGAAGAAAACACATATTGCGAGTCTAAAAATGATTTTTTTCAAAAAATCACGGGCGTTAGATCATGTACCTGTAGTACAAACCGGACCCACTTTCTACCGATTCGGCAGACATTTGTCCTTTTTACCCGGGATGGACGAAAAGGTTTGAGATGTCCCGGTTGGGAGATAGTCCATGTAAGGTGGTATAGTATTTTATAAAAATGGGACGGTAGCATTCTGAAACAGCATTTTGGTGGTTACTTCACAAAACGACCCATTTTTTGCGCTCGGAAAATGGAAAATGGCTTTTTTGTGCGACGAAAAGGAAAACTTCCTCCTGCAACATTGTTCTCCATACCAATGTCCACATGCATGCATAATATGGGCACAACAATATTGATTGGTTCATCTTTAGTCCCGGTTGGAGGGATTTCGGCAGGCTGGGCCAGGCAGCACTAATGATAGGGGTGAGTGTCGACATTATATCGTGCGGCGTGTATCTTGTCCCGGATGGTGTCACCAACCAGGACTAAAGATGAACCTTTAGTCCCGGTTGGAGACACCAACCAGGACAAAACACGAGTCAACACTAATAATAGGGATGAGTGTCGATATTATGTCGTAAGTGTCGACACTATGCCGAGCTGCTTGTACTATAAATAGGCATCCTTGTGAGTCCAGTCCTCCAGCCAGATTGATGCATCTCCAATATTGTTTTCGAGAGTAGGGACGCCACTACGACTAGTTTCAGGGAGATGCCGCCGGATCCTAGTCCTCCGGCATCTCCAAGAAACTGGTCATAGAGGCACTCCATAATATGTGAAATTAGTTAGCTCCCAGGCATATTGATCTAGTTAGAGAATTTACAAGCTGCAAGATGGTGTGCGAGAGTAGGGACACCACTACGACCAGTTTTAGGGAGATGCCGTCGGATCCCAGTCCTCCGGCATCTCCAAGAAACTGGTCATAGAGGCACTCCCTAACTTGTGACCACGCGCGTTTGGAGATCAGATCTTAATGGTAAGTATGAATCGGGACAACTTCTTCATAGTTCGGGAAAGTTGTTCTACGAATCGGTACTAAAGGCCCCCTTTAGTCCCGGTCCAGCCCAAAATGGGACTAACACTCAAGACATTTATTAATATTAAAAACCAAGACTAAACCGGGACTAAAGGCCCCCTATATATAGTCCCGGTCAAGCCACAAACCGGGACTAACACTCAATACATTTATTAAACTTGGAAAATTGCAAACATCATAAGATATCCCGGCCAGACATGAACTAGTGTTACACAATATGAGCATGAACTTCTTGGCATATGTCCTTCCTTATGATCACTTCAGACGTAACTATTGAGCATCTTCTTTACTTAACGGAATGCTTGGGTCAGTTTTCACTTTGAAGGGTGGAATTTCATCAAACTTATTATAATATTCTGACATGTCTGTCTTGTCCTCGATTTCCACGATGTTTCTTTTCCCTGAAAGAACTATGTGACGCTTTGGCTCATCATATGATGTATTCGTTTGCATATTTTTTCTTTTTTTCGGTCTGGAGGACATGTCCTTCACATAGAAAACCTGAGACACATCATTGGCTAGGACGAATGGTTCATATCTATAACCAAGATTGTTGAGATCCACTGTTGTCATTCCGTACAACTGGTCTATCTTTACCCCTTCCCCATTCAGGTTGACCCATTTGCAGCGAAACAAAGGTACCATAAAAGAGACTCCATAGTCTAGTTCCCATATCTCCTCTATGTAACCATAGTATGTGTCCTTTTGTCCATTCTCGTCTATTGCATCAAAGCGGACACCACTATTTTGGTTGGTGCTCTTTTTATCTTGGGCGATCGTGTAGAATGTATTCCCATTTATTTCGTACCCTTGGAAATTCAATATAGTAGAAGATGGTGATGCGGCCAACAAGTATAGCTGATCTCCAACAGTGGTGTCATTCAAGAGATGTGTCTGTATCCAACCACCAAAAGACTTCATGTGTTCATCTGTAATCCATGATTCAGGCTTCCCCGGGTTTTTGGAGCGTACAATATTCTTGTGTTCCTCGATATACGGAGCTGCCAAGGTGGAATTATGTAGAACTGTGTAGTGTGCTTTAGTGAAAGAATCCCCGTCCCTACATATCATTGCTTTCTTTCCCAGCGTGCCTATTCCACTTAGTCTTCCCTCATGTCGCGAGTCAGAAACACGAATCGGCTTAAGGTCAGGAATAAAGTCAACACAAAACTCAATGACCTCCTCTGTTCCATATCCCTTGGAGATGCTTCCTTCTGGTCTAGCACGGTTATGAACATATTTCTTTAAGACTCCCATGAACCTCTCAAAGGGGAACATATTGTGCAGAAATACAAGACCGAGAATTGCAATCTCTTCCACTAGGTGAACCAGGAGATGCGTCATAATATTGAAGAAGGATGGTGGGAACACCAACTCAAAACTAACAAGACATTGTACCACATCCTTCTGTAACCTTGGTAGAATATCTGGATTGATTACCTTCTGAGATATTGCATTGAGGAATGCACACAGCTTCACAATGGGTACTCGAACATTTTCCAGTAGAAGCCCCCTCAATGCAATCGGAAGCAACTGCGTCATAATCACGTGACAGTCATGAGACTTCAGGTTTTGGAACTTTTTCTCTGCCATATTTATTATCCCCTTTATATTAGATGAGAAGCCAGACGACACCTTGATACTGTAAAGGACTTCAAAAAAGATTTCCTTCTCTGCTTTGGTAAGAGCATAGCTGACACGAATTAAGTGACGCCCTTTATCCGTCTTGTTCTGTGTATGCATGTTCTTTGGGTATTTCATAATTTGTTGGTCCTCCCGTGCTTCTGGTGTATCTTTTGTCTTCCCATACACGCCTAAGAATCCTATAAGGTTCACGCAAAGATTCTTCGTCACGTGCATCACGTCGATTGAAGAGCGGACACGTAGGACTTTCCAATATGGCAGCTCCCAAAATATAGATTTCTTCTTCCACATGGGTGTGTGTCCTGTAGCGACGTCGTTCGTAACTGATAAACCGGTGGGACCCTTTCCAAAGATTACTTCTATGTCCTTGACCATACCAAATACATCATCACCAGCAGGGAGTTCAGGCTTCTTCCGGTGATCTGCCTCACCTTTGAAATGCTTGCCTTTCTTTCTTACGGGATGATTGGTCGGAAGAAATCGTCGATTCGCCAGGTACACAACCTTCTTGCATTCATGCAAATATGTACCTTCAGTCTTATCTAAATAGTGCGTGCATGCCTTATATCCCTTGTTTGTCTGTCCTGAAAGGTTACTAAGAGCAGGCCAATTATTGATGGTTACGAAAAGTAACCCTCGTAGATCAAATGACTCCTGTTTGTTCTCATCCCACGCATGTACACCTGGTTTTCCCCACAGTTGTAAGAGTTTTTCAACTAATGGCCTAAGGTACACATCAATGTCATTGCCCGGTTGCTTCGGGCCTTGGATGAGCACTGGCATCATAATGAACTTACGCTTCATGCATAACCAAGGAGGAAGGTGGTAGATACATCGAGTCACGGGCCAGGTGCTGTGACTGCAGCTCTGCTCCCCAAAAGGATTCATGCTATCCGTACTTAGACCAAACCATAAGTTCCTTGCATCACCTGTAAAGTCCGGGAAGTCTCTCTCGATTTTTCTCCACTGTGACCCATCAGCAGGGTGTCTCAGCTTCCCGTCTTTCTTACGGTCTTCTTTGTACCATCGCAACAACCTGGCATGCTCTTTGTTTCTGAACATGCGTTTCAACCTTGGTATTATAGGAGCATACAACATAACCTTAGCAGGAACCCTCTTTCGGAGGGGCTCTCCCTCAACATCACCAGGGTCATCTCGTCTGATCTTATACCGCAATGCATTGCATACCGGACATTTATCTAAATTCTCATACTCCTTACCGCGGTAGAGGATGCAGTCATTAATGCATGCATGTATCTTTGCACATCTAATCCTAGAGGATAGAGAGTCTTCTTTGCTTCGTAGGTACTCTCGGGAAGTTCGTTATGTTTTGGAAACTTCGGCTTCATTATTTTCAGCATCTTTTCAAATGAGGAGCCAGTTAGACCACACTCTGCCTTCCATCGCAGCAATTCCAGTGTGGTACCGAGATTTGTGCTGCCATCTTCACAATTTGGGCACAACAATTTCTTGTGATCTTCTAACATGCCCTCTAACTTCAACTTCTCATTTTCTGTTTCACAGTCTCGCTTTGCATCAGAAATGACCCTACCAAGTTCATCAGCGGGCTCATCTGATGCTCGTTCTTCACCTCCTTCCTCTTCATTGTCTTCCATTGCAGTATCACTGTATTCAGGAAACATATGATGATAGTTGTTATCATCATCTTCTTCTTCACCGTCTTCCATCATAACCCCTCTTTCTCCGTGCTTGGTCCAGCAATTATAGTTGGGCATGAAACCTTTCATAATCAGGTGGCCGCGAATGATTTTCGAGGAAGAGTACTCCTTGTTGTTCCGACATTGAACACATGGACAACGTATAAAACCATTCTCTTTGTTTGCCGTAGCCACATCGATAAATTTATCCACGTCTTTAATGTACCCGGATACACGCCGGTCACCGTACATCCATTCCCGACCGTTCATCTGCATCATATAAGTAAGTTTATCAAAAACATGACATCATAAATAGTGAAATGACCAATTCACATCGACACATGCATTGTATCAATGACAAAGAAAAGATAAGATTGCTAACCTCGATCGAGAGAAATAAAGAGGAGAAAGCTCAAGTGCGTCTCGGACACCTTCTAAATTTTTGTTCTGTGAGAAATTGAACGGGATCATTCACTCAGACATTTCATCGAACACCTTAAATGCATGCATAGAAAAAAATAAACTAGCACACCTCTCACACCTTCCACCAAGAAAAAACAGAGGGGAGGCAGAGGGCCGGGGCGTCGTATTTATAGAAGGCGAGATCATACGTCCTGGTTTGTAACACAAATCAGGACTAAAGGTGTGTGCCACGCCACATGGCTGACGCCCAACCTTTAGTCCCGGTTTGTGACGTATGATTTCTTACCAACCGGGACACATGTCTCCAGCCACCGTGCCCGCTCAAACCGGGACGCGTGCCAGCATTAGACCCGGTTCGTGGCGTAACCGAGACTAATGCTGCTAGGGGGTACGAACGGATAGCATGTTTTGTACTAGTGTGTTACAGGAAGCTGAGATGAACAACTGTACATGCCCGTATGTTTTTAATTTTTTAACACTTCTTTGCCCGTTTGGTTGGTGGCATAGGAATCGGAAGAGGAACCCGGTGAAGGGAATTGAAAAAAACAAACTGTCCAAATACTGGAGATGCAAATACTAGCTACTTTTACAACCATGCCAATCACAGACGATGAAAAAAATTATTGGAAGCCTTCAAGAAGGGCAACAAATCGTATCCAATCAGAAAGACATTGAGGACATACTGTACGTGCATTATAAGAATAGATTTAGGGTACCAGCTAGTAGCTAGAAGGGCCACTCTCAACTTGGATTTTCTCAACATGAACCAAGTGAACTTGCGAGTCCTCGAAGAACAATTCAAGAGGAGGACTACTGCAGGCAATCTCCGACATGTGTCCAACGAAAAAGCGCCTCGACCAGATGGTTTCATCACTGCCTTTTTACCAAAAAAGCTGGCAGATCATTAAAAAAAGACTTGGTCGAGGTGTTTAATTCCCGCTGGCAGTTTTTTTTTACCTGTTCTTAAGCCTCTTATTCTCAAGATACTCAATGATTTTATGCTGGGTCGAGTTGATATTTCGCGCTTAAACTTTGGTATTCTTTCTGTGATCCCAAAAGTTCCCGGGGCTGATGATACTAAGTTGTTCCGCCCTATCGTTCTTATCAATTAAGAAACAGTAAAACTCACCTAGCTACGCCTCCTCTCAGTGATTACGTGCTCTGAATCGTTGGATCCCATCGTTAAACATCCAGGATTGATTTGTTCCGTCCTTGTGATCCTTTTACCGCACCAGCCCGCTTGCCCCCGTCAGCCCATCGTCTCCGGGCTGCTACTCCAAGAACCGACTTGCGCGCTTTGTGGTTAATTGGGCCAAAAGATGTCGAACGCGCAGCCCAGTGTGCTCAGCCCTTACGTTGAATTGTTCACCGTAACCGCAGATACAGGCCCTATTGGGAGACGCTATGTCTCTCTCTGTTCCCATCCCTGTTCATGTCGGTTGCGTTGCCGGTCGCCAGCACCCAACACCCCGGCTGATTCTTCCTTGCTCTATGTCGAATCCTCTCTCTGGTCACTGCGTTCGACGTTGTGGCGGTTGGCAACTTGCCGGACAAAGATGAGGAGATGCGACAGCTCCGGCATCCTTGCCCTCCGATCCTTTGTCAGGCCTCCTGCTAGCTCGAGCACGGCGTGTCCAACCTGGATCATCCTGGATCCTGGCCGACGCTCGCTTTTCTTCCAGTCGGGTACCACGCGCTCTTCTTAGAGTCGGGGTTGGGAGAGCCTGCCGGACGCTAAGTCAGATTCACAATGTTTGGTTCAATCGTTCAAGGAAATGTCTCCTCAACAGTTTCAACGTAAGCTGTTCATTTTTCTAAATTAAAGAAACAAGCTATTCAGATTGCGAATAGAATGATAGGATTATCGTTGTTATACATGGTCTTGCTGCTGAATTTTCTTTCCTTCATTCTTCTGCCTCTATGAATTCCTTTTCCAGTTTATTGTACAATGTTATTGTTATATTGTGGAGAATTTACTTTTTATTTTTTTGATAAAAGAATTTACGAGTTTTCTTCGCGTGCCTTTCTATGTCTCTTGCTTATTTGTCGTTGTGATTGGCAGAGAGATGATACTTCAATGCTGCACTTGAGTCTGGAAGCAATACAAATTGTTTTACTTCCCGAATATACGATTGATTCTTGATGGTCGCAAATCCAGAAGCAGATACATATGCATTCTTCATATTGATTGCAGCTAGCTAATTGGAATGGCCGCAGATCGAGGAACAGATGCATATGCATTCCTGAGATTGATTATATAACTAGCTAATTGGACAAACGATTAATCTGAAGGTACATGATAAGTTAGTTTTTTTTAAAGAAATGATATGTTCAATTGTTCGCGCCTTATAATTTCTGTGTGTGATTTCTTACGGTTAGAGCAAAGCCTCCATCCATTGACATCCATTTTTGAATAACACTAGGATAACTGCAATATTCATTTCTTAGGATAATTGATGACAGAAACCAGTCAATTATATTTTTTTTATTCAGGTTCAGAGAGTAAGGGTTTTCTTAGCATATTATTGTAGGGATTTTCAATATCTCCATTTTAATAGTCTGAACATTTGGTTTTGCAAGTTGACTTCGACAAGATTTAGAACACACTGCTACGTAAACTGGAATATATTTCAATATTAAGTTGGGTTATATTTACAGGGAACAACATGTGTGGGTCATTACACATTAATCCACACATTTGACATGTAACATTTGTACATTCCATATAACTTAATTTTTTGTTCCACATACTAATATTAGCCATTTCATTAGAATAGTTTTGCCTAAGTTACTATGAAAATCAAAACATTTTTCTTGCTACATAGCATCAGGTATGCTAAGCAAAATCAATTTAAATAACCCGCGGATACTTATTATATTTGTGTTTATATATGTAAGAAAATTAGACTATTTGGCATGTTGGTGGATTATTATGTCTTGTTTGCTCAGCCATATTTTGTCTATTTTACTGTTTGTGTTAACGTGGTTTTGTATTCATTTCTATCTACTTAAGAATTTTTTTATAAATAAGCTCAGAACATCACAGCTCAACAAATCGCAAACTGAGCTTTAAGCTAGGTATTTTTCTAACAGGATCAGGAAACTTAGACCCTCGCGGCTGAAAAAATTATATGGAGGTCAGATTTTTGGGCATCACCGTTTTGTAGTCATTATAGGAGGAGCATAGAGTGAGTCCCAAGTTCAAGTTTAGCTTCTCTTCTCATTATTAGTTATGATCATATTAAGATGTATGTGGTTTTGTGTTTCCTTTGTAGATACTCAAATTTCATTAATACATTTAAAAAGTAAATTTGTCCCACATTGCATAAACAATAATTCCGTGCTTGGTAAAAGGTTTCATTATACTACCTTATATGGAAGTAGATTTTCTTAATAGATTGCGATCAATTTCACGTTGAATGCACACATGTGTGGTTGTTCCTTCGGTGTTTACCATATCAACCTCCATTGACCGTGCCGCATCGACTCCACCATCTCCATCAAGGACACAGTTTCTTCTACCCCCTTGATTGTTATTTTTGTTCTCTTCGAAGTGTCAATTCATGTGTTTGTGTGGCTGCTCATGGAAATCCTTGGTGGCGAAGTCGGTTAGTTCCTTTGTCAAGTTCCAACTTTGAGTATGGATTTTCAGGTCAAGTATGTTATTACAATTCCAAAGAAATGAATGAATGCATGGTTCTAGGCCTTAGTTGATGCATGTGGCACATATGCAAATATATGTGATATCCCAGACAATGAACTTCATCAATCTAATTCTCCTTCCATATTAGAGGGGAAAGGGTTACTATGCATATTTATTGACTCCTAAGGTGGATTGGAGTAACTAAAGCTATATAGCTTTAAGTCTTTAGCAAGCCTATATTATTTACTTGCAGGAGTAGCCTGATCTTTTAGTTTTATTTCCATAACCTGAAACCTGCAAAACACGGTTTACCCTAAAGGTGGTAGCTTCAGCTGGAACCCGTTCTCTACATGTTTGGTTCATGCATTCTTCCCGTGAGCATTTAGTTTGGAGCTATTCAAATTCTAACTAACATTTTCTGTTAACATTTGAAGGTCATAACTACCACATTTTCCAAGCTCCACCTGAAGTTGACGTTATCGTCACATGACCGAGATTCTCTCGTAGTTGTAGAATTGACATAATATATTTTGAGTAAAAAAACACATTCTCTGCAGAACTTTCCAGGTGTACAACATTTTCTAACCAACTTAATTCCAATTGGCTGAAAGTAAATCAAAGTCTAAGTAATGTAGTTCTTTAATTTTGCAATTATGCATGTCCAATAATTATGTTATATACTTGGTGTATTTTTTTATAAAATGTATGAGCTGGTGATTACAATGCCATTGTGTCTCACGATGTAGCAAGTATGCAATTCTAAGGAAGTTGAGCCAGACGGAACCAAGATTGGTTTTATATAGTATCCGGTATGTTCAAGTTGTTTGCCAAAATTCAAAAAACAATGAACAACGATGTGTTTTATTTTAGGATATTTCTTTTAGTTTCTTTTTTCCATAATTTGAGCTATTCAAATGTAATTACATGTTTCTTTTGTCCAAATTTTTTCATACACTTCTAATGGTTTTACCTTGAGACAGACGGGCGCGACAACGCGCGCTTTTTTGTTCTAGTGTTATCATTAAACCGGTGTCGAAAGCCCTAGCCTCCAGATTGTCTGTGATAGCGCATCACACAATCTTCCTCTCGCAAACAACTTTCATCAAGGGTCGGCTTATTCACAATGGGGCCTTGGCCCTTCATGAGATTATCCATGAGCTTGTGGGTAATAATTCTAAGGCGGTTATCCTCAAGCTTGACTTCGAGAAAGCTTATGATAGAGTTAGTTGGTCGTTCCTTCGCGATGTCCTGAAACGAAAAGGGTTTCGATTCAAGAGTAGCGCACAGACTCATGCAACTGGTTACGGGGGACAGACGGCAATTGACATCAATGGTGTAGTTGGCCCATTCTTTAGAAACAAGAGGAGAGTTCGTCAGGGTAACCCAATCTTCCCTCTTTTGTTTGATTTCATGGGGGATGCGCTCGTAACAATCCTAGACAGGGCCTCTGCTGCTGGCCATATTAGGGGGGGAGGGGGCACCTCATCCCAAGAGGGGTATCCCACCTACAATATGTAGATGATACTATCCTTCTCCTAGACCTTAATGACCATTGCTTATCCAATATTAAGATGATTTTGATTTGCTTCTAAATAGCTTCTGGCCTCAAGATTAATTTTCTCAAACGTGAGGATTTTGTGCTTGGAGTGGATCATGCAGAAAGAGCAAGAGTTGCTTGGATGCTTATTTGTAAAGAGGGAGTCTTTCCCTGTACCTATTAAGGCTTCCCTATGTCAGACAAAAACTTAAATATGTCTAACTAGGAAACTTAGTCGTCATTGTGGGTTGCAGAGGGGGCCCATGGCAGGGAAGGTTCATGTCCTCTCCCGCCAGACTGACCCTGGTTAATTCCTCCCTAGCTAGCCTCCCTATGTTTTGTATGAGCCCGTTCTTACTAACAGATGGCACGCATGATGGTTTTGACAAACACATAGCAAGGTTCTTCTGGAAAGAGTTGGCGATAAGAAGAAGTACCATTGGGTCAACTGGTCTGCTGTTTGTAGACCCAAAGACCTGGGTGGTCTTGGGGTTCTGAACTCTAGGATCCTGAACATCGCCTTGATGCTCAAATGGATTTGGAGATTGTCCAACCCTAAGGAAGGCCATAACCTCTGGCACAAGCTTCTGTTTGCCAAGTACCAGAACGCGAGCGATGTGCTAAATGGTGCCAACCAGAGCGGCTCTCAGTTCTGGAGAAGCATCAACAGAATTAAACACATGTTTTGTTTAGGGACTAAATTCGCGGTGGAGAGCGGTGATGACCCACAAGTATAGGGGATCACAACAGTCTTCGCGGGTAGTATTACCCAATTTATTGATTCGACACAAAGGAAGCCAAATAATACTTGCAAGCCTTAATAACTGAGTTGTTAATTCAGCTGCACCTGGAAATAGTTCTTGCTCACAGAAGTTTATCAGTAGCAACAGTTTGGTAGTAGCAACAGCAAAGCAACAACAGCAGCAAAATAGGAGCAATAGTAACAGTAACGGTAACAGTAGGATTCAAGTGCGGTAGGCATAGGGATGGATGGACGGGCGTTGCATGGACGATTCCAAACATGTAACTTTAAGATCTAGGGCATTGCAGATAAATAATAACAAGCATCCAAGCACTAAACAATCCTCAGCATGTGCTCCATACATTGTCATACGTGCTCGCAATGAGAACTTGCACAACATCTTCTGTCCAGCCAGCCCGTGGCAGCGGGGCATCTAGGGAACTACTGGAAATTAAGGTGCTCCTTTTAATAGAGCACCGGAGAAAAGCATTAACACTCCATAAACATATGTGATCCTCACATCACAGCCATCCCCTCCGGTTGTCCCAATTATTGTCACTTCGGGGCCTTTGGATCCAGACAATGATATCTGTACACAACTTGTAGATAAGATCACAAACAATACTATCATAATGATTCAATAATAAGTTCAGATATGAGATCATGACACTCGGGCCCTAGTGACAAGCATTAAGCACAACAAGTTGCAACAAACACTACACCACAGCACTAGATTCCCTACTGGTCGACAAAAGGTGACAATTCCAACATAATGTTGGTCGGCAAATCTTGTATCCAACAGTCGGTCGAGAAAGTTTAACGTAACTACAGACTGTTGATCGGTAATAGATTAACCATCGGATAGTCGGTCGCTAGAGTAACCCCGACCAACTGTTGGTCATCACTGGGCCACCAAAATATTTAGCGCCAACATTTTGGCCCAGGGAACCTCGGCGGAAAAAAGTTACCGCCAACATTTGGCCCAACGCGGGAGCAAGATTTATTCCCCCCCACTCCAAAATCTCCAACCCTGCGTGTATGAACCCTAAATCCCCAAATCGACCTGTGCACTGCTTCAAGCTCTCCCGGCCGCCTCTCATCCACACGTGCGCCGCCCAACTAGTTCAATCGGGGCGCCGCCCCCACACCGTCCGTCCGCCCCCACACGCTCGAGCCTTTTCGGCCGTCTAAAGTGCTCTTTCCGGCCGGCGGCGACGCAATCCGTCCGGCGAGCACAACCTGGCTCTCGCGCTCTCATCCCGTGGCCAAGGCTAAGTTTTCCCGTTCCCAAGCAGCTGCTGCCATCACAGCCCGCACGCATCTCTGCCCGTGTTGACTTTTATCTACATCCAAGCCAGTGAGTTCACATCTCTCTCTCCCCACCCTCGTCTATATCTTCTCTCTTTCTCACTACTTGTGGCTACCCTCTGTGCGTGGATTGTGGAGGCCACTACTTTCTTGAATATCCGTAGCCTAGTTTTATAATCTCTATTTTGTTTGGTATTAGGTTTCTTACTCCCAGGGACGAAACCTACTTCCTACTTCTCACAATTTTAGGTATTTTACATTGGTCCTGATTAGAATAAATATGTTGTGCATCAGTAGGCTAACGCAATTTTTTGTTTCTAGTTTAGCTACTATACTCATTTTACTACTCGTTTATTATTTCTGCATATTTTGCTTCACAATCTTGAGAACTAATCGATGCATTAACCTGATTTATTGTCATGAAAGGCTTAAAGTTGGAAAATCATGATTTTTTTTGTAAATTGGTGCAATTTCCAAGTTTAAATGGTTATGTTCAAAAAGAAAATCAAATGTACTAAATCCAACACAAATATGTGTGTATTGCATTTTAGGAGAACTTGTGTAATTAGAAGTAGGCACCCTCTTGGGCCAATATTTGGCATTAATTTATAGCAAAACTAGCCTATTGATGTTTGTTTCTTAATAGAATATTCTTATTTCACACTAATTGCATAAAATTAGTAGAGCTTTATTTATAGTCTAATTGAATAAAATTAGTACAACTAAATTTTTATAGTCCTATTGTTTTGTTGTTAGGATTCTTGCTCTAGACGACTACCAAGTTCCTCGCTGTTTGGCACTAATTTATTAATATTACTTGAGCCTAATTTATATTGTATAATTGTTTATTATTAGGATTTTTGATCCCGGTGACTCACTACTTTGTGGCGGCGGGGCAATAATCCCTCTCCCTGCCTGTCATCCCACCACAGTAGTTGGTGAGTCAACTTACTAATTCCTTGCATGTTCTTTTCAATCATTTTTGTTTACAGTTGTATCAATTTTTATTATGTGTACAATTGGGTGCATTCCGTATCTTTTATGTCGTGTGGTCTGATATTATTCTATTAGGAGTTTCTATTAATCCAGAAGTAATTAAGTGGGTCAACCTATAATTTACATTATTTTATTTGTTTCCCTGATATTATTCTGTCAGGATTTCTATTGATCTGGTAATAATTGAGTGTGGAACTAACATGGATAAATGTTGGATGGATGCACCGAGGTACGACACACATTTTTATTTTTCTTAGGCTTTAGTACTTGCTGAAATTAGATGTAACATGCTGCATATGTACGCTTGCATGTAGGCATACAGAGGAGTACTTACAAGGGCTGGCTAGATTCTTGGACTATGCGTTTGTTAAATCATCGGTCGAGAACAAAATCCTATGTCCTTGTAAAAAATGTGTGAACTCGTACTGGAGAGAAGAAACAATAGTTCGTGAGCACCTAGTATGTGAGGGTTTTATAGAAGGATACAAACAATGGATCTTTCATGGAGAGAGTGGCGTTTGTTTGGATAATCCGTCAAATTTCTATGATGTCCAAGAGAGGGATGAGGGTGATGATATTTCTGATTTGCTTAGAGACCTAGGAGGTGGTTTAGATGATAGGGGAGAATTTGAAGATGATGGCGCTATAGATGAGGATAATTATTTCTTAGAATCTCTGCATAAGTTAGAAGTTGATTCTAGACAAGAGCTATATCCTGGCTGTAAAAACTTTTCAAAGCTCCATTTCCTAGTGAGACTTCTTCACACCAAAATGCTCGGAGGGTGGTTTGATAAAAGTTTTAATCTACTATTAGATCTGCTCAAAGAGGCTTATCCCGAGTCTGCAATACCTAAAAACTACAATGAAGCCAAAAAAATAGTCAAATGCATGGGACTTGGGTATGTTAGTATTCATGCATGTGAGAATGACTGCATTCTATTTTGGAAAGAAAATTCCAATGCTGATTCATGCCCAAAATGTGTAGCTTCACGATGAAAATATAAAAGGAAGCATGCAAATGGGAAACGTGTCCACAAGGCTCCTAAGAAGGTTCTGCGCTACTTCCCAATAAAGAAAAGGCTTCAAAGGTTATTTGCGTGCTCTAGGACTGCGGCTCTCACAAGATGGCATGCAGAACACCGCAAGGAAGATGGTTTGCTTAGGCACCCCGTAGATTCTCTTCTTTGGAAAGACTTTGAGGAAAAAAATCCAAAATTTGCCAAAGATAGCCGAAGCATCAGGATTGCACTAGCCACAGATGGTTTTAACCCCTTTCGTTCCATGAATCTCAGCTATAGCATTTGGCATGTCCTATTGATTCCTTATAAGGAGGGCAACAAATGCAACAAATGCAGCAACAATGGAACCAAATGAAAGAAACGATGTTAGCTTCACAAGGAGGGCATAATTTGGAGGCTCCTAGCTCGCAACATGGTTCTACTTCTCGATAAGTAATGAATTGTTGCACATACCTAATCTATAAATATTTATCATGCATGTAGTAAGTTACATATTGTTTTTGGCAGAACTCAAGATCTAAACTTGGGGAAGAAAATGATGGTGAAGATGGTGATGAAGAGGACAACGAAGATGACTATGTTCAGAGAAGATTTGTTGCAAATCCAAAAAACTCTTCAACCCACCAAGATGAAAGCCTTGTAATCCTCTCATGCATCCTTACTGCATATTTATATGTTTTCAATATGGTTGTGCTTCTTATGTATCCTTATTGCATATCATTCTTTTCAGATTGGGATGGATGTTCTTCTATACACATGGACGGGTCCTGAATCTCCTGTTGCTAAGGCAACAGTTCTCTCGGTCGATCCAGACACAATTGTGGGTGTGCAGCCTCTTGGGCCTGCAACTTATGAGGTTATTGTGAATGTTGCCATTAAAAGCAATGCTATTCTGCCATATCAGTATGATGATTTACTATACATTAGTCATGCTGTCACAAGGTCCATTGCATGCCCATCTAGCAAGGTAATCACCATGCATGCATGTGTGTTTTATCCACATCCTTAGTTGTTTATGTTATGCTGACTTGCTATTTTTTTTGCTAGATTAAGCCCTACAAACCAGCTGTCTCTGGCTCATATCGCCGTTGAGATATTTCAGTTCAAAATCAGTTTCGAAGACAACAACTGAAGATGATGTGAGTAAAACTTCTATACTTGTTGTTTATGCTCTTCCTGCTTGTTTTTTTTATGCTCTTCTATACAATGAAAATTAATAAAAATACCCAGGCCTAGCATCCATATATAAATTCTCCAATTTAAAATGCAGTATCGTTTGAAACTTGGAAGATGTAAAATGCAGTATGTAGCCTGGAGTTGGTATAAAAGCCACATATAAATTCTCTTCCTGCTTGTTTTGTTTATGCTCTTCTATACTTGTTGTTTTCTTGCCTTATTAGTCTTCAGTATAGATTTGAGAGCATCAGGTTTATAAGCTTTGATACAACTTAGCCCCATCTCATCAGCTAAGTCCAAAATTCCCACAACCTAGAATGATGGTAGAATGATGTCTAATATATGTTCAGACAAAAATATAGATGTTTAAGCAGGTAGTCCGTTGAAGCAAATAAACTGCAAGGAATAGGCAAAAATGTAATCAAATTCTCTCCTGGTATTTACACCATAAACATTTCAGGATATATGATATATCATCCTCCAAAAATTCAGACACTTATACAAAGGTTAAATTATATTCTTCAGTCTCTCCATAGGTTTTACCATGTTGTTACGTCATTAAACTGGAACAGAAAGTAAATCACATCAAATATCGCCCTATTATGCACAAGAAAATATACATGTGAGGTCACACAACATATTCCGGTTGTCAGAACAACAATCTTGAGATGTTATGACAGGTTAAAACACACACACACACACACACACACACACACACACACACACACACACACATATATATATATATATATATATATATATATATATATATATATATATATATATATCATAGTTAGGGCTATCAGAAAAGTTCGAGTTCGACAATCTGTTTGAACTCGATTCGTTATTTGCTCGACTCGAGCTCGGCTCGAAGTCTAAACAAGCCGAACTCAAACCTATCCTGTGGCTCGCGAACTTCACGAGCTCGAGCTTGAACATTCCTTCAAGCTTGGTAGAATACTTTGCTAGTTCTCGTTTAAGTAATTATTAAGAACTATCCTAGACGTGCCATTTCTATTGGACCAATGAATCAAATCTGTATCCATGTTCTGCTTTCATATGGGTAACTCATGAGCCCGTTATCTTTCCATGATAAAATGATAACAGGACAAGGGAATCTTTTGGGCTTTGGAAGCGTGGTACATACCAATTATTAATTCGAGTGCCATGCACGCTGCAACACAGGCCGAAGTGAGTTTAGTACCACCTCGCTCAGCCGTAGAGAGTAAGGGAGGCGTTCCAGCTATAAATAGACCCTGTGCGCATCCATCGATGTGCAGTGTGCCTAGCATATTTGACATTGAGCTCGCGGGCCGAGCTCGAGCTAAAAAATTAGCTCGTGCTGCAAATCGAGCTCGAGCCGAGCTTGTATGTATTCGCTCGAGCTTGGCTCGTTGACACCTCGATTCATAGTGGCATTATTAGCTGAGCACCCATGTTCCAGCAATTCAATATGTATGAGCAATTGAGCATATGCAAACTCAAATTCCAGATAAAGAGAAATCACAGAAACATGATATTTAGCTGAGAATTGATGCATATAGCTGGAACCCAATGTAGGATGCTACATCTGATTGTGTCTATAATATATGCTTCTAATGTAGGATACTACGTCTGATCGTGTTCGTAGGTCCCTTTTATTTTTTAAATGTACCAGAAATTTCCTAGCCAATCCATATAATTTTGCTAGTGTATGTAACAATGCAATCTTATGTAATCTTATCTGTTTGTATTTGTTTGTGGAGGTGTCTCCTTCAAATATAAATTATCAAGCTAAACTTTTCACGCAAACCACCAAGTACCTGGATGTTTCCCATCAACAGAATGAATTGTGTAATGGTGTAAACATGGTCATATGGTGGTCATTTGGCTTCCATTTTGTAAACCTGGTTATATGGTGCCATTTGGGTTCCATTTTGTAAAACCTGCTTATATGCAGTGACAACTTATCTTTATTCTGTTGACTATGTTGTAATCAGTTGAGAACATACGAACAATCAGTATTGTAAGAATTTAATCCATATTAGTGTGATGTGTGCTATTCTTTTGTGATATGCATTTATGATTGTGTGGAATATGAGAATATACTGAATTTTACCATTCATATATCCAAATTACTCAAGTATTGGTTGGAAATAGAAACACCGACCGACTGTTAGAAGGAAGCATTATGCGGCGCGTGCCAGCGGAATGTTGGTCGGCAAAACTTACCTCATCCGAAGATCGGTTGGCAAATAAATGTTGGTCGGGAAAACATTGTCAGTCGGCAAAGAAAAGGTCGGTCGGGAAAGCTAAAGGCCTTTGCCGACCGGACTTACAGTGACCGACTGTGTCGGTCGGCAAATATAATCCCCGACCAACTTTCTGTTGGCGTAACCCGCTTTCCCAACCAACTTGTCTATTAGGGTTGTAGTGCTGTGGTGTAGTGAAAGTCAAATAGCACGAATAGAGATACTAGGCACTATGCCCTAGCAATCTTATTCGATTACAAGATAGAACTCATCCAATCCCTACCATCCCCATAGCCTACAGCGGGAGATTACTCACTCATGGATGAGGGAAACATCGATGGTTGATAGAGAAGTGTTGGTGATGACGATGGCGATGATCCTCTCAAAATTCCCCGTCCCGGTAGGATGCTAGACGGAGTTTCTAGATCCTAATCTTGGTTTCTGATGGTGGCGGCGGAGTAGAACTCTTTTTGTAAAAACGTCGAACCGCCTGGGTTTTTAGGTCACGGGGCAACTTATAGGCGTAGAGGGAGCCCGAGGGGGTGCCTGGGGTGGCCGCACCCCCTAGGCGCGAGACAGGGCCCACCCGCCTGGCAGGGGTGTGGCCCCCCCAGGCCTCCACTCTGTTTCATCTTCTGGCTCCGTGGATCTTCTGGTGAAATATAATTTTTGGCATATTTTCTGGGATTTTTCCTGATAGTTGATTTTTTGCACAAAAACCAGACACCAAGGTAATTCTGCTGAAAACAGCGTCAGTCTGTGTTAGTTGTATCCAAATCACACAATTTTAAAGGAGAAGTAATAGCAAAAGTGTTCGGGAAAGTAGATACGTTTTGGACGTATCAACTCCCCCCAAGCTTAGCTTATTGCTTGTCCTCAAGCAATTCAGTTGAAAACTGAGTGCGATAAAAGAACTTTCACGAACATATTTTCTTCATATGATGTATATATTCTCAGCACTGGAGTAGATACTTAATACATTCATAATAAGAAGTATGCAACCAAGTCTACTCGATAGTCATTGCAAGCTATGAAGAGAAACCAACTCAATAATAATAAGTAGCATGGAACATAAACATAAGCAACATTGCAATGCTCATATTAAGGTACGATAGAGTGGTATCTCGCTTGCTTTTGTTTGAAGAGCACAATATAAATGCCAAGGCACCTCTAAAGTTCAAGTGAAGACTAGAGGTAAAAATATCAGAGATACAAGCATCAAAGCCATGACATAATTAACCAAGTTTTGAGAGAAACACAAGAATGACAGCTATGCTCTTAAGAAGGTGCTCATAGAATAGGTGGTGACTCAACAAGGAAGTGAAAACGGTTTTGAAAAGTTTGAAAGGCTTCCTAATGTTGAAAGAAAGGTACTCATTAGCTTTGAGATCTCATTGCCCCTATCATAGGCATCTTCATATGGTTAAGGTGAAAGTGAGGTCCAATCTGAGTTATATGCTTGACAGACCATAAACTGGAAATCCCATGTCCCTTGAATACGAGGGCCGCTCCGTATGCTGCTCAACTTTGCCGGGGAAATTCCTTCCCGGAGAGGGAAGATCGTCGCCATCAACACTGTCATCAAGCTAGGCTTCATCGGGATCATCATCATCATCCACACCATCATCTCCACCAGCACCATCATCACCACTCCGTCCCGCTGTAACAATTGTGTTGGATATTGCTTTAGTTCTTAGAGGAAACTTTCCCGGTGTTAATTACTATTGTAGTTGATGCATGTGAGTAGAACCATTGGATTATTGTTTATGTTCAGATTGTTATTCATCACCATATAATCTTTGATCTTAATCCATATGATGTCTTGTGAGTAGTTTGTCTAGTTCTCGAGGCCATGGGAGAAGTCATGTTGTTAGTAGTGGATTTGTGTTGAGTTATTATTCAATTGTTTAGTATTTAAGTTGTGGTGCTATTATTCTAGTGGTGTCATGTGAATGTCGACTACATGATACTTCACCATTTATGGGCCTAGGGAAATGCATTGTGTATTTGGCTACTAATTATAGGGTTGCCAGAGTGACAGAAACCTGAACCCCCGTTAGGACACCTTTGCACAAGGGAGCATAGGATCTCAGAGTTTAAGGCTATGGTTAGGTTTATATCTTAATTACTTTCCTATAGTTGCGGATGCTTGTAGGGGGTTTAATCACAAGTATATATTAGTCCAAGTAAGGTCGGTACATTAGCACAGGTTCACCCACACAACACTTACAACATCAAAGAAGAGTACCCAGCTATATGAAGCAAAAGCACTTGACAGAATTCCCATGTGTCCTCGAGAACGCTTGGTCCTTATAAGTATTTCCACCGTCTTGTCCTTTGCTAAGAAAGGATTGGGCCACTTGCTGCGTTTGTTCTTTATTACCTGCACTTTGTTTTTTTGTTTTATCAGAAAACCCCTAAATTTCCGTTTGCTAAGTATTTGCAGAGATTTCCTGCTCCATACCACTAGTCAACACCTTCTGCTCCTTGTTAGGATCGACACTCCTATTTATCGAAAGTACTGCGATACACCCCCTATACTTGTGGGTCATCACCTGTAAGTTCTTGTCATTGTAAATACATGCATATCATAGAGAACCGCCAATGGGGTACCCCTTGCACATGATACGGGAGCTATCCCGTGATCAAAATGACAAGGCAAGCAGATAATGAGCATCTCAGCGATCTTTTTATTTACTATATGCATAGCTTTTTATTGAGAATGCTTCACAGAATGCTCATTATGGTGATGCTGCAAGTTTCCACCATAATTAGGCATGGCTTAGGCTAGCGGCCCAGGCGTTTCTCTAACACAATATATAGACTCCATGAACTCACAAGCTCCCCTCTTATTTCACACCGACGACATCCGCAAACAAAAGAGCAAGGTATCAAATGGATATGTATGCAAAAAGTGTTGAAAGCGTTCCCCATGACAGCACGGTTCTGCTAACTCCCAGCATATAATTTGCAAGCATGTAACTTTCATGGACAAGTCACAATGGTTCAGGATTATTAAGTGCAAGAAATAAAGTGTGCCATCAAGTTCGTGAGAGCTTTACTAACTAACTTCCTCAAAATAGACAAACATTTTATTTGGAAGAAAACAAGGCATATAGAATATGCACTGAAATAGCAAATGATGCTAATAGGTAGGTATGGTGGACATAGTGGCAATATTGGTTTTGGGGAGTTGGATGCACAAGTAGAGCTCATACTCAGTGCAGGTGAGGGCTAGCAATAGAGAGGGAGCGACAAACAAGAGAGCAATAACTGTCATAATCATGCTTGCAACAAAACAGGACTAATTATGGCATGAAAGTGATACTAGAACTCTGAGACAAAATAAATCATCAAGACTTACTAACTATTGTTTAGTCATATGCATGCGTGAGCATGTGCCAAGTCGATTCACATGAAGCTTCCAAAGGAGGATACCACAATATCATACCAAAATATGAATAAAACAATGCAAGCAAACATTCATATGACATGCTACAAACTATTAGCAAGCTGGAGCTAATCATAGACAAGCAAGAACTACTAAGCATCCATCAGTGCCTTACAATGAACAGACTAAGCATGCTCACAATAATGAGTATATGTACAAAAATGAAAACAAATAGAGTTCATTACCAGCCTCTTACCACACCTTGAGCTGTCTTAATCTTCATTATTGTCCTTCACTTGTGTGACTTGAATAATAACATGAAACCAGAATCCACTGAGGACGGCTGAACCTTGCAAAGAACTCAGAAAACCAAAGAAGAAGAACAAATATTTTTGGTGTTTTCGATTTTTTTCCAACAAGCCAACAAGGCAAAAAACAAAGCAAAATAAAACCAAAACAAAAACTAAGACGCTCCAAGAACAACACAACTGTGCATGAAACAATAAAAACGAAGTGTCTAGAAAGACCTGAGATTTTTATTGATGAAGAAGGGGACGCCTTGGGCACCCCCAAGATTTGACGCTTGTTCCTCTTGAATATTTCTTGGGGTGACACGGGGTGGCTCCCCCCAAGCTTGAGATTTTGTCCATTCTTCATCTCATTACATCATTCTCTCTTTACACCTGAAATTATTTCCTTCATACAAAACTTCACACAATCTTTATTAGCAACATTACTGTATTCAAAAGATAATAGACCCTTGGGTTTAGATTTAGAACAACAAAACTTTCACTAAAAACACCAGATACTGTAGCAACTCCTTCAAAAAGCTCAATTTCCCAAAAAGAACCCAAAAAGGAATCAATAAGAAGCAAATGCAAATAATGGCAGAAATCTGTCAACACAGACCAGCAGGTATAAACCGATTTTTTCGAAGACATTCTGTTGCTCAAATCAAAAAGTGTTGAAATAACGAAAGTTAGATAACATACTGGGGGATTGAGTCGTAAATTTTCAGCTCAATCCGACTTACAGAGACTCCTCACTAATTTTTATGGTGGAGGACAGAAATCTGTTTCGGGACAGCAACTTCCCAAATCTTACTTCTCTCTCATTAGAGGTCATTCTTGGCACAAAAAACAAACAAAAAGGATAAGGAGAGGTCATTTCTAAAGTAATAACTTCCAAGACTCAAGAAAACTATTGGGTTATCTCCCAAGAAGTACTTTTCTTTAACGCCTTTAAGTTAGGCACACCGAAGAGCAAAGATTGGAAAGGAGAAAAGTAAAAGTGAGCAAGTATAACCACAGTGGAAATATTATTTTGTTCATTAAAATCCTTTTGTTAACAAGGTTGATCAAGTCTTGTTACCAAAACAATCTTATATGAAACAAAACTTTTCATTCCACAAGGTGATTATGTTACCTCATACTTGATAGCAATGGTCCCAATCATAATAGTTTCAAAATTTTCTTATGGAATTTGACAATATATTTCTCCAACCTTGATGCTTTCAATATTTTTAATGGAATTCAGGCAATAGCTCTTAACAACCTTCTTGGGGAAATAAACAGTATGCTCTTTGTCACTAATATTGAATGTTACTTTTCCTTGATTGCAATTAATAGCAGCACCTGCAGTATTAAGAAAATGTCTTCCAAGAATAATAGACATATTATCATCTTCAGGCATCTCAAGCACAACAAAATCAGTCAGAACCAAGCAATTATGAGCCACTTGAACAGGAACATCCTCACATATACCAACGGGAATAGTAGTTGACTTATCAGCCATTTGCAAACATATATCAGTTGGTATGAACTTTTCTAGCTGGAGTCTCGTGTAGAGAGAAAAATGCATAACACTAACTCCGGCTCCCAAATCACATAAAGCAGTTCTAACATAATTATTCTTAATAGAGCAAAGAATAGTTGGTATACCTGGATCACCAAGTTTCTTTGGAACCTTACCATTGAAGGAGTAATTAGCAAGCAAAGTAGAAATCTCCTCATTAGGAATCTTCCTTTTATTAGAGACAATATCCTTCATATACTTTGAATAAGGAGGCAACTTAATAGCATCAGTCAAAGGAATTTGCAAAAATAAAGGTTTCATCCACTCACAAAACTTGTTGTAGTGTTCTTCCTCCTTTGACTTGTGTTTCTTACCTGGAAAAGGCATAGGTTTCTGCACCCAAGGTTCTCTCTCACTACCATGTTTCTTAGCAATAAAATCTTCCTTTGTGTACCTAGTGTTCTTAGTGTGCTTCTCAGTATCTTCCTCACCTTCCTCCTTATCAGGAGCATCATTTTTATCATTACCACTCTTAGTTTCAGCATCAGAGATAGATATACTATTAGGATCTACATCAGGTTCAAGTGGTTCCTCAACTATTCTATGTTTATTTTTCTTCCTCTTACGAGGACTAACACTATCTTCACCTTGCTGAGAGTCCTGCTCAATTATTTTAGGGTGTCCTTCAGGATATAAAGGATCTTGAGTAGCTATACCACTCCTAGTTCTAATTCCATAAGCATGTTTATCTCCCGAGGCATTAACTAGCATATCCTTTTGTACCTTAGCAAGTTGATCAAGTTGGGTTTGAAACATTTGAAAGTGTTTACAAAGCATTTTAATATCATTAGAAGTTCTTTCCACAATATCTTTCAACTCATTGATAGCTCTAGAGTTTTCAATAAATGATTCTGAACTTGTTTATTAAAATTACCTTGTTTAACAATGAATGTGTCAAGTTCCTCTAAGCATTGATCAGGAGGCTTACCATATGGAACATCACCTTCATTAAAGTGGAGAGAGTGTACCTCAATAGTGGATCAGTGGGGAATTGGCTTATATAATTCTTCTATAGGAGGTAGATTCTTCACATCTTCAGCTCTAATACCTTTATCCTTTAGATATTTCTTAGCTTCCTTCATCACTTCATTATTTAATGCAATAACTTCCCTCTTCTTTGGTGTTGGTGTTGGAACTGGTTCAGGAGTAATAGGCTCAGGTGTATTTAGCTTAGTTGAAGTCCAATCATCATAATTCTTGCTTATTTTAGCCATTAATTCTTCAACATAGGTAGGAGTTCTTTTCCTGAAAACACAATCGGCAAAGCTATCTAGGTAGGTCCTAGAATCATCAGTTAGTCCATTATAATAAATATCAAGAAGCTCATTCTTAGGTAATGGACATCCAGGATGTGCATGAATCAAGGCATAGAACCTTGTCCATGACTCAGGCAATTTCTCTTCTTCTCCCTGTTTAAAATAAAAAAGTCTCTGCAAAGCAGCATGTCTAGCACTGGGAGGAAAATATTTCTGGAAGAAAGAAGCAATCAAGAAATCAGGGCTATCAATGGAACCAGGAGGTAATCTATTAAACCAAGCCCTAGCTTCTTCTTTTAGTGAAAAAGGGAAGATCTTAGTAACAAAGTACTTGCACATTTTAAAATCATCAGAGAACAAAGCACTCATAGTAGAAAGCTCATTCATATGAGCCACATCACTCTCACTTTCAGTCCCACAAAAAGGTTCTTTCTCAACAATATCTAAATAAGATAAATCAATAGAGAAATCATAATATTTATCTTTAATATCTATGAGAGAGGTGGCAAACTTAGGATCAGAAGACAACTTAGGAATAATGGTGCGTCTAGCAAGGAGACTCTTAATAGCACTATTACCATGTGTGTTTCGGCACTCTTCAACAAATTCATCAGTGAAATCAATGTAACCATCATTAATATCATAACTCTCTCTAGACTCAGGTGAGCTAACAAGTGTAATAGTGCCTTCACTAGGAGTTTCGGTATTTTCTAGACTAGCCATAGTAGCATCTAGAAAAGGACCTAATGAACCACTCACATCAAGCACAGTAGAAGTAACATCATGAGCATCAAAAGAAGTTTCAGATTCAGTAGTAGTAGCAGTGTGTGTAGCATGAGTATGTGGTGGTGTAACAAGCTTACTTATAACAGACGGTGAATCAAGAGCAACATAGATGTTTAGGACTGTACCTCTTCTTGTAGTGGATGGTAAAATAGAAAACTTTCCATCACGAGACTTCCCCATGATGAAAGGAGTAGCAGTGAACAATAATAGATCCAAGTGAACTTACAAATAAAGTTATGCTCCCCGGCAACGGTGCCAGAAAATAGTCTTGATGACCCACAAGTATAGGGGATCGCAACAGTCTTCGCGGGTAGTATTACCCAATTTATTGATTCGACACAAGGGGATCCAAAGAATACTTGCAAGCCTTAACAACTGAGTTTTCAATTCAGCTGCACCTGGAAATAGTTCTTGCTCACAGAAGCTTATCAGTAGCAACAGCAAAGCAACAACAACAGCAAAATAGGAGCAATAGTAACAGTAACAGTAACAGTAGGATTCGAGTGCGGTAGGCATAGGGATGGATGGACGGGCGTTGCATGGACAAGTCTAAACATGTAACTTCAAGATCTAGGGTATTGCAGATAAATAATAACAAGCATCCAAGTACTAATCAATCCTAGGCATGTGCTCCATATATAGTCATACGTACTCTCAATGAGAACTTACACAACATCTTATGTCAAGTCAACCCGTGGCAGCGGGCCTCTAGGGAAATACTGGCAATTAAGGTGCTCCTTTTAATAGAGCACCAGAGCAAAGCATTAACACTCCATGAACACATGTGATCCTCACATCACAGCCATCCCCTCCGGTTGTCCCAATTATTGTCACTTCGGGGACTTTGGATCCGGACAATGATATGTGTACACAACTTGCAGATAAGATCACAAACAATACTATCATAATAATTCAATAATAAGTTCAGATCTGAGATCATGGCACTCAGGCCCTAGTGACAATCATTAAGCACAACAAGTTGCAACAAAGTCAAATAGCACTAATAGAGATACTAGGCACTATGCCCTCTTATTTGACTACAAGATAGAACTCATCCAATGCCTACCATCCCCATAGCCTACATTGGGGTATTACTCACTCATGGATAAGAGAAACATCGATGGTTGATGGAGAGGTGATATGTCGGAAACATATCTATAATTTTTGATGCTCCATGCTTGTTTTGTATCTACTTTGCTTTAGTTTGTCTACACTTTGAGGTATTTTATACACTTTCTGAAACTAACCTATTGACAAGATGCCACAGTGCCAATTGCATGTCTTCTTCTGTTTTTGGTTCCAGAAAGGCAGAAAATCAATATTCTCGGAATTGGACGGGACAAAAGCCAAAGTCATTATTTTTCCCGGAGCAACACGGAACTACGAAGCAGAGCCGTAGGGGGGGCACAGGGTGGCCGCACCCCCTAGGCGCAGGCAAGCCCTGGAGGCGCCCACATGCGGTGTGACCCCCCTAGACCCCCACCGACCTTGACTCCTGCGCCTATAATAAGCCTCTGACCCAAAAACCCTAGGGCATCTAGAAGAAATCCACGAAAACCTCCATAGCGCCACCGCCACCGAAGGGGAGATTCGGGGGACAGAAAGTCTCTTTTCCGGCACCCTACCGAGACGGGGAAGTGCCCCTAGAGCCATCTCCATAGATCTCCATCACCATCTTCATCACCGTTGCTGATTCCCATGATGAGGAGGGAGTAGTTCTTCCTTAGGGCTAAGGGCTCTACCGGTAGCTATGTGTTCATGTCTCTCTCTCTCTCTCTATGCATGATCTTGTGGTCATGAGCTTTGTAATCAAGTAGATCTACCTTGCTACTCAAGTGCTTCATTAGATATCTGCTCTCCCCATGTGTGTGAAAGTGACAACGTGCACGCCATGGTGGCACTTAGGCTTGAGTCTACATAAATACTCTTTGTGCTTTAATAGATCTATGCTTTTCCCCACGTGTGTGAAAGTGACAGCGGGAATACCGTGTGTGGCACTTTGGATAGATTGAATATTTGTTATGAGTTATATTTGGAGTTGGATGTCTCTATGAAATTGTGGTGTTTGTTGGAACCATCTAGTGCTCAAGGTGACAGTGTGGGGTTATCTAGATTGGGGAAGGCGGACTTTGAGGAGTGTTGTTATAGCCCTACCGATGATTAGAGTGTCCAACTGGAGAGTAGTATCATGAAGAGAGGATATTTATATGAGAGAGTGTTCACTAGTGAAAGTATGATCCCTAGGCCTTGTTTCTAAACATTGAAACACCGTTTACATCTAGATCTGTTGCATGTTTGTTTGCTTTAGTCTTTACCTCACCATCAAGCTATTTTCTGGCACCGTTAGGACTTGTATTTCACTATCTCTTCACCGAACTAGTGCACCTATACACTTGACAAGTGTATTAGGTGTGTTGGGGACACAAGAGACTTCTTGTATCTTGATTGCAGGGTTGCTTGAGAGGGAATACCTTTGACCATTTCCTCCCTGAGTTCGATAAATCTTGGGTAATCCACTTAAGGGAAACTTGCTGCTGATCTACAAACCTCTGCACTTGGAGGCCCAACAATTGTCTACAAGAATAGAAGTGCGTATACATCAAGCTCTTTTCTGGCGTCGTTGCCGGGGAGGTAAGGTAAAAGGTACTCACATCCTCCGGTGTGAGTGCTCGAATTTATTTCCTTTAGATTCTACAATTTTGTCTTTTTGTTTCTTGTTTTCACTAGTTAGGCTTAATGGAAAACAACAACAAAAATTAGAGAGCTTTATAGTGTTTATCTTGAGTTAGGACATGAAGTGTTTGAAGATAAAATTAAAAAACGTATGGAACTTTATTTGCATGCTAATAGCAATGTTATTAGTATGAACTTTTTGAACACCATTGTTGCTAATGCTATGGAAAAGTCTAAGCTTGGGGAAGCTAGTTTTGATGAAAATGATCTTTTTAGTCCCCCAGCTTTGTAGGATAGCTATTCTATTTCTTATGATCATACCAAACCCCCAATATATGATGATTACAATGATGAGTATGATATTTTTAGTACACCTACTATTGAGGAGCAAGTTAATTGTGATTACAATATGCCTCCTATATTTGATGATTATGGTGATGAGAATAACAATGATAGCTATTTTATTGAATTTGCTCCCACTACAATTAATAAGAATGGTTATTCTTATGTGGAGAGTAATAATCATTTTATGCATGTGGCTCATGATAATAATGTTTTATGTGATAGTTATATTGTTAATTTTATTCATGATGCTACTGAAAGTTATTATGAGAGAGGGAAACATGGTTTTATGCATCTCAATAATATTAAGTTTCCCCTCTTTATGTTGAAAGTCTTGAAGTTGCACTTGTTTTTCTTTCCTATGCTTGGTGCTTTGTGCTTTCATGACTTGTTTCTTTACAAGATTACTATGCATAGGAAGTGGGTTAGACTTAAATGTTTTTTGAATTTGGTTCTTGATGCTCTCTTTTACTTCAATTCATATTTCTTATGTGAGCATCTTCTCAAACTATCAAGCCTAACTTAAAGACGTTAAAGAAAAGTACATGTTGGGAGATAACCCAAGAGTTTTCTTGAGTCTTGAAAGTTATTACTTCTGTAATGACCTCTCCTTATCCTTTTTGTTTGTTTTTTGTGCCAAGAATGAACTCTAATGAGAGGTAAGTAAGGTTTGGGGAGTTGGTGTCCCGAAACAGATTTCTGTCCTCCACCATAAAAATTCGTGAGGAGTCTCTTGTAGGGTTCGCAACATAGAAAACAAAATTTTTCCTACGATGGGAACAACTATGTACCAAGATCTATCTACTAGATACAAACAACGGGCGTATGTATATCCGTAGAGAACATACCCTTGAAGACCGACAAAGCTTAACGAGTCCAAACTCGTGGTTGATGTAGACGATCTCTTGCCGATCTCAAGATCGAGAGGAAGTCCTAGCGCCGCAAAATAGCAGCGCATCCGTGCTCGCACACATGTTCGAGGCACCGAGCAACCTCCGCCTCCTCGCTCCAGCGATGCAGCGGAAGCACAACTCTTTCTTGCCGAATAGCCACCGGGAACATGTATCTCGCTAGTCCGAGACCATGGGGGATAAATTCTAGAGGGGGAGAGAGATCCTTCACGAGGAGGTGTGAGAGACAAGTGAGGAGGGGGGCTCCTTTTATAGGAGGAGGGGGAGCACCCAAGGGGGTGGCCGCCGGCCATGGGGGCTGCCCCCTCCCCTCCTTCATTCATGTGGGTGGACACTCCACTCACAAAATGCCCTTTAAAATCCCTCCACTCAAAAGTCCACTCAAATTCCCATTAAATTTCCACCAAATTTAATGCAAACTCTCATTAAATAAAACTCTTTTATTTTATTCAGAATTTTGTCAATTACTTTAATGACAAACATTCACAAATAACCCCTTGCTAGAATTCTATTTCACATGCATAACCACTTTATGCAATTTCACCCGAAAACATGTTTCGGTATCTAGTGAAATAAATTCCTGCGCTTGTTCATTCTTTCGGCATGAAACATTTGCTCCAATTGGATGTCGGTGTCTCTTAAGTGTGTCACCCTACGGTTCGTGAATAATGCGGACATGATCGAGACCCCTCTCAGATCAATAATCAGAAGCGGGATCTAGAGACCCATACTGACTCCCACACATTCAATGATGAATTTCTTGTGATCGTCGGAACCTTTTATGCTGGTATCTTAATCCCTTTGTTTCACGATATATTACATGTCCGAGATTCGATCATCGGTATCTCCATACCTAGTTTGATCTCGTTACCGACATGCACTCTTTTCTCGTTCCTGTGATATAACATTCTAGTGATCAAATCACTTGCTTGCAAGCTAATCAATGTGATATCACCGAGAGGGCCCAGAGTATATCTATCCGTCATCGGGATGAACAAATTCCACTCTCGATCCATGAGCCTCAACATAACACTTTATTAGTTCTAAATCCATCTTTATAATCACCCTGTTACGGTGTGACGTTTGATGTTATCAAGAAACTTTTCTGGTGTTAGTGATTGACATGATCTCATGGTCTAAGGATTAGGATCACTTCGTAAGTTGTTATAGCAATATAAACTCAATGACTTTGATCGTAATGCTATACTTCGGATGAATGTTCATCACACCATTACACTAATGTTGTGATCCCGTTATTAACAACATCCAATGTCCATGATCAAGAAACTTTGATCATCTTGTTAATCAACGAGCTAGTTTATAAGAGAGGCATAACTAGGAACTTTCTGTTTGTTTATTAAACACACATGTATTAACGTTTCCGTATTAATACAATTATAGCATGCAAAATAAACATTTATCATAAACAAGGAATACGTTAATAACCACTTTATTATTGCCTCTCGGGCATATTCCCTTCAGTCTCCCACTTGCACTAGAGACAATAATCTAGTTTGAAAACTTTGCGTATTGAACATCTATGGCTTTCTGGTGTTCCATATACGCAATTGCAAGTGGTTAACATAATCTACGGATCTGACGCTTCAGGTCCGTGTGTATTTGCATGTCTTTGCGTCTTCACACATCACTCATTCTCCAATGAGATGGCATTGTATAAATTTGGTCTTTCGGTGAGACCTTTAGTTCCTTGGGGTTAAACCATGTCGATACTATTGTCATACAATATATCTTTAGTGTTAGCCCATTGCGAACCACACCTTAGTGTGATAACAAACTTCTTGACACAAATTCCCTCCTTTGCTGCTACTATAGCAGTCATATACTTAGCCTTTTGTTGTAGTATTCGTCACAATGTCTTAAACTTTGGAATTCATCCAAATCCATCATGGAAACTTTCTTTCCATTTCATTGTGCCACCCATAGTTTAAATTGAGATAAACTTAATTTGTATCTTGTGACAAAACTAGTATCAATGCAACGCTTTACAATGAACTATTTGTAATTGTTTGTCACCTCTACACAAATATATTCTTAGTTCTTTCAAAAAGATCATAAGAATATCCTCACTATCGTCCAATGATCATTTTATGATTCATTCTGGTATATGCTCATAACACTTAGAGCATAGGACATATCTGGATGTGTACATATCATGGTATGATTGATCAAAACATTCTCGTGATTTCACTCATCAAGTGTCAAAGCACTTGAATCTTGTTTCACTTATCAAGTGTCGATACACTTGAATCTTGATTCAATTCCTTTCCATGCGACAAGAACCGTTTCTTGTTGTTTCTATATTGAACTCCTTCAATATCTCATATATGTACGTTTGGCACAACCATATTAGCGTCACAGTCTATCCACTATAGACATTCATGCTAAATATTCGGGTTTTTCCTAAGTTTTTCATCGAAATGAAATTCTTAACCTTTGTCAATAAATAATACATTATTTCTAATCAATAAGATGTCTTCCACATAATGTATTAGAAATATGTCTCAGCGCTCCCACTTAATTTCTTGCAAATGCAAGCATCTTCATCGTCTCCTGATGAAAAACTCCTTTTTGATCATGGTGAAGATTCCAACTCCGCGATGCTTACTTCAACCATTGAAGTTTGCATGCCCTTTTAGCATCCTTTGAATTTAACAAAACCCCTTGGACCATGTCATGTACACGTCCTAGGTAACCATTCTATTAGAAGAACTTTGTTTTGTTTATTCATCTACCATATACCAAATTATATGTAGTGGTTGCTACTTTAATCCGTACAGACTAAATATCGCTATGAAAGATCAAATCTTGTCATAGTCAACTCCTTGAACATTGTCATAACATACTTTACAACATGTCGACTATTTCATAGATGTGAAATATCCATGTCTGTTTCTTTATAGATCCAAATACGACCGATAGGTTTTTACACCTTTCCGGAGGGTCTTCCAAGTTCAAAACTTGATTTCTCGTGTATGGAACTATCACGGATTTTATGGCTTCAAGCCATTTGACGGAGTCAGGGCCCATCATCGCTTCTTTGCATGTAGTCGGTTCATCATTGTCAAACAATAATGATTTACTCTCAAATCTAAGTATTTGATTGTTTATCCGACAGACTTTGTCGTGGGAAAGACCACGGCAGATGCTGCAATCGGCAGCGAGTAGTAGAACGAGGGGCAAGGGCGGCCAGCCATCTGCGGTGCGAGATGAGGGCAAAGACACAGGGATTTACCCAGGTTCGGCCCCCCGGAGGGTAAAGACCTACTCCTGCTAGATTGTATTATGGAGGTGATTACAATGGGCGAACTCGGCGACTAGGCGGCGAGTTGCTTGGGTGTCTGAGGGAACGTGTCTCTACTCACCCCTTAGGGAGGTTTATATAGGCTTACCTCCCCTAGGGTTTACATATCTCAACCGATTCGGTTACAACTTTGGCAATCATTTAACTCAGACCGACTGGGCCTATCTACTCGCCTGGGCCTTCAACTTCCAGTCGCCTGGTACCTTGCTGGGCTTTGATCCACTCGCCGTTCTGCAGGCCCACTCGCCAGCCCTTGGGCCAGTCGGAAACGTCCCGCTGAGGATACCCCAGTAGACGTACCCCCATCAGTAGTCCCCGAGGCCGTCGTTGATTAGGCGCGGGTGGCTGCTGGCAGTCGGAGTATACGGCTTCAAGTTGGCATCCAGCCGAATCGTCGGCGGGCTCCTGTACGAAGGAATAAATCCGGCGAACCGAGTCGCGTCTTGGGTGAGTCGAGTCAACGGGTCGCGGCCTCGGCGAGTGACTTAGCGAGCCGGGTGGCAAGAGGCGGACCGTCGGGCGTGGTCAAACTAGCCGTTAAGGTAACTCAACGGTAACTTTTGGCGTAATCATCGCGCGGTAACGGCCCCCTAATTTGGCGGGCAGCTCCCGCTATATAAGAGGAATGGTAGGCTATCAGAAAGCCAACCGCCCACCGTTTCTTCCGAGTACGCACATCTTCCGTCCTTCGATTCCGCGATCCGATCGACCCGCAATCCTCCGACCTCCAAGTAAACCTTCAGCCATGGCCTTCTCCACTGAACCTTGGGGTAGATCCAAATGTACCAGGGCGCAGTTGGCCTCCTTCGAGGAGGCCGGAATCCTGCGGGCCGGCTGCTGGCGTATCCCGGCAGCCGGAGAAACGACCCCGAACCCGCGAGAGAGAGAGTTCATCTGCTTCACTAGTCACCTCGAGCGGGGGTTAGGGTTTCCCACCTCTTTGTTCTTCCGGCGCTTCTGCGCCTTCTACGGGATCCAGCCATCGGATCTGGGTCCCCATAGTATCGAGCAGCTCGCCATCTTCGTGGCGTTCTGCGAGTGCTACTTGGGCTGCCGGCCCTATTTTCCCCTGTGGCAAGATCTGTTCCATGGACGGATCAGCCGCGAGGAGGCGGGCGGCCCAATGCTAGCCGCGGGCGGCTTAACCTTTCAACTCAAATCTAAAGCCTCCTTCTTCGACCTGATGCTGCCGGCCAAAGCAGCGAGCGACTGGAAAAAGTCGTGGTTTTATGTGACCGAGGCGACTCCGGAGGACGAGGCGGCGATCCCACGGTACTCGGCCAACCGTTCCGAGCCGCGCCATCTCCAGGTCGGCAAGCTCCCCGACGACCAGCGGATGGTCGTCGATGAGATGCTCCAGACCATTCGCGGTCTGAAGAAGAAGGGGCTCCAGACGGTGAACTTGTACAACTGTTGGCTTGGGCGGCGGCTCGTTCCGCTCGCCCAACGCGAGCATTACATGTATCAGTACACGGGCCGAGGAGACTCGACGAAGGCCTGCCTCGCCGAGTGGAAGCTGGAGGACTACCTCCTGGCGCTGAAGAGGATCACCCAGGCGGCATACACGGATGCGCAGGCCGGGGTCCCTCCTTACACCGCAAAGCGTCCGGCTCCAACGGTAATCCTTTTATCTTGTTCGCAGTCGCAGCATGTGCAGTCGCGGTAATTCTAACTTTGTTTCGTGTTTAATGCAGCTATTCCAGGTGGTGGAAGGGTGGCTACCACCCGCCGACGACGAGAGCTCCGGGCCATCCGCCCAGGACACAAGCGAGTCGCCACCCGCCAAGGGTAACGAGGACGACGAGGACGAGTCCGAAGAGGAGATTGCCCCACTGGTCCGAAAGACCCGCGGGCAACGTCAGCGCGAACTCGAGGCGAGCAGGAGCCTCGAGCGTCATGACGATGACGAGGAGCTCCCGGAGACCACCTCGCTCCGTCAGGCCACTCCCGCGAAGAAGAAGAAAGAGAAAGAGGCAAGGGCCCCCCTGAGGAGGAAGACGAAGCCGCCGAAGATGGCCTCACCGCCGCACTCAGCGAGCAGCTCTGATACTCACAGCTCGGCCGGTGACGGCGCGGCCCCGGCGACAACCGCGCTAGATGCGCCATCCATGGAGGCACCGCTGGCCTCAATGCCTCCGCCCTTCGCACCGGTCTCCGGGCTAGGGAAGGCTCCGGCTGTGGCGACTTCGCCTCGCAAGGAGGTCCCGAGCGTGGCAGTCTCGCCTCGCAAGGAGGCTCCGGCCGCGGCAGCTCCACTTCGCGAAGAGGCCTCCGCCGAAGGCGTCCCGGAGGCGCCAACCGCTACCTCAACGTCGAAGAAGCCATCCGTATCCTGGGCCCCTGACGTCCTGGAACTGGGGCTTAGTCGCCGATTGGGCCCTGAACTGGAGAAACCGGCCGGCCTTCGTACAGGGCTGCGTTTCATTCCAGTCGCCAAGTGAGTGCATTCGGCCTTCACCTTTCTCTTTTAGTACTTCGACTGTTTCTTATTGATTTGTCTTGACGTGTAGGACCGGAGTGAAAAAGATGGGCCACCCGACGGTGGCCAAGGTGCCCTCCGCTGCTAGCGAGGAGGATCCTTCTCGTAAGAGGAAGGTGGTCGAGGTCGCCGCCTCCACGGAAGGCAGCAAGAAGGCCAAGGGCGACGACAGCGTCGCTGTCTCTGACGACGCGACGGCCGCGCCGACTGGACCCGCAGTGGAAGCGACCGCGTCCACGAAGGGGGGCATTTCGTTGCCTAGACCGGAGGAAGCGAGCTCCTTTGGGGCGGGTGCGTCAATTGCTACCTTCCCTCGCTTCATGACCAAGACGGCCACGGCGAGTGGGGCTGCGGCTCCGAGCCTCGCTCCAGGGACCGCCGACACTGAGATTGACCAACGTCGCGGGCACACGCCGGCGCTTCTTGCTTCTGTGGACGCGGTGCAACTTCACGGCATGCTTGGCGCGGCCATCCAGGTACCTCCAGTCCCCGAGGATCAGGTCGGTGCTTAGCAGCGGCTTGATTCTTATAGTTACTTGTTTTGTACGTTCGAGTACAGTCCCCGAGTGCGCACCCGCTAAATTGTAGCGGGTGGGCATTGAGTAGTTTTTCTTGGTCACCAGTCCCCGAGTGCGCACTCGCTGAATTTTAGCGGGTGGGCACTGAGTAGTTTTTCTTGGTCACCAGTCCCCGAGTGCGCACTCGCTAAATTTTAGCGGGTGGGCACTGAGTAGTTTTTCTTGGTCACCAGTCCCCGAGTGCGCACTCGCTAAATTTTAGCGGGTGGGCACTGAGTAGTTTTTCTTGGTCACCAGTCCCCGAGTGCACACTCGCTAAATTGTAGCGGGTGGGCACTGAGTAGTTTTTCTTGTGAGCTGACTTTGAAGATGTACAGGGTCTGCAACTGGAGTCGGCGGAGTGATTGGCTGCGAAGCAGCGTGCTGAGAAGGAGTTCGCCGCTCTCCAAGAAGTAAACAAGGAACTTCAGGCTGTTGCTGCTCAGGCGGAGGTGGCTCGCCAGGAGCTTGTCCCTGCTGGCGAGCTGATGGCGGCGAGATCTGCATTGAGCACTGCTGAGCAAAGGATCGCCGACCTCGAGCGCGAACTGCGGGAGGCGAAAGAAGAAGCGAGCTCGGCGAACGGGCGAGCTAAGGCCGCTGTTGCGGCCGCGGAGGAAGATCGGAAGGTGTCGGAAGCCCTCATTGTTGGGCTTCAAGACGATCATACGTCGCTTCAGAGTTTCATCACGGGACTCGCCCGCCCGTTGCTTGGTGAGTTCGTCTTCCGGGCTTGTAATTGTATTGCTTATGGTTTCCGTGGTACTCACAACTGTTTCCGTCTAGCAGGCCGTGTGATTGGCAGCCATGAAGAAGCGAGCTCTCTTGATGCGAGGGAGTGCGTGAGCATGCTCGTCGACTCGGCGACGCTGTCGGCGACGTGCATCCGTGCCTACCTTCAAGAGATGTCGCCCACGGAGGTTATTCCCAGTGACCTTGTTGAGGTGTGGGAGTACTTGGAGAAGGCGCCCGCGGTCGTAGAGTTCATGACGCGGTCGGCGTTTCGGCGTGGAGCGTCAACAGCTCTGAGCCTGGGACTTGCCCACTTCCCCGAAGACTTCGACCTCGACGATGTGACGAGTGGGTATCCTTCGTCGACTGGCACGGTGGATCTGTCCGAGGTTCTCAAGCTGCAGGAACGTGCCGCCGCGTACTCGGAGCGTGTCTGGACGATGGGCGACCTCCTTCCTTACCAGGAAACGGTCGTCGCGCCGAATGACCCCGAACCGCCGCATCGCGACTTCAAGGTTGAGCAGCCTTTCCGCGCGGCGATGGCGGGTGAGCTGACAACGTATCCATCAAACCCGTACACTACGTTCATCCGTAAACGCCGGGACTCTGGTGCGTCGTCGTCGAAGCCTGCAGAATAGGGTAGTGTGCCTAGATATGTTAGCAGCAATTCTGCCGAGCAGGCATAGTTTGTAATGTAAGACAATGCAATATGTGATTGAATGGGATGGTTTGTCCATTTTGCTTATTATATGTGTGTTTCGGATTGATTTTGGATGAGTCCACGAGCGCGTCCGCCCTTTTGTGGGGTTCACCTTGTATATGATGTTTTGTTATTATCATGTGTTTTGTTAGTTTAGTCGACTCGCCCGAGCTCGGAGAGCCAGTCGCAAGGCGACTCCCTTGAGTGCTCTGTACTTTACCGTTTTCCCGTACGCGAACGGGGTCGGGTGGCCGAGTCCCCGAGCGTGGTACTTGGTAGTTCAAGGCGCGACTCGAGGGTGGTTGAGGACTTAGCGCGTTGGTGTGAGCGTGTCACTCCTGCCTGGCCCGGTGGGTCAGTCGCGTGGCGAGTCCTGGGTGTGCTCTCTTACTTGGCGTTTTCCCTGGCCGATCGCGACGAACTGGTATTCAGTCCCCGAGCGTGGTACTTAGCCGTTCGAGTCGCTACACCAAGGATGCGGAGGACCAAGGTCGCCGTGAGAAGCGAGGGCAGCCGTCTTGGTTCGTAAAACCAGTCGAGCTAGGCGACTCCAATGGGGCTCCGGATTGACGTTTTTCGTGGACGACGCAAGACCTGAAATGACTCAGTGCTCTTACATCGCACTACTTAGCCGTGCCGGTCGCTGTACCAAAGGTTGACTTCTGCGTTTTAGCATGGCGCTGTTTATTACGAGTGCGAGTGGCACAAGGTACGGAGAGTAGACGCAATTTGCAGTAACCGTTTCTTTTATTTCATAGCGACTGGAGAATACATGTGTGGGGTTCTAGGAATAGAACTTCCGGAGGAGATTCACATTCCAAGGCCGCTTGACGTCGAGCTCGCCGTCCCCGCGGACGTCGATGAGGTAGTAGGCGTCGTTGCCGAGTACTCGCCCGATAGCGAACGGGCCTTCCCACGGAGGGGAGAGCTTGTGCATGCCCTTCTTGTCCTGGATGAGGCGTAACACCAAGTCGCCTTCCTGGAAGGTGCGGGTTTTTACCCGTCGGCTGTGGTAGCGGCGGAGCCCTTGCTGATAAATGGCGGTGCGCGATCGGGCGAGATCGCGTGCTTCGTCGAGTTGGTCGAGCCCGTTTTGGCGGGCCAGCTCGTTTGCGGCCTCCGTAAAGTGGACGACTCGCGGCGAGTCGTGTTCGAGGTCGGTGGGCATGACTGCTTCGGCGCCGTAGACCATGAAGAAGGGGGTGAATCCCGTTGATCTGTTGACCGAGGTCCGGATTCCCCAGATGACGGAGGGTAGCTCTTCGACCCAGCATCCAGCGGTGCGCTCGAGTGGCACTTGGAGTCGCGGCTTCAGGCCGTGGAGGATGCTTTGGTTGGCTCATTCTGCCTGGCCGTTGGATTCCGGGTGTGCGACTGACGCGAGGTCGAGCCGGATGTGGTGCTCTTCGCAGAATTCGGCCATTGCTCCCTTGGCGAAGTTTGTGCCGTTGTCCGTGATGATGCTGTTAGGGAACCCGTAGCGGTATATGAGCTCGCGTAGGAACTTAGTGGCAGTCTTCCCGTCGCATTTCCGGACTGGCTTGGCCTCTACCCACTTTGTGAATTTGTCGACAGCGACCAGCAGGTGGGTGTAACCAGAGGGGGCCTTCTTGAAGGGGCCTACCATGTCCATGCCCCATACGGCGAATGGCCAGGTGATGGGGATTGTTTTGAGCGCCGAACTTGGGACGTGCGTCTGGTTGGCGTACTTCTGGCACCCGGCGCATCGCTGGACGATATCGACGGCGTCGGCGTGTGCGGTGGGCCAATAAAAGCCGTGTCGCATAGCCTTGGCGACCAGGGAGCGCGCGGCAGCGTGGTGGCCGCAGTCGCCTGAATGGATGTCGTGTAGGATTTTGCGTCCTTCAGCCGGTTGGACACAACGTTGGAATACGCCGGTGACGCTGCGCTTGTGTAGCTCGCCGTCGATGATGGTGTAGGACTTACATCGGCGGGCGATCATTCGAGCGCTTGTCTCGTCCGCGGGCAGGTTGCCTGTTTCCAGGTAGGCGATGTATGGCTTGGTCCAGTCGTCTGGCTCGGTGATGAGTGCGACCAGGGTTGCCTCTGGTTGGAGGGGGACTCCGATGTCGATCTCCCTCGGGGGAGAGACTGATGGTTTGGAGATTGTGTCGAGGAACACGCCGGCGGGTGGTGCGAGTCGAGCCGACCCGATGCGAGAGAGGGCGTCGGCCTCCTCGTTTTTCCGCCTGTCGATCCACTCGACGGAATAGCCGGTGAAGTGGCCGCCCAACTTATCCACCTCTTGGCGATACGCCGCCATGGTAGGGGAGACGGCGTCGCAGGTGCCGGCGACTTGTCCCGCGACGAGGTCGGAATCTCCGTAGCATCGAAGGCGATTGACGCTCATCTCCTTTGCGGCTCGCATGCCGTGGAGTAGTGCCTCGTATTCAGCCATGTTGTTGGAACAGGGCGTGAATTCGAGGCGGAGAATGTAGCGGAGCTTGTCGCCTTTTGGTGAAGTCAGCACTATCCCTGCGCCTGCACCGTCCGCGTTCTTGGAGCCGTCGAAGTGCAGGTTCCAGTAGTGGAGGTACGGCGGCTTTTCTGGCTGTTGGGCCTCCTCCCAGTCGGCGATGAAGTCTGCCAGTGCCTGGGACTTGATCGCCCTTCGCGGATCGTATTTAATGTTGTGGACGCCGATTTCGACGGCCCACTTGGCGACCCGCCTGGTCGCCTCGCGATTGCGGATGATGTCTTGTAGTGGTGCTGAGGAGACGACCGTGATGGGGTGCTCCTGAAAGTAGTGCGGCAGGCGCCGCTGAGCCCTGAAGACCGCGTATACCAGCTTCTGGTATTGTGGGTATCGCTGGCGCGACTCGGTGAGGACCTCGCTGATGTAGTACACCGGCCGCTGGACTGGGCGCTCCTTTTCTTCCTCTGGTCGTTCGACGACCATTACAGCGCTGACGACGCGCTCGGACGCCGCGACGTAAACCAGCATGGGCTCTTTGTCGACGGGTGCGGCGAGTAATGGTGCGGCGAGTAGCACCTTTTTGAGGTCGCGGAGCGCGTCGTCCGCCTCCTTGTCCCACTGGAAGGTGGGATTCTTGCGCATCAGGCGGTATAGGGGCATCGCCTTTTCGCCCAGTCGGGGGATGAAGCGACTAAGAGCCGCTACACGCCCGGCCAGCTTCTGGACGTCGCGCAGGCACTCGGGTTTGCCGAGCCGGGCGACCGTGTCGATCTTTGTTGGGTTTGCCTCGATCCCTCGTTTGGAGACGACGTACCCTAGTAATTGCCCGGCGGGTACACCGAAGGTGCACTTGCCTGGGTTGAGCTTTATCTTGTACCTCCGCAGGTTGGCGAAGGTCTCCGCTAGGTCGGCGAGGAGGTCTCCTTGGCGAGCGGATTTCACGACCACGTCGTCGATGTAGACGTGGATGTTGCGGCCAATTTGGCTCGCGAGGCATTCTTGCATGCACCGCTGGTAGGTCGCCCCGGCGTTCTTGAGGCTGAAGGTCATGGCGGTGTAGCAGAATGCTCCGAATGGCGTGATGAACGCCGTCTTCTCCTCATCCTCGACAGCCATTTTGATCTGGTTGTACCCGGAGTAGGCGTCGAGGAAACACAGCGACTCCGAGCCCGCGGTTGAATCGATTATCTGATCGATCCGCGGGAGGACGAACTGCTCCTTTGGGCAGGCGCTGTTCAGGTTTGTGTAGTCGATACACATTCTCCAGGTCCCGTTTTTCTTCTCGACCAGGACTGGGTTTGCCAGCCACTTGGAGTATTTGATTGGCCGGATGAAGCCTGCAGCGAGCAGGCGCTGCACTTCCTCGGCGATTGCTCGACGGCGCTCTTCATTGAAGGGCCGTAGTGACTGCTTGACTGGTCGCACTTTGGGGTCGGCGTTGAGTTTGTGCTCAGCGAGCTCCCTAGGGACACCAGGCATGTCAGAGGGTTTCCATGCAAAGATGTCCCTATTCTCACGAAGGAACTCGATGAGCGCGCCTTCCTATGCTGGGCTCATGCCTGTCCCGATCGTCACCGTCTGGCTGGGGTCGCCTGGGACCAGCTCGACGGTGCGAGTGTGCGTCGTGGCCTCAAAGGTTGAGGTGTTTGTGCCTTCTGAGTTGGGCTTCTTGAGTATTGTGGGGTCGTCGTTGTTGACCCCGCTCGCGTATTTGGCGAGCTCGTCGGCGTGGTTAGCTTCTGCCGCGATGACGGCGTCAGCGAGTTCGGCCCCTTTGGCCTCGCATTCGGCGGCCATGTCGGGGTCGCCGTTGATGGTGATGACGCCGCACGGCCCGGGGAGCTTCATCGCGTTGTACGCGTAGTGGGGCGCCGCCATGAATTTGGCGAACGCCTGGCGCCCCAGGACGCAGTGGTAAGGGCTGTCGAAGGGCACCAGCTCGAAGACGATCCGCTCGGTGCGGAAGTTTGCCGGAGTACCGAAGGTGACGGGTAGCGTGACTTTGCCGATCGGGTACGCCTTCCGACCGGGGACGATGCCGTGGAACGTGGTGTGGGTTATCTCGATCATCGACTGCGGGAGTCGCAGCCGCCTGAAGGTGTCGAGGTAGAGGATGTTGATGGAGCTGCCGCCGTCCATCAGAGTCTTGGGGAGCCAGTAGTCGCCAACCTTGGGCTTGACCACCAAGGCGACTCGTCCTGGGTACTCGATGCGTGGCGAGTGGTCTTGCCGGCTCCAGGTGATGGGCTGTTCCGACCAGTTGAGGAACTGGGGGACGTCTGTTTGGGCCACCGCGTTGACGGCGACGGCGCGGGCGATGACCTTCTTCTCGCGCTTCGTGTTGAAGCCTGTGAAGGTGTGGAGCGAGCCGGCTACTTGGCCGAATTTTCCGCCATTTGGCGGGTCGTTGTCGGTGTCTTCCCGCGCGTGCCGTGCCTTCTCGATTTCCCTGAGGGTGTGGCAGTCGGCGGTGGTGTGCGTGGCGGGTTTTCCTTCCCTGCTGTGAAACGCACATGGTTGGTTGAGGAGGGCCACGGGATCGAACCGTGGCTTGTTCTTGTAGTTCCCGCCGTCACGTCGTTGCCCTCCGTCGCGGCGGTAGCTCTTGGGCTCGCGTTGAGCGTGCCCAGCGTTGGCGACGAAGTCGACTCGCCCGTCGTTGCGGCGCTTGCCTGTGAGGCGGGTGCCGCTGTAGCGTAGGTCGGCTCGGCGTCCGCCGTCATTGCCGCTCGTGCGGCGTTGCCCCCCTGACTCGTCGTCGACGTCTTGGTTGGGATCCTCCTCGGCATACCATTTGGCGATCTCGAGGAGGTCGGGGATGTTGTCGAGTGTGCGGGCGTGCCGCTTGAGCTTGGCGACTAGGGGCTCGTAGCGGCACGAGGTCTTGAAGCAATGGATCGCGGTGTCCGGGTGGATGCCGACCGCGTTGTACCAGAGCTCTTGCCACCGTTGGACCCAGTTGCGGGTCGACTCGCGGGGTCCCTGGACGCATCGTTCCAGGTCCTCGATGGTGGTGGCGCGGGTGTAGGAGCACTCGAAGTGCCTGACGAAGGCGTCTCGCATTTCCTCCCAGGAGTCGATACTGTCCTGGGGAAGTGTGTTGATCCATTGCCTACACGTCCCCTCCATCATCAGTGGGAGGTAACGGGCGGCGAGTAGGTCAGTGTGACCCGCGATCCCCATTGCCATGAGGTATGTGTCAAGCCATACTGCGGGGTCGTACGAGGAGTCGTATTTTTCGATCTCCTTTGGCGCCTTGAAGTTTGGCGGGTACTTTTCGCCTCGGATCATTGGTCCGAAGCACTTAGGCCCCAGTCGGCTGAGCGACCCCATAGGCTCGCCATCGCGGCGATTGGCTAGGGTGTGCCGCAAGTCGTCGGGCTGGCGTGCGCGCCAGTTTTGGGTGTTGATGATGTGAGTGCGGGCGTCGATGGGTTCTCCGTTAGCGGCGACGAAGTTGGTCGCCGGCCTGGGATCGTTGGTGGAGAGTGCCGCGTTCGTGGGTCGGCGTTGGAGCTGCAGTGGCTCTGGCGGCGGGCAATTGAGGGTATTTGCCGCCGCTGGGCGGCCGCTTGAGGCCGCCCTGCTTCCTGAGGAGCGTGAGTATACTCGCCCTTGCGAGTCGGCGCCCGCTTTTTGCTGCTCCACGGCCTTTGCGAGCAGGGCCCTAACGTACTGGATTTGCAAGGTGCCGTCGCCGGTGGCCGTGATGCTGTCGGCTGCTGCTCGGCCTGCCACGAGGTTGTCCATCGGGGTGGAGAACAGTGGTAGGCCGTTCGCGTCTCGCTCCCGTGAGGAGACGACTATGCGCGGCTGGTCCCTGGGAGGGGTGCGGTTGGGTGGTGGTGGGGCACCCATCGTCGTTGATCCTGGCGGGGGTCGGGCGCTTCCCCCTGGTGGCGCGTTCTCGCAGATCGCGCGCTCGGCTATGCGAGCCGGGTCGTTCTCGTCGTCGAAGTTCAGGGCGCGCCCCTGAACGGTGGGGTTCAGGCGTGACCTGATCCGCTGCTGGTGGTAGCGTGACAGTTCCTGCGCTGTCACTTGCTCGAGACGAAATTTTTCGTGCTCGGCCTGCTCCTTGCGTACCGCCTCCGCCAGTTTCAGGCGGAGTTCCTCGACCTCCGTCGCCGTGGCGTTGGGAGGGATTGGCGTGGAGAAAGGATCCTCCGGCGGATCGGCGCCGGTGGCCATGTAGGTCGCGGCGTGGCGACCGGTTCCGTCGTAGAGGTCGGTGGAGTTTTCCGACCCGGAGTCGAAGTCGAAGATCCCGAGGATGGAGGGATCCTCGAAATCTCCCGCGTTGGAGACCTGAGCAATGGAACCCGCGGAGGAGGCCGCGGTGATGGATCCGGCGAGTGACGCCGGGGTCGCCGAGTCGGCGTCGTCAGTGAGGGCCGCATCTTCTGCGGCCGCTGAATTCTCAGCCACGTTGCTGTGGGCCGAGTTGTACTCGGAGGCGAGGCGGTGGATCGTGCGGACCTGGCTCTCGGAGAGCCGATCGCGTGGTGGCGACTCGCGGATGCGAGCCGAGTCCTCCGAGGTGGTGACGTCGGTGAGGCCGACGAAGAGGCTGATCGTGCCGATCGGCAGGATCATGCTGTGCGTGACGGGTCGTGCCGCCGGGACGTAGCTGCTCGGCAAGATCTGGAGCATCTCGCCGATCGCTATCATGCGGCCGGTGGCGACCGTCTCGTTGACGGGAAGATTGGATCTCGCCGCAGAACACCGGCCAGACCGGCCAGGCCCCACGGTGGGCGCCACTGTCGTGGGAAAGACCACGGCAGATGCTGCAATCGGCAGCGAGTAGTAGAACGAGGGGCAAGGGCGGCCAGCCATCTGCGGTGCGAGATGAGGGCAAAGACACAGGGATTTACCCAGGTTCGGCCCCCCGGAGGGTAAAGACCTACTCCTGCTAGATTGTATTATGGAGGTGATTACAATGGGCGAACTCGGCGACTAGGCGGCGAGTTGCTTGGGTGTCTGAGGGAACGTGTCTCTACTCACCCCTTAGGGAGGTTTATATAGTCTTACCTCCCCTAGGGTTTACATATCTCAACCGATTCGGTTACAACTTTGGCAATCATTTAACTCAGACCGACTGGGCCTATCTACTCGCCTGGGCCTTCAACTTCCAGTCGCCTGGTACCTTGCTGGGCTTTGATCCACTCGCCGTTCTGCAGGCCCACTCGCCAGCCCTTGGGCCAGTCGGAAACGTCCCGCTGAGGATACCCCAGTAGACGTACCCCCATCAGACTTGGTTCAATAAGAACTTAGATCTCCGTGACCACAACCTTTGAGGCAAATAATCTATGAGCATTATGGCAGCCTCCGGAACAATTTCCGGCGCTGCGCAACTCAGCACAATTAGCTAAGGTTCGTTAACCTTATCAAAGTTCTATTGTCCTCCCACTTAACATTTATGAAAAATTTCTTCTTCAAGAAACTTCACGTTTCAAGCGACAAACCCTTTTGTCCTTGGTGTTATGGAGGAATAACCAATTGTTATTCGAAATAACCTACAAAGACATGCTCATCCGACTTCGGTTGTAAACATCTCACTTATGTTTAGCATACCAAAATTTAAGAAATGACAACTTGGGTTTTACCCCAAACCATAACTTCCATGGTGTCATTTCAATGGATCAAGATGGAGCTCTTTTCAGTGTAAAAGCGGAAGTCTCTAAAGCTTTAATCTTTTAAAACATAATGGCAGTTTTATAAATAACACCTTTGATCTAACCATGTCAAACAAGGTTTCATTACAAATCTCAAACACTCCATATTCCTATGGTGTTTCAGGATATGTAAATCTAGGTGTTTTGCTAAACTTGCAACTCAAATAAATCCCTTTATGATAAAATCATAATTCATTTATTTTCTTGTTACACTTGTAACTCAAACAAATCCTTTATGATAAAATCATAAACCATTTATTTTCTTGTTACAATGATTTTCCACTTCATCTTGAAAGTCTTTGAAAACGTTTTTCAAATATTTCATACTTCTTTCTCATTAAGTGAATATTCACTCAAATTTCCGGAGAAAGTATATGAAGTTGAAACCCATCGCTTACGACTACACATAATGGACTACATACATCGATATGTATAAATTCCAATATTTTAGTCGTTCGTTCTTCTTTGGCCTTTGAACGAAGTTTTAATTATCCCGAGGAAAGTCTCACAAGCGTCACTTGATCAAATCAAAGACTCCAAAAATCCATGAAAATGGAGTTTCTTCATGTTTTCTTTCTAATATAATTTAAACGGCGATGTCACTTCGTAAGTGATCTTCCAATCATTTGTCTTGCGACATTTTAGCATTAGGCTTTATGGATGTGATTTCTCCAACTAGATTTGTAAATCATCCATCTTATATGGAATACGGTAATTATTTGAACAACCTTTGTTCTCATAATACCTGATTTAAATAACAATTATTAAAACAAATCTTGAAGTCAAGCTTTGATGTCAACGAGAAATACAAACAACGGTTTGTTTGTTTTCGATGAACATCATCACATATTCTCTTGCTAGTTACTTAGGCCATTGTGGTTCATGAATTGCGTTGTTCCGTATGAAATTTCATACCAACCAATTCGGTATCCAATACCCAAGAACCACATTGTTTAACAAGCAAAGAATACAACCATAACATGTATATCATATATATACCTAAATTGGATATTTCCAATCTTTTCTTTTCTGCCAAATATATTTTATAGATTCTCTTTCATCATTTCCTTTTCCTTTTTAAAAGAAACTATCAACATCAACAGTGGCGCCATATACATGACACATAGTCCAAAGCGTGTATATTCAAATAATAATACCTTTGGACTTGCACTTTGAAGTAGATCACCATCATCAAAATGATCGGTATTCTTTCAAAATCCATTCTTTAGTAATCTTTTAGTGTAGTAAACATTTTACATACATATCCTATTCACCCTTATCATGACGACTTTCATGATCAAGCTACTTTAGCTTATAAGGCGAATCGTGAGTATAACATTACTTTCCAAAACCCTTTTGGATGATTAGGATGTCTAGCATCTCCAACCTTCGTAAATTCTCATCCAATATGAGAACATATATTGCAACAAACATTGTTTCAGATATCGTTATATCTGCCACACATGATGGTTTCTGAAACAATTCTTTCAGCTCCTAGATAAACTTGATATTAAAACAATCAAGAATCGTGGAGGCAAACATGATACTTAAGATACTAACACTGGAATTGTTACTCTCGATAGAATACCAATTATTAAATTTCACGGAGTAAATAGAGTTTTCTAAAAGTTTGCAATAGGACTTTAAACTTTGATTGACACTCAACACAATACGATACCAGTTCGTAAAGTATATATCCAGAATTCTATAGTTCTATTATCTCAATTACAACTATGCATATGGTGGTGAACGAATGCCAATGACTACAACAAATTATGCAAATTCACTTTGATTTAATTTATGATAAATTGAGTTCTACTAATCCAAATTAGAAATGAACTCCCACTCAAAAACGACATCCCTCGTGCCTTTTTGGTGATTACATGAACCAAATCCACTACACCAAGTCCGATCATCACGTGAGTCGGTGTAGCTTCAAAGGCGAGCATCAAATGGGCATCATATTTACTATATGACTCATGCTTAACCTTTCAGTCCGTGTTCCGAGGCCATGTCTGTACATGCTAGGCTCGCCAAGTAAGAACCTTAGTATTCGCGTGTGTAACTGTCTTACACCCGAAATATGGTCGTGGATCCAAAAACACCCGATCATCACGTGATGTCTTGGAGCGACGAGAACATAATCGGTGCATACTAAAGGAAGAACACATTCTTATCTTGATATTTAAATGAGGGATCATCTTATTATGCTAATAAAACGCCAAACAAGCAATATAAGATGCTATCAAACATCACATGTTTATTAGTGGAATGATATGGTTCCCACATATGATCTCTATCATGTGCACCGTGGTATGATCACTATCATACCTATATGTGTAAGTCCAAGGTCTATGGAGATTACACGTTATGTGTGTTGTAAGAGTATCATCTCATACTTCTACTTACAACATCACCATATCATATCACTAGCCCAGCAACAATCTAAACTAGACGCCTCTAATTTATCCATTGCAAATTTTACGTGGCTTAGGGCTTTCGAAGATAGAACCGTTCTTACCTACGAACATGAACCACAACGAGGATAACCAAATTGTTGACAACTCGTTGCAAATTAGATATTGACTATAGTAGGAGAGACAAACACCCGCTAGCCACTTATGCAAAACTAGTTGCATGTCAAGCGTGGAACAGGTCTCATGTGCGAGGACATGTAAAGTTTGTCCGGGCCGCTTCATCCCACTATGCCACCAATAGACAAAGTACAACTAAGAAGCAATAAAATGATCATCATCGCCCACATACTCATATGTGTACTACCCGTGCAAAGTATCTACGCATAGATCCGGCTCTGATACCACTGTAGGGTTCGCAGCATAGAAAACAAAAATTTTCCTACGATGGGAACAACTATGCCAAGATCTATCTACTAGATACAAACAACGGGCGGATGTATATCCATAGAGAACATACCCTTGAAGACCGACAAAGCTTAACGAGTCCAAACTCGTGGTTGATGTAGACGATCTCTTGCCGATCTCAAGATCGAGAGGAAGTCCTAGCGCCGCAAAATAGCAGCGCATCCGTGCTCGCACACACGTTCGAGGCACCGAGCAACCTCCGCCTCCTCGCTCCAGCGATGCAGCGGAAGCACAACTCTTTCTTTCCGAATAGCCACCGGGAACATGTATCTCGCTAGTCCGAGACCATGGGGGATAAATTCTAGAGGGGAAGAGAGATCCTTCACGAGGAGGTGTGAGAGACAAGTGAGGAGGGGGGCTCCTTTTATAGGAGGAGGGGGGCACCCAAGGGGGTGGCCGCCGGCCATGGGGGCTGCCCCCTCCCCTCCTTCAATCATGTGGGTGGACACTCCACTCACAAAATGCCCTTTAAAATCCCTCCACTCAAAAGTCCACTCAAATTCCCATTAAATTTCCACCAAATTTAATGCAAACTCTCATTAAATAAAACTCTTTTATTTTATTCAGAATTTTGTCAATTACTTTAATGACAAACATTCACAAATAACCCCTTGCTAGAATTCTATTTCACATGCATAACCACTTTATGCAATTTCATCCGAAAACCTGTTTCGGTATCTAGTGAAATAAATTCCTGCGCTTGTTCATTCTTTCGGCATGAAACATTTGCTCCAATTGGATGTCGGTGTCTCTTAAGTGTGTCACCCTACGGTTCGTGAATAATGCAGACATGATCGAGACCCCTCTCGGATCAATAATCAGAAGCGGGATCTGGAGACCCATACTGACTCCCACACATTCAACGATGACTTTCTTGTGATCGTCGGAACCTTTTACGCTAGTATCTTAATCCCTTTGTTTCACGATATATTACATGTCCGAGATTCGATCATCGGTATCTCCATACCTAGTTTGATCTCGTTACCGACATGCACTCTTTTCTCGTTCCTGTGATATAACATTCTAGTGATCAAATCACTTGCTTGCAAGCTAATCAACGTGATATCACCGAGAGGGCCCAGAGTATATCTATCCGTCATCGGGATGAACAAATTCCACTCTCGATCCATGAGCCTCAACATAACACTTTATTAGTTCTGAATCCATCTTTATAATCACCCTGTTACGGTGTGACGTTTGATGTTATCAAGAAACTTTTCTGGTGTTATTGATTGACATGATCTCATGGTCTAAGGATTAGGATCACTTCGTAAGTTGTTATAGCAATATAAACTCAATGACTTTGATCGTAATGCTATACTTCGGATGAATGTTCATCACACCATTACACTAATGTTGTGATCCCGTTATTAACAACATCCAATGTCCATGATCAGGAAACTTTGATCATCTTGTTAATCAACGAGCTAGTTTATAAGAGAGGCATAACTAGGAACTTTCTGTTTTTTTATTAAACACACATGTATTAACGTTTCCGTATTAATACAATTATAGCATGCAAAATAAACATTTATCATAAACAAGGAATACGATAATAACCACTTTATTATTGCCTCTCGGGCATATTCCCTTCATCTCTGTAACTCGGATTGAGCTCAAAATTTATGAATAAATCCCCCAGTATGTTAGCTAACTTTCGTTAGTTCAACACCTTCGATTTGAGCAACAGAAGGTCTTTGAAAAAACGGTTTCTACATGCTGGTCTGTTTTGACAGATTTCTGCCATTATTTGCATTTGCTTCTTATTGATTCCTTTTTGGGTTCTTTTTGGGAAATTGAGATTTTTGAGGGAATTGCTACATTAGCTTGTGTTTTTAGTGAAAAGTCTTGATGTTCCAAAGCTTTGCCTAAGGTTTAATATCTTTTGAATACACTAATGTTGCTAATGAAGATTGTGTGAAGTTTTGTATGAAGGAAAAATTTTGGGTGTAGAGAAAGAATGATGTAATGAGATGCAGAATGGACAAAATCTCAAGCTTGGGGATGCCATCCCGGTGTCACCCCAAGAAATATTCAATAGGTACAAGCGTCAAAGCTTGAGGATGCCCAAGGCATCCCCTTCTTCATCAATAAAAATCTCAGGTCTTTCTAGACACTTCATTTTTATTGTTTCATGCACAGTTGTGTTATTCTTGGAGCGTCTTAGTTTTCGTTTTTCATTTTTGTTTGCTTAGTTTGCTTGAGTAAGTTGGTTGGCTACACTACACTTCTTTTGGAGAGAGACACACTCTGTTTCCATTGCCTAGAACACTCTAGTTTTCACTCTTATTGTTTTGTGAGTGTTCACTTTTGCTAGCACTGCGTTTAGCCTTAGTTTTGTTAGGCTTTTTGCTTAGAACTTTTTAGTTCTTCTTTGTTGATTTGTGAGACAAGATCACTGATCTTTATTGATTATTATCTTTGTGAGTTGTTTCAAATAAGTTGATTGATGTTGGAAAAGAGTAGAAAGTTTCATGCTTTTAGTGGAACAAAAAGGAGCTTGCTTTGACTGTGACTTAGACTTTATCATGTCATGCTAGATGTTGTTTTTACCTTATGCTTAGTGATTATTGTTGTAGCATGACTTGTTCCAAACAATTGGGATTGCTTAGTATGCCTTGAAAGAATCATGCGTTATTTTAGCATACAAAAGCATAGTATTGCGGTATTCTCCTTTGATGTTTTGTTTGGGTTGACTTGGAACATTCTCACACCATGTTATGACTATGAACAAGTCACCATAGCCTCTATGATCATTTAGTCCTTGACTTGTAGTACCACTCTATGCTTTGATTAGTAATGCTTTGTTGCACTGCATGATTATGGCCATTATTGCGCTCTAGTTGGTTGCTCTCAATCTTTTGCTAGACTCCACTTGTATGAGTAAGCTCTACTCATGCTTCCAACTCCCAAGAAACCAAGTTATTCCAAAAGTGTCCACTATAAACTCCTATGCATGGTGTTTTACACCATTCCAAGTATATTCTTGTTTTCAGCTATCTTCCAATTAAAAACTATTTTGTTATGTGAAAACTAAGTGATTAAAGCCCTCACAAACTTGATGACACATTTTATATTCTTTGCCCCTAATAAACTTGAACCATTGTGTCATCTCTGTTGTATATGCTTGCACTTATACGTTGGAATTAGCAGAACCGTGCTGTCACGGGGAACGTTTTCAACATTGCACTTGTACTTTGTACTCAGTTGATATCATGCTCTTTTGTCTATCGATGTCACCAGTGTGAAATAAAGAGGGAACTTGTAAGTCCATGGAACTCGTATCCTATGTTAGAGAAACGCCTAGGCCGCTAGCCTAAGCCGTGCCTAATCATGGTGGAAACTTGCAGCATCACCATAGTGACATCTGTGAAGCATTCTTCTTATAAAAAAAGAGACACATTGAGAAAAGATGAAAGAGAGAAAAAAACACCATATTCCCATGGTAAATAAGAAGATTGCTGAGATGCTAATTGTCTGCTTGCCTTGTCATTTTGGTTATGGGATAGCTCATGTACCATGTGCAAGGGGTACCCCGTTGGCGGTTCTCAATGATATGCAAATACTTACAGTGACAAGAACTTACAGGTGACTAAAGTTGAGTAGCATGAGGTGTGGCCCTCGTATTCAAGGGACTTGAGATTTCCAACTTATACTTCGTCAAGCATATACTCCATCTTTGTTCACTTTAACCTTAATCACTTCAAGATGCTTATGATAGGGGCAATGAGGGCTGAAAGCTAACAAGTACCATAATTTTTGGAAGCTCTTTTTGAAACTTGAAATCCCTGCTTACTTTATAAAAGGCTTTTCTTCCACCACTATTGAGTCTCCACCTTCTACTTTTAGGCACTATTAAGAGAGCATAGTTGTCATTCTGTGTGTAGTGTTCCAAATCTTATTGATTGGTGCATATTGTGATATTACTTGTTCTTGTGCTATTTGTTTCTAGTCACCCTTGTGAACTTTGAAGGTGTCCTATGCATCTATTTGCTACTCTATGAGGGACAAGATGATTGCCACTATGCTATGTTTTCTATATGTGAAAAAAACAAACATCTTTCAATGCATTATTATTCATGATCTTTGTTTATAGCCTTTCATGTTGCATGCATAGTTACTTTGTCTTACTATTAGAACTCCATCTTTCATGCACATGCTTAGAGTTCTTTGATCCTAGCTTTCAATGCTTGCAAATGGTTTGATCTTGGTTTTGATGGTGCATGTCACCTCCAAAATTATTCTTTTTATCACTTACCTACTCAAGGACGAGCAGGAGTTAAGCTTGGGTATGCTTGATACGTCGGAGATGTATCTATAATTTTTGATGGTCCATACTTCTTTTGTATCTACTTTGCTTTACTTTGTCAACACTTTGAGGTATTTTTATACACTTTCTGGAACTAACCTATTGACAAGATGCCACAGTGCCAGTTGCTTGTTTTCTTCTGTTTTTGGTTCCAGAAAGGCAGAAAATCAATATTCTCGGAATTGGACGGGACAAAAGCTAAAGTCATTATTTTCCCGGAGCAACACGGAACCACGAAGCAGAGCCGGAGGGGGGCCACAAGGTGGCCTCACCCCCTAGGCGCGGGCAAGCCCTGGAGGCACCCACAGGGGGTGTGGCCCCCCTGGACCCCCACCGACCTTGACTCCTGCACCTATAAGAATCCTCCGACCCAAAAACCCTACGACATCTAGAAGAAATCCACGAAAACCTCCGTAGCGCTGCCGCCACCGAAGGGGAGATTCAGGGGACAGAAAGTCTCTGTTCTGGCACCCTGCCGGGACGGGGAAGTGCCCCTGAAGCCATCTCCATCGCCATCTTCATCACCGTTGCTGATTCCCATGATGAGGAGGGAGTAGTTCTTCCTCAGGCCTAAGGGCTCTACCGGTAGCTATGTGTTCATCTCTCTCTCTCTCTGTATGAATTTGTGGTCATGAGCTTTGTAATCAAGTAGATCTACCTTGCTACTCAAGTGCTTCATTAGATCTCTGCTCTCCCCATGTGTGTGAAAGTGACAGCGTGCACGCCATGGTGGCACTTAGGCTTGAGTCTACATAAATACTCTTTGTGCTTTAATAGATCTATGCTTTTCCCCACGCGTGTGAAAGTGACAGCGGGCATACCGTGTGTGGCACTTTGGCTTGATTGAATATTTTTTATAAGTTATATTTGGAGTTGGATGTCTCTATGAAATTGTGGTGTTTGTTGGAACCATCTAGTGCTCAAGGTGACAGTGTGGGGTTATCTAGATTGGGGAAGGCGGACTTTGAGGAGTGTTGTTATAGCCCTACCGATGATTAGAGTGTCCAACCGGAGAGTAGTATCATGAAGAGAGAATATTTATATGAGAGAGTGTTCACTAGTGAAAGTATGATCCCTAGGCCTTGTTTCTAAACATTGAAACACCGTTTGCATCTAGATCGGTTGCATATTTGCTTGCTTTAGTCTTTACCTCACCGTCAAGCTATTTTCTGGCACCATTACGATTTGTATTTCACTATATCTTCGCCAAACTAGTGCACCTATACACCTGACAAGTGTATTAGGTGTGTTGGGGACACAAGAGACTTATTGTATCTTGATTGCAGGGTTGCTTGAGAGGGAATATCTTTGACCACTTCCTCCCTAAATTCGATAAACCTTGGGTAATCCACTTAAGGGAAACTTGCTGTTGTTCTACAAACCTCTGCACTTGGAGGCCCAACAACTGTCTACAAGAATAGAAGTGCGTCGACATCAAGAGGCGTTGGTGATGACGATGGCGATGATCCTCTCCAAATTCCATGTCCCGGCAGGGTGCCAAAACGGAGTTTCTGGATCCGAATCTTGGTTTCTGATGGTGGCGGCGGAGCAGAACTCTTTCTGGAATAACGTCGAACCGTCCTGGGTCTTTAGGTCAAGGGGCAACTTATAGGCGCAGAGGGAGCCCAAGGGGGTGCCTAGGGTGGCCGCACCCCCTAGGCGCGGGGCAGGGCCCACCCGTGCCTGGCAGGGGTGTGGGCCCCCCAGGCCTCCACTCCGTTTCGTCTTCCGGCTCCGTGGATCTTCTGGTGAAATATAATTTTTGACATATTTTCTGTGATTTTTCCTAATAGTTGATTTTCTGCACAAAAACTAGACACCAATGTAATTCTGCTGAAAACAGCGTCAGTCCGTGTTAGTTGTATCCAAATCACACAAGTTTAAAGGAGAAACAATAGCAAAAGTGTTTAGGAAAATAGATAGGTTTTAGACGTATCAAGAGGCTCTAGGGTTCGCTTTTGGACCGACTGGTGGCTGGGAGATGGCCCAGTTGCTGCCAGGTTCTCTAGGTTATTCAACATTTGCTCGGATCTGGACCTATCTCGTTGCTCAGGCTATACCTTCTACTGGCTGGAACGTGTCTTTCAGATGAACCTTTGGCGCAGAGGAACTAGGTATGTGGAATCAGCTGACACAAGAGCTTGCGGTGGTGCAGCTCTCGGACTAGGCTGATTCTATGTCCTAGGCGCTAGAACCCTCTGGCAGCTATTCGGTTGCCTCAGTGTATAGAAGGATTTTCGTTGGGAATTCCGAGCCTGGCAGTGACATCATCCGAAAAGCCAATCTCCCGATAAAAATAAAAAATTACTTGGCAACTAGCTAAAGGTCGTCTCCCTATGAATGTCCTGGTCCACGAGAGACACAGCCCCACAGAGGGCGAGTACTGCCTTTGTGGGGAAAGGGAGACAGCTGCACACACCTTCTTCCAATGTGTCCTGGCCTAGTTTTGATGGAGTGGAGTTAGAGATCATATGATGAATGTAACTTCGAATCCAAAGTCCTTTGCTGATTTTTTTTGCATATTTTACAATCTCTCTCTTCAAAAGCTAGATGGGAAGTTTGGATTTTGTTTGCTGCCCAAGCCTGGGCCTTGTGGAATATTCGTAATAAATTTACCATTGAGCACAAGTTGCCTAACCAACTGGCTGATTGTTGGAGGCCCCTCTGCAGAAATAAAGATCTTAACAGATGGGATGTGCTCCTGGCGGGCGTTAGGGAGATTCACCATCGCTCCTACTCTCCTCCTGAATCCCCCACTTAGCTGAGACCGCCTCCGTCTACCTCGCAGCTCCCGGTCTTTGTGTCAATAGGGTTGTGCTTTATTCTGATACTTTGAACTTTGTTTTCGGTCGGTGGGCGCCAGGGTGGCGCTTGGTGTAATAACTCTTTGTGGATGTTGAACTTTGGCTCTCTACCGTCTTCTTCTATCTAAAAAAGGTCAATAGCGCTTATATTGTTTTTACTCCCTAAAAAACAAGGGGCCTGCCAGCTAGGCGATTCTAAACCTGTCAAAATCCTCTCAAAGGTTCTTGCAAACCGACGTGGTAAGGTTTTACCCGATCTGGTGGGAAAGAATCAAGGCGCCTTTATGAAGGGCCGGTCACTACATGACAATTTTAAACTTGTCAAGGAAACGTTAAAGCTTTTGAGAGGGAGAAAACCGGAGAGCTTGTATTTAAACTTGACATTGCAAAGGCGTTTGATATTGTCGCCTGGGCCTTTTGGAAATTTTGCAGCAAAATAGTTTTTGTTGTCGATGGCAAAATTGGATTTTCATGCTCCTCTTCATGACGTCGACTAGCATTTTACTTAGGGCATGTACACTGCGCGACAGTAATATATACGCTTAATAAGGTAAACAAAAAAAGAACAAAATTCAGATTTATTTCTAAGCGACCGAGATCCCAACGGCGAGCGCTAATCTCGGACGCCAAACTGGCGTGCCGCTTTGTACCTTTGCCTCCGCGCTCTGCCCGCACTAGTGGAAACGAGGTCTTTTGTTGATCCCGAAAAGGGGCTTTAACACCGGTTCTTCTACGAACCGGTGTTAAAGGGGGGGGGGGCGTACCAGCGTGGCCCCTGCGGCATTAAAGGAGCCCCCCCTTTAACATCGGTTCGTGCCACGAACCGGTGTTAAAGGTCCCTGCACCAGTGGCCCGCGCACCCCCCCCCTTTAATACCGGTTCGTGGCATGAACCGGTGTTAAAGGGGGGGCTATATAAGACACCACCCCAGCCCACACACATCCCACTCTTCCATTCTTTCACATTTTGGAGCCTAGAAAGAGGGTGTGAAGAGTGCTAGTTTGTGTTTTTTTCATATGCACTAGAGGTGTTCGGTGAAATGCCCGAGAGCTCAAAATAAGCTTTCTTGTTGCTCTTTCCGTCTCGGTCGAGGTCGGCAACTATAGTTTCATGTGTCATTGATGTACTATATATATAAATGGTCATCTCCCTATTATTTTTTGATATATACTACATATTAATGCAGATGAATCGGCAATGGATGTACGGTGACCGCCGCACTTCCGAGTACATTACGGGCCTCCAAAATTTCATCGTTGTGGCTAATGAAAACCATGGTCACAATGGTTTTATGTGTTGTCCGTGTGTTCACTGTCAGAACAAGAAAGACTACTCAAATACCAGAACCATTCACGCCCACCTGCTTCGATCCGGTTTCATGCCCAGCTATAATTGTTGGACCAAGCACGGAGAAAAAGGGGTTGTGATGGAAGACAACGAAGAAGAAGAGGATGATGAAAACTATCATAATATGTATCCTGAATATGATGATAATGCAACGGAGGTAGATAATGAAGATCAAGTGGGAGCAGATGGGCCCGCTGATGACGATCTTGGTCGGGCCATTACTGATGCAAAGGAAGAATGTGAAACTGAAAAGGAGAAGGAGAAGCTGGAGCAGATGTTAAAGGATCACAAAACATTGTTGTATCCAACTTGCGAAGATGGGCACAAAAAGCTAGGTGCCACACTGGATTTGCTGCAATGGAAGGCAGAGAATGGTGTGACTGACAGCATATTTTCAAAGTTGTTGGTAAAAATGAAGAATCTTCTTCCAAGAAATAATGAGTTGCCTGAGAGTACATACCAAGCAAAGAAGGTTGTCTGCCCTCTAGGATTAGACGTGCAGAAGATACATGCCTGCATTAATGACTGCATCCTCTACCGCGGTGAGAAGTACGAGAATTTGGATGCATGCCCGGTATGCACTGCACTGCGGTATAAGATCAGACGGGACGATCCTGGCGATGTTGAGGGCGAGGCCCCTAGGAAGAAGGTTCCCGCCAAGGTTATGTGGTATGCTCCTATAATACCACGGTTAAAACGTCTCTTCAGAAATAAAGAGCATGCCAAGTTATTGCGATGGCACATGGAAGACCGTAAGAAAGACGCGATGTTGAGACACCCCGCTGATGGGTCATAGTGGAGAAAAGTCGAGCGAGAGTACCGGACTTCGCACGTGACGCAAGGAACTTAAGGTTTGGTCTAAGTACAGACGGCATGAATCCTTTTGGTGAGCAGAGCTGCAGTCACAGCACCTGGCATGTGACCCTATGTATCTATAACCTTCCTCCTTGGTTGTGTATGAAGAGGAAGTTCATCATGATGCCAGTGCTCATCCAAGGCCCGAGGCAACCCGGCAACGACATTGATGTGTACCTAAGGCCATTAGTTGAAGAACTTTTACAGTTGTGGGCCAAACCAGGTGTACGTATGTGGGATGAGCACAAAGGGGAGCCATTTAACCTACGAGCATCGCTTTTCGTTACCATCAATGATTGGCCTGCTCTTAGTAACATTTCAGGGCAGACAAACAAGGGATACAATACATGCACACACTGTTTAGATGATACTGAAAGTGTATATTTGGATAAATGTAAGAAGGTTGTGTACCTAGGGTATCGCCGATTTCTTCCGAACCTGCATCCAGTAAGAAAGAAAGGCAAGCATTTCAAACGTCTGGCAGAACCCCGGAGGAAGCCTGTCCTCCGTACCGGTGAGGAGGTATTTGGTATGGTCAAGGACCTAGAAGTAATCTTTGGAAAAGGTCCTGGCAGTCTATCTGTTCCGAATGACGATGTCGGACACGCGCCCATGTGGAAGAAGCAATCTATATTTTGGGACCTACCCTATTGGAAAGTCTTAGAGGTCCGCTCTTCAATCGACGTGATGCACGTGACGAAAAATGTTTGCGTGAACCTGCTAGGCTTTCTAGGAGTGTATGGGAAGACAAAAGATACACCGGAAGCACGACAGGACCAGCAACGTCTGAAGGCCCCTGAAGAGTCTATGCATCCTGAGAACGAGAAGGGTAAACGATGCCACTTAACTCCTGCCAGCTACGCTCTTACCAAAGCAGAGAAGGAAATCTTTTTTGAATGTCTGAGCAGTATCAAGGTCCCGTCTGTCTTCTCGTCGAATATAAAGGGAATAATAAATATGGCAGAGAAAAAATTCCAAAACCTGAAGTCTCATGACTGCCACGTGATTATGACACAATTGCTTCCGATTGCATTGAGGGGGCTTCTACCTGAAAATGTTCGAGTACCCATTGTGAAGCTATGTGCATTCCTCAATGCAATATCTCAGAAGGTAATCGATCCAGAAAGCCTACCAGGGTTACAAACAGATGTGGTCCAATGTCTTGTCAGCTTTGAGTTGGTGTTCCCACCATCCTTCTTCAATATTATGACGCATCTCCTGGTTCACCTAGTAGAAGAGATTGCCATTCTCGGTCCTGTATTTCTACACAATATGTTCCCCTTTGAGAGGTACATGGGAGTCTTAAAGAAATATGTTCATAACCGTGCTAGGCCAGAAGGAAGCATCTCCAAGGGCTATGTAACAGAGGAGGTCATTGAGTTCTGTGTTGATTTTATTCCTGACCTTAAGGCGATTGGTGTTCCAGAATCACGACATGAGGGGAGACTGCGTGGAAAAGGCACCCTAGGATGTAAAGCAATGATATGTAGGGACAGGCATTCTCTCAATCAAGCACACTACACGGTTTTACAAAGATCTATCTTGGTTGCCCCGTATATCAATGAACACAAGAATTTAATACGCCTCAAACACCCGGGGCAGTCTGATGAATGGATTATAAGTGAACACATAGTGAGTTTTGGCGGCTGGCTGCAAAGACTTCTCACAAATAACACCACTGTTGGGGATCAGCTGTACTTGTTGGCCAGGACACCGTCTTCGACTGTATGTACTTTCCAAGGGTACGAGATAAATGGGAATACATTTTACACGATAGGCCAAGATAAAAATGAAGGGTTTCGCGGCATAGTAAATCAAAATTTTCTACGGATGCGAACAGAGGGAAAGCCAAGATCTAATCTAGGAGATGCAATCAACGAGAGAGATTGGATTAGATCTTCATACCCTTGAAGATTCGCACAGCGGAACGTTCGTCGGAACGTGGGTGATGTAGTCGTACTCGCTTCTCCTCCTCGCGATCCGATCCGATCTAGCACCACAAGTGGCGGTGCCTCCGTGAGATGCACACGTGCAGCACCTCGACGTCTCCTCCTTCCTCGGACCAGCAAGTATGGTGGAGAGATAGATTGGATCTACAACACGACGACGCGGTGTATATGGTGGAGAATTTCTGCAGCAGGGCTTCGCCTACAAACAGTCGGGAGGGAGAGAGGAAAGCTAGCAAGGCGGCTAGGGTTTGGAGGAGAGGTGTGTGGGGTTGGTGCGCCCCCACCCCTCTTTATATAGAGGGGGGGGCGCAGCCCTAGCCCCTCCCCCAAGCCCAAAGGATAAGGAGTGGGGGGCATGGACTCTCCCCTCTTCTAGAAACCCTATCTCTAGTTTAAACGATTTAAACTCTCTAGGATCGGTTGGGCCCTATGGGGCCTTGTGCCCCTGGCCCAATGCGGCCAGGACACTCCCTCATAGGCCCATGCCCCCTCCCGGAAGGTGGGGCCACGTTGGTCCCCTTCCGGAAGGTTCTAGAAGCTTCCGGTACAATACCGATTAACCTGGAACAATTCCGAACTCCAAAAACTGCACTGCCTTATATGAATCTTATTCTCCGGACCATTCCGGAACCTCTCGTGATGTCCCGGATCCCATCCGAGACTCCGAACAAAAATTCATAAACCAATTATCCAATCTATCCTAGCGTCGAGATACGTTAAGTGTGTGACCCTGCGGGTTCGAGAATATGCAGACATGATCTTCTATCAATAATCAACAGCGGGGTCTGGGCACCCATATTGACTCCCACACATTCATCGATGATCATATAGGATGAACCACGATGCCAGGATTCAATCAATCCCATATATATTCCCTTCGTCTCGCGATATTTTACTTGCCCGAGATTCGATCGTCGGTACCGTCATACCTAGTTCAATCTCGTTCACAGCAAGTACTTTACTCGTTCCGTAATCCGATATCACTTTGCGATTAACTCCTTAACCACATGCTTGCAAGCGGTGTTGATATCGATTACCGAGTGGGCCCGAAGTATATCTCTCCGACTTGGGAGGGACAAATTCCATCTCGATACATACAACCCAACAGATACTTTCCGATCACCTGAGAGACACCTTTATGATCACCCTCTCATAGGATGACGTTTGATGACCTCAAAGATTTCTTCCGATACCAGGGAGTTGTATTATCTCATGGTCTAAGGAATACAATATTTGACATAGGAAAAGCTACGCAAAGATGAACACGATGATACGATCTAATTGCTTCGCTTAGTTTGGGTCTGTCCATCATATCATTCTCCCAATGATATGATCTCATTATCAATTGACAACTCATGTCTATGGTTAGGAAACCTTAACCATCATTGATCAATGAGCTAGTCCTTAGAGGCGTACCAGGGACACGGTGTTGTTCACAAACCACACAAGTATTAATGTTTCCGCTTAATACAATTCTAGCATGGAATATAAACTTTATCATGAACAAGAATTATAATAATAACATCTTTATTATTGCCTCTAGGGAATAATTCCAACAGTCTCCCACTTGCATTAGAGTCAATAATCTAGTTTACATCTGGCAACAATCTCACACCCATGGCACTGAGGTGTTGATCATATTTTACACGTGGAAGAGGTTTAGTCAATGGATCTGCGACATTCAGATCCGTATGTACTTTGCTAATCTTCAGATCTCCATCTGCTATATAATCTCGGATTATATGAAACTTGCGGTTGATATGCTTGGTCTTTGGATGATATCTTGGTTCCTTAGCGAGTGCTATGGCGCCAGTGTTGTCACACAATATCTCCAGTGGGTCCAATGCACTTGGAACCACGCCAAGCTCAGTGATGAAGTTTCTGATCCAAACTCCTTCACTTGACGCTTCTGCAGCAGCCATGTATTCCGCTTCCACTGTAGATCCCGCGATCACGCTTTGCTTGCAGCTTCTCCAGCTCACAGCTCCTCCATTCAAAATATAAATGTATCCTGTCTGAGATTTGGAATCATCCTTGTCGGTGTCGAAACTAGCATCGACGTAACCTTTTACGACAAGCTGTTCATCACTCCCATAGACTAAGAACATTTCTTTAGTTCTATTTAGGTACTTTAGGATGTTCTTCACGGCTGTCCAGTGTTCCACTCCTGGATCACTTTGATATCTGCTCGTCAAACTAAGAGCATTGGACACATCCGGTCTAGTACACAACATGGCATACATGATGGAACCTATGGCCGAGGCATAAGGCACTTTGCTCATAGCTTCCCTATCATTTACCGTAGCTGGACACTGAGCCTTGCTCAATATCTTACCTGACAACATAGGCACTGAACCTTTCTTTGCCTTATCCATTCTGAACCTTTTCAGAACTTTGTCTAGGTATGTACTCTGGCTTAAAGCTATCAGGCGTCTTTGTCTATCTCTATAGATTTTGATGCCCGATATATAAGCAGCTTCACCTAGGTCTTTCATTGAAAAACACTTGTTCAAATAACTCTTCACATCGTTAAGCATGTTGATGTCATTTCCGATAATCAATATGTCATCCACATACAGTACCAGAAACGTCACCGAGCTCCCACTCACTTTCTTGTAGATACAAGCTTCGTAGCAATTTGGAACAAATCCAAAACTCTTGATCACTTGATCAAAACGAAGGTTCCAACTCCGAGATGCTTGCTTCAGTCCATAAATGGAACGCTGAAGTTTGCATACTTTACTAGCATCCTTAGGATCGACAAAACCTTCGGGTTGCATCATATACAACTCTTCATCAATGTTCCCATTGAGGAAAGCAGTCTTGACATCCATCTGCCATATTTCATAATCATGAAACGCAACAATTGCTAATAAAATCCGAATGGACTTAAACATCGCTACGGGAGAGAAAGTCTCATCGTAGTCAACACCTTGAACTTGTCGAAAACCTTTTGCGACAAGCCGTGCTTTATAGACGGTAACATTACCATCCGCGTCTGTTTCTTCTTGAATATCCATTTGCACTCAACGGCCTTTCGGTCGCTAGGAGGATCCACCAAAGTCCATACTTGGTTTTCGCTCATGGATCCCAATTCGGATTTCATGGCTTCCAGCCATTTCTCAGAGTCTGGGCTCATCATCGCTTCCTCATAGTTCGTAGGTTCACTGTCTTCTACCAACAAGACAGTCAAGACAGGGTTGCCGTACCACTCAGGAGGGGCACGCGACCTTGTCGACCTGCGACGTTCAGTAGCAGCATCGTCCGAAGCTTCATGATCCTTGTCATTAGCTTCCTCTATTGTTGGTGCAGGCGGCACTGGAACACTTTCAGGTGCTGCGCTACTCTCCAATTCAAGAGAAGGTTCAATAACCTCGTCTAGCTCTACTTTCCTCCCACTCACTTCTTTCGAGAGAAACTCCTTCTCAAGAAAGGAACCATTCTTTGCGACAAACACTTTGCCTTCGGTTCTGTGATAGAAGGTATACCCAATAGTTTCCTTAGGGTATCCTATGAAGACGCATTTCTCTGCTTTGGGTTCGAGCTTGTCCGACATCAACTTATTGATGTAAGCTTCGCATCCCCAAACTTCAAGAAACGACAACTTAGGTTTAGCACCAAACCACAGTTCATACGGTGTCGTCTCAACGGATTTAGATGGAGCCCTATTTAAAGTGAATGCAGCGGTTTCTAATGCATAGCCCCAAAATGATAACGGCAAATCAGTAAGAGACATCATTGATCGGACCATATCTAATAGGGTTCGATTCCGGCGTTCAGACACACCATTGCGCTGTGGTGTTCCGGGTGGCGTGAGTTGTGAAACGATTCCACTTGCTTTAAGATGCGTGAGAAAATCATAACTCAAATATTCACCTCCACGATCGGATCGTAGAAACTTAATCTTTCTGTTACGATGGTTCTCCACTTCATTCTGAAATTCCTTGAACTTTTCAAATGTTTCAGATTTATGTTTCATTAAATAGATATACCCATATCTACTTAAGTCATCGGTAAAAGTGAGGAAATAGCGATATCCACCGCGCGTCGAAACACTCATCGGTCCGCATACATCGGTATGTATGATTTCCAACAAGTCCTTTGCTCGCTCCATCATACCGGAGAACGGGGTTTTGATCATCTTGCCCATGAGGCATGGTTCGCATGTGTCAAATGATTCAAAATCAAGAGACTCCAAAAGTCCATCAGAATGGAGTTTCTTCATGCGCTTTACACCAATATGACCTAGACGACAGTGCCACAAATAAGTAGTATTATCACTATCTACTTTGCATCTCTTAGCCTCAATGTTATGGATGTGTGTTTCATCCCTTTCGAGATCTAGAAGAAATAAACCATTCACAAGAGGTGCATGACCATAAAAGATGTTACTCATATAAATAGAACAACCATTATTCTCCGATTTAAATGAATAACCGTCTTGCAATAAACACGATCCAGAAATAATGTTCATGCTCAACGCAGGCACATAATAACACTTATTAAGGTTTAAAACTAATCCCGAAGGTAAAACTAAGGAGAGTGTGCCGACGGCCATCACATCAAATCTTGATCCGTTGCCAACGCGCATCGTCACCTCATCCCTCGCAAGCCGCCGTCTATTCCGTAGCTCCTGTTTCGAGTTACAAATATTAGCAACTGAACCGATATCAAATACCCAGGCACTACAACGAGGGCTAGTAAGGAAAACATTAATAACATGTATATCAAATATACCTTTGATGGTGCCAGCCTTCTTGTCCGCTAAGTACTTCGGACAGTTGCGCTTCCAGTGACCCTTGTCCTTGCAATAGAAGCACTCAGTGTCTGGCTTAGGACCATACTTGAGCTTCTTCTCAGTAGGAGCATTGCGCTTGCCGCCGCCCTTCTTGAAGGGCTTCTTTGCACCCTTACCTTTCTTAAAGGAGGGCTTGTTGACCATCAACACATGATTATCCTTCTTGATGTCCACCTCCGCAGCCTTCAGCTTTGCGAAGAGCTCGGTGATCGTATCAGTGGAACCAATCTGATTATGAGTCACTACAAAACTTTTGTAGCTGGGAGGGAGTGATTGCAGAACCCTGTCAATCTTGAGCTCATCTGGAATCGTGCATTCCAGTTGCTCAAGGCGTTGAGTGTAGCCCGTCATCTTAATGGCGTGCTCACTAACGGAACTCCCTTCCTCCATCTTGCAGTTAAAGAACTTCTCGGAGATCTCATATCTCTCAGAACGGGCCTGAGTCTGAAACATGGTTTTCAGCTCTTCGAGAATCTCGAAGGGCCCGGGATACTCTTCAAAACGATTTTGAAGCTCCGGTTCCATAGCAAACAACATGGTGCTCTTAATCACACCATAATCATCTTTGCGCGACTAATAGACAGCTTTCTCATTAGCCGGCGTAGTTGCAGCAGGGGGTCACCTAACGCTTTCCCAAGGACATAGTCCTTTTGTCCGCCGGATAGAATGATTCTTAGATTGCGGAACCAATTGGTGAAGTTAGACCCATTGTTTCTAAGCTTTTCCTTCTCAGCAAAAACGTTGAAGTTGAAGTTGGATTTGGCCATGTGATCTACAGTATTTGCAAGTACAATTTAGACTATGTTCATGATAAATAGTTCAACTTAATCAAATTACTAGATGAACTCCCACTAAATTCAACATCCCTCAAGTTGTTTAGTGAACACGATCCAAATTCACCACACCTAATCCGATCATCACGAGAAGAGATGTGGTTTTAATGGTGGACAACAAAGTGTCGATCATATCATTCATATGACTCATGCTTAACCTTTCGGTTCTTGTGTTCCGAGGCCATGTATGTACATGCTAGGCTCGTCAAGTTAGACCCAAGTATTTCCGCGTGTGCAAAACTGGCTTGCACCCGTTGTATGTGAGCGTAGAGTCTATAGCACCCGATCATCACGTGATGCTTGGACACGACGAACTTTCGCAACGGTGCATACTTGGGGAGAACACAGTTTTTATCTTGATCTTTAAGTGAGGAATCATCTTATAATGCTACCGTCGCGATCTAAGCATAATAAGATACATAAAAGGATAAACATCACATGCATAGAAATTTATGACATGGTATAGCCAATCTTCGCGCAATGATCTCCATCTTGTGCGTTCCGGCATGATCTCCATCACTCCACCATGATTGCCTCCACCACGAATAGCAACTACAACTATTGCTAACTACTTAGCGATAAAGTAAAGCTATTACATGGCGTATAAGAAGTTGACTCGCAGGTCATACACAATTATAAAGACAACCATATGGCTCCTGTCGGTTGTGTACTCATCGACATGCAAGTCGTGAAACATTACAAAACATGATCATCACATACAATATACACATCACATCTTGGGCCATACCATATCACAGAAAACACTCCCTGCAAAAACAAGTTAGACGCCTCTACTTTGTTGTTGCATGTTTTACGTGGCTTATGGGAGTAGATGCTAAGAACGATTCTTACCTACGGAAAGCCACAACGGTGATATTATGGTTGACAAACTCCGGTGTTAATCCCATGACAACTATAGTGAGAGAAACTGACATCCACCAGCCGCATGTGTGGTACAAGCCACACGTCAAGTGCGGAGCCGGTCTCGCGAACGACGTCGCATAAGGTTGGCCTGGACCGCTTCAATCTCACTATCCCACGTCATAAGAAGAACACAAACAAGAGGCTTGCAACAGAAAACATCAACGCCCGCAACAACCATGTTGCGTTCTACTCGTGAAACACATCTACGCATAGATCTAGCTCTGATACCACTGAAGGGTTTCGCGGCATAGTAAATCAAAATTTTCTACGGATGCGAACAGAGGGAAAGCCAAGATCTAATCTAGGAGATGCAATCAACGAGAGAGATTGGATTAGATCTTCATACCCTTGAAGATTCGCACAGCGGAACGTTCGTCGGAACGTGGGTGATGTAGTCGTACTCGCTTCTCCTCCTCGCGATCCGATCCGATCTAGCACCACAAGTGGCGGTGCCTCCGTGAGATGCACACGTGCAGCACCTAGACGTCTCCTCCTTCCTCGGACCAGCAAGTATGGTGGAGAGATATATTGGATCTACAACACGACGGCGTGGTGTATATGGTGGAGAATTTCTGCAGCAGGGCTTCGCCTACAAACAGTCGGGAGGGAGAGAGGAAAGCTAGCAAGGCGGCTAGGGTTTGGAGGAGAGGTGTGTGGGGTTGGTGCGCCCCCACCCCTCTTTATATAGAGGGGGGCGCAGCCCTAGCCCCTCCCCCAAGCCCAAAGGATAAGGAGTGGGGGGCATGGACTCTCCCCTCTTCTAGAAACCCTATCTCTAGTTTAACCGATTTAAACTCTCTAGGATCGGCTGGGCCCTATGGGGCCTTGTGCCCCTGGCCCAATGCGTCCAGGACACTCCCTCATAGGCCCATGACCCCTCCCGGAAGGTGGGGCCACGTTGGTCCCCTTCCGGAAGGTTCTAGAAGCTTCCGGTACAATACCGATTAACCCGGAACAATTCCGAACTCCAAAAACTGCACTGCCTTATATGAATCTTATTCTCCGGACCATTCCGGAACCTATCGTGATATCCCGGATCCCATCCGAGACTCCGAACAAAAATTCATAAACCAATTATCCAATCTATCCTAGCGTCGAGATACGTTAAGTGTGTGACCCTGCGGGTTCGAGAATATGCAGACATGATCTTCTATCAATAATCAACAGCGGGGTCTGGGCACCCATATTGACTCCCACACATTCATCGATGATCATATCGGATGAACCACGATGCCAGGATTCAATCAATCCCATATATATATTCCCTTCGTCTCGCGATATTTTACTTGCCCGAGATTCGATCGTCAGTACCGTCATACCTAGTTCAATCTCGTTCACAGCAAGTACTTTACTCGTTCCGTAATCCGATATCACTTTGTGATTAACTCCTTAACCACATGCTTGCAAGCGGTGTTGATATCGATTACCGAGTGGGCCCGAAGTATATCTCTCCGACTTGGGAGGGACAAATTCCATCTCGATACATACAACCCAACAGATACTTTCCGATCACCTGAGAGACACCTTTATGATCACCCTCTCATAGGATGACGTTTGATGACCTCAAAGCTTTCTTCCGATACCAGGGAGTTGTATTATCTCATGGTCTAAGGAATACAATATTTGACATAGGAAAAGCTACGCAAAGATGAACACGATGATACGATCTAATTGCTTCGCTTAGTTTGGGTCTGTCCATCATATCATTCTCCCAATGATATGATCTCATTATCAATTGACAACTCATGTCTATGGTTAGGAAACCTTAACCATCATTGATCAATGAGCTAGTCCTTAGAGGCGTACCAGGGACACGGTGTTGTTCACAAACCACACAAGTATTAATGTTTCCGCTTAATACAATTCTAGCATGGAATATAAACTTTATCATGAACAAGAATTATAATAATAACATCTTTATTATTGCCTCTAGGGCATAATTCCAACAAAAAAGAGCACCAACCAAAATAGTGGTGTCCGCTTCGATGCAGCAGAAGACAATGGGAAAAAGACCACGTATTATGGGTTCATAGAGGAGATATGGGAACTTGACTATGGACCTAATTTTAAGGTCCCCTTGTTTCGATGCAAATGGGTCAAGCTAACAGGAGGAGGGGTTGAGGTAGACAAGAAGTACGGAATGACAACGGTGGATCTCAACAATCTTATGAAGAACTTAGACGAACCATTCGTCCTAGCCAATGATGTGGCTCAGGTTTTCTATGTGAAGGACATGTCCTCCAGACCAAAAAAAAGAAAAAATATGCAAATGAATACATCATATGATGAGCCAAAGCGTCACATAGTTCTTTCAGGGAAAAGAAACATCGTGGGAATCGAGGACAAGACAGACATGTCAGAAGATTATAATAAGTTTGATGAAATTCCGCCCTTCACAGTGAAAACTGACCCAAGCATTCCGTTAAGTAAAGAAGATGCTCCATGGTTACGTCTGAAGCGATCATAAGGAAGGGCATATGCCAAGAAGTTCATGCTCATATTATGTAACTCTAGTTCATGTTTTTAATATTAATACATGTCTTGAGTGTTAGTCATGTTTTGTGGATGGACCGGGACTATGAGAAGAAGTTGTCCCGATTCGTACTTACCATTAAGATCTGATCTCCAAACGCGCGCGGTCACATATTAGGGAGTGCCTCTATGACCAGTTTCTTGGAGATGTCGGAGGACTAGGCTCCGTCGGCATCTCCCTGAAAATGGCCGTAGTGGTGTCCCTGCTCTCGAAAACCATCTTGCAGCTTTGTAACTTCTCTAACTAGATCAATACACCAGGGATCTAACTAATTTCACATATTAGGGAGTGCCTCTATGACCAGTTTCTCGGAGATGTCGGAGGACTGGGCTCCGTCGGCATCTCCCTGAAACTGGCCGTAGTGGTGTCCCTGCCTCAAACTGGCTGGAGGACTGGACTCACAAGGATGCCTATTTATAGTACAAGCAGCTCGACATAGTGTTGACACTTACAAAATAATGTCGACACTCACCCCTATTATTAGTGCTGACTCGTGTTTTGTGCCGGATGGTGTCTACAACCGGGACTAAAGGTTCATCTTTAGTCCCGGTTGGTGTCTCCAACCGGGACTAAAGGTTCATCTTTAGTCCCGGTTGGTGACACCATCCGGGACAAGGTACACGCCGCACGACATAATGTCGACATGCACTCACCCCTATTATTAGTGCTGACTCGTGTTTTGTCCCGGTTGGTGTCTCCAACCGGGACTAAAGGTTCATCTTTAGTCCCGGTTGGTGTCTCCAACCGGGACTAAAGGTTCATCCCGCCATTTTTTCCCGCCATTTTTCTTCCCGCCATTTTTCTTCCCGCCAGTTCTTCCCTCCAGTTCTTCCCGCTAGTTCACTATATATATATATATATATATGTAGGGGGTTGGCCTCCATTGTCATTGCACATCTCTAGACTCATATCTGCAACCTCATCACTCTTTCCCATGGCTTCCACCGTAGCACTAACCCCCAGGGAGGCGGAGGCGCTTTGCGCCTCGAACTACCCCTGCCCGCCGGGCTACTGTGTCCCCGTCGGCTGGATGCTGAGCGTCGGAGGCGTGCCGGTTCCTCCTGTCCCTCTAGGTGTGGCGCGCCGGATGGCCATCACGAACCACTACTACTTTGATCTCACGCCAGAGCAGCGGAGGAATCCCAGGGCATCCCGACTATTTCCCTACTTGGGAAGCCTTCTTCGTGGATCGGCATGAGAGTGCACTCGCCAGGCACGAGGAGGACGGCCCACCTCCTCCTAACTTCAACGAGGCCGGCCGTCGGCTATGGTGGCGCGGTCGGACTCTCCAGAGCGTCATGGCCTATGACACTGCCGCCGACTCTAACCCCCGTCTGCGCTACCCTCAAGTCCAGCCCACGCGTACTCTCCAGAGGTTCAATTACGGCGACCCCGACGACGACAGCGATGACGGCGGCGGCGAGTACGACGACTACAGTGGCGAGTATTACAGGTGTAGGCAGGAGCATGACTGAATCACTCCAACATTCCGAAACAAGTTCGGCCGATTGTTACTTAATCTGGCCATGTATCTTAATTTTCAGTTATTTTATGTATCTTAATTTTCAGTTCCAGTTCGGCCAATTGTTACTTAATCTGGCCATGTATCTTAATTTTCAGTTCTTTTATGTATCTTAATTTTCAGTTCCAGTTCGGCTTTATGTAACTGTCTCAAAATGACCTATCTTATTCGAGATATCTTGGCTTTCGGGTCAAATGACCAATGTTATGGCTAGAATCAAGGCATAGTTTGCAAGAGGAGTTTTCCTTTTTATCGCACCAAAAAGGCATTTTCCATTTTCCGAGCAAAAAAACGGACGGTTTTGTGAAGCAACCACCAAATGGCTAATTCAAAAAACCACCAACACATTTTTAGGTTCACAATATGCTATTTTATCAAAAAACAATGCAAGTTGAGCGAGGCTTGGTGAGATTCAAGTGTATACAAAAGATGCGACATTTAAATATCCAATCAATTCAAAAATGTTAATACAAAAGATGCGGCATTAAAATATGATTTGATCTAATAAAAATCATTTTTAGATGCTTAATATTTCTTATGTTCAAAGTTTTAGGATTTAACAATTTATTTTTGTTTGAATTGAATAATCAAAATTTATATGTAAGTGTTTTAATTATTTTAAAAAAATTCATGTAAAGTAAATATAAAATGATTTACATGAATGGATAGATATTATTTTTCTGAAAATTATGATATATTATTCATATTTTTCTGAGTTGAAATGAAAAAGATATGAATTTTCTAGATTCATATCATATTTTTTGAATTAAAAAGGCCCCTTTAATGCATGAAATAAATGCCCCCCCTTTAACACCGGTTCCAGAGGAACCGGTGTTAAAGGGGGGCATTTATTTCGTTTCCCGCGCGCACCCCCCCCTTTAACACCGGTTCGTGGCTGGAACCGGTGTTAAAGGGGGGTAATAAATACGCGCGCAAACGAATTCCCCCCCTTTTAACACCGGTTCCAGCCACGAACCTGTGTTAAAGGGGGGGTATTAAATGCGCCCCTTCGCTCCTTTCTTCCCCCCAGAGCCAGATCGCGCCACCGCCGCCAGAGCCCCGAACCCCTCGCCGTCGTCCTCGCCACCGAAGCCCTCCAGCCCTCGCCGTCGCCGCCCTCGCCACCGCGTGCGCGCCACCGCCACCGCGCGCGCGCCACCGAAGCCGACGACCGCCACCGCCACCGCGCGCGCGCCACAGCCGACGACGACGCCGGCGCCTACAAGAACCCCGACGCCGTGGTGAGCTAGCGGACCGCGCCTGGTCGTCCCCTCTGTTTCCTCCCCTTCTCTGTTTCGTCGCCGGCGCCCCCCTTTGCAGGCTGCGCTCTACCATGTCGCCGGCCGCCTCTGTCCGGCCGCCGTTGCAGCTGCCCGTCGTCGCCGTGCTCGCCCGTTACCTCCCCGTGCTTGCCCCCGTGCTCGCCCGTGCCTCCCCGTGCTCGCCCCCCAGCAGTTCCTCGCCGGAGCCGGCCTCCCCACGCGAGCTCTCTCGCGAGCGCGTCCACGGATTGGGGCCCTCCGAACAGATGTACCAAGATGAAATCGAACCCCTCCGAACAGATATACCAAGATGAAATCGAACCCCTCCATTGTACTTATTAGTAGTAGCTAGGATCAAATCGGACACGAGGACAACTTTGACGTGGTAGCTCGCGTCATCGGGTGTGGCGGGCAGGAGCGGCTACACGAGCGCGTCCATGGATTGGGGCCAATGACAGGGAAGTGGAGGGGATGGGTCAGGGAGGCGGATTCATCGGGGAGGCCCAGGGCCCAGGCGCGGTATGGGGACGGCCTCCCCTCTCGGCTGCGGGGGCGACCTAGGTGGGGTGCAAGCTCCGGTAGTGGCCATGGGGTGCGAGCTCGCGATGCGGCCTAGGTGGGGTGCGAGCTTCGATGTGGCATCCCCCCTCGGTCTGGGGCCTATCTTGGGGACATCCCCTCCACATTGTATCTGTTCTGCCAAGTTGTTTTCCGTCGCTATAATGTTTGCCTCGGCCTCCTCTTTCGAACAGCGCCCGTTTTAGGTAGGCCGCATCACGCTACCTCGCGCTCCCTAGGTCGCTCTCCAACGCCGCCAGCCTCCGGTCAGCCACTGTAGCTAGCCCCTCTCATATGCATCCGGGATTTCTCCGAATTAGGGTTTGGACCCCTCGGAACTCGTTTAAAATGATCAAGCATCCTTAGGGTTTTAATTTCATTTGTGTATTTTTGTATGAATAATATGTATATTTGTCTATGAATCCAAGTCCACTTGAATGTTTACACTCTTACTCTAGATAATATTATTGTTTTAGAAACTATGGATCCACTTAGTAGAAACCTTGAAGAAGAAGAAATAATGGAGAACACTATTGATGAGGACACCTCACAATATCTGAACTTGGAGGGACATGATGACGACAGCTCAAGTACTAGTCATGGAGAAGATGAAGACTCCGGTGAACGCAATTTAATGGTTACAAAGTCCGGCGAGGTATATGCATTGATTAAGCCTCTGCTGACTTCCACAAACAATCTTCTTCTACATGTATTAATTAACGCTTCTTTTTCTTTTAGCCCTCTGGATCGACCAGCCAGCAACCATCTTATTCTACGAAAAAGAGCAAGCGAGGCGCGAGCCAGCGGTTGAAAGATCGTGCAAAGTTCACGATCGAAGCAGTCTGTGTTGATGGCAGGCCGATGGAGCCCAAGAAGGTCGCAGACAAATTTGTACGTCGGGCTGGAGTTCTTGTTAGGGACCAAATCCCAATCACAATTGAAAATTGGAATAAGCCAAAGAAGGGCGACGGTACCTTTGTCGATGACAGATCCAAAGAAACGCTTTGGAATTCGTTGTTGGTAAATTTCACCCTTCCGCCAGAGGAGGATGAAAACAACCCGGTTATAAAGGAAAAGGTCAAAGAGTGGACTCTAAAGAAGATGGCTGACGCTTTCCGCAACTGGAAAACAAAATTGAACAAATTTGTCAAATCTGGCGAGACTCCAAATTTCGAAGACGCATATTATGCGAAGATAAGACCTCACTGGCCCGAATTTGGGACATATAAAAAAAGTGCTATAGCTAAAAAGAGGTCAGAAACCAATACGCTTAATGCCCTGAAGAAGGAATATCACCAGAGGACGGGGTCAGGTGGCTACATATCTCAGAGGCCTAAGTGGGAGGAAGCTGAGAAGGCCCTGCGCGATAGAGGGATCACATCCCAGATAGATGGGTGGGACCTACGTGCAAAGACTTGGTTCTACGGAATCGGGGCAAGGTTGGACCCAGAAACATGATTGTGTATCTTCCCAACCATCCTTGCCAAACCCGTCACTGAACTCATCACGGCATACGAGGAAACATCCGCCGGGACCTTCCATCCCGACAGAGAGAATGACCAGCTCACACGCGCCATCGGTAAAAAAGAACACCCTGGACATGCACGAGGCACAGGGGGTATGACATGGAAGGATGGGTTTGCCTACTGGAGCGACTCTTACAGATGGCGTGGCAGAAAAGAAAAAGAGCGTACAGAGCGGATGACACAGATAGAACATGCACTTGCGGCGCTGCAGGCGCAAGTGAATGCACAACAGAGCCATCAAGCTACCGGCCCATCTCAGCGGCACGAAGAGCCTGCATTGGAAGCTGTCCGCGGCCCAGACTCTGCGCGGAAAAGCAGTGTGGCTTCCACAGAGAACGTGCAGCCCACGCTTGAAATGACGGGTCCTCGATACCCCGTGGATGAGATCACGGAGAGCGAACATGCTGAGCTGCATGTGAGATTAATGGGCTTATCCATTAAGGTGGTTGTCGGCTATGCCTTACCTCCTGTAGCTGGTGGAACTTACCACTGCCGACCGATTCCAGATGGCTATGCTATTGTCGGGGTGGATGAGGTTGTGAAGGAATATGAGGAAGCACAGCTTGACCATGCTACAGGTGAAGGGGAAACTCAACTCAAATTTGCAGTGAAAACAACCATTCTTTGGAAGAAGGAACACATTGTGCTTCCAAATTGGAGGTCACTGGCACCCCCGCAGCGTCAGCAGTCTGAGCCTCTTCAGCTATCTCCTGCGCGGCAGCCATCTCCGGCGCGGCAGCCATCTCCGGCCCGTCAGCCATCTCCTGCGCGGCAGCCATCTCCGGCCCGTCAGCCATCTCCTGCGCGGCAGCCATCTCCGGCCCGTCAGCCATCTCCGGTGCTTCAGCCATCTCCTCAGCGTAAGCGGAAGAGCACTGCCACGAGGAGCATCAGTAGCACTGCCACAAAGAAATCCGTAGGAAACCGTACGCCAAAGAGTTCAAAAAACTACGTCCCGCAGCCTTCCGCCAAGCCATTGCCGGTTTTACCGTGGAATCGCAGCGACGAGGAGACCAATAGGATCTCGAAAGAACAGGTCAAGAAATTCTTTGCACCTAGACGGGCCGAGCCAAAGGAGAAAATAGATCCGGCGGTGGTGGAGAAGTTTTACAATAATCTTTTGAAACCTGAAACCCCACTTGTGCTGGACTACGAGCGCTAGATTTTGAAGGCGGATGCAAGGCGCCGTAGGGAGACTGAAAGTAGCAGTCGTGAGGCACCCCAAAAAACAGTTCCCATGCTCGGAGATCAGGAAAACCAATCATGTGCCCCGCTCCAAATGTTCGACACACGAGACGCTCCTCCCGTAAATGATTACGAGGCAGAGCTACAAAGAAAGGCCAATGAGATGGGGATGACTTACATTGCATACTTGAACGTCATGGGAGACAACTTGCCCAAATGCGATGCCAACCCCATATAGCCATGGAAGTATGGGAAGAATCTCGTCAAGAAAGAGGAGCTCAAGACTCTACCAACAAAGATGCGAAAATTTCACAAGTGGTACCTTCATTTCTGCAAGACGAGAAAGGTAGAATGGATCACGGCGCATATAAGAGATGATATTTTCTTCTGCAGAGATGAAGCGATTGACTTCAACATTCAAGACTTGCATTTTCTATTCAATCAGAAGGAACTCGACAAAGCTGCCATCAGCCTTTATTGTGTGTAAGTACTATTTCTATAATTTATATCTCATCTCATTCACTTTATTAATTGCATGTATATATATATGCTCACCATATATGTATATACTATTATGCAGGAAAAAGGTTATGGAATGCAGGAAAGGAGGCCCTTTTGACATTGGGTTCGTTGACCCAAATAGAGTTCATGAAGAAGTGGTAGAAACCAAACCCGGGCAAACAGAAGATTACTTGCTAACGTCTTTACTGAGACAACAAACCAAAAGGGAAATACTATTGCCTTACAACTTCTCGTGAGTACTATTACCCTCTCTCTTGTACACATTCTATTTCAGCTTACTCGATGTTAAGTGTAACTGATGATGAGTTATGCGTGCGTAGGTTCCACTTTATTCTGCTAGTCATTCAACCCGACTCAGGAAAAGTCCTTGTCATGGACTCGTTACGAAAAAAAAAGAGATATGGGCAAACTTTAGAGAGATGCTCCAGAGGTAATTTCAATCATATTATCGCACTAGATCGGCAACTTTCATGACAATAAGTAATTAATTACTCCTTTATCCATTTTCTTTGTCGGACAGGGTTTGGAAAAGGTTCACGGGCAGGGCCGTGGGTGAATGGTCAGAAGAACTAAAATTTGTAGACCAAAATGTAAGTAATACTAGCTAGCTTCCAATTCCATTATATCATGCTTTATTGATTATTATTTTGATTGAACTCTCTATTCTCGTAAAGTGCGCGCATCAGGGACACGGCAATAACTTATGTGGGTACTATGTTTGCGAATTCATTCGCAACACGATATGTGCGACGGGCCAAGCCACACTAGAACAACTTAGAGTAAGTAAACAAAGTCCACAACATTATTTTATTACCATCAATTGTGTTGAGTTTTATTCTTATATATATATATATTGATGGCACATTCTTCATATATATTCAGATCGAACGGATGCAGGACCAACTCCTACCATTTGAACGCATACGAGCCATTCAAGAGGAATTGGCGGGGTTCATACTTGATGAGGTCGTCATGCCTGGCGGAGAACTCTTTAGATATCCACCAAAGTGAACGATGACGATGTATGTGCCGATGACGATGTATGTGCCGATGACAATGTTTGTGTATAATAATAGTTGCTTAATTATTCATGTACTCGTATGTACCGATGACGATTTATGTGTATACCACTCCCGATCGATTCCCCCTCGCTCCCCCCCTCCCGCAAAAATACGCCCAGAACGGGGCAGAGGCAGAAGTCTGCCGCGGCAGAGATTTAGGCCGTTTTCCTGCCGCGGCCCCGGCAGAAGAACCTTTAACACCGGTTGCAGATACGAACCGGTGTTAAAGGGGGGGGGCCTGAGGCCTGCGGCAACCCCACGTGCGCCACCCTTTAACACCGGTTCCGGTGTTAAAGGCCCCCACCTCTAACACCGAACCCTCAACAGTGGTTGGGGAACCGCTGTTAGAGGGCCCTCCCAACCGGAGTTAAAGGGGGGGCTCTGCACTAGTGCCGGTACGAGAGGAAAAAAGACTTAGCAGCGGCCGCTTAGTTTTACGTTGGTGCCGAACGGAATAATAAAATCCTAAACTATCGATCATCCAGGATAATGATCCTGGCGCCCAGGGCTTAGCGCCCGCATTGAACCTGCCCTTAATGGCATCCCAGGCCCCGCGACCTTGCATGCAAGGGGATTTAAGGCAGGGAAATGCTTTATCACCAATGTTTTTTACTCTCGTGATGGAGACTCTCTCCCTCTTGTTCGCTCAAGCTGAAGATCAAGATTTGATCACTCCTTTTCCAGCTAGACTAGAAGTTCCCCAAAGGATTTCGGTCTACGCCGATGACGTTATCTTTTCCTCAAAGCCTCAGTGGCTGATGCTGTCACAGTTAAGTCCATGCTTGATGCTTTTGGAGATGCGTCCGGTTTAAAGTGCAACTTGGGCAAAAGCTCAATTTCCCCAATTTTTTGCAATGAGGACCTAGTTAAGGAAATCAGTGAGGTGCTGAACTTCAAATCTGCCAATTATATACCTCGGCCTTCCTCATCACTTCACGAAAGCACGCAAAGAAGACTTCCATGCTTTACTTGAAAATATAAGAAACAGACTAGCGATGTGGAAGACGCATATGCTTACTCAAAGTGGAAGGCTAATTCTTGTACAATCAGTGTTAAGCGCCATGGCCATCTTCCACCTAATGTCACTCAATCCGCCACCTTGGGTGTTGAAGGCCATTGACAAGATCTGTAGATCCTTCCAATGGAAAGGCGCCTAAACGGTTGACGGTGGACATTGTTTAGTCAATTGGAAGGCAATCTGTCACCCCAAACCAAATGGCGGGCTTGGGTTAATAAATTTAGAGTATATGAACACAACAATGCGTATCCGCTGGGCATGGAATTTACGAGCAGAGCAGGAGATATAAAACCATGGGGCACCCTCGCTGCTCCTATGAAGGAGCAAGATAGGAAAATCCTTAGACTTTGTATCGTAGTCCAGATCTACACCATACCATATTGGTATTGGTCTATGTATTATATGTTAGCCGGCCGTGATCTGTAGATAAGGACACGAGCCGAGCTATGCTGTTTATATTTTCTGTTTTTGCTTGTGTATCAAGCCTGTAACAAACTCAGTTGTAATCCCTTTAAGGTTGTTGGTTAAACCTCTATATAACACGCAAGGTGTGCTCTTAACGGAGTAAGACACTTTAACCTAAATCATCATATTGGTATTGGTCGCGGAGGGGGAGGTCGTGGACAACAAGGTCGCGGCAATGGAGGTGGCAACGACAACCACTTCAACAACAACTACAGCGGCAACAACAACCGTGGCCGCGGCAACTACAACAACAATGGTCGTGGTCGTGGCAACTTCAACAACAGCGGCGAGCGCCGCCCGCGCTGCTATCTATGCAACTGCAGCGGGTCATGTAGTCAGCTATTGCTGGTACCGGTTTGATGAGAACTTTGTCCCCTTCTTTCCCAAGGAGAGGTCTGCCAATACCGCCAACTACAACGACAATGGCAGCCATGGATGATGGACCATGGACACCGGTGCCACCGACCACATCACCAGCGAGCTAGAGAAGCTCCATGCTTATGAGAAGTACAATGGCAATGATCAAATCCACATCACCAGCGGTGCAGGTATGGATATTAATCACGTTGTACATTCTATTATTCAAACACATGATCGAAATCTTCATCTTAAAAATATTCTTTATGTTCCTGATGCAAGCAAAAATCTTATTTCTGCCCATCACTTCACTCGTGATAACAATGCTTTCATTGAGATTCATCCCAACTTCTTTTGCATCAAAGACCAGGCCATGAGGAGAACTCTTCTTTATGGTTCATGTCAAGATGGGCTATATCCTCTACCCGACATAACACCTTCGGCTTCGTTAAAGCAAACTTTTGGAGTCACTATCCCATCCCATCATAGGTGGCGTAGTCGTTTAGGCCATCAGGCATCTCAAATTGTTCAACATGTCATTAGCAAAAATAAACTTCCTTGTTCTAGTGAAAATAAAGTGTCGGTGTGTGAGTCATGTCAAAAGGCAAAAAGTTATCAGTTGCCTTATTCTAGATCATCTAGTGTTTCTCATCATATATTAGAGTTGATTTTTTCCGATGTATGGGGCCTGCTCCAAAATCTTTTGGTTGAAAGAACTATTATATTAGTTTCATTGATGATTACAACAAATTTACATGGATTTATTTGATCAGACATCGATCTAAAGATTTTAATATATTTCATCAATTCCAAGCTCTTGTTGAACGGAGATTTGGGCAAAAAATCATTACCATACAATCCGATTGGGGAGGAGAGTACGAGAGATTGAAATCCTTTAATAAAATTGTTATTACTCACCATGTTTCCTGTCCACATGCTCATCGGCAGAATAGATCCGCTGAAAGAAAACACCGCCACATTGTCGAGGTTGGCCTTTCACTTCTTGCTCAAGCCTCCATGCCCCTTAAATATTGGGATGAAACCTTCATCACTGCGGTATACCTCATAAACCGTCTCCCCACTCAATTACTAAATTTTTCCACACCGCTAGAAACTCTAGAAAAAATCTCTCTTGATTATGCCTCCATGCGTGTCTTTGGATGTGCATGTTACCCAAATTTACACCCCTTTAATTTAATGCCAGGAAATTAGAATTCCGACCCATGCAGTGCACCTTCCTTGGATATAGTAATCTCCATAAAGGTTTTAAATGCCTTAACATTAATTTTGGCCGCATTTATATCTCACGTGATGTCATATTTGATGAGACATTTTTTCCGTTCTCTAAACTTCATGCCAATGTTGGACAACACTTACGGTCCAAAATATTGTTACTTCCACCATATCTTCTGAATCCAAACCAATTTGATAATGGGGGCATAAATAGTAATGACCTAATTGTGATTAATGATCCCCTGAATTCTGCTGACACTTGATATGTCATAAACGTATCTATAATTTTTTATGTTTCATGCTTGTTTAGTATCTACTTTGCTTTGCTTTGTCTATACTTTAAGGTGTTTTTATATGTTCTCTGGGACTAACCTATTAACAAGATGCCACAGTACCAGTTGCCTGTTTTCTTCTGTTTTTGGTTACAGAAAAGTCAGAAAATGAATATTCTCGGAATTGGACGGGACAAAAGCCAAATTCAATATATCACCGAGGGGAACACGGAGCCAGAAGACGAGACGGAGGAGGGCCTCGAGGGGGCCACACCCCCTGGTCGCGGCGCCTGGTCTGGCCCGTGCCTGGGGGTGCAGTCGCCTCGGGCACCCCCTTGGCCTCCCTCTTCGCCTATAAAAATCCCCCGATACCTAAACCCTAAGAACCCTATCAATCTTCCACGAAACAGTCTGTAGTCGCTGCCACCATCGTCCCTAGATCGGCGGGATCTGAAGCTCTTCCCGGCATCCTGCCAGAGGGGATAAATCATCCCGGAGGCCTTCTTCATCACCATGCCAGCCTCCGATATGATGCGTGAGTAGTCCCACCTTGGACTACGGGTCCATGTAGTAGCTAGATGGTTGTTTCTCCTCCTTTGTGCTACCATGTTTAGATCTTGTGAGCTCCGTTCATGATCAAGATCATCTATTTGTAATCATGCATGTTGTGTTTGCGGGGAGCCGATGGATATTGAGATTACTATGTCAGATTGGTTAATGATTCTATCTTATTGATTAATTATATCATGTCTGTGTTGTTTGAGATCTTGCATGCTCTCCGTTTCTATTAGCTATCTTGGACAAGTAGATGCTAGTGACTCCAAGAGGGGGTATTTATGCTCGATAGTGGGTTCATGCCTCTGTTGAATCTGGGGAAGTGACAGAAATCTCTAAGGTTGTAGATGTGTTGTTTCTACTAGGGGTAAAACAATAATCTCTTGTTCATGGAATAATTGTATTGTTTACTTTACACACCTTGCTTAAAGCACTTATTCGTTGCTTGTAACTTAATACTGGAGGGGGTTCGGATGATAACCTAAAGGTGGATTACTAGTCATAGATGCAGTTGGATGGCGGTCTATGTATATTGTTGTAATGCCCAATCAAATCTCATAGGATCATGAATGTCTAGTATTGCATTGTTATCCCTTGCTCCGTCCTGTCAATTTACCCACTGTAATTTGTTTACCTAGCATGTTATGTTGTTTATCTTAAGGAGAACACCTCTAGTGAACTATGGACCCCAGTCCAATCTTTATCATTGATACATCTTCCACTGTTACTGTTTACTTTCTGCAAGCCACCATTACCTTCCACACCATATGGTTAATCCTTTGTTTTCAGTAAACCTGTGAGATTGACAACCCCACTATTCGTTGGGGCAAAGTCTTGAGTTTGTGTTGTGCAGGTTTCCAAGTTGCTAGCAACACCTTTGAGTCGTTTCCTTCCTCCTACTGGTTCGATAACCTTGGTTTCTTTCTGAGGGAAAACTTGCTGCTGTGCTCATTATACCTTCCTCTTGGGGTTTCCCAGTGAAGCTCTACAGTGATCTGAGCTACACGTCATCAAGCTTTTCTAGCGCCGTTGCCGAGGAGGTTAAGGACGGCTTCACAAGGGGAGTCCTTCACAACCTTTCTCTTTACTTTGTTTTTGTTTTGCTTACTTTCTTTTGCCCTGTTTTGTGTGCCTATTTTTATCAAAAAATCCAAAAAAAAAAGTTTCGCTTGGTTTGCCTTTTCTTATAAAAAACACAAAAAATAGTTCCTACTCTAGTTGTTGTTGATGTTGGTTTGCTCCACTTTTACAAAAATGAAATCTGCTGAGAACACCAAGTTGTGTGACTTCACTAGCACAAACAACAATGATTTCCTGAGTACACCTATTGCTCCACCTGCTCCTGATGCTACCTTTTATGAAATTAAGCCTGATTTGTTGAATCTTGTGATGAAAGAGCAATCTTTCGGTGCTAGTTCTGATGATGTTGCTGCCCACCTCAATAACTTTGTTGAACTTTATGAGATGCAAAAATATAAGGATGTAGATGGAGATATTATTAAGCTCAAATTGTTTCATGTCTCCTTGAGAGGAAAAGCTAAAGAATGGTTGCTATCCTTGCCTAGAAATAGTATTGATTCTTGGATTAAGTGCAAAGATGCTTTTATTGGAAAATATTATCCTCCTTCTAAGATTATATCTATGAGAAGTGAAATAATGAAATTTAAATAACTTGATAAAGAACATGTTGCTCAAGCTTGGGAAAGAATGAAATCTTTGGTTAAGAATTGTCCCACTCATGGACTGACTGCTTGGATGATTATCCAGACTTTTTTTGCAGGTTTAAACTTCTCTTCAAGAAATCTGTTGGATTCAGCTGCTGGAGGTACCTTTATGACCATTACCTTGGGTGCTTCAACAAAGCTCCTTGATAATATGATGGTCAACTATTCTGAATGGCACACTAAGAGAGCTCCACATGTTAAGAAAGTAAATTCTGTTGAAGAAACCTCCTCTTTGAGTGATAAGATTGATGTTATCATGGCTATGCTTGTTAATGGAAAAGCTCATATTGATCCAAATAATGTTCCCTTAGCCTCTATTTCTAGGAGAATGCTAAGTTTGATTTTGATTTTGATGGTTGCAATATTTCTGAAGTGGTTATGTTCCTACAAAATCTTGCTAGAAGTCCTAATGCTAGTGATATGAATGTGGCTTTCACCAAACACATTACAGATGCTCTCATTAAAATTAAGGAAGGAAAGTTGAAACACAAAGCCTCTATTTCTAGGAAAATAGAAGATAGTTGGGAACTCATCATTAATATGCAAGTGAATGACTTTGATCTCAAAGCTTTATGTGACCTTGGTTCTAGTGTCTCTATTATGCCTAGAAAGATTTATGAAATGCTTGATTTGCCACCTTTGGAAGATTGCTATTTGGATGTCCCACTTAGTGATAATGCTAAGAAGAAACTTATGAGGAGTGTTAATGATGTTCTTATTACGGTTAACAATGCTTATATCCCTGTTGATTTCTATGTTTTGGATGTTGAATACAATGCTTCTTATCCTATTACTTTGGAAAGACCTTTTCTTAGAACTATTGGTGCCATCATTGATATGAAAGAAGGCACCATTAAATATCAATTTCCATTCAAGAAAGGTATTGAACACTTCCCTATGAGGAGAGAGAAGTTGCCTTTTGCTCCTCCTTTGAAAGCAAGGTTTGATGTTAATGCTTCTTCATTTGAAATTACTTGATTCTTACTTCTTGTGACTAACTTAAAGGCGTTAAAGAAAACTACTTCTTGGGAGATAACCCAATAGTTTTTTATTGAGTCTTGGAAGTTATTACCTTTGTAATAACATCTCCTTATCATTTTTTTTTGATTTTTGTGCCAATAATAACCTCTAATGAGAGGGAAGTAAGATTTGGGGAGTTGCTGTCCCGAAATAGATTTTTGTGCTCCACTATAAAAATTCATGTAAACTCTATGTAACTCGGATTGATCTGTAATTTTATGAATAAATCCTCCAGGTTGTTAGCTAACTTTCGTTAGTTCAACACTTTTTTATTTGAGCAACAGAAGGTCTTTGAAAAAATCGGTTTCTACATGTTGGGTCTGTTTTAACAGATTTCTGCCATTATTTGCATTTGTTTCTTATTGATTCCTTTTTTTGTTTCTTTTTGGGAAATTGTGATTTTTGAGGGAATTGATACAGTAGCTTGTGTCTTTAGTGAAAGTTTTGCTGGTTTAAAACTAAAACCCAAAGGTCTATTATCTTTTGAATGCACTAATGTTGCTAATGAAGATTGTGTGAATTTTTATATGAAGGAAAAATTTTAGGTGTAAGAAAAGAATGATGTAATGAGATGAAGAATGGACAAAAGATCAAGCTTTGAGATTCCATCCCGTGTCACCCCAAGAAATATTCAAGAGGTACAAGCGTCAAAGCTTGGGGATGTCCAAGGCATCCCCTTCTTCATCAATAAACATCTCAGGTCTTTTTAGACACTTCGTTTTTATTTGTTTCATGCATAGTTGTGTTGTTCTTGGAGCGTCTTAGTTTTCGTTTTTGGTTTTTGGTTTGCTTATTTTGCTTGAATAAAGTATTTGGACCCCCGTTTTCGTTTTGTTGTTTCAAATAAGTTGATTGGTGTTGGAAAGGAGTAGGAAGTTCTTTCTTAGTAGTACAAGAGGAGCTTGCTTTGACTGTGACTTAGACTTTAGCATGTCATGCTAGATGTTGTTTTGACCTTGTGCTTAGTGATTATTGATGTAGCATGACTTGTTCCAAACAATTAGGATTGCTTAATGTATCTTGAAAGAATCATGCGTTGTTTTAGCATACAAAAGCATAGTATTGTGGTATTCTCCTTTAATGCTTTATTTGGGTTGAGTTGGAACATGCTCACACCATGTTATGACTATGAACCAGTCACCATAGACTCTATGATCATTTAGTTTTTGACTTGTGGTACCACTTTATGATTTGATTAGTAATGTTTTGTCGCTCTGCATGATTATGGCCATTATTGCTCTCTTAGTTGGTCGCTCCCAGTATTTTGCTAGCCTCCACTTGTATTGAGTAAGTTCTACTCGTGCATCCAACTCCTAATAAACCAAGTTATTCCAAAGTTTCCACTATAAATTCCTATGCATGGTGTGCTACACCATTTCAAGTATATTCTTGTTTTACCTATCTTCCAAATTAAACTTGTTATGTGAAACTTAGTGATTAAAGCTCTCACAAACTTGATGGCACACTTTATTTTTCTTGCCCCTAAATAAATTTGAACCATTGTGACATCTATGTTGTATATGCTTGCACTTATACGTTGGAATTAACAAAACCATGCTATCATGGGGAACGCTTTCAACATTTTACTTGTACATTATACCCAGTTGATATCATGCTCCTTTGTTTGCGGATGTCGTCGGTGTGAAATAAAAGGGGAGCTTGTAAGTCCATGGAGTTATGTATGTGTGTTAGAGAAACGTCTAGGCCACTAGCCTAAGCCATGCCTAATCATTGTGGAAACTTGCAGCATCACCATAGTGAGCAATCTATGAAGCTTTCTTCTTATAAAAAAAGAGAGACATATTGAAAAGAGGAAAGATATAAAAAAGCACCATTTTCCCATGGCAAATAAGAAGATTGCTAAGATGCTCATTGTTTGTTTGCCTTGTCATTTTGATATGGGATAGCTCATGTATCATGTGCAAGGGGTACCCCGTTGGAGGTTCTCTATGATACACATGTATTTACTATGACAAGAACTTACCGGTGACTAAAGTTGAGTAGCATGAGGAGCGGCCCTCGTACTCAAGGGACATGAGATTGCCAACTTATACTTTGTCAAGCATACACTTCATATTTTGTTCACTTTAACCTTAATCACTTCAAGATGCTTGTGATAGGGGCAATGAGAGCTGAAAGATAACAAGTACCATAATTTTTGGAAGCTCTTTATAAAACTTGAAATCCCTGCTTCCCTTTATGAAGGGTCTTTCTTCCACTATTATATTGAGTCTCCACCTTCTATCCTTAGGCACCAATTAAGAGAGCATAGTTGCCATTCTTAGTTCTATATGCATTGTCCCAAAACTTATTGATTGATTCATATTGTTGATATTGCTTGTTATTGAACCATTTGTATCTAGTCACCCTTATGAAATTTGAAGGTTTCCTATGCATTTATTGCTACTCCATGAGGGACAAGTTGAATACCACTATTCTATGGTTTCTATATGTGAAAAAAACAAACATCTTTCAATGCATTGTTATTCATGAATCTTTGTTTGTATCCTTTCATGTTGCATGCATAGTTACTTTGTCTTATTATTAGGACTTCTTCTTTCATGATCATGTTTAGAGTACTTTGATCCCAGCTTTCAATGCTTTCAAATGGTTTGATCTTGATTTTGATGGTGCATCGCAACGGCATGGAAGCCCAGGTTCCATCACACCATTCACCAATAATATGACCTCGTTGTCAACTAGCACTATCACCCATGATCAGGAAACATTGATCATCTGTTGCCCAACAAACTAGCATTAATAGAGGCTACTAGGGACTTCTGTTTCATATCGCACATATATCAATGTTTCCACTTGATACAGTTATAACATAATATAAAACTATTACAAACTTATTGAGATATGTCAATAATAACCTTTTATTATTTGCCTCTAGGGCATATTTCCTTTACCATCACCTGCTAACTCGTCGGGTACCCGCATCAAATGGGGGGAAGGTATGGTAAAAAAATATCCATGGGTTCGTTACTGGTAAACTCTTAAACCCATCGGGTCTAGTGGAGGTGGATATGGAGGTATCAAACCCATATCCCCGCGAACCCGCGAACCCGAATATAACATGTTGACCCCGTATGTCATTGTCTGAGGGGAACCCTAAGAGGCCACATGTGAGTATGTGACATGTCACCCACTGGCCACCACCCACTGAACACATTAACCCAAATTCCCAATGCCACACCGAGTCCCTGACCCTGACCCTGCACACATTGCCGCTCTCTTCGACTCTTCCTCCCACCCTGGCCCCTGCTCCCACTTGCGCGGCTGTCGACCCACTTCACATCCATGGAGGGCGAGCCACTCGAGGCCAACGTGGGTAGCGACTCCGGAGATGGCCCGGTCCAACAAGGGAAAGTCTCGTCCAAGCCTACAATGTTGCCATCGCATGGAGAGAATTTTCCTAAGATCAAGCCGCGGGGAAGCGGCATGGATGGAATTCCTCCCAAGCGTGGAACCTTCGTCGTCGAACTCTAGGGTACCAGAAGTAGGCCGCATGCACGACTGTTTGTCGCCTGGGACTGTAAACGGGGAGCAGCTGGAAGCGCTATGGTACGCCCGTCGTGTCGTCCTCCGATGGTGTCGTGCCGGTCCTGAAGAAGGCAAGGAAGAATGTTGTCGTCGACATTGATCTCTTATATGTCTTCTTACTTATACTTGTGAGCTTATCTTCTTGTGTGTGCAAATTGTGTTTCTTGTAGATGCTCATATTGGGTGTAGGCAGCCTTTGGACTTGTCTTCAAGACACACAAGTATATGAGGTTAGTATGATTGTGTTTATTTCTACCATATTGCTATGAATGCCATGAAAAAATAACTTACTCATGTTTTGCAATATGTAATGTAACTAGGACTCATGTTTCCTTCTTGATGAAACTGGAGTTGGGGCTTGGGGCTTGGGGCTTGGAGCTTGGAGTTGTACTTGCACCTACTTTGGAAGCCTGGAGCTGCCACGGAGTGGCGCATGGCCAACTACTTGTTGAAAGCCTGGAACTTGTTGTACTTGCACTTGCCTACTTTTGTTGGACCTGAAATATTTGTTTCCGTTTTTTGTGTACTTGTGTGGTTTTGTTCTTGTGATGTCTTTTTGTTTTGGTTGGGCCTGGAATATTTTCCTACTTGTTAGACCTGCACCGCTGACTGCCTAAACAGTGTGATCTTCTTCTGTTCTGTTTCTTTTCCTATTTTCCTACATGTATTGTGCTAAATTCTGTGAACTAGTTAGTGTTAAACCTGGAGGCCCTGGACTAAATTTCCTATCCGCTTTGTATATTGGACCTGAACTTTTTTTTTGCGGGCGGACCTAAACTTTTTACTGTTAATTTCTACTTGTTAGTCACTATTGTTAATTGGAATATGGGATGGGAAGATACAATCCATCTACCCAATGTTGTTTGCAAAGTATCAGATTGCTAGCATATTTACAAAGGGTTTTCCGCTGACATTTTTTTTTGAGAGCACGCCAAAGACGTGCCTTATCTTTATAGAAGAGAGTAAACTCAAATTAAAAGAAAACCAAGAGCCAACTGCAAAACGGTTAGATTTTGGCTAAACACTCACATGCATGTGAATACACGTCCATGAGGGTAAACTAGGACCTGGGAACCTGGAAACTGGGCGCTCCTTTTTTTGATTCGATAGGGACTTGTAAACCTGTCCAGTGGCGGGTATGGTGAAATTCTGTACCCGGCGATGGGTCCAGGGATGGGTCATGACGGTGGGGAGAAGGGTCGGAGTCGGGTATGGGGGTGCCATACCTAGCCCCGAACCCGATGGGTGCCATCCAGAGGTGAAAGTGGGAGGCATGCAGGAGGGACTGAGTCACTCAAAGGGAGTCAACTAGGTTGGGTGAGCAGTGAGCTTAGTGGGTTCAACCAAATTTTGAAAAGGATGCATTCTCTATAAATAAAACCTTACACCTAAAAACATTTCAAGTTCTCGTTACTAAAGTTGAAAATACTTTATTTTTAAATGTTTTAATAAATATTTCTATATTTACATATTTGTGTGATAAACCTATATTATACAATCCATATGCTTGTTTTTTTACGAAATTCCACCGATTTATTAATAACATCAACAACGGTACAGAGAGGCTTTAAAAGTAATAAAAATTATAAATCCGTCAATAGACCACCTAGCGATGACTACAAACACTAGTACGAGCCGAAGGCACGCCGCTGTCCTTACTCCATCACAGGAGCCAAACAAAGGTTGTCATAGTACAGCTTGTTATAGTAGACAAACATGAAGTCACCGTGCTAAGCCCCCAAAAGACCAGCGCACTAGAGTAGCAACCATCAACCATCACCAATGATGCATCCGTGAGTCGGAAGAGATTGACCTGAACTCACACCAACGAACACGAAACCCGACTAGATCACAGGAGATCCAGGGGACACACAACTCCACACGCCCTCCGCCAGCGCTAAATGCACCACCTGAGTGAGGATAGGGCAGGGAAAACCTTATTTCGACTTCAAGATGTAGCTACCACCCCAACATCACAAGAAAGATACTGAAAAAAGACCTAATCAAAAAACAAGAATCTTCTAAAAATTGTTTTGTGATTATTACACAAGTCTAAAAATTAGACGTTTACGGTTCATCTTAGTGTATACTAGTAATTTGGAGCAAGGCAAGAGCATCCTAGAAATGACCTTTTTACATGAACGGGGAAAATACTCATATTTGAAACTATAAAAACCAACACAGTTCGTATAAGTTGCATGACGTTTTGAATGAATGTGCATAATGTTTTGCGTTGGTTTATCATGTTTACATGTGCGACGAAAAAAGAACATTTTATACTTACTAATGTAAGGATACGCCTATTCGTGCTCTGGATTAATCGAATTCTTTTCCTACCCGCAAAAAAAAAAAGAATTCTTTTCCGTGTCGTATAGGTGGAAAGTACGGGAACGGTCGAGTCCGCCCCGTGTTCTCCCTAGGATCCGACCTTGCACCGACTCAGCGCAACCCTACAAAAGAGCCGAAGCGCGAAAGTCTGGTTCCAAAGAACCGATCCACTCGCGGTTTCTCCCGACTTGTCGCACCGCATCATCAAGGCTGCAATGGCAACTAGGGCGTCCAGGCGAGGCTCTGGCGGCGGCGCCGGCGCCATGGACGACGGCGCTAACCTCACCTTCGAGACTTCTCCGGGCGTCGAGGTGGTCGGGAGCTTCGACCAGATGGGGATCCGTGACGAGCTCCTCCGCGGCATCTACGCCTACGGACTCGAGAAGCCCTCCGCCGTCCAGCAGCGGGCCGTCCTCCCCATAATCGGCGGCCGTGACCTGATCGCCCAGGCGCAGTCCGGGACCGGGAAGACCTCCATGATATCGCTCGCCGTCTGCCAGGTCGTCGACACCACGGTTCGTGAGTACGTACTCGATCCCAACTCGTCATATTACACGTACAGATCTTACTTTCTTTCAGAAGAAGTTTCGAGAGGATCGTTAGTTGTCTGTAGAGGATCTCGTCCGAATTAATTCTCTAGTCCTGCGTTTTTCACGATCAGTGCTTGGAAATTTCCTGTAACAAATCGTCCTTCTATAATATTTCTCGTAACACTGCATATGTTCTGAAATTAGCATAGCTGAATTTAATACTGGGTACTCACTCCGTTCATTGCATTGTGTAGGGTGCAGGCACTGATACTGTCACCGACTCGAGAACTGGCTACACAGACAGAGAAACTCATGCAGGCTATCGGCCAGTTCATGAGCGTGCAAGTCCATGCCTGTGTCGGCGGTAACGCAAACAGCATCGGCGAGGACATCAGAAAGCTCGAGCACGGGGTGCATGCCGTTTCAGGAACGCCAGGCAGAGTCCGTGACATGATCAAGAGAGGGACGTTGCGGACAAGATCCATCAAGCTCCTAGTTCTGGTTAGTTCACTTTTTCCTACATTGTAGTACTATCTAGTATTATTTGTTATTTGAAGTTGGTCTTGCTTACCAAGCTTTCATAACAGGATGAAGCTGATGAGATGCTGAGACAAGGGTTCAAGGAACAGATGTATGAAATCTACAGATACCTTCCCCCAGAGCTCCAGGTTGTCTTGGTCTCTGCAACTCTGCCCAATGACATTCTGGAGATAACAAGCAAGTTCATGACCGATCCGGTCAGGATCCTCGTAAAGCGAGACGAGTTGACATCAGAGGGCATCAAGCAGTTCTTTGTCGCCGTCGAGAAAGAGGAATGGAAGTTTGAGACGCTATGCGATCTCTACGACACGCTGACGATCACGCAAGCGGTCATCTTCTGCAACACCAAGAGGAAGGTGGACTGGCTTACCGAGAGGATGCGCACGAACAACTTCACGGTGTCGGCGATGCACGGTGACATGCCTCAGAAGGAAAGGGACGCCATTATGGCCGACTTCAGGTCTGGCGCAACTCGTGTTCTGATCACCACGGACATGTGGGCCCGAGGGCTTGATGTTCAGCAGGCAAGTATTGTTTAATTCCTTTTAGCTCCATCTTTATACTACTACGTAGTTGCATCACATGGCTAACCATGCATTGTTTACATATGCAGGTGTCTCTCGTTGTAAATTATGATCTCCCAAACAATCGTGAACTTTACATCCATCGGATTGGGCGGTCTGGACGTTTTGGGCGCAAGGTAAAGCTTGCATACATGTTCATGCTACAAATGCCTCTTGTCTACTTAACTGATCAATGAATTCAGACCACGCCGTTGCCATGTTCTATTTGCTGATTCTGATGATACGAAAAAAAAAACTTTGTGTGCCCAGGGGGTGGTGATCAATTTTGTTCGCAAGGAGGACATTTGCATACTAAGAGATATTGAGCAATTCTACAGCACACAAATTGACGAAATGCCAATGAATGTCGCGGATCTGATTTGAGGATTATGGGAGAGGAGACTGCAAATCATCTTGTTTTGGCTGGAACGTATGTTTGATGTGGCCATATACTTCTGTAGACTATCCAAAAATATACTACTCTAGACTTTAACTGAACATGGGTGGGCATCACTGTGACTGAAATAATTTTGGTCCTGGCATGTTTTATGTATGTTTTGGCACCAGGCCGGCTCCACCAGGCTGTTTATATCTAATAATAACTCTATAATACAGTATTACCTTTCTCTTCTCGATATGAGACTTGTGTCTGTTCATCTTGTGCAAAATCATACTCCAGATACTCAACCTCATCGACAAGTCATTAAAAAATTCATTAACAATTGAAGAGATAGATAGGATATATATCAACCATGTAACAAAAAGTTCAACCAAAATTCATATATATAAGACAAAAAATTGTACGTATCTTAATCTACCTGCCAAGTTTGTTTTGAAACTTTGAGATATAATAGATACATGTTCAATTTATTTCATAATTCTTATACTCCGATGTGGCAGGTCAGACACCATATAAACGGTACTAACTTGTGGCTCTAATGATCTATATGTCCAACATGTGGGTCCGAACCAAAAAACATGATAGAAAATCATGACGAAAACTCTCTGAAAATACAAAAAAAAACATATATTAGCTTTGGTATTTTTGCCGTTCTTTAGATCTAGTGAGATTAGTTTCTCGTTGTGTCGCCGATGTTCGTTGTTATCCGTGACGATGCTAGCTGCTAGGGCGAGGTGGTTTCTCTGCAGTGAAGATATTGGTCCAGAGGTGGTGAATTTGTCGTTCTTCTCCGACTTCGTCCATGAGAGGCAGCGGATCTTGGTCCAAGACAGCACGAAAACATTCCGCGGTCGACGTGCCACAACGACACGTGCCTCGCTGCGTGTTGCATTCCTATCCATTGACTCACGAAGCTTCGCTGATGATGGTATTTTTTTTAGATCTTGCAACGGTGGAGGCTTGTCATCTCTTCAGGCGTCGTCTCAGTGGCGTTGAAGTTGGACCGCCACCACTAGCTTCGATGGTTGCAGGAAACTCTAAAGATCATTTTATTTTTCTCGATCTCTCCGTGTTTTATCTGTAATTTTAGGATAATTATTTTATTCTGGTATGTCTTTTAGTTTCCACATGTGTTTTCAATTGACGAACCATGTGATTGTTTAAAAAAAATGCCTATAAAATGCAAATGTTTTCTGAAGGATATCCTTGTTTAATTATTTTCGCAGCCACACCGACACGGGCCTTGGTGTCCGGAGTGCTGTGAAGCCTGCAAACGGGCCGGCTGGCCAGAGTCCAGACCCACTCAGAGCCGAACCCCCCTGCGTCCTCGTCTCTCCGTCCGTCCCCATGGCGCCCAAGGTTTTAATGGTAAGAACCCAACGCCGCCGCCGCCGTCGCTCAGCTTACCGCGGCGCGGCGCCGTCGTTTATGGCGGCCGCGGTAGCCCCACTCTCCAAACCATCTCACGCTCGAATCGCCGTCGCTGCAGGTAGCGGAGAAGCCCAGCATCGCGCTCTCCATCGCCTCTGCCCTCTCCGGCGGCCGCGTAAGTCTCTGTCCCTCTCTATTTCCCTCGCAGAATCCTCTCATGGTCAGGTTCTCAGGGACGAGCCCTAATGGCAAAAAATTTGGTTCACAGAAGCCGGGTAGAGCTTGTTTGGTCGCAGCCCAGGTTTCCCCCTCTAGGAAAATGGCCTGCCCCCTCCCTGTACATGGCTCGGTGTTTGAAAGTAGTTGAGGTCATTGTATCTGTAGAATAGCTAGCTCCAGGAAGGTTCAGGGGATGCTAGAGAACTGATAGGAGTGGTTGCACTGACATGTAAAATTATGCAGCTTTAATGCTCCCATTTTGCAAATTGAAATAATACTTACTCCCTCCATCTCAAAATAGATGTATTTATTCATCCAAATTTTGACAAACCCGCGACATTTATTTTGAGACGGAGGGAGTAGTTTGATTTTTTCAATAATTAAATCATCACTTCTGGGACGAAGGGCTCTAAGACTTTTACGGTAGATGCTACCACACTGCATATGGTGGCTTGAAGAAAAGCAAATGAGCACTCTGTGCTGTAACATTTCGCTCTCACTGCACATTTCAAAATATTCAACATTTCTGCAGATGTATACGCGCAAGGGAAGTACCGATGTCCACGAGTTTGATGGGATGTTTCAGGGCTCTCAGGCATCTTTCAGGGTGACATCAGTCATTGGACATGTCTTCAGGTCCTGCATTTCTTCAACTCCTTTAAGAGCTTTTGTTAAAATTACATCACTTGATACTATATATATAGTTCATGTTAGTTATGAACTACGCAATGCATTTGAATTCATGTGCATTGCATACGCTTTCTTCATTTCAGCCTTACAGACATGAACACATTGTGGGCCACTGCATATCTGCAAAGTGCAAAGTTGATACAACATCAAAGCCTTTTGTCCCAAGCAAGTTGGGCTAGGTTATGGAACCTAATAGGAAGTGCAAAGTTGATACCTTAAACAAAATTTATATGTACTTGTACCACTTTAACTGAATGCATACTATTGCTTTTGCTCACTGCAATTCTTACCTTGGATAATAAGTTCTTTTGTGTGCATTTTTTAACTTGATGTTTTTTCTTTTGCAGTGTTGATTTTCCACCTGCATATCAAAACTGGGAAGGGACTGATCCCATGGACCTTTTTAATGCTCCAGTTCTGAGATCTGAGTGCAACCCGAAGGTAATGCATTCTTCTAAAACTCTAATTAGCGAATACAACTTGGTTAACAGCAGGACCCAGGAGTAGTAAAAAAAATCAATTATGTAAGAACAATTTCAATTAGTTCTACATATGTATTGCACATTCATACACGAATTCTACTCCAGCTGTAGATAGTACTATCATAGATATACTACCCAGTTTAACTGACTCTCGGACATTCTATTTCATCGTATTATCTGTTCAGTGTTTGCATGGCTTTCCGACATATTTTCTATTTTCCATAATCTAAACTGACAGTTTTCCTGTCCTACCACGAAAGAACTCCCAATTGTTGTGCTTGGATAAATTTGTAGGTTTATGACAATTACATACAAGCACCACCATGTTCCATATCTAAATACAGAACTGATGTATGTATCTCTGAAAGGTTCATATCCAAAGGCATTTAGCCCAGGAAGCTCGTGGCTGCACCTATTTGATACTTTGGCTTGACTGCGACCGAGAAGGAGAAAACATATGCTTTGAAGGTATAACTTCCAGTCCTGTGATATATGCGTGTGTTATCCTATCTACTTATGTATTAGAAATTCAGGCAGTGTACAAAGAGCTCTACATGAAGTTTGTTTTTGTAGGATCTGGAGTCTATAAAATTATAAAATAGTAATTTCAACTACTTGACCAAGGTATAGAGAATGCCAGATGGCAAAGTGCTATGCTGGACTATGTTCACAGCTGGATTAATTGGATTCTTTTGAACTTCTTGACATTATGCATATTTTTTCTTTTCCCAAGGAACATCTACAATTCTGTTTAACCCATGGTTTTAAAGGCGACGCTTAGGCGTCCAGGCGCCCCTCCTCCGCCTTGAAAAATTGACCACTTTAGGCGCCTAGGCGTCCAAAGCGCCTGCCTAGGCGTCAGAGCGCCCCTAGACCTTAAGACGCCTTAATGCCTTAAAAACCATGGTTTAACCCTTTGAATTTATTTGGTGGACATGAGATTTTACTTTTCCCTGACTAATGTAATTAATGTAAGAGTTTTTTCATTTATTACTTCTGTATACACAGCTTGCTCAGTTCTGTCTTAGTCTGTTCAATCTAGTAACAATGCTAATTGTATGTTCCAGTCATTAATTGCACCGGGATTCCTGAAAATGAGGTTGGCAGAAGAATATTCCGAGCCAAATTTTCATCTGTTACCGAGAAAGATATATCGAATGCTATGGATAATCTTGTCTTGCCAAACAAAGATGAGGCACTATCGGTGGATGCTCGACAAGAAATAGACTTGAAGGTAGGGGTAGCGTTTACTAGATTTCAGACCCGATATTTTCAAGGAAAATACGGGAATCTCGACTCAAGAGTCATTTCGTGAGTTCTCTATCTCTCTTAAGCTATACAACTTTGTTGATCAATTGCATAATAAGTTAGTTTTTTGAAAGGAAAACACCATCTATATTCTTCAAATACCAATTGCAGGTTTAGTACAAAACTATCTGTAATGTCAATGTTTATCACCTTTTCCGGGAAGTTCCTTTGGTTCAATATTTTGAGCTTTGTAACCACCTTCTCAAATGTTCTGCTTTTGATACTTCCATTGATTTGATAGCGCAAGTAATGTAAGTACGCTTTGACTGGTATTTTCATGTTGGAGAGTACCATGTTTATGCTTTTCGTGTTTGAATGATTCATCTGGATTTAGTGGATTTACCCCTGTTTTAAGAATCCCCTGCAGGATTTGGTCTTATGATTTATTTTTTTCCTTCTAAATTAGGTATGGCCCCTGTCAAACACCTACGCTTGGATTCTGTGTACAGCGCTATCAGCAAATTAACACATTCAAACCAGAGAAATTCTGGTCTTTGAGAACTTACATTATCAAAGATGGTGATGAGATACAGCTAGAATGGGACAGGAAAAAACTTTTTGATTTTGATGTAAGATCACATGCCTTAGTGATTTGACTTTATCCTTCCAAGTAATCATGGCATGCTCATCATTCAATTTCGCAGGTTACTGTAATGTTCCAAAAGATGGTAGCCAGTGATGGAGCTCTAAAAATAACAGATATATCAGTGAAGGAAGAGTGCAAAGCCCGACCATCTGGTCTTAATACAGTGAATTTGCTAAAGGTGACAGCTCTAAGACAAGCAGCTTTTTTCGTTGTTTAAGCTACAACTTAATTGGATAATGATGTTTGTATGGACTGCCATTTCACTTTGTTGCCTACAAAGCAAGGTTAACTTTGTATTTACCTGTAAATGGTGCATTGCTCACTTCTGTTTGGACCTTAATATTGATATTGCGTGTTTATATTAACATATATGGTTACAATATTTTGCATTGTGATGGCCTTAAATGGAATGCAGTACCCATATTATGCTGTTGGGTATGACCTTAGTTGTATTGATCATAATGTGGACCAGGGCATCCATTTGAGTACAAAAAGGGCTTCTAGGATATGCTTAGATAGGGTTTCTAAATTTAGTTGAATGAATTTCATATTTTAGTGTACTGAATATTGCTCTTATGTCATATCTCAGGTTGCATCAAGTGCGCTAGGCATTGGACCCCAGACAGCCATGCACTTGTCCGAGCGACTTTACATTCAAGGATACATCAGGTTCCAGAAACGGGTCTCCCTTTTTTATGGAAAATGTTAGTTAATTTGAAGTTGGCATGAAATTGTTAAATTTACCCATAATAGTAAGGAAAATTTGTCCACTTCCTGCGTGAACTTTCTCCGTATATCGAGTTTATGTGCTGTGGCCATTTTAGGTGTCATTTAAAGGTTACCTTGCACTATTCTCTATGATGCCTCATGTAGTACATGGGATAATGTTTTAAATTTCATATGGAAATTGTGCAAATCTACAGTCAACTTGATGTAGTTATGGCTTTAGATTGTAAACTGACTTACAAACATTTTTTTTACTACAACTGAAAATTGCGTACACAGGTGTGATGTATAGTTGACGATAATGTGTGGTTTTCCAATTTCCTGCTGAAGTTCTAATTATTATCTTTGTACAGTTATCCTCGTACAGAGAGCACTGCCTATCCTGCATCATTTGATTTTAGAAGTGTACTGTCTGCACTAGCACATAATCCTTTGTGGTCGAATAACGTCCGGGCGTTAATGGATGCTGGTTTTGTTAAGCCTCGTCAAGGTCAGGATGTTGGGGACCATCCCCCTATTACTCCAATGAGATTAGCACCAGAAGAAGCTTTGGAAACTGATGCGTGGAGGCTGTACCAGTACATATGCCAGCATTTTATTGGCACTGTCAGTCCTGATTGTAGGTATACAAGGTAATACACAATATCCATGTCTGCATTTGATGCTAAATTACTTGTATTGTTGTCCCATCGGCCATCACATGCATTTTTCCGGCTCCCTGGTATCTAAATTTATGTTTTATTCCTTTGTATTGTAATGTGAACATGTCAGTCCAGCTCTTGAATTATTAATTATCAATGAAATTATTAGGAGATCAACATCTTCCTTTCTGGAAAAAAATTGGTTTGCAGGACTGCAGTTGAGTTCACTTCAGGTGGAGAGGTTTTCCGTTGTGTTGGTCACCGAGTCACGTCCAAAGGTTTTACATCTATCATGCCATGGCTGGCTGTGGGTGAGAATAATCTTCCAACATTTAGAAAAGGAGACACAGTTAGCATTCATAAGGTTGACATACATGAGGTAAGGCTTGTGATTTTGCTCACATCACCTGAGCTTGCGTTTATTTAGATGCGGGATTGCTGACAAGTATTTATTCTTCTCTAAGGGAAGCACCACAGCTCCTGATTACCTTAGCGAGAGTGAATTGATCTCTCTCATGGAGAAGAATGGCATAGGCACAGACGCATCAATTTCTGTGCATATAAACAACATTTCTGAGCGTAATTATGTTCAGGTTAGTTGAGGACTTTTTTATCCAGACAGTTTGATATCTTCTGTAGTGAACTTGTATGACTGCATGTCCGCTTAAATATGTAAATGCACAATTTCCTAAAAGCAGCTACTTATCTTTGTTGAAGGTAAACTCTGGAAGAAGATTAGTTCCAACAGCCCTAGGAACTACCCTGATAAGAGGATATCAGTGTATTGATCCCGATCTCTGCCTGCCAGATATCAGAAGCTTTATTGAGCAACAGATCACTCTAATTGCAAAAGGCAAAGCAGATCATCTTCAAGTTGTTCAGCATGTTCTTCAACAGTTTATGAGAAAGTACTCTTATTTTGTGAAGAAGGTGCTCTACTGTGTTAATAATCTCAAAAACTTTAATGTCTAGTTAATTGCATTCTTATTGTTAGTTTTGTTAGCTCACAGGTAGTGTGTAGGAAGGTGGTTTGTTTGTGGCTGCCAAAAGCTTCAGCAGCTTGTATTGCATAGTGCTATATATAGGAGTACAAGGGCAGGTCGGTTTGCTCCCGAGAGTTCTAGAGCTTTCTACTGCTATCTAGCTTGCCGCCTAAGATTTACACACCAAAAGCTGCTTCTAGAACCTACCAGTACTGTACTACTAGAACCTACCAGAGTACTAGTCCTAGGACCTAGCTTAACTCCTAAGCAATGATTACTCCGACACTTATATGTTAGTATATTGCCCCTGAGCATACTTACATAATATTCCAAAATGTATCTGTTTAGTGATCTGATTGGGTTCTTAAGCTTTTCCCAAAGCCGCATCCAGCATAAAACCTCCAAACATTACCATGCTTTCTGATGTAGTGAAAACAGAGGAACTCGAGATCTGCAGATTTAACTTCTCATTGTGTTGCTTAGTGTTGTTCAGTATCCCAACCTGTTTTTAACAACTGATTTTTATTGATATAGCATGAGAGAGCAGGCCAACATGTGATGCATTGTTAGATGAGACAGCGGCCATTTGCCACCATAAAGATTGGCAATTCACATTGCTACTATTCCAATGTAATTTTGGTCTTTGGAGTAACAAAACCTCAGTTACAACGAAAATAACAACTCATTGGCAAGTGCCAACAGTTGGAGTGGAAAATGACCAACTCTCTTTGTTAGATTTGCTTATTTTACTATTAACATTTTCATTTCTTAACAGTAATGAACAACTCATTAAATCCATTCCTAAAAAATGTTGGCAAATTTTAGTTAAAGCACAAGCGCAAGGTATGATGTGTCAGCCAATTTTCTAGTATTCCAAGCAAATCGTTTTAATTACATCCATCTGCACAATTGACTATTGAACTACTCCCTGTGCATGATGACAATGATTGACATGGATGCTTTTCTTCCAGTTTATTATGTGATTGCAGTACCGTTTTCTTCTAGTTGCTTACATTGAACTGTGTTGCTTGCAGATTGAAAACATGGATGCTTTGTTCGAAGCACAATTTTCACCTCTGGCAGACTCTGGGCGTCTATTGAGCAAGTGTGGAAAATGTGGTCGGTATATGAAATATATTTCCACTCAGCCAATGAGGATGTATTGTGTAACTTGTGAGGAGGTCTATTATCTTCCCCAGAATGGCTCCATTAAGGTGGTTGCTTCACTAAATTCTCTTTCTTTTTCTCTGGGTAATCATCATGTGTTTGTTATTTTACATTTAAGCATAAGATCATACTATGAAAGTATCATTCCAAGACCACATTATAGACAGAATCATGCGATTCATGGGCCTTGATAAATATTTTTGTTCCCCAGATTGATTCCATTCTGTACCATTCGTTTTGCTTTATTTTGTGTTCAGTTGTTAAACACTTCAGCGTCTCATGCTGAACATTTTATTTACCACATCTCATATTGTACATAGCTGCTGCATTGACTTGTGTGCTATCGTCAAAGGTTAATCACAAAAGCGCTTGATTTTTGTTATGCCAAGTGTCAGTTCACGTATACTCGGTGATTAATAGTATTATCCTTTGCAGCTTTACAAGGAAATTATTTGCCCCCTTGATGGTTTTGAGTTGCTTCTGTTCTCGATGGTGGGCCCTGATGCAAAATCTTTTCCACTATGCCCCTGTTGCTACAATAGTCCTCCATTCGAAGGCATCGACAAGCTTTTTGGTGCGCTCAAGCTTGATGACACCGGCAAGGTTGGGAAAGGGGCTGGCATGCCGTGCTTCCTTTGCCCGCACCCGACATGCAAACAATCAATGATCACCCAAGGAGTCTGTGCTTGTCCGGAGTGCAGCGGTACCCTAATTCTTGATCCAGTCAGTGCGCCGAAATGGCGGCTCCTCTGCAACACGTGCAACTGTGTCGTGCTACTCCCGCATGCCGCTCACAGGATCACCACTACGGATAAGAAGTGCCCGACGTGTGAGTCGACCATCATCGAAGTTGACTTCAACAAGAAAGCTACCCCTCTTGCAGATGGAGCTACTTTGCATGAGGGCTGCATCTTGTGTGATGAGCTGTTGCATTCGCTCGTTGAGATGAAGCATGGGAAGTCGTTTTTTATGCGGAGAGGCAGAGGGAGAGGTAGGGGCAGAGGAAGAGGGAGAGGCAGCCGGGGTAGGGGAAGACGGGGGAGCTCAAGACATGATGATCCTAAGATGAGCTTCAGAGATTTCTAGATCTTCCTTTTTTTTTTGTCTTTGACCTGTAACCCTACTCTGTATGTCTGTTAAATACTAGTCCGAAACCTTTCGATTTGAAACATATCCATATAGTGTTATCTCCTGTTGCTTGTAGCAAAGATTATGTACAGTGATGCACAGTCCATCTTTCAGAAGCAATGCAGGGATCAGTTATCCTATTCTGATCATTTATTTGGTTAGAACATAGAAACCGAAATGCGTACTGCAGAAAGTTGTTTTCCACATTTGCAAATGCCCTGAACATGAGCCAACTTGCATGTCATAAAGGCTTTAACAGGCATTTTAGAGCGAATTGTGAATTGTGTAGACAAAACAAATTAAGAACATCATACTGGATGATGTCCATTCGATCTTTAGTCATTTGCCTGATTCATACTCCCTCCGTTTAGAAATATAAGATGTTTTAGGTTCGTGAAGGAGATGTATCTAGACATCAGTTAGAAATATAAGATGTTTTAGGTTTGTGAAGGAGATGTTTTCCTCACTGTCACTCCTCTCATTAACAGATCTACCATGATTTTTATTTGCAACCAAAATATTTTTTTACGTTGATTTTCTTAAATCCACATTAATAAGATTAATACCAAAAAATATATTACACATTCACCGTGGATTTTCAAGTGTATCGAGATTCATAAAAGATACATACAAGAATCCCAGAATATTCGTACTTCCAGATTTGAGGAAAGCAATTTGGATAAAACTATGTTTCATCTTGACTGATTCATACAAGATAATTTAGGTACCAATATTTCCGGTAGCAATATTCAACCAATATTTTTGGTAACAAACAAACATTCATTTCATACATGATAAAATATTTTCAACAAAAAAAGTCACGGGATTTTTCTTACATATTATTTTTCACAGAATTTTCATGTAATATTTTTTCACACAAGATTCACACAAAATGTGAAATGGGAGGAGACCCTTGAACAGTTTCACACAAGATTTATGAGATATTCATATAATTTTTTCAAGAGATATTCATATATGTTATTCACATAATATTGTTATAATGTCTACAGCCAAGAATCATATATGATTCATATAGTTTTTTCAAAGATTATCAAATCTGGTAGGTTTTATAGGATTTATACATCACAGACATTGATACAAATTCATAGAAGATTCATACAATAATCACTCATGATTTAGAACAAAATCATACCAATTGGATATGGATTTTTTTCGATGCACCTTTTCAACATCAAATTCACCATAGATTTTGACAAGTTTCATGCGTAAGTAAAACTTAATTCACGGAACATCAAATCAACTAGTGTGTTGTCTTCTCCGACGAGCTCGGGTGCGCACTCGTTCACCGGGAACCTGTACGCACGACAAGGGATACGCATCAGATCTGGATCTAGTAGCTAGTAAAGGGGGTGAGGGGGGTGCGGATCTACAGGGATAGGTAGCACTTGCCGTGAGAATCCGTGGTTGGCAACGCTTGCCAGAAGCTCTGTATAGGACAGCACCCCATCCATGGCGGCGCCCACGGAGCAGGTGAGTCGTGAGCTACTGCGAAGGGAGGCGGCAGGAGAAAAGAAAGAATGGGGGTGTGAGAGAACCCGTGAGCGAGCATCGTGTAAACCTTCGGCCGCTAATGGTGGCGACTATGGAAAGTACAATTAGTTAGTTACTTTGGCATATTTTCTTTAGTTTTAGCCTAGTGCTTCGGTCGCAGCCCAGGCATGGATCGAGAGGACCGAATCTCCAATTTTTCAACGGCATAGATAAGACCGGAACGCGCACGATGGGGTGGGATAACCGCTCTCGTTGAAACGTGGAGTATACACTGCTCGACTAACTACACATATACGGAGGTATTCACGTGGTCTGGATATAGGTTTCGACGGATTTAAAAGAAATTAACCGATACGAAATTAATTTTGAGAGGGGGACACCGAAGCAAACAAAGCCCATGTAGCAGCCACACGTACAAATTGGAAGCGCAAGGCCATCGAGAAGTCAACGATGACCCTGCCGGCCGGCCGGTTGCTGCTTCTTCCAGGTATCCCGTATCCCTCGTCCTGTCCTTCATTGGCAGATGAATCTTTTCCATCGATCGGGAGCCTAAATATAACCCAACTAACGCTGCGTCACGCGCGCGTAATCTAACAGTCATCGGTCAGAACGTACGACGTGTTCCATGCACGAAACTGTCAAATGTCGGCGAGGCCCGAACATGGCACGACGTGCCGGCGAGCGGCCGCCGTGGTTTACGGGTCAACTCGCGAAGCCCGGAGCGCCGGAGACCTAGCTAGCAGCCTTGGAGGAGAGGACATCTTATGATCGGTGCGTGCATGTATCTGCCGCGCGCGGGTGGTGCTGTGCCGCCAACGCCACCGCGCATGATTGGGCCTAACGTTCTCGTCATGTGGCCAAGGATTATTAGTCTACATGCTATGTTATGTTATGTTATGTTCTTGGTTCTCCTGAACTAATCAATGCGTGTGTGGATCAGCATCGAGTCTGCTGGACCAACATGGTGACCACGCAAAACAATTCTGTTTGCTGCAGGATCCGATGTAATAACAGTAGTACGAACATTGGTTGAAATGTGTATGTTCCAACTATTTAGGGTAGAGGATTTCATTGTATGGAATTAATGTGAATATTCCAACTATTTTACGGCCGGTTAGAATATGAGACGATATCAGCGCATCAATTAACTCCAAGAATTAACCGGAAGCCCACTCGTGTATCACTTGATCGATCAATGCTACTCCCTTCGTTAAAAATAATTGACTTGAGTTTGTCTAGATTCGAATGTATCTAGAAGCATTTTTTATATAGAAACAGCCGCCGCCTAAGAAACCCTCGTCTCTACCCTCCACTAGATCGGTTCCCTCTCCTCCGTCCGGCCTCACCGGTATCGGGAGGGGTTGGAAACCCGATCTATAAGTGCATTTTTTAAATAAAATTAGTGATTTCAATAGATTAAGTTAGGGTTTTGCAAGTCATCTTTCCCTTTGCCTCTATGTCAATGGAGATGCCAGCATCTATAATAAGTGATCTTCGTTCCTTTGTTCGACGGCAAGATCTACTTCTCGGCGTCAATTGTGGTGTTTGAAAGATTACAATTCTTTAAGTATGGGCCTTCGAATCTTTCTTCGCCGGATCGATCTTGGTTTTTTTCTCATGGTTGTTGCGAGGAGATTTATCCTTGTAATATTTGTCTCGGCTGCTACGTCCTCGATAACGGTGATTCTCGTTTTCGCCAGCGATGTACCAAACTGTTCGGTTACTTTTGAATGGAATATTGGTGTTGGTATTCTTGCCGATATGAATTGATTACTCTAATAGTTGTGCACGTGCATGTAGCCTTAGCACTGCGGCTCAAATTAAAATATGGGAGAATCTTTATTGGTATTTAGAGATTGTGGAGGATGATGTCTTGAAAGAAGAAATTTTATTTTGTAATCATTGGAGACAATTTTTGTATATGCCTTCTTAAGCTATATTTTTGTAATATTTGGTATCATTGAAGACAGTTTTTGTAGTGTATGACGCATATGCTTACCATATTTGTGTACCACTACCTTCTTCCTTTCGTGCCTCTTGACTTGTTTCCCCATACAAAATGTGCGTTCTTGCCACATTACACGTCTGCATCTACTTCGATTCTGCTACGTACATAAAATCAGTTATACAGACTTTTTATAAACCGTTGAGAACACTTGAGATCAAAGGTCAACTCGGAGACGATCATACAACAATCCTTCAAATGCATTGCATCTACCCTCCCCCTCCTCGTGGCTATATAAACCACATCAGTTTGCGCTTTCTCCTCACACTCCCAGCTTCCAACAACAGCAAAACCTCCGATCACCTTGCCGCCGGCCACGCACCGTGCAAAAAATGGCCTCCGAGATGAGGCAACAGCAGCACCGGAGCCGCGCCATTCTCCAACTGGCAGCCCTGCTGCTCTTGACCTCGCCGGCAGCAATGCTGGTCGCCAGCGCCGGCGCCTGCGAGAGCGAGATGTTGGCAGCGGGCATGAGCTACGCGGCGTGCGATGACCTCCCGACGCTAGGCGCCACGCTGCACTGGACCTACGACGCGGCGGCCTCGTCGCTGTCCCTGGCTTTCGCGGCCAGGCCGGCCGCGACCGGCGGCTGGGTGGCGTGGGGGATCAACCCCGCCGGCGAAGGCATGAAGGGCGCGCAGACGCTCCTCGCCTTCAAGAGCGGCTCCACCTACGTCGTCAACACGTACAACCTCACCGGGTACGCCAAGCTCGGCGCCGCGGCGACGCCCATCGCGTTCCAGGCCACGGAGCTCGCCGCCGACGAGAGCGACGACGGGAAGGTGCGGATCTACGGCAAGCTGCAGCTGCCCAGGGGCATGGAGAGCGTGAACCACATCTGGCAGGTGGGGTCGGTGGTCTCCAGCGGCGAACCAATGAAGCACGCGTTCGGACAGGAGAACCTGGAGGCGAAGGGCACGCTCGCCCTCGCCGGCGCAGCCAGCGCTCCGGAGTCCGCCCCGGCTCCGGTGGCCGGTGGCCCGACTGCCGGTGACGCTGGTGAAGTGGAGACGCAGACCACGTCGTCGTCGCCCGCGCCGTCCGGCGGGAAGCCGTCTCCATCGCCATCGTCGGCAGACACCGGGTACGCCTCGGCTCCGGTGCTGGTCGTGGTTCTGGCGTTGGTGGGTTTCTTGTCGATTGTATGATGTCGTTGAGCCTCAGAGAGGAGATTTGTCTCGATGAAGGACTCGGTAGGATCGAGCTAGTTTGTTTTTTTGAACACTGATGATATATGTTGATTTCTTTTATGTTTATTTATTGTCTGGGTTGAAATAAAAGTGATTGTCAATAGGGTGTTTTGTACTTACTGTTTGTGAGAACTTGCTTGCTTTGATTTGCATTCAGTTCTAAGCAAAGGGAATATTCCGATTCATGTGATCGAGGACGTCCTTTCTAAAAGAATCATTTCGATCGGTCGATCCGATCTACTAGTAGCTAGCTATACGTATATCGATGGACAATCTCCCCGGTGATACGAGTGAGGCTACGCCGTCTGTGTTGTTCTATCGTTGACTATTTACAAGTAAACTGTCGCACGTGATGATCCAATCAGGTAACCACGGATCATGTGCTGGAGTATGTACTATGTGAGCAAATTACATAGTTTGAGCAAATTAACAACAGATCCTATGATGAGGCGGTGATCGCATTAATTAGAGAATTAATGCACTTTGAGAGCACCGGTACCACGCTAGATAAAGAAAATATATTAATACCGAGTGGACGTCATGTCACAAACGGATGCACACGGTCAAAAGAACATAAAAAGGAACTCGTGTAGTCTTGCAACAACATGAAACAGCCACACCACCATTAACAACACTAGACTATGAGCGTGGTTCTCCAATATATAACGACGCTTTCAGGAAAAGAACAAAAATACATAAGTGATGACATCGCCCAATCTAACCACCAAAGTGGGATCATGGGTTTCAACCAGAGAGAGCCCAACAATCACAATGACTACAACAAGTAAACCCTATAAGTCCACTGCACTGTTAGGGAGTACAACCAATGAAGATCAAACATAAATATTTCACTCCAAAAATCGAGACTCGGTACCAAAAACGAAGTCACCAGGTGTTGCTGCCGCCACTTGCCAAGAACACCGTTACAAATCACCGATTGCCGGACTCACAATCACCATGCACACGGTTTTGAAGTAGACACCGCTACTCAAATGAAACTGTATTGGCACAACCCGTTGTGAAGCATTGTCCTTACCTCCTCCAGGTCCTTCACCATCACTTAATGGTTTCAAACTCAGCATGAGCCTTTCAGACCCTCTAGCGTTCAAAGCGCAACCATCTTGACATACCTCGTCTCTCACTACACGATGGACCAAGCATGGAGGCAGAAAAACTGCTGGCATAAGCAGCTTATGGAGGCAACGGGCCTGCCGGCACAAGTATTTTGCCGGCAGATGAAGCTGCCCGCTATAATCCTGACGGTAAATATCTTTGCCAGCAGAAAAAAATTTAGCGGCAGATTCTCTGCCCCAAGATATTTCTTTGCCGGCACATAACCTATGGCGACAGTTTTGTTGCTGGGACATTTCTACCAGCAGTTAGTTTGCCACAATGTCTCTACCGACAGTTAGTTTGCCAGAAATATCCTACCAGTAATTTTTCTACCGTCAAATTTTGTAGCGGTAGCCAGACCGCCACAATTTCTACCTGCTGGAAAGCATGAGTGCCTTTCTAGGCCCACTAATCAAAATCAATTCATATACCTAGATCAATTCCAACAGAATAGTTGCATACATAGATCAATTCACATACATAGATCAATTCACATTAATACATGTCGCGCACATAGATCAATTCAAAAAGAAATTCAGGTCATTCAGAATAGTCTGATCACATAGATAAATTAATTTTCACATTGTCATAATCCACTCAAGTGCAACATTGGTCGAGCGCATACATATGTCTAGCTAATCCAACAGTCATATGTCTAGCTGATCCAACAGTGCATGCATATACCAGTTATATAGGTACTGACTAATACAAATCCCAGCAGTGCAACATTCACAAAAATTTCAAGACACTTCTCCTAGAAAGCAAAAAGAGATCTCTAATCGAACCACGAGTGTCATCACAGCCTTGCATGGTATGAACTAGTCTGCATTCCTCTTGAACTGAAATAAATGAAAAGGGACAAGATCAATTTAAAGTGACAAGGCTATAATGGTAGAGGGTACAAGTCATGTGAAATACAAAGGATAAAAGGAATGTAGAAACGCAGGTATATGTGCATACTTAATAATTTCCAAGATGGTAAATAATGCCAAGAATGATAACAGAAAATAGTTATAATACAAAGAGGGGCTTCACGTGGTAAAGTAAAAATATAGGAAAATCACAAAACTATGTATGATGATGTTTGGATGATTGCTTGTCAAATATGGATGCTGCTTTGTATGTATTTTTTGGGAAGGATGCTATCTAGTATTGTTAGCAACGAGCTATCATTTGTATTCTCGAAAACAAAGAGATGTCTTGTGTTAATAACAGCTGCATATTTGAGTTGCCTTCCAGACCCAGTAAGGTTCTCACTTTAATGAGTACTGGCCTACCGGAGCATGTCAAGCCTAAGTAAGGTTCTCACTTTGCATCAAAATAAGCTATATGATCCTTTGCACCAACATAAACCATGTGATCCATCGAGGGTGGATATTGAGTCGCAATCAACAAGACAGTCACAATGAAAACTCTAATCGGCATTACACAAGAACTCTTGATAAGGTTGTAGAAATTAACACTGCTAGATTTAGGGGTGCGCCTTGGCGCACCGTCCCAATAGATTCGGTGAGTGTATGCGGATAAAAGTTATCAAAATCTGAAAGGCACAAGTAATTTCCAACTTAACAGGATAACATGTCTATCTTGACATGGATGGATGATTCAGATGATTACATACTTACATATATAAGAAGAGCAAAAGCATAACCGAGTTGTAGCAGAGTGAAGCACAGGCATCATAGGCAGCGCTGATGTACATATGGAACTATGAAAAGAAAGACAGATAACAACATAAGTAGATGATAGCCGTAGCAATTTTTAGCTAGAGGAGGTGCTTGCATGGTCCGAAAAGAGAGATCTACGTGCAGACGTCGTTGGGAGTCCATCCTTCCTGCTCCGTGAAGATACTTATTTGAAACAATTTACCAAGGAAAAAAACTGGAAGGTACAGTCAATATATTGCTGGCGCAATTTTTACCTGTTTGAAGCATCACCAGGGGTTCTGACATGTGTACTTTTAGGAGCGACGACAGTCAGGTTCTAATTGAACGAAATCAGAGACTTATTAGCCATGGATGATGCTTGAAAGTAAGAAGCTCTATGTGAATGAGTGTGACGTGCCTCGGATATAACCGTGTCGTGCGGAGGGGTGAGTTGATCTGGAGGAGAAAGCGGTGTTTGCAAACTTATGAGCCGGATATGTTCAGCCATGGCCGAAATCTGAGTTGTTTTCTGAGAAGCACACTTCGTTTCAAATAGGTCTGCCCAAGTCGTGGCACACATCAAGTCACGCTTACACTCCGTAAGCTCGTTAAGTTAGCATCATCAATGAAAATTATGTCTGCACTCCGTAGGTAGCGTAGAGCAGAATCATACGCTGATTCAATGGCTTTATCTCTTGCCTTGCATGGTTCTCCATAGAACTTTTCCTTCTTCGGAAATGGGTAGTCCCCGTGTGGTGGCATCTCAAAGGAAATGGCAGCTATGATTTCATCGTCGAGATACTCGTGCGCCGTGGCTTCGTGATCACTAATCTTGAGGGCTTGTAGTGCCTGTCGCAAAATGTATTGGCTGGTTATGTTAACACGAACAGCAGGGATCCTGACCTGAGAAGTACGTAAATATTAGAAGGGCGTTAACACGAGTAGAACAAATGATAACCTAAAGAGTGCACTGTGATAAAGTAAGCATGGTTCAACATAGGCCTATTTTTATAGCTTTGTATGATGCATGAATTGTACTTTGTTGATGAAGAAAGCGGTTACTTGTAACACAGGAATTTAGCCGGTTAGAATACTCTTTGAGTACAACGCAGCGTTAAGGTAATCTGAACCAACCTCGTTTCATTTAGAACCGAACATCACGCTGAACTGATCGCCGAGAGTAAAGCGTTTAAGCAAATCACCTAATTAAATAGGTATGCAAGTACTGAAATATATCTTAGACCTTATATCTTAAGGTGCTAATTTTAAATTCTAGACAGAATATTCAAGATCTGACTGAAACATTATTGTTCAGAGACGTCTGTTAAAACACTTTCTGCAACATATCGTATCATAAAATAAATTCTAGGGTGGCTGGGAACGACATGTTTTTGCTGGTTCTACTTCTAATATCCAGTGAGAACAGTAGATGTGGCATGGCCAGATCTAAAAAAGGAAGCTTGGTTTGTGAAACCCAAGCAAGTTGTCGGTGTTTCAAAACAACAAGAATCTACAGCTCACAACTCAATGTGATGTACCCACTTCTAAGCATAAACAAACCAAGCAAGCAACAACCCCCAGGAAAAACATCATAATCCTACTCACCCGAGGCAAGAAGTCCAGCGGAATGGCCTCCATGTCCGATGAGCAGCTAATCCACTCGTGCGCAGAGCGTCGACGTGATTCAGGAGCACAATACGGGAAGCAGGGATCTGAACTTTGGAGAGACCGGGTAATGGCGCCGCCCCAGGCCGAGGAACCCTACCAAGGAGTATCCCTTTTGTCTAGCAGACGACGAAGAGAATGGGTTATCATAGACGAGTGTTACTCGGTGGGCTGGGCTAGCTAGCTGAGAGGGTGTATTGTGTGTCTTGGGTCTGAAGAAGGGTAGATCGCAAGCAAGCCCAAAAAGACGCGCATGTGTACTTTTGATGTGTTTCTTTTTGATATGTTTTTTTTTCTAATTTCCTCTTTTTTCTGTGTTTTTAGGACCTTTTTAAAATATGAACAAGGGGTTCTCACATCTGTACTTTTTGGACATAAACTTTCTATGTTTTTTTCTATGCCTTGGCGCACAACCCCGTGGAACCGGCTTATAAACAGTAACCAAGAAAAAAACAAGGAGAAATACAGCTGGTACATTTGGCCAAAAACAGAAAAGTTAGAAGCGTTGAAAATATAGGGATATATTACAGTAGGCACGAACTGGAAGTCTTGATCACATATTAGAAAAATACTTAAGACAGTAGCATCTTGGTTTATAACAGAACCACCGGTTTACAAGGAACCTTAGAGGTTCTCACAAGCATAGATAAGCTAACTGGTACACAGTACATATAGTCCAACATAAATAAGCGGGTAGCAAAGCACGACAATTAGTATGGCCAGTGCCACATAGAACATCAGAGCATATAGCTAATCACGTCGATAGCGAAGCACTTCTTCCTCGTTATACTCTTCTCCATTAGTGTTATAGCGGAGATCGTCGCTAGCGTCCTCTGTTCCCAAGCTATCTTCACGAAGCGGATACACCCCTCTTTATTTGAGCTTGGCCACTGCCTCATCCTCATGATGTTTGATCTTAGTAGTAATGTGTTGGATACGAAGGAAGCCAGCACTGTGTTCACCATGTATAGCGGCACAACCTGGATGCAAGTTTTCAGAAACTATGTCCTGGATTCGTTTGTTTGAATAATATACCTGATCAATGAGAATATCACATGCAACTATGGCTTCAACCGGATGTTTGTTTTTTTCTTCTAGCTTGCACCAGAGATGCTTGTTTATTTCCTCTTGTTCCTCTAAGGCATCAAAGTTGTAGTCTTTAAGTACCTTTCTCTGGTCAGTTGCCATGTATTGGATTGCAGTTTCTGTTGCAAATTTTTTTGCTTCCTCGAGAGACAGTGCCGGCGAGCCCATCACTGAGTGAGGAGGAAGTTGTTTCTGAAGAAACTATGCTGAAGGATAAAACAACACTTCAATCTGGAACCAGTCCTCGCCAATGTCGTGACTTTTATACTGAGGGCAAGGAAGTCCTAACTTGGCTAACATTGCTTCGAAACAAACGTAGGTTGGGATCTCGACGGTTTCCATAGGACTGCAAACACAGAAACAAAAGCATTAGGCTGCTGATTCCGAAGAGACGACAGCATTGAACAGAAGGAGGAAAAAGAAACCAAGAACATAAAGTTGTAAGTAGACGACATAACCAGATCACCCGAATGAAAGCGCAGGAGGCAAGAGAAAAACATTCAAAAAAGGCTAACGAACGCACGAAGCACACATTTATTCAGCAACACATCGACATAAAGGAGTAGAAAACACACGTAGCAGCAAAGGTAGATTCATTCAGGAGATTTATTAGGCAGTACATCAGGAAGGAAATATCCTTACACACCTAAGAAGAAACAAATATAGCATCGACAGCAGGCGCTAGATGTTACACATAGAAAGAACCAGCTGGTTACATATAGCCTGCCACTGGGATGCTTCACCCAGAGAATCTATGCTACTGGCAGCAGCGGCAGCAAACGACCAGAAGGAAAAAAGCGCTATAGCACGTTGATTACAAAAATCCAACCTTGCTAGGGTTCAGGTACTAAATTAAACTGTTTTTATCCTAGTGTCTCGGACAACTTGGAAGTCAAGAACAATTAGTTCATCACCTTAAAGCGCTACAGAATACCCATGTTTCAATGGACAGGTTAACATCAAACAATCTCTAATCTGTGTATGTATTAGGCGCAGTTGAATCATCATGTTTTCTAACCCATCATAAGAAAATAGCATTTATTCTCGTCCAAGGGAGGAACAGTTGCAAGGGAGGTACTTCCTGTGTATGACTAAAAGGACATAGTTCTACTGATCCAGCACACCTAAAAAAGAGTGTGCCTTTGCAACTAAGAGCTGTTTTCGAGTTTAAATCGTTTCCATGATATTTGACAGTTAAAGGGCATGGAACGTAAAGAGTGTAGGATTTGTGAAGTTACAGACCCGGTAATATTAAGCTCCATCACCAAGGCTGTCTGGCCGGATCTGCTGGAGCGGAGAAAGCTAGCTTGAGGAACACCAAAATAAATGGTAGATCGAGTAGTACCTGAATAACAGTGCTAGCTTGAGGAACACCAGAATAAATGGTAGGGTATGACACAGATCGAAGAGGATGAGATCTGACCTGGGAGACGCGGCGGTGCGACACGAAGAGAGCCGTCGATCCAGGCGTACAGAGCCGCGAGGGATGGAAGAGCAGGTCTGCAGGCTGGTGTGCGGCGGTGTGTGGGATCTGGCTCACGGGACAGAGAAGACCTGGTCCGAAAATGGATAAGGGTTGGCTGCCAGTCAATGCCCCGGCAGGCTTATGCGCGTTCCCTGGTCCGAAAATGGGCCCTATTTTAACTGGGAAATGGGCTTATTTGATCGACGTGGGCCTGTAGTGTGGCGCTGAAAAAACTTCCTAGCTGGCCGATATGCGTTCCCTATACCGTGGGCTTGATCAACCCTCGTTACCAGACAGGTAAAGCGCGTAGGCCGTTGCATCTCCGAGACTGCCGGTAAGCATCCTCAAACTCTGTTTTCGTTGATTTACTCCTAGGAAGGAAGGCAACAAATTGGAAGATAAAAGAGGGATTTCATACTATCCATACTACGATGATCTGTTAGGATTTGTACACCATCGTAGCAGAAAGGTTAAATAGCCAGAACTGTAAAGAACGATACAACCAGATGATTTACGGATACACGGAACCAGTTTATAAGACGATTGTGTAGGGGTTCGTAGCATGGAAACCAAAAAAATTCTACCGCATGCACACAAACAAGCCAAGATCTATCTACTAGATTGTAGCAACGAGTCGATAGAGGAACTCACCCTCGAAGATTCCAAAGCGGTTAACGAGAGCAGATTCTCGTGGGTGATGTAGTCGTACTCTTGCCGATATCAAGATCGTGTAGACGATCCTTCCGGCGCTGCGTTCCGGCAGCGCTTCCGCAGTAGGTCACACGTTCGGTACTCGATGAAGACCTTCCTATCCCTTGTTCCGGCAGGCAGCGGAGGTTGTAGCACTCTCCTCGTGATTCCGGCAGCACGACGGCGTGGTGTCGGAAGTAGAGGGAAGATACCGCAGGGCTTCGCCTAAGCCGGAGCGAGTATGGTGGAGTAAGAGAGGGCCTTGGCGATCTATGGTTTAGAGGGAACCAAGGGGAGTGTGTGGCCGGCGGCTAGGGTTTGGGGAAACCCTAACTCGGCGAGTTGGAGGAGGCCCTAGGCGGCGGCAACACTTGGTGGCGCTTGGGGCTAGGGTTTCGGTGTGAGGGGTAGGGGTGCGCCCTGCCCCTCCTTATATAGGTGGGGAGAAGCGGTTTGGGAGGAGGGAGTCCTCCCCCAACTCCTCTTCATGGACGGCGGGTGGAGGGAGTGGGTTCCTACCCTAGGTAGGTTTCCTACTCTCCCTCCACCAAGCAAACTTCGGATTTGACTTTTCAAATTGGCGTTTGAATTTCAAACTTGGATTTGACTTCTCTCTTTATATTGCCCAGCCAAGTGACCTAGTACATGATGCAACCATTCCACATTGTCATGACACATTCATGTACCCTTCCCCTCCGGAGTGCCGGACCTTCCAGACCCTTCTAGAACATTCCTGGTGAAAACACCGGAATCATTTCCGAACTCTGAAACAGGACTTTCCTTATATGAATCTTATTCTCTGGACCATTATGGATCTCCTCGTGATATCCCGGATCCCATCCGAGACTCCTAACAACATTCGGTCTCTTAATCATCATTCCATAACTACTCAACAACATCGAATCCTTAAGTGTGTCTCCCTACGGTTCGTGAATTATGCAGACATGATCGAGACACTTCTCCGATCAATAACCAATAGAGGAATCTGGAAATTCATATGGCTCCCACATATTTCTATGATTACTTTGCGATCGAATGAACCACTTACATACGATACCAATTTCCCTTTGTCTCATGATAGTTTACTTATCCGAGGTTTTGATCGTCGGTATCTCTGCATACCTAGTTCAACCTCGTTACTGATAAGTACTCTTTTCTCGTTCCCGTGATATGTGATCCCTTGTGAGTCAGTCACATGCTTGCAAGCTAATTGGATGACATTCCACCGAGAGAGCCCACTCTTGATCCATGTGTCTCAACCCATACTTTCTGAACACTCAATGCCACCTTTATAGCCACCCAGTTACGGTGTGGTGTTTGATGTCATCAAAGCATCCTTCCGGTGATGGTGATTAGCATGATCTCATGGTCGAAGGAATTAGGTTACTCTATATCAGAAAGCTTATAGCAAACGAACTATTAAAATGACTTGATCTTTATGCTACGATTATCTATAGGAGTATGTCCATCATACCATTCTTCTAATGATATGATCTTGTTGTTAACAACATCTCAATGTTCATGATCGGGAAACCACGATCATCTATTAACCAACAAGCTAGTATTATAAAGAGGCTTTACTAGGGACTCTAATTTAGTTTACAAATCACACAAGTATTAGTGTTTCCGGTTAATACTATTATAGCATGAATATAAACATTTATCATAAACACAAAGATATAATAATAACCACTTTTATTATTGCCTCTAGGGCATATATCCAACAAATTGTGTTATAAACAAACATGGGCAGCATTGTTCAATTTTTTAAGCCTTCTAACGGAGCCAAGCTGCAGTTATAATACCCATAAAAGTCATAAACACACTATAAAACATAGCAGTACGCTGTCTGCGATATATTACACAGCGAGAACAGTAGCGACAAAAGCAAAATACACATAGTGCACCTATAAGTGTTGTGCAACATAGTCTCAGCAGATACGACATCAAGGAATAGCTACAACCCATAGGCGTCGTGCAGGAACGTCCCAAAAGATTCAACACCAAGGAATATATATTTGATAAGAAGCAATATAGATCGTCATGACTAAAAGCTAGTCTGTACATTCCCCTGCGAGAGCACACGAACCAAATAAATGTGTAGTATGAAACAATTCAAAGAGCTGACAAAGAGTAGAAGGCTAGTCGATAATTAGTATGATGAGTGACAACAGCATACCTTGTTTGCAAATCTAGGAGAATCTAGCCCTCCTCATTTTTTCTAAACGTTTTTCCAGAATAACCCCTGCATGTTTAAGCCTAGAGCCAAGCTCGTAAAAGTTAGAAAGCAGATTATCCCAGGGTGCATCAATCTGACCCTCTTGACCAGAGTGAAAGAGAGACGTTATATTGAGGATTTGTTCTAAGAAAGAAGACATATGCCTGACAGCAAGAAACCAGCCTCTAGCTAGTTTCAGTTTGTATTCTGCCGCCTTTTTCTGTTTAAGCAGCAAATCTTGATACATCTCTTTCACGTATAGAAGTCGAGCATAGCTTAAATCTCTGACAACGGAATTGGTTGCTTCCTCAATGTATTCGATAGCTTTCTGACATGCAGAATTTTCAGCTGTTTCATAGCTTCTTGATTTTATCCCGCTGACCGAGCTGTACACAGGAGAAGTTTGCCCATACAGTGTAGAGGTATTAAACAGGATAGTCATACGTACTTTGTTATTCTCGCATAGCTCAAGATGATACTCGGCCTTTGAAAAACCAAGCCGCTGAAGTGTAATATCTAGTATCATCCTAAAAGGAATATTGATGATTCTGGGAGTATCCTATGGAAGGAATAAAAGGCGGAGGTTAGTAAATTAACCTTGCAGTGGCTTTCTTAAAGTAACAAGTGCACTAATGTGAAATAGGATAAAAGCCTGTTCTGGTTTAATTTTGAATGGTAGGCTACTTTCAAAGGAAGTACTTAAGACCAAGTAGCAGCTAAATGTATGTGTCTAAACAATATCTGAACGCAGGCTAAGCTTCAAAAACATAGCACACAGTAATGCCCTAAAACCAATATTGGCTGTCCTGGTAGTATCCAATGGATGGAGGGCTTTCAATACCTGACATTCGATTCCGACTTTTAATTTATTTAGGGGTTAATCTTTAAAAACTATAGACAATGGTTTATAATACCACACTCAGGGAAAATTAATAACCATACATTTTATCAGCAGGAAAAACCTAGATCAGGGAATCAACTAAAAGGGAAGAATAACTGGGCTAGGTCTGAGCGAGGTTGCAGAGCCGATCGTTGCTCGACGAAGCCGGACCAGGGGATCCATGGTTGTAGAGGTCGTGCACGGGCAGGCCGTACTGGTTACCAAGAACGGCGAGGGCTCCAGCCTGGGTAGGCGGGTTTTCGCGCTGTGCAGGGAAGGCAGCGGCCATGCCGAAGCGAGGCGAATCGCTGACCGGAGTGGGGGTGGCGACGCTGCCAGGCTACAATGACGAGGAAGGAAACGGGAGATGAGACCGAGTCAGCTAGGTTTCTGGTTCGTGTGGCGATTAGCTGGGCGATCTAGGATAAATGTGTGGGCTCTGGGCCTAGGCCGGAGCCCGCCCAACATCTTTCCACGAGAAACGGCCCAATAACTCCTATACAGGAAAGTAGAGAGTAGTTTTTGGTTTATTTCGTATGTGATCGCCTCGTGGACGAGCCGATCGGCGATCAGTACTTTGTGCAGCTGGAGAACGAATCGATCGGTGATCTTGCGTGGGTAGATTACTGACGTTTGTTTGTGTCTGAATTCTGAAGTATTCAGTGAAGTAACAATTAAGTTTGTATGGCCAACTAATTTGTGCATGTAGTAACGATGTTGCTGGTTAGAGATGGTAATAGGAGTCTATTAACATCCGCTATTCGCCAAGTAGTTTAACCACAGTCTTCAATTTTACATAAAAATACGAACGTACTATAGGAAAAGGAGAAGAAAACAAACTGTTGGTATTTCTCATCAGTGCAAACCCAAAAACGTTAGCTACCATCTAAACCAATGTGGATGAAAAGAAAGCATACACTATGCGAGAGAACTGTAACAGGCATGCATAATTCATATGAAGAAGGATTAATATATTTCAGATCCTTTGCTTCAGCGGTAGCACAAGAAAACACTAAAATAAGTTCTTAACATAACTTGCTTCGTAAGCAGGGGACTGCAGTGCAGAATAGTACAAGAGCAAGTAGATAGTGGCATTGGTTAAGGCAAGAACCATCATTCAGCTGGAGCGCATAGTAGATCCGTGGCGACATACATCTAGACCATATTTACATGCCAAAGAGCAAAAGGGAGCCATGGAATCCTAGTTTGTACGGTAGGTAGTTGCGTTGGTGAAGGTAGGAACCATCATCCAATTGGAGCGCACAGGAGAGCCACGGCGGCATACATCTAAACCATATTTACATGCCAAAGAGAAGAAGGAAGCCCTGAGATCCTTACTTTGTACGGGTTACATATAATAGATACTAAGTAACCATGAACGATCTATCCAGCCGAAATATCGTGCCTGAAAAGCAAAAGCATAGGTTAACAAACGATATATCAAAGGGTCAATCAGGCAAATGGGAAATAGAGCATGATAATCTATCTTCTTTTATCAGAACCGAAGGCCACACAACGGAAAGAAAGGTGCTCATAGGCACACTGGGAAGTCTGAATGACAGTGTACCTGTTGCTAATTCAGTTTTTTTCTTCAGCGATCCGTCTGCAGCAACTGCCTGGGCTTTCGATGATAGTTGTCTCTTCCTGCTAAAGTATCAGAAGGCCCAAACAAGTCAGTTTTTTCAAAAGAACCACATGCATTTAAAGGCTATTAGCGAAAGATACCAAATTTTAGATGCATGCAGAGCAAGAATACTAATCAAACAGGCGGCTTCTTCTACACGGACCTATATACATTCTTCTCCTCTAACTATGGAGGCGTTTGTAACTTATGATATTAGATTAGGAAAAGATCTCAGCTATTATGTTCTTCCTACACGCGTGCCAGCCACCTTTCTTCTGTGACTCAAACCTTAACAACAATAGATGAAAGAGCAAGAACCATATTCTAATCACCCATTTACAATTCTTAAAGAGTGGTTAGACGTGAGAAGCGCAGTAATCATTTGGGAAGCTAAAGGCGGAAAAGAATGCTCAGAGACTAACCTGGTTGAAGTTTTTTTTGTCAGATCGGTAGCAGCAGGGGGAGGAGGCTCATGTGTACCAACAACAATGGGCAGAGGAACCTAACACATAACGACAACAATTGATAAGTAAAAGTAAACTTAGCGCAAAACCACAAGAGGATGCAAGCAACCACCTGTTCAGTCTGAAGCCGAGACATCTCTTCGGGACGAACCTGCGTAGCTAAGTCTGTGCTAGTTTCCGAGTCACGCTCAGGTGACTCGTCCACGAACAAAGCCTTGTGGACAGCCGAAACAGGCTTGCCCTTTTCAGCCCTGCACAACATGGAATACATCGGTAAGAACAAGCTGGAAGAAACCAGAGCATACCAAACAAAATGTACGGAGCTCAAGCCTCAGAAAAGTACAAAGGGACTGTAGGCTTCATGACTGATGACGGAGTTGGCGGAAGCAGGGATTCAGAATCAACCTATTTACATAAGAACGAACTCAGGAAAGCCACACAGGAAGGACAACAAACCGAAATAAAACGCAGAAACCAAAAGGAACGGTAGGTGCAAAAGTACATGCACGCAAGCACTAACCATGGAACCAGCTGGAGGATCAGAAAGAGGTGTGCCTGTGTTCGTGCCCGATGAATTGTCCTGGCTATGCAAAATATCGTCAGCCAGAGCCTGACCCGCAGGGCTTAACCCATTGGTACCAGCAGAGCTGCTGGTTGAAGCCATTTCCAATCCAAGCCTACGACCATGGCCAGGAGACCGTGCCGGCCTACCCTGCTGCACCTCGACCCTATGAACTTGGTAGGAATTCGCCATGGACTCAGGAAAGAAACTTTTGCTCGACACAGAAACAACCATCCGATACTTTTTCAAGACAACGGAAGTAAGTTCACGTGGGATTGTCTGATCGGTGCGTGCAAACTAAATAGCCTCGTCCACCGACATAGTAGGAGGAGCACTTGCGCGAATAAGTGTTAGGACAGGTTTGCCGATGAGCTCCTTCTCGGCCTTCTCAAAGAACACGAATTCAATCTCTGCAGTCCCATCAGAACCAAGATAGAAAGCCCGGTACCTATGAAAAGTAGGCAGGTGAGTAAAAGGCAAGAGAGAAGATAATTTCTATAGACAGGTCACAAAACCAGGAACTGACCTAGGTGCTCCACCTGTGCCTTCACAGCCTTGGTGAGGACACCTGTAGGCAGCTCCATAAGGGATTGTTCCCCTACCACATGCGGTGCATGCATGGAACCACCAACGTTCTCCAGGGCTGAGCTTGGTGATGACAACAGTGCAATGGAATTTAGCCTTCTGAAAAAGGAAAAGGAAGGTTAAGCACTCCCAACAGAAACCAAATAGAATGTTCGGGCTAGAGCTCCTCAAGTATTAACCTTGTGATCATAGATATCTAAAGCAGCCAGCTCGGCAAGGGTCTTTGTCTCGAGTTCAACCTGTGCAGTAATCTCAGCAGCAGTTTGCCCCTGCAGTGTGATGTTTCGGACAGCAGGAACCTTATCCTTCAATCTACATCAACAATGAAAGTTTAAAACGAGCAGATATGTACACAAACTGAAGGAAAAGAATATGTAACTGAGCAGCGACAGGCAACGCAAGCACATACCGTTCACGCAGCTCTTCGATCTCAGGCAAGTCTTCATTAATGTACCAACGACACGGGGCACCGCCACTCAAACTCCTGTGTCCTGTGACCACGGCAGATTTTAAGAGGTGTTAAAAACCGCCAGGGATAAAACCGAGCGTATCAACTGTGTTTCATCCCACTGAACTACCAACCTTCAAACGGTTTAACCAGGGTGCCAACAAAAAGCGCAACAACCGAACCATCCTGAGCAGTCCTAAGAACCCCATCCCCATCAAAAGCACTTGCTCGCTCTCCCATAGAACCACGTTGATTTCAAAACCACTACAACAGGAAGCTAAATTATTCAGGTAGCTAACAACAAATAGAACCTGCGGAACAGCAAACAACTGAACCAACAATATCACCTGAGATCACTTAAATAAACAATCCTCTTAGTAGAAGGTGTAGAGAGGCTAGCACTGTGGTACTGGGTGGTGGGTGAAATACCCGTTATAATTCCGACGACATCTGCAAGCGATAAACAATATGAATTATGAAACCAAGACAAGGAGGATAAGCAGAATTTTACTAACCGAAAACTGCACCTGTGAAACTTGTAGGCAAATCAACCGGGGCAGGGAGATCATCAATTGGCATCAGAGCATATGTACAAAGGGGGTAGTCCATGACATTGCCGCTAAGCTCCCTAACCGTAGTGTATCTGCTAAACCTTATCATGAAGTCGGCTTCCACAGGGCTGAAGTAGTTTTTCTTCTGACAGACTATGAACCTTCTGAGCTCGTAAACCTTTCCCTCTCGAATTTGTTCGATGAAGTCAGGCACCAGAAACGCAGAGATCTCGCCATATATGTGGTTTCCCTGAAACAAAGAGCAGAACAGGCGATAGGCAAAAGAGTCAGCACTTTAGGAGACAGCAGGGCTGTAATCCTATTAAAGCAAGAAAAGTTTGCCCCAGCACCTGTGCATCCAGGAACACCATATCAGTGTGCTTTATAGGGCCATCATCCTTGGCCCCACGATGCTGCCAGAGGCGAGACACGTACACATGTACTATCCAGTCCTTGCTAGCTGGGTTAAGATCGCTTAGTGGAGTCATCGCCATCTGCAACCAGGAAACAATTGACAAAGTAAGCGTAATATTAAGGAGGCTTACACATGGACAATAATAGTCTGTGCCGGTACCAAAGGAAATAACATACAATCAAGAACGACGAACCGAGCAAGAATGCTCCAGGAAACAGAAGTGGATGGCAAAAGCATGGCCGTAAAGGCAGTCAGAGATTATCACACCCACTACAGAATGCTTCAGGAAACGAACTGGATGGCAAAAGCATGACCGTAAAAGCAGCCAGAGATTATCATACTCAGTACATCAACATCCATGTATGTACAACAGAGTGTAATGAGCCAAGACCGATTCAGCAATCATAAGGGAGCGAGGGACCAAAACTGTATTCAAACTGTATAGCTAAACCTAGAAAGCAAGGAAAACAATCTCAAAATAATGTACACGGCTTATTATGTACAGGCAGTAGCTATTTATTTTTTAGCAAATCAAACCGGAGGAGCCAAACACCTCCGAATACACAACATTCTTGGTCTGCGAACCACAGGTGTTATCCTCATCCACTATCAATATTTTCACAGATTTCCTTCAGGTCACACGAGACACGGCCACATATAACTGCCCGTGAGAAAAAACCGGGGTCTTTAGGTACAGGCCTACGCAATTCAGGGTCTGTCCTTGGCTTTTGTTGATAGTCATGGCATAACAAACACGGATGGGGAACTGTCGTCGCAAAAGAATAAATGGCCATTTTGTTTTTTTCCTGACAATTCCATCCTTGTTATGTACACCACATGTTCTATATATGAGCCTGTGATTATAATAGCTTTTATCACATGGTCAGCAAGTTCTAAGATAATAAGCCTTGTCCCATTGCACAACCCAGCAGACTGACTCATGTTTCTAAGAAGCATTATGGGGACACCTTTTTTAAGAAATAAGCAGTGGTTGGAGAAATTAGGAATCTTCATTGCATTCAAAACCTCTGGAGGATAGAACACATCATCATCTTTAATCGAACCAACAGGCGAAGATTTAGAATCTGTACTTAAGTAGTCACGACCTTCGGAAGGCACCATGCGTAAAATATAAGTATTAACCTCCTCAGCTATATCATTAGTGGGAGCAAGTATAGCACGCTCACGCAGATAATCAATGTCTCGGAAATTCGAATCAAAATCAACATAAACAGCAGAAACAATGGCCTCGATGTGGTCACCCTCAGTACGGACCAAAAGATCATTAGGAATGTCAATCCAATTAGAGGGAGGGTCATTCCCATGTGCTACTGCTGGAACCTTCCCCTTCCCAACATCAAGTACCCACTTACTAAACAAAGCAATTTCTTGCTGGAGCACGCTGCTTGCGCCCAGCATAGCAAGGCGCATGTTCTCCTTAAGATGCAAAACCATGATAGAAGACCACAAAGGTGAATTTGTAACAGCAGCAGAAACAATCTGTGGACGTGAACCACCTTCAATAACTGGAAGTATCTGCCTAGGGTCCCCACCCAATACAACAACAACCCCTCCAAACGGAACATTGGCAAGCAACGGATCGTCTGCAGCTAGAATGTCACGCAAGGTCCTATCAAGCGCCTCAAAACACATACGGTTTGTCATCAGAGCCTCATCCCAGATAATAAGAGACGTTTGTTTCAAAAGTTCAGCTAGGTGAGAGCCTCTCTTGATCTCACAAACAGAAGTCTCATCGATGGTAAAAGGGATCTTAAAACGTGAATGAGCAGTTCGACCACCAGGCAATAAAAGAGAAGCAACCCCCCGAAGATGCAACAGTGAGAACGATCAATCCCTGCCCTCGAAGATAGGACACAATAGCAGTCCATAAAAACGTTTTCCCAGTCCCGCCAAACCCAGAAACAAAGTAAAATCCAAGATTTTGTTTAATCACACATCTAACAATTTTTTAAAAGCATAACGTTGGCCAGCATTAAGCCTAGCATACAGAGCATCCGCTTTTTCTGCGAGATCAGCAGAATCATAGTTCATCTCCTCCTGGATTAGCCTATTTGCATGGAAAACTCCTCCATATGTTGATTTGGGAGGCAAATTAAAGTCAGCTATCCTAGAACCATTTCTAAGGAACACCTCTGCAAGCTCAGAGAGAAGCATATCTCTGAGCTGCTCAGCAGGAACCTCATACTTTGGGTCCCGCCTAGCTAATCTAATGGCATACTGCAAATCATCAGCAAGGTGAACCCAGTAACGCTCAAAAAACTCTCTTTCGCTTTTAATCCCACAGTAAATAAACATCGTGACAAACAGCTGGCGTAGGCGCTGACCAAAACCCCAAATAACATCTTCATCAAAAGCACGGTACCACTCAGAGTCATCACCCAACAGACCACGAGCAGCACAAGCTTCTTTGAAAATAAGGTAAGAAATGCCCTCGTATTTTCTAATATCCGCGTAACAAGTTGCCCCTTTAACAATCATAAGCAAGGTGCGCTGATAATATAATTCACCAACATTTGGCTGTACATAATATATGCGACCTATCTTTTCGCCTCCCCCCTGGCATGCCAAGACCTATTTTCCGAATCCCAGGTCCACTCAGTTGCAAAGTCACAGTAAGTCAAGGAGCGGGCTTCTAGGTACAAGATATTAGCAACAAACCACTCCGTCAATTTCGTCCTTCTTAGGAAATCACTATTACTGATCCTAACGAGGTCAACATCACCATTAAATTTAACAATATTCATACCAGGCAAATGCACGGGCAACCTCTCAACCGATGGAGTTTTGCCATGTATGGCAAAGCCAAAGACCCGCCACAAGGCATCATACTCGCAAATGTATCTAGCCTCTATGTACTCATTAACCTCATTAACCAGGGGCCGTCCATATTTATCAAGAGTTATTCCAGCACCTTTAACCCTCTGCAGATACAATTTTGAATAGTCTGGACCCTTTGTCACATATTTGAATAAATATTTCATGACAATTGATTTGTTACAACATTCAACATTCATATGGCCTTGGTATTTTTTAAGCATTTTCATATTATAGGGGACAACCCACCGGTTATCAAGCCACTTGCCGTTTTTAAACACACGACGACCATTGTCGCGGCGCCTATAAAGCGCAAAACCTTCCTTATCAAGAATAGTTTCAGCCTGAAAATCCTTTGGGAAATGCTTGGAACATTTATTCTCTTGCATGCAAACACATTTATCATTAAGCTCCCCGCAGGGACCATGCATCATGAATTCAGAAACCAAAATAAAACCAAGCGGGTCTTTGCTGGGGTCTGGAATTTCAGCAGAAACGTATGAGTCAATAAATGACATACTAACCTCGGTGTCGAGCCTTTTGAACCAGACAAGGATATGTCCGTGGGGAAGCCCTCGCTTCTGGAACTCCACCGTGTAAAGAACTACAAGAACACGGCGGTTAGAGAAGCACGGAGACCAGAAGTATACAACAAGCAACAAACAGAAAAGAGCAAACAAGTACCGGCTTTGACCGGTCCGTATGCACGCCCTGACTTAACGTCATCGAGATATTCATTTAGCTTCATGTTATAAACTCTAACAACAAGATCAGCTCTATCTAACGCCCTTTGCCCAGGCTGAAATATAAGGGCCTCTGTGATCTCAGGCCACTTAGGGTTGCAAGTAAAAGTCGAGAAAATATCAGGAGCACCTTGAACACGTGCAACTGCCAGGGCATCCTGGAAATTTTCCTGAAAATAACGCCGGCCACCAGTATGGCTAGAAGGCAGAACCATTGATTTACCAACGTCACCCCCATCCACAAAACCGTAGCTAACAACATCAGTGATGCCTTGCAAGCTTTCGCTCCTAAGTTTTTTTATTATTAAGTATAAACCACATACGACCTTCGTCTATGGAAGCCCGTGAATCAACAACAGCCTGGGAAGACAGTAGTCCATAACACAGATAAAGATTTGTCTGGGCCAAACGATAGTGACACACAAAGCAATAATAATCCTGCATGGTTAACGTGCCACGGGTACCGTTCCTAGCGACACCGGTATCAAGATATGGAATTTCAAGGTGGAATCCCCTCTCAGCATAAGGGAACAGCAAAGGATACTGTAGCGCCATGAACGCAGGGTGAAAAGAAGAAATCCGTTCCAAACCAGTTTTTTTGTTGTCAATAACGATATCACTAGTAGGTGTGTCAAGATCTAACGGTCCAACAAGTAAAGCTGCTAAATGAACATTTGTTGGCAGGCTGTACTGCGGGCCATCCCCTTTTTTAGGAGCAACCAAACGAATGGCCTCATGCTCATCCTCGTTACCTTTGATACGTTCCATAGCGCTCCTAAACTTTTTCACCAAATCATTGCAACCATTAAGCATGTTTATCAAACCAGCAACAATAGCAGGGTCTATGTCCTTTTTTATCATTATCAGGGTTAACAACAGTAATTCTATTCCTGACTTCATTGGTGGTGTCATAAATATATAGTTCAGCAAATTTAGACGCCTCTCTACCCCCCACGGACCCATGGCTATCACTCTTTTCGGGCAAAAGAGAACCCATACGGTGGCATATAGCACCCTGGATTTTGAAAATGTTGGGGCCACGTGTTTTGTTAACAGAACGATCAATCTTTGCTCCCATGGAGGTAAAAGAGAACAAACAATTATATTGCCGTATACTGGAGACAAAACGCTTTGAACGCCGATCACCATCGAAGCGCACCAGATCGGAAAGGAAAGGAGGAGGTTTTTTGAACGGCGGGATGTAGACCTTCCCGCCCTTGCAACAGAGGTTGTAATTAACACGACGTAATTCCTCAGCGGTTGTGCTCTTAACCCGCTCCTCCCACCAGAAAGATGCACCACAATTACGGCATTGGTATTCAGGTGCTCCCTGGTACGACCGGTCTGCATAAGACGCTGACCGGGCAAGGCACAGGCAATCAAATTTAGCTACACGGGGAAAATAACCTCTAGAAAAATGTAAAATGCAACACGTATCTACGGACCTAGTACCTTTTATACTCTCAGCGAGCTGACCAGGAAAACCCTCCCAATCAGTGCCCAGTGCCTCTCGAACAGAATGCTCTACATTAATGAACGGGGCCAACCAAGTAAAACACCTCCTCCCGAAAGACAAGGGGAAAAATAAACCTAAGACAGAGGACTGAACCCCACACCTGCATAACCGGTACGCATCAAGCCAATCACAAGCCTCCTCCTCTTACGATAGTAGCGTGAAACAGGAGTGGCAAGAAATGGAAGACAGCCATCGCCTAGTTAGCACAAGGGTAGAGAACGTTCAGAAGGCAACCTTAAGAGTACAAAGAACCAAAAAAGAAGCAATAGAAACCGGAACATACGCTTCCTCTTGTAAGACGGTTGGCCATCCGGAGGAGGTGGGACCCAATGAGGAGTTACCCAGAAAGCTGGCTTTTGGGGGGGCATCACAGCCTCTAAAACACAGTTTGGAACTGGCGTTGCATCTAACACAAGGCGGATCTGGCACGAAGGAAAAAGATCTAAAGCACTGAGTAGAAGGAGGGAAAAGAAACCAAGAACATAAAGCTATAAGTAGACGACATAACCAGATCACCCGAATGAAAGCGCAGGAGGCAAGAGGAAAACATTCAAAAAAGGCTAACGAACGCACGAACCACACATTTATTCAGCAACACATCGGCATAAAGGAGTAGAAAACGCACATAGCAGCAAAGGTAGATTCATTCAGGAGATTTATTAGGCAGTGCATCAGGAAGAAAATATCCTTACACACCTAAGAAGAAACAAATAGAGCGTCGACAGTAGGCGCTAGATGTTACACACAGAAAGAACCAGCTGGTTACATATAGACTGCCACTGGGATGCTTCACCCAGAGAATCTACGGTACTGGCAGCAGCAGCAAACGACGCAGGGCTAACCGATCAAGCAAGGGAAACAGCCAGTACAATAGCCGACCGGGCGAGTTCCCTATAAGCTGCCATCCCCTCGTAATTAAAGTCTCGTACAACAAACCCATACATGCACTGCAGGTAACAGACGGCTTGGTAGGCAGGCTCCTCGGAAGGACAACGCGAGCCAGCAGACAAAGATGGCCAAAAAAACACGGGCGGGCGTAGCTCCTTCTTGGACGACATCAATCCCAAGTTCCACGCCGCCAAGGACGGAACCATCCCCGCCCACCTCACGCAGGTACGAATGGTAGGACAGCCGCCACCGGTTTGCAACAAGCTCGAGCAAATGAACGGAGGAATAGCGAACAGCAAACATCCTGGAGCAACACAGGCAAAAACGACACTAACTGCACGCACAAGGAGCGCACATATATCAGAAGACAAAAATCTCTACTACTCCCTCCGTTTCAAAATATAAGATGTTTTAGTTTTGTGAAGCAAATGTATCTAGACTTGTTTTAGTATGTAGGTTCACTCAACTTTGGGATGAATCTAAACACTAAAAGAAGTCTAGATTCATTTTCTTTACAAACCTAAAACATATTATATTTGGAAACGGAGGGAATACTTATTAAAGGCAAAGAGGACAACATGGTGGTACGTCGTCCGCTCGCCTTCCGCACAGAGAAAAGCGGCCTAGCGATTCTGTAAACGAAAACTGACAGTCGCACACGTACCCTCCCGTCCCGCATAAAAAAAAACCACAAAAAAGTGGCCCACCTCCCACTCACCGCAGTCACCCGTCACCCCGCATCCACAGGCCACGACCCACGATTCCCACCATACGGCCGCCCCTAACCCCCGTCCATCCACAGCCGCCTCCCCCAACTGCACTGCACCCAATCCCGCCGGCGCGTTTGTTTTGGGATCCGGAGCGCTGCTCCGACGAATAAGATAGCCGCACCACGAGCCACGGCGCGCTCGCTCCACACCGAGCGCATCGGCTCGCCAGCGAACAAGAAGACCTCTCGTCACGCTCAGCTTGCCGCCTCCATATATCGGTATGCTCAGGTACCAAGGAATCTGTTTTCCTGATCGTACCATTCTTGCAATCCTATTCCTTGCGGTATGATGGTTGTATCATCTATTTCTTACGAAATCTGATTTGTTCTTATAAGATGCAATGTAGTAGGATGAGCAGGTTCAGAGATCTAGGGAAGCACGGACACGGGATGGCCATGGTGGGGCTAAGCACGACATTGTTTGAGCGTTGCCCGCTGCAGCGGATGCTACGTGGCCATGTGCGTGGAAGACCTCGGGTATTTCTGCCCCAACACCTCCATCGTCGTCACGCTCCCCAACTACAGCTTCCCAGCTGATGCCGGCGGCGTCCGCAACCCGCCCAACCACCATGTCCTCATCCCCATCCAAGCGTTCGAGATGATTGTGCTATGTAAGGCTGGCGTCGTCATGCCCATCCAGTACTGCTGGTATGCTTGATTCTTGGCTGCATTCTTTGTTAGTACCTCAGTCTAATTTGTACTAGATGTTAGGTTAGGTCTAAGGCTATTTTTTTCTTAATTTCCTAATTCGACTGGTTTGCAACTATATAAGTGAGTCAGAGTTGCATTGGTCTGTGAAATATGGGATCCCTGAAAAAGCTGATTTGGTAAGAAGAGTATAAAGGAGAGAATGTGGACCCTCTTCCTGTTTGTTGAAATTCTGTTAGGATTCTAAATCAAATTGGGCTAGCTTTATCTGCTTGTCCCTTTTATGTTGTATATTGTCTTAACCAGATAACAAATTATAAACTACAAAGAGCTCTACCTCATGCAGTAAAAATCCCATGACATCTGACGACCGGAAGTGCTACCTTACTGTAATTTCGTTTGGCATTTGGGTTAGGAGAAAGCATCTCAGGCCCTTTTAATACAACATTGACTATGCAGAGTATCACATGCTCGACATGCCAGATTTACTACTATCCAAAAACAAAGTACTGCCTCTCTGGTCTTGTGCAAATGCTTCCTGTAGTTCTCAATGAGGTACGCCATGTCCAATCCCACCATAGAGCCTAATCTAGGTCAGGAACCAACTTCTTGTAATAAAGTATGTCCTGATGCATTGAGCTATGATGCTTTGGACTAAGTACCTTCTGTTTGATTTAGGTGGAACATTTCTAAGTATTTGAGAAACACCAAATTTTATTTCTGAAGTTTTTATATTTTGGAAGTTCTTGATAAGCTGAAGAATTGAATATATGATTATCGGGTGGGGATACACATCTTGATGCATTAAATGCTACATTTTACATCATAAATATCTGATTTCATGACATTGAGAGCGATAGGGTGGTTGCAGAATGCTGATTATAGTTTCTCCTTCTCAGTGAGCTCACGTTGTATTCACTAATATATCTGTTGACGCTGATCGTATATGCTTGAAATGGGTCAGAAAGCATATGAGCTTATCGGAACTGATTATCCTGGTAACATGGTGTGGGATGTTATGAATCCTTCACTGAGTTGATGATCAGGTTCATGTTGTTAGCTTCGTTAGTCTAATTAGGGCTTGTTTGGCAACATAGTTTTTTCTCTGTATTTCAAAGATACCACAGTTTTTGTAAATACTACAGTTTGCAATACTTTGAGTTGTTTGGCTGCAATGAAATACCAAAGTTTTGAAACCGTAGTATTCCAAAAACTGAGTTATTTTCACACTAGAATATAAAGAGGTCTGGACCTCTTTTTTCCAAAAACTGTGGTTTTGTGAAAACTGAAGTATTCCATGCCTAGGCATTGGAATATCATGTTTTCTAAATGCTTCGGTTTTACAGAAGCCAAGCTGCCAAAGAGAGCCTTAGTCTTGTTTCCCTGTGCAAGGTGCTCATTCATATCTTGGAACCATGCAACGATTGTGTTTATCTGATTATAGCGAAGGATGTCAAGGTTGAGCCCGAGCAGTCTGGCCCCTTCTCTGCTGATTCTTCTCTCGTGCTCAACCACTGTTGCTCCGTGTCTCTGACACTTGGATTTAGGATTTCTACTATCTTCATTGAGATGATATTAAGAAGGGGTGTATTATTTCTACCAATGAGTGTGCTTCTGCTGTTTCAGATACCATGCCCATCCCTCACAAGGTCATGGAATATTTCTTTTATCTTAGTTATCCATGTTGATATATTGCAAAACTGTTTGTTTACTAATATATGGAGTAATGGTGCATTGTTGTTTGCAGATTTTACTAACTATAGGGAATATTCGGTGTAATAAATAATGTAAATACCCTTCAGATTGAGGTAATACCTTTTCATGTTTTGTACATTGTTCCTTTAATTTTCTTTCACTTCAATTGTGGCTTGCCTACACGCTTCTATCTTTCCTGCTCTTTCTGAAACATGAACTATGTGTGCAGTTTCATAGAGCCTGCTACCATTTTGTCTGTGCCGTCAGTGAACATGTAGCTATTTATTCACCAAGGCAGATTACTAGGACAGTCCAAGTTAATTTCTTAAACGTTGTTTAATAGTAGCATGCTTTTAGATCTGTGTATGGAAGTCTGGCTAAAACCATACCAACGAGTTATGTTGCTTACCTGAGAAGTAGAAACGAACTTGTTACATTGTCCTACTTCAGATAAATCGTGAGGGCATGATTCGGTGCTAAGGTATTTTAGATCTTTGTCGTTATTATAGCTAGCACAGAGCTCTGTTGTATGTTCTGGAAAATGGATTTTCATAGAAACTTGACATAGTTTATTTTGTATCTGAAGGCTGAATAGAAGCACTAGGTATGGTGCTACCATTTAACTAAAAACAATTTAGTGTAATTATTCGCTTACTATTTGTATATGTTACTCTGCATCTCATCTCGGTCTTAATGTTTTGGCCCATGAAAATTCAGATTGATATTCTAGGAAGAGGTTGTCCAACTGTATGATTGGATAAATCTTATGAAATTGTGTTTAAGACTAAATATATCCATATACTTACGGATCTGTCACCATCGTATGCTATGTAATGTCATCCTTATATTATAATTTTGATCACTGAATTTGAACTCGTTATTTTATGATACTGACAAAATTATATTTTGCGGTACCAACAAAACTTAAGAACTCGCAAGGAATGGGAGCATGTCTTGAGAATTCTCCTATGTTATGTTTGCACATAAAACTGGGTAATTTCATCTGCGGGCTTGCACTGATTTAGTTGCATTGAACTTTCTTGTTATCTTACAGGTTTCTTGTATTGCTTCAAGTTGCAAAGCGCTGGTGGCTCAGCTATCTTCGAATAATGGAAGTTTTTCACAGACAAGAACTTTACTTCACTTTATCGTTCATGTGATTGATGTGAGCACCGACGCACCTAGCATTTTCAGTTATTTTTTTCTTTTTGGATCTAACAATCATTACACCCGGTATCTGTGCATAGGAGAAGATCAAAATTTACAGAGGCTCCATCATGGCAGGGGTAAGTATACATTTTACACCAAGGTTCCTATGTCTTTCCCTTGCCATTTTTCTGCATGGAATCAGATATTTGCAACTCATCTTGACAAGTAAAACATATCGGAAGTGTGGAAAGAATTCTGATGTGAGCAAACATACCAATATCTGCATAAGTAGAAAATTTAAAATGTATGAACTAACTGTTATGCTTATATTGCAAGCTCTAAAATCCATCAGAACAGTGAGAATTACAGCTATGTTTCTCGAATGGATTTAAGCTCTCTTCTAATGAAATGCTCTGTACATCTTGGTATATTTCATGATTGTCTTTCTACACCTTTAATTTCTGGTCGGCGTAACAGTGTGATTCACACCTGACCCTATGAAGCATACATCAATGAGGATGTCGGAATGGAGCGGGAGGAAATCTGTCTGGAGGGACGTGGTCATGAGGGAGCTGCTCACCTGTGAGCTGGCCAAAGCCACTGCCACTGGCGACCGCCGACCACATTGACCGCTTCAGCAAGCTCTATGTCACCACTGCCGACGAGTTGAGGACAGACAAGAGAATTGTGTTGGAACTGATGTGTTTGATTCCAGTAAGCTGTTGTGATAAACAGTGATCTGTTCCTTCTTGAATTGCAATCATTAGTTCATCTACTTGTGGTCAAACGCTAGATGGGTAGATTTAGATATCTAAATGTTGGATAAACAAAACGGAGGTGACGCAGAATTCTGCACAAATTCATAGTTTGTCCTTTGGGTTGTGGGGGGGGGGCATAGTTTCCCTTAGCTATGTACGGATACAAGTCTGTTGTGTGATGAACCAATAAAGTATATGTGCATGTTTTTTTACATGAATAATTTTGAAAAGTAACTTCACCATAAATGGTCCAAAGCGCATAATTTACTTAGGAAAAGGATACGCGCGCATGCTGTGAAACAGATCACCCAAGGTGGGCCCAACATGGTATCTTATCTTCTCATAGCTTTCTCCGCTAATTTTTCTTAAATAATACATTTTTTTATTGAATTTTATAAATAATACATAAAACGGGCAAATTGAAAATCTATTAGTCGGTCGGCCGTTCAACAGACAAAACACTGCCTTCGTCCGTTCAACGGACGAAACACTGCCTTCGACCGTTCAACGGACGACACACATCCTTCGTCCGTTCAACGGACGACACACCCTGAATGGACGGAGGCTGTGTGTCGTCTGTTGAATGGACGAAGGCAGTGACGAGTCTGTCGTCTGTCGAACGGCCGACCGACCAATAGATTTGCAATTTGTCCGTTTTGTGTATTATTTGTGCAATTCAATAAAAAAATGTATTATTTAAAAAAATTATCGCTCTCTCCTCCATGGGATTATCTCCCCCGCATCCTTTACCAAATCGGCATGTCGCCGCCGTTTCACACCCATGCGATAACCAGTGGAGGGCGCCCAGCATGTGCTCCTCCTCCCTCAACCCTCTCTGATGTGCTGCCTCCTCCATAGACCAGACTGCGTCGTGGTGCTTCAAATCTCACGGCAGCCACCACGACGACGAGAATGGGGTTGCTTCTGCGAGGCAACGACCGTGTCTACGAGCCCAGGCCCAGGCTCCTGGTGAACTGAACGAGCTCAAGGGCGACCTCTGCGCTAGAGAGGGGCAAGCAGGTGGTACAAGCATGGTGTACCTCCTTCGGCGAGGTCTCCACCGCCATAGCCTCGGCTCGCACCTCCTCGGCGACGCCCTTCCTCCGATGCCCTCTTCTGCATGGTGTTTTGGCCGGCCATGGTGCTACCGAGGGAGGCGAAGGCCTGGTTGATTTTTCCTTTTCCAGTTTTGCTATTAGGTTGTTGCTACCTAGATGTCCCCTAATTGCTACAATGATTTATCGACGTTGCTACCACAGTTTAGAATGTTTGATAATTTAGTTGGCCGGTGTTGTTATTTTTGTGTTCATCGTTGCTACTAGCGTTTTTCTACTTTAGCATATTATTTTTGCTAAGTATTCATATATTTTTTGCTACTTTCACATAATTTCTTTTGCTACGAGAGTCTCCGACGATGTCCTGGCGAAGTCGGTTTTGCTACATTAAAAAAAAATTGCTACAACATTTTATGGTTTTGCTTCAATAGTGTAACATTTTTGCTACACGGTCTCCGGTGAGGTCTACCGGTGAGTCTCCGACGAGGTCGGATATACTATAATAGCACAACTTTTGTGCTACACGGTCGCTGGTGAGGTCTCCGACGAGGTCCAGTTTCTTTTTCTTGTTCTGGGCCGAACCATTTCTTACTACATGTAGCAAAGCGAGACTATTTATAGCAAAAGCAAGATTTTGAGGTTTTTTGGAAACACGTGCCAGCAAGGGGACCTGGAGAATTTCGGGGAATTATGCTCCGAGGACGCGTAGTAGTGCCCAATTACTTAATGGTTAGCACAGAGGCAACAACAAGGGCCCAGTAATCCACAAGATGTCATGTCAATACGTTCATTAGGCTTGGTCATAGCTAGGAATATAATCGTCATGTTTTCACATACATCATATTCTTGCAGAGTTACATATGCATTGATAAAAAAACTAGACGAGTCGTAGCAACGCACGGGCATTCAACTAGTACACTATAAGAAGCAAAATACAGCACAACAGGGTATAGGAAGCCCAACCTGAAACAGAGGTAGAGGATACCGCCGTTCTAAGATAAGCCGCCAGCAAACCCCGTAGCACAAACCAACCCGAAAGGAAACAAAAAATAAGACATCCACAGTACATGCAACGCAACAGATTGAAACCTTGTACAGACTAAGAAAGAATGCAGCAGAGGAAAAGATGTTAAAGTACCCTGGAACAAAAAAAGAGCACCACCACTGGAAAGGAGAGCGGCGTCGGTAGGTTCTACGACAGCAGGCAGCCTGAGGAAAAGAACAATGTAAAGTAAATACCCCTCTATACTGCACGTGAACTTTCATTAAGATAAGAACCACGACCAACCGCCAAGATGATTAATTGGCTATGCCAACAACCAGTGAAAACCTAAATGGGTAAACCTAAAGACATGGCAATGATAAAATACCACAGAGAGCACACACACATTAGAGACTTATGTTGAAAAGAGCTTTATGTCGCCGTAAGCCCGTAAAGAAGTTTTTTTATTGAAAACACATGTGACGACAATACTAAAAAAACAAGCGATACCTAACCGGGATTTTTTCCCAGTTAGAAGAGATAACTAAAAAACAAGTGATACCTAACCGGGATTTCCCAATTAGAAGAGATATATTGCCATGAAAAGCAGAAAACGGCCCCAACGGGTAGATTGATATATTGTCCATGGCATACAGCATCCTATACATCATTAGGTACACGGTCTAAGTAGAAAACAATAAAAAGATCCTTCTTCTAGTCCTGCCAATGGACCTTTGTTGCAACATATAACCAGCAGCGAGGCCAGCCCTAAGATAATAATGCAGAAAGCCGGATATACTAATGCTTCCATTTGCAGAAAAAGACTCATTTGGACATATTGTATCTCCTCCTATGACTGTTGTAAGCTAGGAAGTTACCATTCTAGATGTTTATCTGCTGTTTCTGCAAACCTGATTATGCCTACGGACTGTACTCTATATTTCCTTTTGTCTCGCATTTTTATAGCTATTGAAAATCCAATTTCACGTGTACCCTGATCTGCATATTCAATCAGCTGCAAGCAAAACACAACTACGGGGAGTACATAAGTAAGGCAGTCAGGCACACAAACGGCTAACGAAAACTCAGCCAAAAATAGAACCTTGCTTGTGGCAAGCTGCTCTTACTCAGGAAATCTGCAGCCAGACACAGCTAGCGTCGCCGCAACCAGATGAACTAAACCCTAGGCGCGAGGAACAGAGGAGCGGATCTTACCGAAAACCTCAGTAGAGCAGAGGCGACGAGCCGACCCAGCAACCATCCAGCGAGCGAAGCACCTGTAGAATAGAAGAGGGGAAAAAGTTAAGCAAGTCGGCAGCGCAGCAGGCAAAAAAAACCACGAACCACCAAGGGTAACCGAAACGCCCGCTCACACCGTAGGTCCCAACAATGGTGAAAGCAACCAACCAAAAGAGAAGCAGGACGGAGTCGTTCGCTCGCGGTAACAGAAGGAAGGAAGAACGCGAACGCATAAGGAATCCCCAGATCCTGACTGAGGACGGCCAACCCAAAAAGTGAACAGGAGGAATAAGGAGAAAAACAGATCGGGAAAGCTGATTATGTCCAAACCAAAGATCCCACTGCATAAGGAATCCCTACATCCTCACCGAGAACAGCCAACCCAAAAGGCAAACAGAAGGAATAAAAGGAGAAAAACAGATTGGGAAAGTTGAATATGTCCAAACCGTAGATCCCACCGATCCGAAAGCGTCCAAAACCAAAAGGCGAGCAGAAGAATAAAGGGGAGAAAAACAAACTGGGAAGACAACATATGGCCAAACCCCAGATCCCGCCAAACCCCAGACGAAAGCGACCAAACCCAAAAGCGAGCAGCGAGCACATACGCGCCGACCGCTTGTACTAACAAAAAGGGAAGACAAAGACGCGGTGAGGAAGAAAACAAGCAGACCCCCCCCCCCCCCCCCAAAAAAAACAAGGAGCGACTCACCCTAACCAAAATCCCCATAAAGAGCATCCATGGCGAGGGGACGGCGTGGCCGGCGAGACAGGGGAAAGCAGCCGGTGACCAGCCCAGCGCAAAGAACCGTCAGAGCCGAGGGAGCGAAGCGGAACAAGCGAGTGAAGGAGAGAAAGCGGGAGGGGACTGCGAGGGGCGGAACCAGCCAGCTGCTGGGAAGGAGGATAGGCACCGTCCGGGCGATGGGAACCCAATCCTGCCCCGGAGCGACCAGATATTTCACGCGTCGAAGCGGCAGCCCCGACATCGTCTCCTCCCGTGGTAGGTCGCTGACGACTGGGGGCAAAGAGAAGGGGGGCCACGACCAGTGAGCGGAGCAGAGGCCTGGCGGTAGAAATCGGCCAGTCCACGTGAGGGGCTGAACCGTAACCCACACGGGAAAGCAGGAACGGACGCTGCCCCCGCCACGCGAGTGACACCCGCCCACGGGCCAACGAAAACAACGGCAACGAGGCCGACGCGTGGGGCCATCCGTTTCCTGGCAGAAACCAAAGGGTCCTGGGCAGAGAACAGCACGAGGTTGGGTAGGAATTTTGGGGAATCGCACCGGAATAGCTTAAAATGGTCTTTCCAACTTTCAACGGCCCAGATGTCCTCCTGCAACCAGATCCGACGGCCCACAACAGCAAACCATCCTGTGAGCCCCATGGGGGGCACCAATTACACCTTTGGATAGTGAGGCCGCTAGCATATTGTCACCTAATAAGCAAATTCAGAAAAAAAACATGTTGTACCATCAAAGCTCAAGCAACAAACAGGATTGACTAATATCTCACACAGAAATCATCATGGCATGGCAGTGAAAACATCATGGTATATACATGGCAGCAAGCACTAAGTTGTTCACGCAATGGAATACAAAACAAGTGTACTAATATCTAGCTAAGAGTAGGCCACATCTTGGAATACAAATCATCTACCAACACCATGGTAATCGCGGATGTGACTTTGCACTAATATCTAGCTAAGAGTAGGCCACATCTTGGAACAAAACCTGCGGGGAAATTCGCTAAGAGGTAGGCCATGGTGGAGGAGATGGGCGGTTGGGGCAGAAGAGAGGCAGCTGGAGAAACGCCCCTCCATAGCCGCCCGTTGTCTGGCAGCCTCCTCTGGCGGCGGTGAGGGGAGAGACATGATTGGCCAGAGCCCTAGGCGGCAGAGATGCTCACCTCCTAAGTCGCCTCTCATGCGGCTCAGGAGCTACCTGACAAGGATATATTCCAACGAGTAGGTCGAAGATCACAAGCAGAGGATAAGCGAAACATCTTCAGAGTCACATAAGTTTTTGCTGGCTCATTAAGACTAAATGGAAGTTTTTGGTTGTTCCTTCTGGGTTTGTCGAGGGCGGATCTACAGGTCTCCCAGTTGGACTCCACATGATTGGACCCCCCTTCAGTGAGGTAGTACAACATATTGCTACTATCAGCCTTGAATGCTTGCTGCATCTTTCCTAGGATTATGCAGTTTCCCTTTGAGTGGTCTCTGCGTTTACTTCTGTTAAATATAATCCATTAATGGTCTATTTTTAACACTTGTATTAGGGGAATTTGTTAAGAGTATGCCACATCTTGGAACAAACTCTGCAGGATCTCAGTTTTATTCCGCCATTGCTGGCCGATATCTACTAGCTACAGTGTTGAGAGATCTTTCATGTTGATTTTGGGCCTCATTCAGAACAAGTCTATAAGCAGTTCCTAGAGCTAGGTGTTCTTTTTTTGCACAAAAGAGGGGTCACGAAGGACCCCAAAGCTGCCATTAATAAACTGTCGGTGGGTACAATATGCAAGCAGGCCTCTTACAAGAAATTAAAAGCAGAAAAGGCTTGCGAATAAGCAAGAAGGACCCTAAATAAAAAACTAGAAATGCAATCAGGTCCTTTGATCCCTCCACCGTCATTGAGATCTCGCCACCGGCCATCTTGATCTGGCCGGGGACGAACCACTTGGCCAGACGAAGATGGTGAAGCCCGGTGCAAAGCTCACTGATGGCCTCCTTCCTGGAGGTTGAGAACGCGCCATCAATGTGTGAAACAGGCCCTTCTTGGGAAAGGATGCCGATGGCAATCAAGGCCACCGCGCTGGATGCTCGACAAGGCAGCAAAGCAGAATGGACGCAACCGCCATCAAGGCCCTCCTTCTCTCCCCTCACCTCCTTGGGCGGCCAGGTTGATGAGATTGCCTTCCATGTCAATAAGTCGCAGCCGCAGGTGCTTATGACACGTTCATGCAAGAGGAGCCGCAGGCGGTGACTCCCACCACGAGAGTTCCACGCCGTGGTTCATCGGCGACCTTTTGGAGCAGCACCACTGCACCAGAGGAGAAGATCCTCGCCCACCCCCTTTCGAACCACTGCTTAGCATCAGTCCTCCCTTCCCTTGCCGCCACAGCCGGCTGGAGAGAGAAGACAGAAGAGAGAAGAGCACTGACGGAGTTTAGTACAATGCAGGGGGGCCACCGCCCCCAGATTTGTACCAAATCCTGAAGTTTTTTTTTGACGAAGGGATTATATGGGAACAATTAGTCTTTTGCCCCCTAAACTCTTAGATTTTTTGTTCCCCCCTCCCCCCTGCTATTTCTGCCAAGCTCCGCCACTGGAGCAGAGAGGAAGAGCAGACACACCTTGAGCTCATTTGCGGAGATCACTGGGGAAGCGCCACCCACCGATGTCTCCGACCGCCGAAGTTCACCACCGCAGTGCCATCAACATAGGATGCACCGGATCTGGGCCCCAATAGACCGGAGCCCTACTCAAAACTACCGGCATCTTGTCGAGACTCCTACGACTAATCCTACCAGCTACTCCGGCACCTCTCCCTCCCTATATCCGGCCGACAAAGCCACCGGAGAAGGGTTGGGATCCGGCCGGTCTTCTATGGTCAACGACCAGACGCGGTGGAGAGGGGGGGTGAGACGGGGTTAGGGAGAGAGAGCACCACGCCACATAGCAATCCGGAGGAGCACCAGGCCACATATCTTCGGTTGAACCTTCGGCAATGTTTTCAGGCGAGCATCTCCCCCTTTCTACCTATCTTACTTTTATAGTATTTATTCCCTCCTATTGATCTATTGCCATCTGTGTTGCGATGCTCTAGTTTTCGTACCCGTGTTATCCCTTGCAGCCTTATATTGCCTTGGACACCTCCTATTACCTGTTGTTTGGTAGATAGTTGGACCTGCGCGTCGTAGTCGCTTGCTCAAGTGTTGTTGCGTGTCGTCAAGTACCACCGTTGTTGGAGTATTGCCATGTGTTTATTGTTGGAGTTGATCATAACTTTAATTACTGTTTAACAACTAAAATTGAAGTAAGTAAGCAGAGGCACAGGTGGGCAATAGATGTTATTTGGTTGTTAACCGTCCACTTGTGTCCCGTAGGACCCCGAGTACTTGATACCTGTTCCTTGAATATTCGCGCTATCCACATCCGGGAGGATTATGGGACCCCCCTGAGCCAGAGCTTGATTCAGTCTTATTTCTTGGGGCCACAAACTAGTTTGAGTTTTTATTTACTATCCTGTACTTATGCCATGCTTTACTGCTTTATTTACGATTGTGCGAGGAGCACCTGTACTGTTTAGGATCGTGACCCGTTTACGCGGTATCGACAAGCCCAGTTTTGGGTTCCCAGTCGTTTACAGCCGGCCCCACAAACCTTGAGTCCGTCTCGGAGTCAGCTAACTTCGTTGCGGGTGTACTCAACGGGGTGGCCCCGGGAAATATTTCTGAATCTTGTGATTGCTTTGTCGTGAAGGCCTCGTTGGGTTTTGATTTGGTTTTTCCGAGGTTGATCGAGTGTGTGTTGCTATTTGTGCACCCCTGCAGGGTAAAACTTTCTGAAAGCCGTGTCCGCGGTTATGGACGACTTGGAGCACAGTATCTCGATCATAGACAACTATAACTAAAGTAGTGCTATAAATTTGACTTTATAATGACTAGTAATCAGCTTCACTATAATGGAATGGCTAAATAAAACTGCCAACAATTGCTTGCTTGAGTTGTCGCTTGCGACCATTGTACCTGACTAGTAAGTATTGCAACTATAACGGAATGGCTAAATAAAAGTACCAACAACTGCTGGGTTTTGGGATATCTCATGCTAATTGTATCTGACTAGTAAGTGTTGCAACTACAACGGAATGGTTAACTAAAACGGCTCACTGCTTATTTTATCAGGATGACCATCTATACCTGACTAGTAATTGCTGCAACGATAACTGAATAAATAAAACTGCCAACTGTGTGAGTTCCTCGGTTGACTTCCTCGTTTGGTCTCGAGGGGGAAATACCAGGATGGGTATGTTTGGTGGTAGCATCAGGTTGGTTCCGAATAGGTCTTTCTTACCCCTTTCTGATAGCCGACAGTTATATCGAGTCTCTATAGGGTGTTTAGTGCATGCTGCGCTGCCGCTTCAGTCCACCATACCTATGTAGGCGAGGACCGCCGAATTCTAGCCTCGCCGTGTACTGGCCTCAGTACTGACGCTCCTCTTTTTCCTTTGCCCTTTGTCGACACCCCTTTTGTTTAAGCAGGTCTTGAGATCGACGTCGTTAGCAGGGTTACCCTTCCGGCTTGGCCTGGGCACGGTTATGGACGTCATTGGTTATTCTTCAGGGCTCTTAGTCCTATTTGCATCTTGTCCGTAGTCGGACGTTTTAAGGTGATTTGGATCTTTGTATATTATATCTGTATTCTTGACTCCTTGAGTCGCCGTTGTATATATCTGTTCTGTGGGTCCATCGAGGACTGTTGTGTAATGTTATTACTTCGTTTTCCACCCGCACGAAAGTGCCTGGTGGACACCTTTGAATCGTTTCTATACAGGTTTGGCGGGAAGCGCTGAAACTTGCATAGGGTCGATTCTAAGGATGTTACAAAGCATCTACTGAAAATTCACACCTTTTAGCTAAATTGTGCACAGCAACATTGAGCACACGATAGACATGAGAAAAAGAAACAGATTCAAAAGACTAGGCCAAGCGCTTCACATCTTCAATCACCAGGCCACAGGAGGATCGATCGAAAATTGATGACCCAATGCCTTGGTAAACCCTCCGTCGTGGGCAAAGGAGAGGGCACGCAGTACGGCAAGGGCCTCAGCCATCTCCGGACTGACCACTTCGTTCACCACAGGGGTCGACCGCTTTAGTTTTGAGATATGTATCATGTGTATGCTGAGGAAATTGGTTCCATGTGCACGTCTCGTACTGATGGTCGATAGAACAGCGAATCGAGAAGCACAAACAGCAGGGCAGAAATAACTAGGTGCATAATATAACGATACCACTATTCGATTACAATCTAGGAAAAGGCATAATAAATACTTGTCCTGAGTTAAAAATAACAGCATGCAACTTTAGTGTTCAGACACACTAAGACAACTTGACACTTCTTTGACACTGGCGAGATACGTGCACACAGCTTAGTCGTCGAACAGGCTGAATCCCATCTCTTCATCAGACTCGTCCGCCGGCTCGTCCTTCTTCTCCTCCTCCTTGGGGGCAGCAGCAGCACCACCGCTGCCTGAGGCAGCAGCGGCAACAGGGGCAGCGACGGCAAACTTGCTGGGGTCCTGTACAGAGAAGGAGAACACACCAGGTTACAAACGAGTACCAGAAATGGTGCAACGATAAGGGCAGATACAATTAGTAGAGACAGCATGTCAGGTCAGCATCACAGGTCTAGCAAAGAAGACTGCCTAGCATTGTCTCCTTGCACAAGAAGTAAATTAGCATACAGTCTGCCATAAAAAAACAATGACATAGACAATCTATTGCTACAAGATGGCAATGGAAAAGAAGAGGATCAATTTATTGCTCTTAAGATGATATGCCTGCCCAGTTGGAACAATACATGCATCCACATAAAAACTAAATAGACAATACAAGGCGAGCTAAACAAATTTGTTATAGTAAAATCTTGTACTTCTGATGTTCAGAAGAGACATTTCCAGCATGTTTGGCATGAATGAGATGATTGGGGATTACCTTGAGATACTCCTTGATCTTATCAGCATGTGGGTACGAGTAATCGGTCTCCACAGCAACAGCAAGGACGTTCTTGTAGGCATTGAGGAACATGTGAGGGGCAGCAGCCATGGTAGGGTACGAGATCGCCAGAGACAGCGAGGCGACCATGGAAACACCACACGCAAACTTGTCCATCAGGTCTTCCTCAGTCAGGTCGAGAACCTCAGGGCTGAAGACCGACCCACTGTCATACACATTGCTGATGACCAACCCGTATGAGAACGGGCGGATACCAAGCTTGGCTAGCAGGGCAGACTCAGAAGAGCCCACCTTGTCACCCTTCTTAATCAGCTCCACAGGGGTGATAATTTCCACAGTACCCTTGTTAATCTTGGTGGGGATGTTAAGCACCTAGAAGAAGAAATCAGAGGTCAGAACAGTTAGGTTAGTACAAAGGGAGATTCAAAAGGACAAGAATTAACAAATGCTCGCCTGGAAGAAGGATGTCTGGGAGGGGTCCAGACCAGTGTTGCCAGGGGGAACAACCACATCAACAGGTGCAACTAGCCCAACACGAGCAGGAGCACCAACCTGTAGCGCAACACAAAACAAGATCAGGGTCACTGCACATCAAATAATAATCCAATACTACTAAGTCCTGAAGATTACTTCATCAACAGAAAAAAAACGAAAAAATGAACATGACAGAGGATGTATCAACTAAAACATTCAACATCACAATTAGCAATAAACTAGACTTGACTTGAGACCACTAGATAAGCTAGCAAATCATATGTGCCTATGTAGATTGGAAGACAATAGCTAGCGAACTGGCTCATTTATGATTAATATCGTACAAAAAGTTGCAGAACAACAATGTTAGACTTGTACTGAATCATCCCGACCGAGCTCCAGTGACTTGGTGGTTGCAAGTCTCACCGTGACTTGGTGCCATCATCCACCATTCATCTTCCATCCAACATACAAGATTGATTTAGATTTTAAACAACATAATTAAAACTACTCGGAAAATTTTGAAAAAAATCAAGTAACTCATGCATGTTTCGATTTGTATTATGGTAAAGTTTCATCCTATTTGGATCAAAGGTTTGTGATTAAATAGGTATTTAGTTCAAACTAGTGTTCTAAAACGTAAAAAGCTATTTAATCATAATCTATTCATCCAAATGGGATGAAACATTCACAGATTTCAAAACGAGATAGTTACGCTTTACTGTAATTTTTTTCAGAATTTTTCGAATAGTTTTAGTTTTTTATTTTAAAATTAGAGGCAATATGATACGTTGGATCGAAGATGGACGATGGATTTCACCACCAAGTCACGGAGAGACTTCTAAACACCAAGTCATTGAAGCTCCATCCGAATCATCCATAGATAATGTATCACTAACAAGTACATTATTCCTCTTTACTTGAAGAAAATCCAAGTCAAACACACATGGTCCATCATTGCAATGCAAATTCACTATGTAATTTTCCCAAAAATCTTCACGGCCGATAACAATACAATCGACCAATTAGTTGATGGATCTCTATAAATCTTTGAAAGATGGCACAACAGGGAACAGTTATCCTAACTTATCCAAGAAAAAAGTAACAATTATGCGACCTTATATTTGTGTTCTCAGGAATTTTACCAGCAACGTTGCAAGGCTGGCATATGTAAGGCAGTTGGTAATTTACCTTGTACTTGGCGACCTCCTCACGAACCTCCTTGAGGTCACCCTTGGTGAAGATGAGCCCAACGTTGCCCTACAATTAGGGGCATCCCTTATGTCAGCACACAAACCGCAACCAACAAGGAACGGCACGGAGCATATACAGAAATGAAACAAATCCGGTGGGGGTGGGGCTTACGATGAGGAGGTTGCTGAGCTCGAGGTAGTCCTTGTTGCCGGTCTTCTCGGCGTGGACCTTGATGCAGCGGCGGATGAGGGTGTTCTTGCCCATGAGCACGATGGAGTCGCCGCGGAGACCCTTGCGGATCTCCTGGAGCTGGGTGGAGCCGACATTGTCGGCGACGGCGATGAGCACCTTGCTGTACTCGTCCAGCAGCGAGCAGAGCTTCTTGTCGTACGCGATCTTCTTCTCGGCCTTGGTCCTCTTGATCGCCATGGCAGCAGCTACGAGATCGACGGAAGAGCTAACCCTGTGGGACCAGGCTCTCGGAAGAAGAGCAAGGCGGACGGCTTGTGGCGGCGTCGCTTTAACCTAGGGTCCTTTGAGGTCGAGGAGTTGGTATTTATACCCCTCCCGTGGGCTCGCTTTAGCGGTTGCTGTTCCAGGGAAGGCCTAATGGGACGAGAAGCCCACCATGAAGGAGATCAGCGTGGGCTCGGCCCATCTACTTCCCGTTCGGTACTTCCCGCCCAGCAGACCACGCATCACCGCCTGTCAGCCGATCGTCCTATCCGCGCCTGTCGCTACCGCAGCGCCTCCCGTCCGCTCATGTCGCTGCCGCTGCACCATCTGGCCAGGCCGAGCCGATCCGATCAGTGGGTCAGTCACTGACGCAACGCCCCCCAACTGAGCAGATTGGGCCAGTGCCGTCGGCCGCCACGATCCACGCGACCACTTACAAGCCTCGACAAGCTGTTAGGCTGTTAATTATCAAGGCGGCGAGGGGTTATAATTTAGAAACATGCATCTGTTCATGTACAAGTTCAGCCATAACAGTATTTATTACAAATTCAGCCATAACACTATTTACAAATTCAGCCATAACAGAAACATCAAAACTAGAGAAATTGGGATTGAGGTTACATGTATGTCACACTGTAATCTACGATGTTGAATTTTACCGAGCTTAGAGGAATTATTAATGCTATGGATGTTTTACAAGAAGAGACATTTTCCATAATCTACGATGTTGAATTTTACACATCTTAGAAACCTTCTTCTCATAACAACTGTGAATGCACTGTTATCTATATTGAACTCAGGAAAACAAACTATTGAATCGTGCGCTACAATAGAAGGAAAAGAAAAGGGCAATTTGCTCTAACAGCCTATTCCATTACATACATTTTTTTCATGTTAGTGGAAATTGGGATGGTGGAGGAATATTACCTGTTCGTCGAAGCCTTTGAACACTAAGCTGATAAGATCTGGGGGGGTTTAATCCATGACATGTAAATTATACTAGATGGACATGCGCGCTTCGCCGCGCCGTCTGCTTGGTGTTGTTTCATGGTGCGGCTGGTGCATTGCATCTAGGCTCTTTGCTCTGGAACATGGCCAAGTTTGGCATGAAACCGATGAACCCAGCGAAACCCAGTGAAGCAGATATTGATGGCTCTCTAGACTATAATGCATGAACTCTTGCGAAACTGTATACGGTGGGACACAATGACATCGTCACTAACACGATAAAGACTGGGTCATAATGACATGAACGGCATGCTCAAATGTACCCTAAATCTTTAACTACATTCAATTCAAAAAATGAAAAATATTTGGCTACATTCATAAGCCACCACTGAAGTTGTACGCTACAACTACATCATGATGATTCCATCTTGCAAAAGCACTAAGGATCCAAGGCGCACCAGCACCCATAAAATGCTAATCCAGGTTACAAAACCACAAGGACACATACATAACACATAGCTCAAAAAATGAAACGGGCAGAGTGTGTGCAACCAGGAAACCTCTTTATATAGGCCACTATACGGACCAATATTTCTTTCCTAGAACAGAGCCAACAACCAAGCACCCGTCGCCCTTGTGTAAAACACGAATGGACCCCGCCTTGTAGGAAAAATTGTCAGCAAACTTTGTACGGAAACAAATATCAAAGAACAAGACTGCAAGACATTTGTCTGCATCATAGATTCGAAAGGCAGAGACATCATAATGCCGCACCTTATCAATCCAGTTCGTCCCGGTTAGACGTATATTTGAACATTAATTTGATGATAGCCCTGGTAAACCTCTCCATAGTCCATACTGGTATAAGGTGGCTTGCTTCCAGTATAGGCTACATAGTCTGCCATGAGTGTCTTTCTAGACGACGCACCAAACATCACCGGGAGAGGAAGGATACCTTCATATTCAACACAAACATGCATGCAGAATGATTCAAGCAAGCTATATTTTTGTCAGAGGACCTTTGCTTAGACCATGGCTAGCTACTTTACCTGCTATCGAGTTTCTTTGTGTAGCCATAGTTGATGACATACCATATGAAGCTCTGACGGACTTGACCAGCTCAATGAGCCTCTGCCTTAGGCTCTCTTCCACGTCGACTTTCATTTCATAGCTAGGGGCGGATCTCAACTATTTTCATCAAGGAATCAGCGGAGTTATCTTTCTGTGGCAGCATAAAGCCAATGCACACGGTTATTTTTCCACATGGCATAGTTGATCCCTTCAAAAAGGACAGGTAGCCCAAGGGCATTATATCCTAGGCAAATCATTATGTGGGATAAGCATATACTTGGAAAATTGCATGGACAGGCAAGTGTTATGGGACCATGGAAAATGATCATGACTGGTAAGCATGAAAATAGACACTTGTGGACGCTCAAACTATGACCAGGTAATGATGATTATGGATTCCGCACAAAAAAAATACTCTGTTGCATGCCATCGGGGAAAAAATGAAGCCAGATAACCCAGGTACCTAGCCTAGATCAAAATGGGTATATTTGGTAAGATCTTTCAAAGTTTTTTAATAGAGTGCGTCAATGCTGGAAAAATCCTGAAAGGATGCCTTGTTCTAGCCAGGGGATCCACTCTCCGTGAGATTTTAGATAAATTCATATAATCGCAGCAATCTCAGTGTATATAAGACCTTGTCCACGGGTAGAAATATTTCAAACATGTTTGCATATACATCTCAAAATTTCAACTATTTGGACGTGGAGTGCACGTTGTAAAAACCTCTAAACAATGTATAGTTATAGCTAGGTAAGTCACCCTCAATGGGATCTCACAGAAATATAGGTATTCCCGGTTTTCTTAGGGTACACTAAATTAGTTAGCAACTGCAAAAACAGTCCGACGTCGTATCGTGGACTAACCATATTGTAGCATATTTAGAACTTGTAATATATGGATGCACTTTGAAGAAAAATTCTAGCAGTTCCACCAAAACATAAGTGTCTAGAGAAAACATAGACGTCTTCCATAAAACATGAAGTCTATTTAGCCATTCCGTGTGCATATCCATCACCAACACTAATCTGCATAGGGTAATGCACAAGCCGGTGAGTAATCTTAGAACTACTCGAAATATGTATAAAACTGAAATCTAGTGCCATGGCGCTACATAACTTTTGTGAGAAACTCTTTCTTAGCTTCACGCTTTTTTAGAAAACAGCAAGATAACTATAAAACATACAGTTTGTTTACAAATCTAGTGTGTCTGTGTGTGCGCCCTCGGTTGATATATATAACACTATGGTGGCCACATACTACAGAGGCCATATCGGCTAGATCAAATGCTAATAAGGGAAACAAAATTTGGAAGTGAGACATCAAGTAAATGTCAGTCCTATCAAAACTGAACTCTATAACCTTCTCTTATATATTATTTATGAAGAAATATTTGGACGAAAAGAACAGAACTCTACCATATATTTCATTAAGCATGTAACATAATAACATTTCATTTACAGAATAGGTTTGGCCATTATGTTTCCCTACAAACTGTAGGTGAATCTAGCCAACACAACCTAATGCTAAATCTTGACATCGATCGATCTATGTATACTATATTGTCTATTTAAGATTTAACTCAAACATAGCCTTAAGAAGAAGTCGCCGAATCATTATAACTGGAACTAAAAGGCATATGTTCAATGTTAATTCAGCCATCTGTGTGTGTCTCGGGCAATTATAGGAAAACAGAACACTTGAACAAAGTACAAAAAAGGTCTTGCCGTGGAACAGCAAGAAGGCCATACCTTCCACCTTAAACCAAATCATAGTTGTCTCCGGAGGCGGGGCAGGGTGTTGCTGCAAAAATGAGTAGGCATAGCAACACAGACATGCAACCACAACAGATGATGAAGCAGCCACCATTGTTGCCCGATTTCGAGGGGGTGCAGGAGTGCCGAGACAGCTCCAAGTTGATGGACACCCCCTGACTTCTTCCTCTGCTCGCCTCTTCACCACCTGCCTGCGCTGAGGGCTCGCCGCCATCTATCGCAAGCGGAAGTGGTGACTGTATCTGTTTGGCGGCCGGGGTGACATTCTCGCCATGAAAGGATATGGCCAAAATGGACACGTTCATGGACAGTCTATGCCGTGTCTATGCTGCCGCGAGAAAATTAACATGTACCGCATCTGTCTGGGAGTTCATGAGGATTAGTGGCGGAGCTAGAGAAGTGCTGATCGGGGTGCACGATGGTGCCCCAACATCAAAATTACTTGTATTAGGGGTTGCACACATGGTGGGAAAATAGCTAATTTACAAATAAAATCAGTTTTACCCGGTGTCCTGTTCACCCCCATGTATGCACATGGATCCGCCCCTGACAATGTGTCGTGCGCGTCTGCGGCTGTCCGTGCGTCTAGTGGCGGAGCTAGAGAAGTGCTGATCGGGGTGCACGATGGTGCCCCAACATCAAAATTACTTGTATTAGGGGTTGCACACATGGTGGGAAAATAGCTAATTTACAAATAAAATCAGTTTTACCCGGTGTCCTGTTCACCCCCATGTATGCACATGGATCCGCCCCTGACAATGTGTCGTGCGCGTCTGCGGCTGTCCGTGCGTCCCTGAGCCTAGTGATGATTCTCCTAAATGCTTCGCATGTAGGTTGTGATAGTACTCTTGCGCTGTCCGGTGTGGCTGCTCCAACTCACAAACGAATAATTTGGCTATTATCCATCACCATCGCGCCTTCATCTTCTAAACAAAAGTATGTAAACATGAGGAAATAAAGGGTTAGTCGTTGATCTAAAACTCACATGAACTTCACAACAATTTCAGATGAAACTACATGAAAGTCACTGTGAGATCAATCTCAGCCCTGAGACTGGCTAAACGTCAGAATGGGCATTGGTGATTATCCAGTTTAAGCACTTCACATATTTGTTGGCACATTAATTAAGGCTATAAATTAGAAAAAACTACAATTCTATGAACTATTCTAACATTAATTGAGGTTACATGAATGCAACCTGAAACAATTGTGGTTAGTTCAGATACATCGTTCATATCTGCACATAGTATAGTCTGTACATTAAATAGAATAGCTATTAGAGTTTTCCTAATTTGTTTCCAAACTCATGTCAATATAATTAGAAAAGGTACAATATGCACGTCTAATGTCAATTGATGCGAGAAATTGGTGCGGTTGTCCCCAGATTAGGACTACAAACAGGATATACATGTACCTAAGAAAAATAAAGGGGAATCGCTCACCTGCAGCTGCGTGTCCCCATAAGGCCAGGGCAAACAACCAGCTTACCTATCGACAGGCCACGACTGTGACGAACTGATGGAAGTACGGCAAAAATCTGACCCAAGCCCTCAGGCGGACACCACGAAATCAGCAGCGATTGCAAAACCGGGACTACCAACCGCCATTCAATCAGATGTCGTGGTGGCCGCACCGAGCTCACACCGCATCGAGGTACTGAACATATTGAGATCTTTAAGCCGGATGTGAGAACCCAATGATGGCGGCGCACAGAGGGGAAAAGGATGGACTGGAGATGTTCCTAATCAAGACGAATCCTGGAGGGGAGAGGGTTGGGCAGGAGGTGAATGGCATCCCGACTTCCCCTTGCACATCGAGAGGGACGGGAGAAGGGGAGGAGGCGGCTCCGTCGTGGAGAGAGACGGGATCGGAGAAGAAATCAAACGCCATAGGTGTGTGTGGGGGGGGGTGGGGGGGAGTGATAGAGAGAAGGGGTGCACTAATTTTTTTCTACAGAGACATCAAAGTTGGATGACACTGAGTCATGGGGTCAGTAGTAGTCTAGAGGAAGTTACAATTACGGAAGAAAATCATCCCAACGTGAAAACAGACGACTTCAACAACGGCAACAGAAGGTATAGATTGGCTTATATCTAGTATCTCACGGCGAGAAACGCGTGTGCGTGAGAGTAGCTTCAGCAGGCGGGTCATCGACCAAGCTTAAGCTTTAGAAGAATTAACTTTGTCAACACCAATGATCTTTCCTCCACCTTGCTTCTTCCATGCTGCCCCCCGAATGAAGCCTAAAGTGACCATGGGTCTACAATACTGAAACCATCCACTCCATGTTAGCATGATCTCGAGCGTTGTCAGCACAAGTCTCCATGAGATTCGTGTTCATCCAAAAAAAACTTGAACTTGGCAGTGCAATCATACATCGAATAGCCTCACCAAGAAATCGTATGAAGGATATGGTAAGTCACATCAGGCTGTACTTTTGTAGCAGAGAAGAACACAAAGATTACAAACAAGACCGAAGGGCAAGATAGTAAAGGATCAAAGCACCCCGGGTTTGCTTGGCTACCTCATGGTGCAGTCGAGTATAGAGTTGGAGCTTTCTATGCCATAGGTACTCATCTTTGATCCATTGGACAAGGCAGACGGGAGCCTTCTAATGGTGATGCCATTGGACGGCATGAACAGGCATCGCTTGCTGGCAAGCCTAGCAGAAACATGCTTGGATACAGAAACTTTGTCGGACCAATGCTAATCCTTCTTGGTTTGTAAGAACTTGGCTTACCGGATGTAATCCTACCGCTATTTCTGAATAGTAGGCTATAAGGCAATCCCCCTCCCTCCAACAAATCATATCCGGGTTTCAACCCCCGCCATTGTGCAAATTCATCAACCAAACAAATCCTTCACACTGACCTGCAGTGGGAAAATAGCATATGTTCCTACATAATGGAAAGACAAGCTGAGTTGAAAAAACATGAAAGATGGATTAATTTATAACAACACCGTAAATTGACATATTCTAAGCCTACGGTCTTAGGTCAGAGAAATTAGCACCATGAGTGTTAATTGACCTGCCATCACAAAAAATAGGTTTTCTGTAACTACACTAATGATCCAACTGACTGAATCAGTTCAATGCTTAGTCTCACACTACAGTCCACCGTCTCAAGAATGAACCAAGTATGTGAAACTACATGACATAGTACTTCTAAAGACAATACTTGAACCGTAGCCAAACAAGTGATGTAAATTTGAGCTAGTTGTACACACAAAATTGTCTCTTAAGTAAAAGATGCACTAGCCTTCAATATTTTGCATTTTCTTTCTTGTCGGGGGATAACCCCCGGTAGGGTCATGAGAAGGGAAACATAGCGCAGCTGGGTTGGCTCCGAGTTAAAAAACGAACCAGGTCGGGTAAGAACGGCCGGGTAAGATAAGCAAGAAAGCCAAGATATAAACTATCTCAGCCCGTATAGGACAAAGTTGCAACCCTTGCAGGAACCAACGAGCCGAGTCAACCGAGGAAGGGCCGAGTCAGGAAGGACGCGTGGCACCTTTCCGAGTAAGGTTCGGAAAGGACCATGGTAAAGCATGGTCAAAAGAGAAGGGCGACGTCGGGTGACGCCCAAAGCAAGCGTTGACGTACAAAGTAACTGTGTGACGCCGAAAAGCAGTGTACCAGAAAACCGTTAGCTGTCAAGCTTTATGGACCGGATCTATGGGCTTAAGGCAAGCCCATAACCCGTCCCATATTGTAGGGGCCAAGATCCAAACAGTGAACCCTAGAACCCGAAGGGGTATTAGCTAGCTAGCACTACCTATATAAGGGAGGGCATAGCAGTAGTAGAAGGAGGTTGGACCAAGTAGAGAATAGGTGATGCATACTCTAGCCAATACAGCTCAAGGAGCACTTGTATTCTTGGGGGTATCAATCAAATTGTCAAGTGTGGAGAGTTCTTCTTGTTCTTCGTGCATGGCTCGACCGTGCACTCCCTCCCCGGTGACCACAAGCACCCATTCGGCCCCCAACTTAAGCTTACCCATGGCATCTGCCATGCCACCACCACGACAGTTGGCGCCCACCTTGGTACGGTCGCTTCATCAAATTCAGCGAGCAACAGGTCTACGTCGCGGTGCGCGTGGAGCGCGCATATCCTGAGCACGTCGTCCTGGCACCAGATCCCCCAACGGCAACAATCGCTGGGAAACCTCTCCAACTCGTCTCCATGGAGGTAATGATGACTGCCCCAAACCCCGTAGCTCCCACTGTAGTTCCAGTGGTAAATGAAAACACAGAGGGGGAAATCATGAGGAAAACGCCAAGGGCTGCAAGAACAGCGAAGGCGCCGCTGGAGAAACCAGAGAACATAGCTAGGAGCAAAAGAGCTAAGGAGCTGCAGGAAGCAATAGACAAGTTGGCAGAGCCAGTGGCACAGGCGACTGATCCGGCACGTGTGCAAGTCGAGTTGGAAGAAACCAGGATAAAAGTTCTGGAAAAAGCAAAGGAGCTGGCACAGTTACAACAGGATGTGGATATCACTATCCGAGAGCTTAACTCGGCAAATCGAGTCAAGGGCGCAAAGACCCGGCTTGATGCAACAAGATTGAGAGGAAGGAACCTCAACGAAGAGCTCGCAGATGCGACATCAAAGATAACACCAGCGAATAGCAATGAGACAGCCATGCGCCCAACATACAACACAGCAGCAGCTAATCTGCGAGCAGCAGAAGCAGCAATGACAGAGTTACCCCACTTGGAGGGGGAAGCAAAGAAAAGGCAGCAAGAACGGGTCAATGAGTTAGTAAAAGCAGCCAGCATGCTAAATGAGGCATATTACAGAGCAAATCCGGGTATAGCAGGGAGATCACAGCTGGTTCACTCGGTAACTCCTGTTCCGGCAAGATCGGCTGGGAACACGGCATCCTCACCAGGATCGGCACCCAGGCCGAGAAAAGAGAAAAGTGTAGATTCTAGAAGAAACAAGCAGATGGTCGCCTATGATCCGGCAGCAGTTCAAGTAAACCCGGCGCGTGCGCAAGGGGCAAAAATAAATAATCCCCGGGAAAATGAAAACCAGGAAAAAATTGGACAGAGAAATGACAACAGAGGGCAAAATTTTGTGCCTCATACTCGGCGCGCAACTCACTCGGCAGGAGGAGGAAATCCAGCTCCGAATAACGCACCAGCTCAGCCAGAAAAGAAGACAACAGAGCGCGGGAAAAGCAGTTCAACAGCCAGCTGACCCGAACGCTAATAAGTACAATGATGGTTACTCGGCTATGGTAAATGACGGGTATGAGCTGCCGTACCATGCATATCAAGCAATGGGAGCAAGATACGGAGGTAGAAACCTTCAGCCGGATGATGCTAGGGTGAAGCTTGACCGCATAAAAATGGCAGAGATAATTGAATCGCAAGGTCCGCAGGGTCCACCATGTTTTGGCCCAAGGATCATGAAGGAGCCACCGGTGCCGAATTTCCAGCTGGCCAGAGGAACAAAAACATATGATGGAAGCACAAAGCCGGAGGATTGGCTCATAGATTATGGAACTGCTGTAAAGATAGCACAGGGAAACTTGAGATGGGCAGTACGTTACGTACCGCAAATGCTGGAAGGACCAGCTCGGGTATGGTTGAACAATTTGCCACCCGGAAGCATCAACAGTTGGATTGATTTTCACGACGCCTTCGTGAGCAATTTCACGAGCACTTACAAGAGGCCGAATCGCCCACAGCAACTAGCAATGTGCAAGCAAATACCGAATGAGACAGACAGGGAGTTCCTCACAAGGTGGTGTACGATTCGTAACTCCTGTGAAGGGGTAATCGAGTCACAAGCAATCGCATGGTTTGCACAAGGATGCAAACATGGGAGTGTGTTGTGGCAAAGGTTACAAAGAGATATGTCGGCAAGCCTAGCAGAGACGATAAGAATCGCCGACTCGTACGCGTTAGGAGATCCGACTCAGCTGCTGCTCATGTCGGCAGACGGGATAACTGAGACTCAGATCTATGACGCTGTCGGGTCGCAAAGGCGCCAGGAGAGATCCAAATACAGAAGCAAGAGAAGGGACGAGAGGTCGGATTACAGGTATGGTTCGGCTCAGGTTGTTGCAGTGAATCAGGATCATCCAGATGCTGGAAGCAGTCGGCGTCAAAGGACAAATGGTCAACAACAATGGATGCCAAAGAATGACGGCAAAAGGCCATACGACCAGAGGAAACAGTACCAAGACCGACAAAAATACACCTATGAGATGATGCTGGATCAGCCGTGTAAGTTTCACACGCCTAGTCCGAGTAAGCCGGCAAATCACTCAACAAGGCAATGCACTTGGTTTCAGAAAGGAGATAGAGTGGACTTGCCGAATAAGCAGCTTCCACCACCTCCCCCTCCACCACTTACAGGAGGAAATGCTCAAGCAGTAGGAGCAGATAACATATATGAAAACAGGCAGCCGAGATATCAGAATCAGGAAAGAAGAGAAGTTGTGCATCAGGTGCACAATCCAAGAGGTGACGATGCTCATATAGGCCATGGAACCAGAAATGAGTACAGTGAACATCACCAGAGCTATGTTGTCTTTGTCACAGAGCCAAATGACAAGAAGAGCCAGCAGCGACGAATGATGGAAGTGAATGCCACGATGCCGACAATTCCCAAGTACATGCATTGGTCTGAGCAAGAGATAACTTGGAGTATAAAGGATCACCCCAGGATCATGCCAGCCCCAAGAGGATACGCTCTAGTTCTGGATCCAACGTTCATGGGCCCAGATATCAACGTGAAATTTTCAAAGGTGTTAATCGACGATGGCAGCAGCATCAACATCATGTACAAGGATACTATGCTCAAGTTAGGCATTACCATGAACATGCTGGAGTCGACTAAGACCACTTTCCACGGGATTGTGTCGGGATTGTCCTGTGAGCCAATTGGCAAGATCTGGGTCGACGTCTTATTCGGCAACAGAGAAAATTGTCGCACTGAAGCCATAGAGTTTGAGGTAGTAGATTTGGTCAGCTCATATCATGCCTTACTCGGCAGACCGGCTATGGCAAAGTTCATGGCTACTCCTCACATCGCTTACTTGAAGATGAAGCTGCCAAGCCCATATGGGATGATCACAGTTGAAGGAGATTACAAAATATCTATTGCTTGTGCCTCAGCCGGATCTTCACTGGCTGAGTCACTCGTCATAGCTCAAGAGAAAAGTCAGATGTTGGAGGTGGCGGCATTGGACAAAGCAGCACAAATGTCCATGCCGGCACTCACCAACCCGCATGGCAATGTGTCATTTCAAGCTACCAAAGAAACCAAGAAGGTGTAGGTGGATGAAACTTTCCCAGAGCGCACAGTAACCATTGGGGCGGGCCTTACAGATAAATAGGAAAGCGAGCTCACCAGCTTCCTCCGTGAGAATCGGGACATCTTTGCATGGTCCACTCAATATCTGCAAGGAGTTCCGAGGGAGCTGGCTGAGCACTCTCTTCATGTAAGACCAGATGCAAGGCCGGTGAAGCAACCCCTTCGCCCCTTCGCCGAAGATAGGAGGAAAGTAATAGCGGCCGAGATTGCAAGACTTTTAGCTGCTGGATTCATCATGGAAGTGCTGCACCCGGATGTAGGGATTCGTAGCATGGAAAACAAAAAATTTCTATCGCATACAAACAAACCAGCCAAGATCTATCTACTAGATTGTAGCAACGAGTCGATGGAATAACTTACCCTCGAAGATTCCAAAGTGTTTAACGAGAGCGGATTCTCGTGGGTGATGTAGTCGTACTCTTCCCGATCTCAAGATCGTGTAGACGATCCTTCCGCGCTGCGTTCCGGCAGCGCTCCCGCAGTCGGTCACACGTTCGGTACTCGACGAAGACCTTCCTCTCCCTTGTTCCAGCAGGCAGCGGAAGTTGTAGCACTCTCCTCGCGATTCCGGCAGCACAACGGCGTGGTACCAGAAGTAGAGGGGAGATCCCGCAGGGCTTCGCCTTAAGCCGGAGCGAGTATGGTGGAGTATGAGAGAGTACTATTAGTGGTCTAGAGATTAGGCACACCAATTAGAAGGCTCTAAACCGAATGCTAGGGCAATTAGAAGCTCTAAACCAAAACGGCTCTAAACCGGAGATTAGAGGATAGGAACTTGTGTGTCTAGAGGAGGAGGCCCTGCCCCTCCTTTTATGGGTGGAGGGTGCGGCCAAGGGGAGGGGAGTCCCTCCCCAAGTCGGCCTTGGTTGGCGCGCCGGCTTGGAGGGACTCCTCCCCAAAGTCGGTCCCAACCACCTCTTACTTGTTTCCCACAGTTTCTTGTTTTAGCCGTTTGACTTTCAAACTGGACATTTGACTTTTCTGTTTTAGGATTCAATTTAATCCTTTATTTGGAACAGCAAGAACACTTAGTACATGATGCAATCATTCCAATATGCAATGACACATTCATGTACCCCTCCCCCCCCCCCGGAGTGCCGGACATTCCGGAACCTTCTAGAATATTCCTGATGAAATCACCGGAATCATTTCCGAACTCCGAAACGGGACTTTCCTTATATGAATCTTATTCTCCAGACCATTCCGGATCACCTCGTGATATCCCAGATCCCATCCGAGACTCCGAACAACATTCGGTCTCTTTCTCATAATACCATAACTACTCAAACAACGTCGAATCCTTAAGTGTGTCTCCCTACGGTTCGTGAATTATGCGGACATGATCGAGACACTTCTCCGAACAATAACCAATAGAGGAATCTGGAAATTCATATGGCTCCCACATATTTCTACGATTACTTTGCGATCGAATGAACCACTTACATACGATACCAATTTCCCTTTGTCTCACGATAGTTTACTTATCCGAGGTTATGATCGTCGGTATCTCTGCATACCTAGTTCAACCTCGTTACCGATAAGTACTCTTTTCTCGTTCCCGTGATATGTGATCCCTTGTGAGCCAGTCACATGCTTGCAAGCTAATTGGATGACATTCCACCGAGAGGGCCCAGAGTATATCTATCCGTCATATGGATGGACAAATCCCACTCTTGATCCATGTGTCTCAACCAATACTTTCCGAACACTCAATGCCACCTTTATAGCCACCCAGTTACGGTGTGGTGTTTGATGTCATCAAAGCATCCATCCGGTAAAGGTGATATGCATGATCTCATGGTTGAAGGAATTAGGTTACTATGTATCAGAAAGCATATAGCAATTGAACTATTGAAATGACTTGATCTTTATGCTACGCTTATCTATAGGAGTATGTCCACCATATCATTCTCCTAACGATATGATCTTGTTGTTGATAACATCTCAATGTTCATGATAGGGAAACCACAATCATTAATCAACCAACAAGCTAGTGAAGTATAGAGGCTATACTAGGGACTTCAAATTGAGTTTACAAATCACACAAGTATCAATGTTTCCTTGTTAATACTATTATAGCATGAATGTAAACATTTATCATAAACACAAAGATATAATAATAACTACATTTATTATTGCCTCTAGGGCATATCTCCAACAGTCTCCCACTTGCACTAGAGTCATCTAATCTAGATTACATGGTAATATACCGAACACCCATGGCAGATTGGTGTTGGTCATGTTTTGCCCTCGGGAGAGGTTTAGTCAACGGATCCGCCACATTCAGATCTGTGTGTACTTTGCAAATCTTTATATCCCCATCCTGGATATGTTCTCGAATAGCGTGAAAACGTAGCTTGATGTGCTTCAGCTTCTTGTGTGACCTTGGTTCTTGCGCATTGGCTATGGCGCCCATGTTATCACAGTAGATAGACATTGGGTCCAGCGCACTAGGAACCACACCCAGCTCTGTAATGAACTCTTTCATCCATATCGCTTCTTGTGAAGCCTTCGAAGCAGCCATGTATTCCGATTCAGTTGAAGATCTCGCAACAACGCTTTGCTTTGCACTCCTCCAGCTAACTGCTGCACCATTCAAAATAAATACGTATCCGGATTGTGATTTAGAATCATCCGGATCGGTGTTCCAACTAGCATCGGTGTAACCATTAACAACGAGCTGTTCATCACCTCCATAAGAAAGAACCATATCCTTAGTTCTTCTCAAGTACTTAAGGATGTTTTTGACCGCTGTCCAATGATCCACTCCTGGATCACTTTGATATATGCTAGTTAAACTAACAGCATATGCAATGTCGGGTCTAGTACATAGCATGGCATACATTAGAGATCCTATGGCTGAGGCATAGGGAGTCTTACTCATCCTTTCTCTATCTTCTGCCGATGTCGGACTTTGAGTTTTACTCAAGGTCGTATTGGGCAACATGGGCAAGAACCCTTTCTTGCTTTCTTCCATTCCAAACCTCTTTAGAACTTTGTCCAAATATGTACTCTGTGACAATGATATTTGGCGTTTCGATCTATCTCTATAAATCTTTATGCCTAATATGTAAGCTGCTTCGCCAAGATCCTTCATTGAAAAACTATTATTCAAATATTCTTTGACACTATTAAGAAGGTCTACATCATTCCCAATCAACAATATGTCATCCACATATAGTATTAGGAATGCTACAGAGCTCCCACTCACTTTCTTGTAAATACAAGCTTCTCCATAAGTTTGTATAAAACCAAAACTTTTGATTACCTTATCAAAATGTTGATTCCAACTTCGGGATGCTTGCTTCAATCCATAGATGGATCGTTGAAGTTTGCATACCTTGTTAGCATCTTTAGGATTGACAAAACCTTTGGGTTGCATCATATACAACTCTTCATCAATGTCTCCATTGAGGAATGCTGTTTTGACATCCATCTGCCATATCTCATAATCATAATATGCAGCGATTGCTAACATAATCCTCACAGACTTTAGCTTCGCTACTGGTGAGAAAGTCTCATCGTAGTCAACTCCTTGAATTTGTCGAAACCCTTTTGCGACAAGTCGAGCTTTATAGAAAGTAATATTACCATCAGCATCTGTTTTTTTCTTGAAAATCCATTTGTTCTCGACAGCCTTCCGGCCACCCGGTAAGTCCACCAAAGTCCATACTTGGTTTTCGTACATGGATCCAATCTCGGATTTCATGGCTTCTTGCCATTTATTGGAATCTGGGCTCATCATCGCTTCCTCATATGTCTCGGGATCATCGGTGTTGTCCACCAACATGACATTCATAACGGAATCATACCAATATGGAGCGGTACGAGTTCTCGTTGACCTCCGAGGCTCTGTAGCAACTTCAACCGAAGTTTCATGATCACCATCACTAGCTTCCTCTCTTATTGGTGCAGGCACCACAGGAACTTCTTCCGGTGCTGCGCTACTCGCAATTTCGAGAGAAGGTTCGACAACCTCGTCGAGTTCTACTTTCCTTCCAGTCACTTATTTCGAGAGAAATTCCTTCTCTAGAAAGGATCCATTCTTGGCAACGAAGATTTTGCCTTCGGATCTATGATAGAAGGTATACCCAATAGTTTCCTTCGGGTATCCTATGAAGACGCATTTTTCCGCTTTGGGTTCAAGCTTGTCCGGCTGTAACTTCTTTACATAGGCTTCGCATCCCCAAACTTTAAGGAACGACAACTTAGGTTTCCTCCCATACCGTAATTCATACGGTGTCGTTTCAACGGATTTAGATGGTGCCCTATTTAAAGTGAATGCGGCTGTTTCTAATGCATAACCCCAAAATGATAGCGGTAAATCTGTAAGTGACATCATAGAACGAACCATATCTAAGAGAGTTCGATTACGACATTCGGACACACCATTACGCTATGGTGTTCCCGGCGGTGTCAATTGTGAAAGTATTCCGCATTTCTTCAAATGCTCGCCAAACTCGTAACTTAGATATTCACCTCCACGATCAGAACGTAGAAATTTAATCTTCTTGTTACGTTGATTCTCTACCTCACTTTGAAACTCCTTAAACTTCTCGAAAGTTTCGGACTTATGTTTCATGAAATAGATATACCCATATCTACTCAAGTCATCCGTGAAGGTAAGAACATAACGATAACCACCGCGCGATGCTACACTCATTGGACCACACACATCGGTATGTATGATTTCCAATAAGTCCGTAGCTCGCTCCATCATACCAGAAAATGGAGTCTTAGTCATTTTACCCATCAGACATGCTTCGCATCTTTCAAGTGATTCAAAATCAAGTGATTCAAGAAGTCCATCAGAATGGAGTTTCTTCATACGTTTCACTCCAATGTGACCAAGACGACAGTGCCACATATAGGTCGAATTATCGCTTGATTTCAAACGTTTAGCCTCAATGTTGTTGATATGTGTATTTCCACTATCGAGATTCAATAAGAATAGACCATCTATCAAAGGTGCATGTGCATAAAACATATTACTCATATAAATCGAACAACCATTATTCTCGGACTTAAACAAGTAACCGTCTCGCAATAAACAAGATCTCGATATAATGTTCATGCTTAACGCAGGCACCAAATAACAATTATTTGAGTATAAAACTAATACCGATGGTAGATGAAGGGGTAGCGTGCCGACCGCGATCACATCAACCTTTGATCCATTTCCCACGCGCATCGTCACCTCGTTCTTCGCTAGCTTCCGTTTATTCTGCAGCACCTGTTTCGAGTTACAAATATGAGCAACCGAACCAGTATCAAATACCCAGGCACTACTACGAGTACTAGTGAGATACACATCAATAACATGTATATCAGATATACCTTTCTTCTTGATGTTGCCGTTCTTCAAATCCGCCAAGTACTTTGGGCAATTCCGCTTCCAGTGACCTTCTCCCTTGCAGTAAAAGCACTCAGTATCAGGCTTAGGTCCAGCCTTGGTCTTCTTCGTCGGCGTGGTAACTTTCTTACCACCCTTCTTGAAGTGTCCCTTTTGCTTAGACTTACCTTTCTTGAATTTGGTGGTCTTATTGACCAACAACACTTGGTGCTCTTTCTTGATCTCCACTTCTGCAGATTTCAACATGGCAAAGAGTTCTGGCAACGTCTTATTCATGTTCTGCATGTTGTAGTTCATCACACAGTTCTTGTAACTTGGTGGTAGTGATTGGAGGACACGGTAAATCCCCAAAGCATTAGGAATCACTATACCCAAGCTTTGAAGTTTGTTTGCGTGCCCAGACATCTTAAGCACATGCTCACTGACGGAGCTGCCCTCTTCCATCTTGCAGTTAAAGAACTTTTCAGAAGCCTCATAGCTTTCAATTGCCGCATGAGTCTCAAAAATCAATTTGAGATCCTCGACAATATCATATGGGTCTGAATCCTCAAACCTTTTCTGAAGCTCCGATTCCAAACCATACAAGATAGCACACTGAACTATGGAGTACTGATTCTTCCGAGCGAGGTAAACATTCTTTACTTCATCGGGAGAATCATCTGCAGGTGGGTCACCCAGCGGTGCATCCAGCACATAGGTCAAATTACCAGCTGTGAGGACAATCCTCAAATTGCAGAACCAATCCGCGAAGTTGCTTCCATTGTTTTTCAACTTTTCTTTCTCTAGGAACGCATTAAAATTGATGGTAGGGGCTGCCATTGATCTACAACATATTTGCAATAGTTTAGACTAAGTTTATGACAAATTGAGTTCAAATTAATTAATAAAGTTAATCTAGGTGAACTCCCACTCAAAACAATATCCCTCACATTGTTTTAGTGATCACACGAACCAAATCCACTACATCAACACCGATCATCACGAGAGTTGATATAGTTTCAATGGCGAACAATCGTCATGTTCATCATATCTACTATATGATTCATGCTTTACCTTTCGGTGATCCGTGTTCCGAGACCATGTCTGTACATGCTAGGCTCGTCAAGATCAAACCTTAGTTTCTGCATGAGCAAATCTGGCTTGCTCACGCTGTATACACTTGCGGAATCTAACACACCCGATCATCACGTGGTGCTTCGAAACAACAAGCTTTAGCAACAGTGCTAACTAAGGGTGAACACTTTATGACTTGAAATTCATGTGCATGAGGGATCATCTTATAATGCTACCGTCGTCTACTAAGCAATACAAGATGCATAAAGGATTAACATCACATGCAATTCAATATATATGTGATATGATATGGCCTTTTCTGCTTTGTGCTTCTGATCTCCATCTTCAAGCACGAACATGATCTCCATCATCACCGGCATTGCATCAAGGTCAATGACGCTTCTCCATGGTTGTCGTCCACCGGCTTCAACTATTACAAATACTTTGAATAGACACGCGGGTCTTAACATAAATTAAAGACAACCATATGGCTCCTGCCGGTTGCCAACTTACAATAAGGAACATTGCATACATCAAATATAATCACAATCATGGCCATATCACATCACTGCACACCCCTGCAAAACAAAGTTAGACGCCTCTACTTTCTTTGCATATTTTACGTGGTTTGGGGCTTTCAATAAGTGTCGTTCTAACTTACGAACAAGAACCACAACATTGATACTAGTATTGTTAATCACCCGTTGTAAATTGGATCTTAACTATGCTAGGAGAAACAGGCACCCGCAAAGCCACTTATGCAATACAAGTTGCATGTCAAGCGTGGAGCAAGTCTCATGAACGATGTCATGTAAGGTTAGCCCGGGCCGCTTCATCCCAACATACCGCAAGATGCAAAGTACACAAGAAGCAATCGACAATAAAAGCATCAACGCCCACAATGACCATTGTGTTCTACTCGTGCAACAGATCTACATATAGACACGGCTCTGATACCACTGTAGGGATTCGTAGCATGGAAAACAAAAATTTTCTATCGCATACAAACAAACCAGCCAAGATCTATCTACTAGATTGTAGCAACGAGTCGATGGAATAACTTACCCTCGAAGATTCCAAAGTGTTTAACGAGAGCGGATTCTCGTGGGTGATGTAGTCGTACTCTTCCCGATCTCAAGATCGTGTAGACGATCCTTCCGGCGCTGTGTTCCGGCAGCGCTCCCGCAGTCGGTCACACGTTCGGTACTCGATGAAGACCTTCCTCTCCATTGTTCCAGCAGGCAGCGGAGGTTGTAGCACTCTCCTCGCGATTCCGGCAGCACAACGGCGTGGTACCGGAAGTAGAGGGGAGATCCCGCAGGGCTTCGCCTTAAGCCGGAGCGAGTATGGTGGAGTATGAGAGAGTACTATTAGTGGTCTAGAGATTAGACACACCAATTAGAAGGCTCTAAACCGAAGGCTAGGGCAATTAGAAGCTCTAAACCAAAACGGCTCTAAACCGGAGATTAGAGGATAGGAACTTGTGTGTCTAGAGGAGGAGGCCCTGCCCCTCCTTTTATGGGTGGAGGGTGCGGCCAAGGGGAGGGGAGTCCCTCCCCAAGTCGGCCTTGGTTGGCGCGCCGGCTTGGAGGGACTCCTCCCCAAAGTCGGTCCCAACCACCTCTTACTTGTTTCCCACAGTTTCTTGTTTTAGCCGTTTGACTTTCAAACTGGACATTTGACTTTTCTGTTTTAGGATTCAATTTAATCCTTTATTTGGAACAGCAATAACACTTAGTACATGATGCAATCATTCCAATATGCAATGACACATTCATGTACCCCTCCCCCCGGAGTGTCGGACATTCCGGAACCTTCTAGAATATTCCCGATGAAATCACCGGAATCATTTCCGAACTCCGAAACGGGACTTCCCTTATATGAATCTTATTCTCCGGACCATTCCGGATCACCTCGTGATATCCCGGATCCCATCCGAGACTCCGAACAACATTCGGTCTCTTTCTCATAATACCATAACTACTCAAACAACGTCGAATCCTTAAGTGTGTCTCCCTACGGTTCGTGAATTATGCGGACATGATCGAGACACTTCTCCGAACAATAACCAATAGAGGAATCTGGAAATTCATATGGCTCCCACATATTTCTACGATTACTTTGCGATCGAATGAACCACTTACATACGATACCAATTTCCCTTTGTCTCACGATAGTTTACTTATCCGAGGTTATGATCGTCGGTATCTCTGCATACCTAGTTCAACCTCGTTACCGATAAGTACTCTTTTCTCGTTCCCGTGATATGTGATCCCTTGTGAGCCAGTCACATGCTTGCAAGCTAATTGGATGACATTCCACCGAGAGGGCCCAGAGTATATCTATCCGTCATATGGATGGACAAATACCACTCTTGATCCATGTGTCTCAACCAATACTTTCCGAACACTCAATGCCACCTTTACAGCCACCCAGTTACGGTGTGGTGTTTGATGTCATCAAAGCATCCATCCGGTAAAGGTGATATGCATGATCTCATGGTCGAAGGAATTAGGTTACTATGTATCAGAAAGCATATAGCAATTGAACTATTGAAATGACTTGATCTTTATGCTACGCTTATCTATAGGAGTATGTCCACCATATCATTCTCCTAACGATATGATCTTGTTGTTGATAACATCTCAATGTTCATGATAGGGAAACCACAATCATTAATCAACCAACAAGCTAGTGAAGTATAGAGGCTATACTAGGGACTTCAAATTGAGTTTACAAATCACACAAGTATCAATGTTTCCTTGTTAATACTATTATAGCATGAATGTAAACATTTATCATAAACACAAAGATATAATAATAACAACATTTATTATTGCCTCTAGGGCATATCTCCAACACCGGACTGGTTGTCAAATCCAGTCCTGGTCGAGAAGAAGAAAGATGACCCAAACGTGGCAGTGGTATGGCGCATGTGTATTGATTGCACGAACCTCAACAAGGCGTGTCCAAAAGATCCATTTCCTCTGCCTCGGATCGATCAAGTCATAGATTATACTGCTGGGTGTGAGTTGTTGTCATTTGTGGATGCGTATTCAGGATTCCATCAAATTCCACTGAATCCAAATGATCAAATAAAGACAGCTTTTATCACCCCGTACGGGGCTTATTGCTATCGCACCATGCCATTCGGATTAAGAAATGCAGGCGCAACATATCAAAGATGCATGCAAAAATGCTTGCAAGATCAATTGGACAAAAATGTTCAAGTATACGTCGATGACGTGGTAATAAAAACCAAACAAAGTCATACTCTAATCGAGGACTTGCGTCAGACATTCGCAAACTTGAGAGAGATTCCGGATGAATCTTAACCCAGAAAAATGTATATTTGGTATCCAGCCGAGGAATTGAAGCTAACCCGACAAAGATCAGGACCATCGAAAGAATGGAATTGCCAAAAACCCTCAATGACGTCCAGAAGTTTACTGGATGCCTGGCTTCATTGAGCAGGTTTGTTAGTCGGCCAGGCGAAAAATCCCTACCACTATATCAGCTGATGAAGAAATCAGACAAATTCACATGGACACAGCAAGCTGATAGCGCTTTCCATGAATTAAAGAAAATGTTGGCAACAGCACCAATATTAGCGTCACCACTATCCAAGGAGCCAATGCTGCTCTATGTTGCCGCAACCAATAGAGTTGTAGGTGCTGTAATAGTGGTTGAACGTGAAGAAGGGGCAAATCAGTCCAAAGACCAGTATATTACTTGAGCGAAGTGCTCTCTGTCTCGAAACAGAATTACCCGCATTATCAAAAGATGACATATGGGGTATATATGGCAGCAAAGAAGCTGAAACATTATTTTCAGGAACACCCGATCCGGGTAATATGCGAGGCACCTATCTCGGATATATTGGGCAGCAAAGATGCCAGCGGCCGAGTAGCCAAATGGGCCATTGAACTAGCACCATACACTCTGCAATATGATAGGCGGGATGCAATAAAATCTCAAGCCGTTGCAGATTTCTTTGTAGAATGGATGGAGATACAGTACGAGCCACCGCTGCCAGATCCAAATTACTGGAAAATGCATTTTGACGGGTCCAAGACGAGAATGGGTCTGGGCATCGGGATAGTGCTCACATCTCCAAAGAGGGATCAACTGAGGTATGTCTTGCAGATTCATTTTGCTGCTTCTAACAACGTTGCCGAGTATGAAGCACTCGTCCATGGCATTAAAGTAGCCAAGGAAATTGGTATCAAAAGGATCATGTGTTTTGGTGATTCGGATTTGGTGATTTAGCAAGTGTCTGGACATTGAGACACACTGGACGCAAACATGGCATTATATCGCTTCCACGTGCAGCAAATTTCGGGATATTTTGACGGTTGCGAATTCCATCACATTCCTAGAGCAGAAAATGAGGCAGCAGATGTGTTATCCAAGCTAGGATCATCTAGACAAACAATACCACCAGGGGTAGCATTGGATCATCTCAAGAAGCCATCGATCACGCCCTCACCAGAGTACGAATCAATCAGGGTCATCCCGACGAGTCAGGAATCAGAGGCAGTGCCAATGGATATTTACTCAGGGGTAGGTTCGAGTCACTCGGGGACTGATCCGTTCACCTCAGGGGTAGCCGAATCACACTCGGGGACTCCTCAGGTTATGTCGGCAGAGCATATCTCGGCGGAACCAATGGATATTGATGTTGAAGCAAACCCAGAACCACTAATACCAACATGGGCACGACCAATATTCCGTTATTTGAAGGATGGAACCTTGCCAAGTGACGAAATGTTGGCAAGGCAAACAGCACGAAGGGCGAAAGCATACACCATAATCAACAAGGAACTATACAAATGAAGCGTGACAAGTGTACTACAGCGTTGTATTAGTTCAGAGAAAGGCCAGGAGATTTTATTGGATATCCATCAAGGAGAGTGCGGGCACCATGCATCATCAAGAGCATTGGTAGCCAAGGCATTCCGACATGGATTCTACTGGCCAAGCGCATTGGCACAAGCACAAGAGTTAGTCGGGAAATGCAGTGGTTGTCAACACTATGCGTCCAAGTCACATTTGCCAGCGTCAGAATTGAAGACTATACCAATCACGTGGCCTTTTGCAATGTGGTGCCTGGATATGGTAGGAGCATTCAAACCAGCAAGGGGAGACATGACTCATATCTTGGTCATGATCGATAAGTTCACCAAGTGGATAGAAGTGAAGCCAATCAAGAAATTGGACGGTAAGACAGCCGTCACATTCCTAAGGGATATAATCCTCAGATATGGCTACCCACACAGTGTGATCACTGACAATGGCACAAACTTTGCCGAAGGGGCTTTTGCTCGCTTTTGTGGGAAACACCGAATAAGACTTGACGTAGCGTCAGTCGCCCATCCAGAATCAAATGGACAAGTTGAACGGGCTAATGGCTTAGTTCTGTCTGGGATAAAAACCCACTTGATGGAACCACTCCAGAGATCACCTGGTTGTTGGATACAGGAACTACCCTCAGTACTGTGGAGCTTAAGAACGACTCCGAATCATTCAACTGGTTATACGCCATTTTTCCTTGTATATGGGGCTGAAGCAGTCTTGCCGGCCGACATAGAATATGACTCGCCAAGGATAAGGCAATACTCGGAAGCCGAGGTGAAAGAGGCCCGAGAATATGGAGTAGATTTACTCAAAGAAGCAAGGGAACTGGCATTTTCTAGATCTGCCATATATCAACAAATCCTCCGACGCTACCACAGCCGGAAAGTGCAACCTCGTGTTTTCCGAGAAGGAGATATGGTGCTAAGGCTGGTGCAGCGCACAGCCGGAATGCATAAATTATCGCCTCCTTGGGAAGGTCCATTCATTGTAAGCAAATCATTGCACAATGATTCCTATTATCTCATAGACGCTCGTGAAGCGCAAAAGAACAAGGCGGACAAGCCAGGAGATGAAACCAAAAGTCCATGGAATGTGGCACTGCTTCGTCCCTTCTACACTTAGGAGAAGCAGTGCATGTATCACTCGAACTCTCATATGTCGGATGTGTTTGCCGGCTATATGCTAATAATAAAATGGTATGATTCGAAAAACTGACTCGGGGACTACCCCTTAGGCTTTCCATTTCAATTATTTTACGTCGGTTGGCGTGATACCCGGAATTTATTTTGGAACAAGTAGTGTTTACTCGGAAGAAATCAGCTCTTCGACTATGTTGTTGTTCGAAAACACGGCTTCATGGCAAGCAAGAAAAAAAATCTAAGACGGGTAAACACGAACGCCGGATAAGTACAAGGGAGAAACGCGAGTCGGCTCTAGTTTGTGCCTAACTCTCTGCAGGTTTTGTTATACTATGTGTCGAGTAATCTCGGCCAAGTTACCCAAGTTTCATATCCGCTAACTAAATCCTTCGTCCTTTGAGATCCTAATGTCGAACACCGAAAAATGGTAGACAAGGGCCAACAACAAGGAAAGGTGACATGGCAGAATGAAACTCGGGGACTTGACCTTGAATGATTCGCACTAAGAGCATGATGCAAACATATAAAGCCTATCAAAAGGCACATAATCAAACTTTGAGTGCAATGTACGTTACATCTGTACCCGGCATACCGGGGATCTAATAAAAGTTCAAGTATTTATTGGCCTAAGGAGCAGGAGAACTCGGAGGAGCATTCTCAGAAGCAGGAGTGCTTGGAGCATCGGTCGGGTGAGGGTCATCTGCGGCCGGGTCGTCTGGATCATCTGACTCGGTCGCCTCGCTATCGCCACCATCTTCAGCAGGAACTTCGACGAGCGGATCGCCAAGGTCGAGGAAGCTGGGCCCTTCACACCAAGCGTGTACCATGGTGTACTCTATCATAGCATAAGCTTGCTCCTGGCGCTTCTTGATCAGCTCCGGGTCATTCAACCATTTGCCATCTCCCCTTATGCGAGCAAGAATGTCAAGGTTGATGTCCTCGTACCATGAAAGCACGAAGGAGAGAGCCTTGTCCGCTGCAGCCCGGCCGGCCGACTCGCGCCATTGATCCAGCCGGTCTTCGGTGAGGAGCAGTCTGTCGGCGAGTGGTTCGATGAGTTCGGGTGGGTATTCATCCGGCCAGAGCATGCGAAACGCATGGATAGCCGCTTTGAGCAAGTCCACACCGCAAGATCTGAGGGTCTTGACCCGTTTAGACACCACTGCAAGGAGCTCCTCCATGGACACATCGCCGTGAGCAGGAGCACCAGCCTCAGCTCTCACCTTCTTCATGGCTCGGATGGCAAACATGTTGGCCTCAGGAAAGTTCTCTGCAAGCAAAAAGAGAAAGTTAGCAAATATCAAAGAAAGATGGAAGAAATACAGCAGGACTTGGACAACGCGTAAAGAGTAAGAACTCACTACCGAGAAAGAAGTTGATGGCAGCGAGCTTGCTATGCCAAGTCTTGGTCTTGGCTTGAAGGGCGTCGAGGTTCATATTGGTCGACTCGACCAATGACTCGGCCTCGTCGAGCAACTTCTTAGTCTTCTCGACGCTAGCAGCCTGCTGCTCGCTCTTCTCGGCAAGCTCCTCCTTCAGTCCTTTCACCTCGGCCAAGTGTTTCTCCTCCGTCTCGGCCATCAATTTCTTCAGCCGAGTCACCTCATCGCCCTTCTTCTGGAGTTCAGCTTCGTGCTTCTCTACTTATTGAGAACAAAATTTGTGAGTACCAACAGAAAAATTTCAGCAATTGGCTTACGGAGATAAGAAAGTTACTCTTGGCCTCGCTGATTTGCGAGTGAAGTTCGTTGATGGTGGACTGAGCAGTGGTTGTGAGACAACAGTGAGAGGAAAAATGAAAAGATGAACCAAGGAGAATTGCGCCCAAAAAAATAGAAAAGGGAAAAGCAAAGATATTACCTTGGCCATGGGTGTTAGTCTGTAGCTTCTCATACGCAAGTTCAAACTTGCGATGCGCCAGGACAAGAGCTTGGTGCACCTTGGTGCGCTCGTTATGCGTAAGCTAATCAAAGAGGACAGATAACAAAGAAAGAACCGAGTCAGGCGACATGCCGAGTAAAAAGAGCTTAAGAGCTTACAGTCGAGTAAGTTCCTTACTCGGCAGTAACCTCGAGGGCTAGGGATCGAAGTCCTAACATACAAGCTTGAAGTAAAGGATTTGAAGGCTGAGTGACTATTGAGGAGCTTACATCCGAGTAAGTTTCTGACTCGACTGTAACCTCGGGGACTAGGTGATATGTATAAAGGAAATACTCAATGATACAAAAGAGTAAGAAGCTAATTTACCTCATTCACTTCGTCAACACGGGCCATCAGAGAAATGGCCTTCTGGGTCATGTAGGAAACATCCTTAGGGCCCAACTTCAGCTTCTTCCCGGCCCGAGTGCTGACCTCCTGCTCTCCTGCTGCATTCCATGCCACAGCGTAAGGTTCAGCCGAACCAAGGCTCTTGCCACTGAGTGTCCGAGTAAGAACTCGACCCGTTTTCAGGGAGGTTCCCACAGTGGCACGGGTTGCAGCGGCAGAAGTGTGGAGGGTAACAGCCCTGGAGTCGTCACCTGACCCGGCAGCAGCAGATCCGTCCCCCTTACCCGCTGAAGCGAGTATTGTCGCCGACGTCAGAGGCCGGATCTGAGGATCAGAACCCGGAGCGCAAACTAGAGTTGCTTGCTTGGAAGAGGCGGATTTGCCAGAAGAGGGGAGGGAAGAACCAGAAGCCTTGGGCTGGGTCTGGCCCTTTGACAGAGTTTGAGAGCGAGCAGGAGGATTTGTAGAAGATCGAGGAGCCTCCTGACTAGGCTCAACAGTCTTGCTGGCTCCAAGATCAGGAAGCTGTTCATTCACATCAGCTTGAGGGCTGATGCCAGAGGAACTGGTGGCAGAGGGTTTCTCGGCGCCAGACTTGTGGGCACCAAGATCAGGAAGTTTCTCCTGACCACCGACAAGGGCGCTAGCCGAATGATCCATCGGGTCTGACTAACACTGAGAAGCGTGAGCCTCAGCAGTGCGAGCCTCAACCCGGACGGGACTCGGTGCCGCCGAGTCAGCCGGAGGAGGTGCAGGCCTAAGCGGCGAGGCAATGCTAGAAGCAGCCTGACTCGCCGTCAAAGGTGCAACACTGAAAATAACAAGATATATATGAGAGAACAACAGTGATGAGAAAGAAAAGAGCAAAGAAAGCAAAGTGAAAAACTTACCCGGTGACAACCGGGTCACGGATGACTCGGCGCAAGACTCGGCGCCCAGCAGCTTGGCGAGTCTCACTCAGGCTGGCAACAGCAGAGGCAGCAGGAGCAGCCGGAGTGGGCTTGTTCTTCTTAGCCGACTGGGTGCTGGAGGAGGTTCCACGTTGCTTCGGCTTAGCAATGGGAATCTTGTCGACTCCGCCCCCGGTGAGAGGAGGAGTGTCATATACCTGACCAGCTGCATAAGTAAATAACAAGCTTACTTGGATAAGCAAAGAGGCTAAGGTTACAAGGCGTATACCTCCAAAAGCGTACAATCATCATCCTCATCATCGTCGGACCAATCTTGCAAGGGGTTACGAGATCGACTCTTACCCGAAGCTGAAGCAGCCGCAGTGTGCGGAATTGGCATGAAGCACTCCAGGTCGCACTCGGCCTCATCCGAGTCAAAACTGTCCCCATGATAACCAGCAGGAGGGACAGTACTGTCATCAACCTGGTGAAGGAGATTCTGCGAAAGACAAACAGAATAAGAGACTAAAAACTAAGCTAAGAGTGGCAAAAAAAGCTAAAGCCTACTCAGCGAGGAAGTAACCCGAAAACTTACCCAGGAACAGGCCTGACCCGGCTAAACGGTGGGCATCTCCAAGCCCAATCATCCGCCAAGTTCAATTTGAAGATTGAGCTTACCCGGCGGGCTATGGAGTCATGGGTGAGCTCCTTGGTGGAATGCCGAGTGGGATCATGTAACCCGCTCATGAAGCACATCTTGTGGCTCCTGGCTTGGATGGGGCTTACCCGGCGTGAGATGAAGGTGCACATGAGGTCATAGTCAGCGAGACGAAAGTTCTCATCCGGCGACAACAACCTTTCCAGGATAGCGTTTGCCTCGTTAACCGCAGCGTCTTGGTCGCGCGGGTCAAGTTGCCAGGTGTTTCTTGTCGGGGACCTCGTCTGAGAAAGAGGGAAGCCGGATGTTATCGGTGGACCCGCTGTTCTTGACATAGAAAAAGGTTCCATGCCACTTCTTGCAAGAGTCAATGCTGGTAACCCGAGGAAAGATAGAATCTCTCCTGGGGGTGATGCTAGCAGCACCACACCGGGTCGGCTTTTTCTCGAATCGAGGAGCACCAGGATGGGGGACAACCTGGACTTTGAAGCGAAAATACTTGGCCCACAGAAGAATTGTAGGACAAATTCCAAGATAGGCCTCGCAGGCAGAGATGAAACAAGAGAGAGAGCCAATTGCGTTGGCAGGAAGATGGTGGGTATGAAGATGGAAGGTAGAAAGAAACGAGGAAAAGAAAGTGCTCACAAGAAGAGCAAAACCACGTTCAAAGTGTGAAAGAAAAACCACCCGCTCGCCAGCTTGAGGGGTGGGGGAAATCTCACCGGCGGGGAGACGGCAATCCACTTGCAGTGGAATGCGTCTGGTGGAGCGGAGCCACTCCACCTCTTCGGTGGAAACCTCGGAGCCTTCCCAACCGCCGCGCTCGCTGGAGGGATCCTCCAGCTCCTCAGCGCCATCAGCGCCGTCACGAGCATCCATGGGATCGTCGGAGTCTGTCTCCTCCACGAAAAGGAAAGGCTTGGAACAACAAGGACCCGTGCTGAAATCGAAAGAGGGCAGGGGCAATCACAGCACTAGGGCAAGAAAAAGAAGGAACCGCAAAGGAGGCGGTTCAATCTTGCAGGCGCGAGGAGGAAGAAGAGCTAAGGAAACTGAACGGGCGTGGGGGAAATGGAAACCCCCAACCCCTACTTAAGGGCGGTAAAACCCCCCATAGTGGGATCTGACTGTGCCGTGCGGCCAGCGTGTGGCCGTGTACCACGCCGGGTGAGCCAATCAGCGAGCGCCACATAGCCAGAGATACACGAAAAACCCAATGCCACGTCACGACTGGAAGGACAAGAGGCGCAGACCGATGGGACTGCCACAGTGACGGGAAATAACTGCGCAACTGCCACTGTGCCGCCAGAGCTTGGAACAAAAATTGAGGCAAGTAATCATGATTACTGGTTGTCAGTGACTGAAGCGTGTCGAAAATGACCCGGAATTGGCCAAAATAACTTGGCTCGAGGCAAGAATGAGCCAAGAGGTCAAAGAATTGACCCGAAATTGTCAGACTAACCCGGCAAGATGCAAAACAGAAGTAGATAAACGACAAAAACTGAAGTTCCATTCACACAAAAGGAACCTGGATACGCCTAACAGCTAAAACTGCTAGACCTCACCAGCTTCGGGGACTAATGTCGGGGGGATAACCCCCGGTAGGGTCATGAGAGGGGAAACATAGCGCAGCTGGGTTGGCTCCGAGTGAAAAAACGAACCAGGCCGGGTAAGAACGGCCGAGTAAGATAAGCAAGAAAGCCGAGATATAAACTATCTCAGCCCGTATAGGACAAAGTTGCAACCCTTGCAGGTACCAACGAGCCGAGTCAACCGAGGAAGGGCCGAGTCAGGAAGGACGCGTGACACCTTTCCGAGTAAGGTTCGGGAAGGACCATGGTAAAGCATGGTAAAAAGAGAAGGGCGACGCCGGGTGACACAAAAGGAGCCGGATGACGCCCAAAGCAAGTGCTGACGTACAAAGTAACTGCGTGACGCCAAAAAGCAGTGTACCAGAAGACCGTTAACTGTCAAGCTTTATGGACCAGGCCTATGGGCTTAAGGCAAGCCCATAACCCGACCCATATTGTAGGGATAAAGATCCAAACAGTGAACCCTAGAACCCAAAGGGGTATTAGCTAGCTAGCACTGCCTATATAAGGGAGGGCATAGCAGTAGTAGAAGGAGGTTGGACCAAGTAGAGAACAGGTGCTGCATACTCTAGCCAATACAGCTCAAGGAGTACTTGTATTCTTGGGGGTATCAATCAAATTGTCAAGTGTGGAGAGTTCTTCTTGTTCTTCGTGCATGGCTCGACCGTGCACTCCCTCCCCGGTGACCACAAACACCCATTCGGCCCCCAACTTAAGCCTACCCATGGCATCTGTCGTGCCACCACCACGACATTTCTCCTGTTTGTTTGCCAACTTTAGTATCTATATTTGTCGCTATTTTTGAAGCATCTCAAATGAGTGTCACTATCACTTTTATATTTCATTATACATGTCTGACGATATTTCAGTACTACTCATATACTCCTTAACTGTTATTGTGCTCTACTGAGAGATGACTGTTTTCATGACCATTAAGTATTTCATAGTAGGTTACCATTATACGATTGCAGGGCACTGGTAGCCACATACGAGGGAAACGATCTCTTATGCACCCCACCTTTCCACCGATAGTTGAACCACTATAGAATCCACTGCATAGGTAGTCCTTTACATCCCTCCAATACAAGAAGAACCCTAAGATCATGGAGGCCATCTCGCCAAATTCATCAAGTACTCTTGGACCGCATGGTGACCGCCGAACACCGCCATGCCACCCGTTGCCCCTGGTCACGACGCATGCCTCGAATATCGCGGCTTAGCCGTGCCCCTAGATCCAGCCTCGATAGCGTCCTCGTGCTGAGTGGTGCGACGCCATCAAGTCCAACGTGTCGACCCGTACCAATTGATTTCCAAACTTCATCCAATAGTTTTATCCGAAAATTAGGACTCACTGAATTTGTGTAAATTTAAGAATTCCCGTAATGTACAGTGTAGGACAATATAGACATTTGTGTTTGGACTTGTGGGTGAATGTTAATTTTTTAATAGAAGTTATTCTCTTAGTAGTTGTCAAAGATTATATGTGTTCCCTCAACGATTTCTTCCTTACTTATTATTCATCCTCTGTTTCTTCTATTGTGTCATATCCTGCATTCTATCATGATCATTTTATTCGTTGGTGTGGTGCTCTGTTGGAATGTTTATCCTTCTAATGCCTATTCACCATTGTTTCCATTGTCCTTGCACATCTTTATCTTGTTTGGCCTATGGAGTTCACATTATCCCCATGCTGATAAAGAGTACAAGACAATCAGCACCCTTATGTGAGGCTTTCGTGCATATTTTTTTTTATATTTTCATGTAGCAAAAGTAGAAAAACCAGTTACAAATAACAGAAATAAATTCAACATAAAAATACGTACATTGACGCACTGTACTCTTTGTATTTAGCATGGCTACATTTGCTATGAGCCTAAGTTTTATAGGACCCAAGTACTCTATAGTGTTGACATTTTTCAAAAATGCTATTTTTCAGTCATGTACCATCTGGAAGAAAAAAGATTGTCATTTTGAATTCTGATCATGTACATTATGTGGAAGTCATTTTTTAATTATGGATGAGCTCCTTGTTGACGGTGATCAAGCATGGCCGACATAAATTAGCTATTTCCTTTCCTGGTCATGTATCAAGCAGAGTTGCATCTTTGGAAGCATACATACGATTGCATCTTAGGGGAACATTTTATTGAGTAATATGAATCTTATATTTATATTTTGTATGTAGTTTATAAATGTTTATGATCATATTTTGTATTAATTGAACGGGCACACTTACTAGTTGTAAGAAACTACCAACTCGTTCCTGTACCGTGGGAAGCAACCGCTAGCCACCGTCAAAGGATGAGCCGTCGATGGTGGCGACTACACGTCGTTCTACCCCGCCTCGTCATGAATTAGTTTATTTTCTCTTTTTAGTTCAAGCTTCGTCTAATACTTGTATGAACTTGTTCAAATATCTATGTTTTTTGCCTAAATTATGAAATCCTATCGAAACTCACGGGCTTTGCCAATGTTTTGCCATAATTGTCCTAGGGACACAGCTTGGAATCTGCGCATCACAGGTCGGAAAAAACAGCGGCGCCCCCTAAAGAGGCCCTTTTTTGTGCCGACAATCGTTGGGGGGTGGGGGGGGGGGGGGGGCACTGCTGAAAGTGCCCTAAGGCAATTAAACATCCTTCCTCTATCCTAAAATAGATGTCTCAAATTTGTTAGAATTGAATAAATCTAGATACTATATAGTATATAGATTCATTTAAAATTTAAAAAACCTAAGACATTTATTTTGGGACGGAGAAAGTAGTATAGAACAATATTTATAGACAGAGGTGCGTAATTTATATTTAGGAATTCAGATTCTGCAAATTACTCTATTTTTTCAAGGAAAATGGGTAAGTAGATAAAACCACTTTGCTAAAACCCTCACACGCTCCCCACTCCCCCCTGTTCTACTCCATTCCCTTCACACACGCCGCCTTGTCCTGACAGCCGGCGCCGGCGCCTCCCTCCCGCACGTAGCTAATCCCATCCCGGCGCCGCCGTTCTGGCGCAGTAAGTTTGTCTTTCCGCCATGTCTATTACCGCAGCTTCCTTCGCCGCGCCCCCTTCTTCCTCCTCCCTGCCGCTGCTACCCAGATGGCCGTGTCGGATACCTAGGCCGGGGAGGGTCTCCCGCCGCCTGGCGGTGCGGGCGGATGTCAAGGTGATATCTTACGGCGACGCCTGCCGCCGCGGGCTCGCTGCCGGCATCCACAAGCTCGCTGACGCCGTCGCGGTAACCCTCGGCCCCAAAGGTGTGGTGTCTTTATTTCGTCGGTTCGTTCCGGGTCAGATGTGGATGTGTCACTCTACTTTAGTTTCTGATGATATAGTTTTTGCCGTAGTTCTTATTTTGGATAATGTTTGCTATATTCTGTAATTTAGGAATATGGTGAGGTAGCAAATTGTCACAGATGGATTTCCTTTTCCCTTTTACTTGAAACCAGATAAATGTTGGAGCTGGTGCGGTTCAGAGTATAGAGTGATGTTTTGCTTGATTCCATTTTGTGGTAAAATTCAAGTAGAGTTTTGAATTTAGTGTTAATTTGGTTATCGGGCTCAGGACATTTCACTAGGTAATTGTTTGGATATCCAGTTACTGTTGGAAGTCTTGTTCTTTTGGCACTGTTTAGTCCGGTAGTGATATAGTTTGGACTTGTTCACCTACTCTCCAGTTTTGTTGAAATATTCGTCGGTGCATTCCTAATTTCTACCTTCGAAGGAATTGTGTCTGTCCTAAATCTGAAACTGTTATCTGAGAATCGTAACTACTATCACGCAACTGCTATGTTCTTTTGCGAACACGATATTGAAAATTAGTGCAATGGATTGTCTTTCGTCTCTGTATACCATATAAACCTGCAATGGATGTTCACTAACTCCCACTAAATGTAATAATGTATGTTTCCTCTTAGGAGGATTGTATCAAAACCTATCTGTTCAATGAAATGGAACGCAAAGCTTCCTTTGCGTTTTCTCAAAATATAAACCTGCTGATGGTGTTAGCCTTCAATCCAGATTATTCTCTTGTCAGATTGACCTGACACACTGTTTCCTTAGACAAAGGAAGTAATGTGTTTGCCTTCTTGCTCTTGTTAAATCTGTTTTGTTCATTGGCGTAGATGTCTTTCATGTTGTTTGGATCATATGTGCCTGAACAATTTGTTTGATTGTCTTGTAGTGCTATTGATTGTTGAAAACATAAAGGTTTGCTGCAGGGAGGAATGTCGTTATTGACCAAGATGATGTTCCTAAAGTAATTAATGATGGTGTCACGATAGCCAAGGCTATAGAATTACCAAATGCACTTGAGCATGCAGGCGCAATGTTACTACAAGAGGCAAGGTCTTCATTAGTCTTAACATCTGACATTTATTAATATGGTTGCTTCTAATTCACTGGAAACTTTTCAAACAGATTGCATCCAAGACAAACAGTACTGTCGGCGATGGAACCACAACAGCAATTATTTTGGCCCGAGAAATCATGAGCCTTGGGTTATTGGCTGTTGCCAACGGTGCTAACCCAGTTGCTTTGAGAAAGGGCATTGATAAAGCTGTTCATGAATTGATTGTGATCTTGAAGACAAAATGTATCCCCGTGAGTACAAAGGAGGACATAAAAGGTAATCCTCATCTCCTGTGAAATACCAGATCTTGGATGGAAAAATGCCAAATAACAAGAATGAATAAGGGACTACTGCTCTTTGTCTAACATCTACAAATCAGATTAGGATAACTAGGCTAAGTGTTATGCAGATTGAGATGGAACTAAGTAATAAAGTAATAACTGAAATCAACAAGTGGTCTGACATCTGTGAAATCTGATTATCATGGTATGTGTTATGCTTATGCATATTGAAATGGAACTGTACTTTACAGATTCTATTTTAAAGTAATAAAGGATACACACTATTATGTTTTTTCCTTTTCCTTTCTGAACACATACCGCAATGGGAAAATGTAATATGGAATTTGTACACGTTCACTTGAAATGTTGAACGTTGTCAGATTATTTTTTCAAGTGAAAACAATAGAAAATTATCCCACTGTATGCAAAAATATTTATAGGTTACATAAAAGAAAATGGAAAAGACAGGATTATAAACGATGTTGTATCGAGTACTTAAAAGCTTGTGAGCGTTTCTTCTTTGCCCTATGGATAATGATGGTAAGATCTTTGGCATTCTGTTTCCACCTTTGTATGGGAGGCATAAATTATTTAAAATTCAGATTATTTTTTGACATCCATATATGCCACCAACTCATGATAATGATGTCCATGGCGAAAGATTTTTGAATGGCACATTTAGCAAACTCATTCTCATCTATGAAAGAAATGTCACACGTTCTTCCAAGTGCAATAATGTGCAAACAATCTTGGGAAAAAGAGCAGTCCCAGAATAAGTGCAGTTGGGTTTCCTCTGTCTGTTCCCTGCATAGCATATGCATTGATTTCCTCTGGAGGAGGTTTCTGGTGAGATTAGTCATGTTGTTTGAATTTCAATTTTCAGCCGTAGCTTCAATATCAGCTGGCAATGATGAATATGTTGGTGATCTAATTGCTGATGCATTGGAGAAGATAGGTCCTGATGGAATAATCAAAATCGAGTCCTCGTCTTCAATATATACTACTGTTGAGGTGCAAGAAGGAATGAAGGTACATCTATATTCAATTTAGTATACTTCTCCAACCAACAGTCCAAAAGTGTCTGACAGCCTGTTATGCAGCAGAATAAATATAGTGGCAAGCTCAGAAGAAGATAACTATTAATCATTTGATGTTTATCTATCTGATCCTGCAGATAGACAAAGGTTATATCTCACCTCATTTTATCACAAATCCAGACAAAGCAATTGTTGAATTTGAAAATGCTAGAGTGCTTTTAACTGATCAACGGGTGAACGAAATCCAAGAGATACTTCCTTTGCTGGAGAAGACCACACAATTGAGTGTCCCCTTATTGATTATTGCTGAGGATGTTTCACATACTGTCTACTCGACTCTGGTTCTCAACAAACTGAATGGTTTGCTAAATGTTGCGGTTGTCAAATGTCCTGGTTTGGGAGATGAAAAGAAAGCTATTTTGCAAGATATAGCCATTATGACAGGTGAACTTGTAGATTTAGTATTGCAAAACTTTGTACCTTGAAGTTGTATGCTGCTAGTGTTACTCTATTCATTAAATTTCAGATTTGGTATTGTTTCCTAAAATTAATTTCCATTAACTTTTATCAGTTGCACTGTTATGGCATTCCCCTCTAATGAAATGTTTATATGAGCCATTAGTTTCTTCTTTATGTTTTATAGTAAATGTTGTGTGGCTTCATAAGGACTATACTTCATTTTCCATTTGCATGGTGCATTGTTTTGATATTATCCAGCTCTATTAGTGCCTGACTACAGCCTAAGTATTTTTCTTCAATTAAGCAGGTGCAGATTTCTTTGTCAGTGATCTTGGTTGGGGACTTCAAGCAATTACTTCTGATCAGCTTGGTATGGCTCAGAAGATAACTATCACGAGTGAATCTACAACTATAATCGCACATCCCTCTATGAGACCAGAGATTGAGGCCAGGATCATGCAACTAAAGAAAGATGTACAGGAGACAACAAGTGCCTATCTAAAAGAAAGGTTTTCTGCAAGAATTGCTAAACTTTCAAGAGGTGTTGCAGTTATCAAGGTGTGTTTCAATAAACCTCGTCCCAATGGCTCCTCATACTGAATGATCGATTTGAACTTGCTGCGTGCCTTGCATAGATTTTTAGGATACGGAATTTCGTAATGCAGAAATCATTTCAGTTGTGGTATAAAGTCCCTCAATTTTTGTGGGTATTTGAAATAATTGACTATTATTTAGGTTGGAGCAGCCACGGAAGCTGAACTTGAGGATAGAAAACTGAGAGTGGAGGATGCAAAGAATGCAACTTTTGCAGCCATTAGCGAAGGCATAACACCTGGTGGTGGAGTAACATATGTTCAATTATCAAAGCATATTCCCAGTATCATGGATCTTGTGGATGACCCAGAAGAGAAGATTGGTGTTAATATTGTGGGCAAGGTAGGCTATTACTCATATATCTTCTTCGCAGATGGCCTGTTGCTCAATCTTTGCATTCACTGCTGATAGTTGGAAGGTGGCCACTTCTGCCAACATATGCATCACATAACTTAGATAATTTGCTAAATCTGTCTGTTATGTTGACTGACCAGCTTAAATAATCATTTATTCAAGCGATAATGAAGATGCATCATAACATTCTCAGAAAAACAATTCTACCTCTGCGAAATACATATATCAGCTGCATAGCATCCTAACTCTGAAATCTTTGCTGCTCCAGGCACTCCTTGTCCCTGCTATGACGATAGCTCGCAATGCTGGCGCAGATGGTTCAGCTGTTGTAGCAAAGATTCTGGAAAGCGAGTGGCGAGTTGGGTACAATGCGATGACGGACAAGTTCGAAGACCTCGTTGATGCCGGTGTGGTCGATCCATGCAGGGTTGCAAGATGCGTGCTCCAGAACTCATCCTCTATTGCTGGGCTAATTCTAATGACCCAAGCTATGATGTTTGACAAAGTGAAGAAGAAAAAGTCGCCCATTCCTGAAATTCCAGGCCTCCCACCGTTACAGATAAACCAAAATGCTTAGGTCCACACAATTGTTATCCTGCTACCGAAGAATGTTCCGTGATGCGAAGTTCATTCTGGTACTGCTGTGGTTGGTTGGATGAGCTGAGCTAAGAACAGGCAGTGGGCCCTTGAAGTACATCATTGGTGACAACTCCTCTCGCGAGTGTCAACACTAGTGAATATATTTTTGTTCTTATGGTTCGGAAGGGTAGGTCCAAGGCGATCGGGATGGGTGTGGGTGGGTACTAATGATCTTTAACTGTAACTAGGCTAGCTCCGTCAGGTGCAGTATTTTCATGTTCCCTCTTTATAGTTGTCTTAGGTGCAGTGTTGTCATATCTGCACAGTTTTGTATTAACATGTGTGTACTATATAATGACTACACGGTTATGTTGATCCCCTTATGGTTAGGAAGCTTATTTTTATTAAGTTACAATTCGATATGTTCATATACCTTGCAGCCTTCTGGTTAATACATCATACCTAACCAAACAGATCAAGTCGAACATTGTACACACCATGTTTTCGTTTTATGCATTGAATGATCTCTCAGACAACAGTGTAAGTTGGAGCCTTAGAGCTGCTAAATTCAAGTAAAAATTTCTGAAAACCTACCTTTTAATTTCTTTTGAATGCTGGGAGCACGAACGGTTTAAGAACTTGAGGAACAAACAGTAATTTCCGCTCGTCGAATGTCATATCACGAGGCTTTCTCAGGTTTCAGATTAACTGAACACATAGTATTGTGGAGCTACCCGCTCGTGTTAACCATCACTGGCTCACTGGTTTGACGGTCGATCTCAACGCTATGCATATTGGCTCTTTTCTACCTCGTACTCAGGTCGTAATCAATGCCAAATAGAGTATGACCTAAAGTACAGGATAGAAAAGCGCCAATATGCATAGCGTTGAGATCGGTGAGCTATGTTGTGTAGTATTTTTCTTTTTGCACTAATATAGTAGTACTATTAATGTATTGATAGCATTGTGAAAAAATCGAGTTGAAATGTCACTTTGATTCTTACAATTTCTAATGATACTAATAATATATCAGATATTATATGTATAGATTAATTTTTGGTCAAACAGAAAACAGGGAAAAGAACGCCTCATTCACTGGAAATCTGGAATGGAGGGAGTAACGTGTCCAGCGAATGTGCAAAATAAATCATATTCCAATCATCTAAAGTTAAAAATCCTAAAAATGTATGGATGTGATCAACATTGTATAGTAAGGATGTGCGAAATCTTAACGTGAAATAATTGTTTATTTTATACTACACGAGAATGATACAAAGTGTAGATTTGAGTATACGTAGCATTCCGGGTAAAACCACTACTAGAAAATTGTGTGTTATTTTTATTCATGCATCATCATGACATCATCATGCATATATTGCCCTGAAAATATTTTCACAAAAACCGTATTTTGTCTTCTATATTATATCTCTTCTGTTATTCAATTATACTTCTTGATATTTTAACCGTGAGAAGCTATTTACAAAATGTTTTCATAATATAAGAAAAGAAAACATACACTATTCTAAATAAAAATAATAATAAACACCTAGACCTAAACCGGCCCAGCCGACTGAACCTAGACAGACTATCCCTAGCCAAACCCTAATCTACCTACCCCAAATCCCCACCTAGACCTAACCCACCGCCACACCCAGAACCCACCCCGGTCACCATGCAACACCGCACGCGACCTAGCGACTACAACCGAACCACCCCTCTCACGCGGCAGCCTCCCTGGCCCCACCCGTGCTTGGTCCCACCATGATGCGGCACGCCCCGCACGCGCCTTCCTCGCCCGCGATCCCTTCTCTCCTCCTCGCGTCTTCCCTCCTCTGTCAATCCCGCCGCCGCCGCCCCTGTCGCATCTCTGCCTCGCTTTTCCTCTCCCGGGTCGTAGAGCCACCGGCCTCCCTCCCCTCGTTGCCAAGTGCCCCGTCACCTTCCTCCTCGGCGCCGCCTGCAGCGCCCCTTCTCCATGACCCCGTTCGGCGCCGCCCCATACCCCACCTCCTGCGGCCTTCCTCGAGCAGATCCCGCCACCCACGGAAGCTCGCCGGACTGCGCCCTGTACTCCGGCAACGCTTGCCGTCGGCCCTCGCCTCAACCGCCGCCGGAGCCAGACCCCGCTCTGGCTACCTCCGTCTATCGCCGCGAAGCTTCCTCTGCCTCAACCGCTGCCCGCAGGCGCTCACCTCGTCGGCAAATGCTCCTGCCTCCGTGGCCTCGCTTCGGCCCATTGTCATCTGCCTTGCGTCGCCTTCGTGCACCCCTAAACACCTGCTGCAAGGTCTGGTGCCGATGTGTTTTTCCTCTGTTGTGAACTCCGGCGAATCATGTTACGTGTATATGGGCCTACACACGTTTGTGGCTTTTTGGTTCCAGAAGTGTTGTTGCGGCTAATCTGACAGTATAGTGGTGACATGGTGATGTTTCAAGATCTTCCCGAGACGAACCCCGAGATCTCCTTCATGGACAACAAGATCGCCCACACGAACCCTAGCGCTCGCTCCCGGAACTCGAAGACCGAAGATGGTGTTCTTATCCCTCATGGACCAAAGATCGACCCCGCCTTCTCCCTCACGAACCAAAGACCGATCCCGGCGAGCCCGAACCCGAACCCTTGGCAAACCCCAAGTTCGTCGAACCACCATGTGCGACCCCAAATCCAAGCCCTATTTTATTAAAAGCTATATACACTTGTTGCATATTAAATTGTCATACTCGCATGCATATTGGTGTGGTTTGGGGGACTTATGTCGAATCACCTTATAATTAAATATGGAGACCATATGTGGGCAAATCAACCCTTATATTGGCCCCATTTAAATTTGTGTAGAGAATCAGTGACATATTTTGCCTTATTAAGCCAACATTTAAATTGCAGGGTATCTAAACAACATGAATTTAATAATTAATTGTCGGGACCCCGGTTCCACTTAATATTGCCTAATTGTATCTCACCTTTGCCATGTCATACATCATACATGCATCATGCCCGATCTTTTGCCGTAGTATTAAATAGTGTATCCGGTGTTTTCTCTAGTGCTTTGTTTCTTCACGAATTAGGCCGATGAGTTGATGCGAGAGTCGATATGATCTTCGAATGAACCTTCGGCAATTTTTTCAGGCGAGCATTCTCCCCCTTTCTACCTATCTTACTTTTATAGTCTTTATTTCCTCCTGTTGATCTATTGCTATCTGTGTTGCGATGCTCTAGTTTTCGTACCCGTTGAAAGTACAAAGGAAGTCGCCTAGGGGGGGGGGGTGAATAGGCTTTTAAAATTATTACAGTTTAGGCTCAAGTAAATGCAGAATAAAACTAACGTTTAATTTATTGAGCACAGAACCTAGCTACTAAGTTCACCTAGGTGCACCAACAACCTATGCTAAGCAATACAAGCAACAAGGTGATAGCAAGGTATAAATACTTCAAGCACGATGGCTATCACAATGTAAAGTGCATAAGTAAAGGGTTCGGTTGAGAGATAACCGATGGACGCGGAGACGAAGATTTGTTTCCTGAAGTTCACTTCCAAAGAAGCTACGTCTCCGTTGGAGAGGTGCGATGGCGCAATGCTCTCCGAACGCCACAAATGGCTCACCTCGAGGTGTGGTGGCTCGATGCACACCCAACGCCACACAAGGCCTCACCCCGGATGCGGAAGCACGCAACTCACCGATGCCACAAAAGGCTCACCCTATTCTCCCAAGTACGCACCACAAAAGGCGGGCACTTGCTCCACTATGGGACGCTTGAGGGCGGTCACCGAACCCGTACAAGATTGGGGCTAACTCCACAACTCAATTGGAGGCTCCCAACAACAAAGCCACAAAAGGCCAACAATGCCACAAAAGGCCAACAACGCCACAAAAGGCTACAAGACCACAAAAGGTCAACAAGACCACAAAAGGTCAACAATCCAACCACACAACCGTCTAGGGTTCCAAGGAACCCAAGAGAAACAAGCTCACAAGCTTGAACTCGCCGAATCTCCGAGGAGAACTCAAACCTCTGCACCAAATGCAAAGGCAAGTCCTTCTCCCCCAAATTCCAACAAAGCTACAAAATCTATTGGGGGAATAAGGGAGGAAGAACACAAGAGTAGAACTCAAACCTATGCACCAAATGCAAGGGCAAGTCCTTCTCTCCCAAATTCCAACAAAGCTACAAAAGCTATTGGGGGAATAAGGGAGGAAGAACACAAGAGGAGAACACAAAACTCTCCAAGGTCTAGATCCCAATGATTCCTTCACAAAGAAGGGATTTGACTTGGGGGATTGTAGATCTAGATCTCCTCTCTCAAATCCCTCAAAAAGATGCAAGAATCATAGGAGGGGAAAGGGAGAGGGAAAGCTTCTTCAAGGTTGACAATGGAGGAGAGAGAAAGCCAAGAACCAAGAAGAAAAGCTAGTGCCCACGAAGGGGAAGAGGAGCCCCTTTTAAAGGGCTCCCAGATCTGCCCGTTATGGGCATTCGCGACACCTGGCCGGAACTTCCGGTGGGAGGCCGGAAGTTCCGGTGGCACCCAGCCATCGGTCGAAAACTGCGGAGCAAGAAACTGAAAAAACGAATCATGGCCGGAACTTCCGGCTCTGGGCGGAAGTTCCGCCCAGCCTGGCTCCAACAGTCATCAGACCGTTGACGCCCCCTCCAGAAGCACAACCGGAACTTCCGGCCAAAACAGACCGGAAGTTCCGGTGAACTTCCGAGCAAGTTCCGACCAGGTTCCGGCTAAATAGCACACTTCTAAACAGAAGGTTACTGAGCCTTCACCGGAACTTGAGGCGGAACAATGGGCGGAACTTTTGGATCGCGAAGCGAGTCTGACCGGAAGTTCCGGCGTTCAGGCGGAAGTTCCACTCAAGAAATTTTTGGCAGGACAAGTTCCGATGCAAGTTCCGGCCAAGTTCCTGCAAATAGCACACTTCAAAACAGAAGGTTACTGAGCATGAGCGGAAGAAGACCCGAAACTTCCACCGGGACTTTCGGCGGCAAAGGTTCCCTAGCGGAACTTCCGGTGGGAAGCCGGAACTTCCGGTCAGGGAAAATCCAGAAACCAGAAAACCAGAAACGCAATAACTTTTGCATCCGAACTCCAAACGGGATGAAACCAATTTTGTTGGAAAGATAACGACGAAATATTGGGTATCACCTTGGTACAAAATATCATGAATATATATGTGATCTATCCCCCAAGGTGTGGAGCTGGAAAACTCGCAAGATCAAAAACCGCAATAAGATATGCAAGTGAAATCCTTAGATGATGAGCTAGAGCTTGTTATGATGGTGACCACAAGCTCTAGATCCTCTCATGGACAAGAACCAAATAATAACCAAGAAAGATGATGATATGAATGCAAAGGTTTGAGCTCTCTCCGAACGATGCAAACGAGACACCCGCTTGAGAGCCCCTCTTGATAGTACGGCTATCTATCCTAAACCCGGTCTCCCAACTAACAACACGAGACCTGCAAAAGAGAAGCCCTATCAACATACCTTTGCCTTGAGCGTCCCACTTAAACTTGATGTAGACCGTCTTGTTCTTCTATAGTGGGAACACCTTTCTTGTTTTCTCTTGCTCTTGCTTGATGAAGACTTGCAAAATGCCCCCCATACTCCATGGGGAAACCTCTTCTTTGAACTTGTCTTCATCATTCCATGAGCATGAGGATGGCAAGCTTCAAGCATGAGATCTTCTAGAGATGGCGCATCTTGAGCTCGTCCTTCTTCATCCTTACTTGAGGTTGATCCATCTTGATGCAACTCTTTGCACATGCCTTGATCGACCTTCAAGCTCCTTCTTTCTTCATGATTCCAATGGGCACAAAGCCCTTGGACATTTCTTCATCTTCCAACCTTGAGACCAACACATGGCCCAAGCGATGCCAATGGACAAACCTACAAGTGAAACTCAATTTACATATTAGTCCATAGAGATTGTCATTAATTACCAAAACCACACATGGGGGCATACATGCCCTTTCACCCGTGATATCCCTTGCAGCCACTATATTGCCTTGGACACATCCTATTACATGTTGTTTGGTAGATACTCGGCCTTGCGAGTCGTAGTTGCTTGTGCAGGTGCGGTTTCGCGTCGTCGATGTTCCACAGTTGTTAGAGGAATGCCTCATACTTAATGGTGGAGATGATTATGGCTTTAATTATTTAATAACTAAAATTGAAAGTAGGTAAATAATGCAGAGGTACCGGTGGGTAATAGACAATATTTGGTTTTTAACCGCCCACTTGTGTCCAACTAGGACCCGAGTTCTTGACACCTGTTCTGAGATTGAGCGTGCTAACCACATGTGGGGTGTGTGGGCACCCCCATCGATTTAGTACTTGATTTCAAAGTACTGTACTGGGGGCCACAAACTAGTTTGGGGCTTTATTACTATCCTGTATTTATGCCATGCTTTACTGCTTTATTTACAATTGCGTGTGGAGCGCCTGTACTGTTTAGGAACCCCGTGCCATGTTTTCGCTGTATCGACAAGTCCAGTCACACTTTCAGGTTCCTAGTCATTTACAGGCGTCGCCACACACCCTGGGTCCGTATCGGAGACGGACGACTTCGTTGCGGGTAGCTTAGTGGGGTGGCCCCCATATATTTGCTTTGGGTCTGGGAAATGTCGTGTCTGAAACCATGTTGACATACCGTTGGGTGTATGTTTTGTGATCTTGTACCCACCTGATCTGGCAACAAGGGTGTAGGTGCGTGTGAAAACTTTGGTGCACCCCTGCAGGGTTAAATATTTTCGAGAAGCCGTGTCCGCGGTTATGGACGACCTGGAGCACAGTTCTCGATCATAGACAACTATAACTAAAGTTTACTGTTATAATTTGACTTATATCCGATATGACTAGTAATCAGCTTCACTACAACGGAATGGCTAAATAAAAGTACCAACAACTGCTAGGTTTGGAATATCTCATGTTATTTGGATATGACTAGTAAGTACTGCAACTATAATGGAATGGTTAACTAAAAGTGCCCACTGCCTATTATATCAGGATGACTATCTATACCTAACTAGTAATTGCTGTAACGATAACTGAATAAATAAAACTACCAACTGTGTGAGTTCCTCGGTTTGACTTCCTTGTTTGGTCTCGAGGAGGAAATACCAAGATGGTATGTTTGATGATAGTTTCAGGTTGGTACCGAATAGGTTTTTCTCATCCCTCTCTGATAGTCGCCAGTTGTATCGAGTCTCTATAGGTTGTTTAGTGCATGCTTCGCTGCCGCTTCAGTCCACCATACCTATGTAGGCGAGGACCACCGAATTCTAGTCTCGCCGTGTACTGGCCTCAGCACTGACCGCTCTCTTTTTCCTTTGCCCTTTGTCGGCACCCCTTTTGTTTAAGCAGGTTTTGAGATCGACGTCGTTAGCAGGGTTACCCTTCCGGCTCGGCCTGGGCAGGGTTATGGACGCCATTGGTTATTCTTCAGAGCTCTTAGCTCAATTTGCATCTTGTACGTACTCGGACGCTGTATTGTTTTCAAGGTGATTTGGATCTCTCTATTGTATATCTGTATTCTTGACTCTGGGAGTCGTTGTTGAATATATATATTCTGTGGGTTCCATCGTGGACTATTGTGTAATGATATTACTTTGTTTCCCACCCGCACGCAAGTGCCTGGTGGGCACCTTTGAATCGTTTCTATGCGGGTTTGGCGGGAATCGCTAAAACTTGCATGGGGTCGATCCGAGGGTGTTACAGAGTGGTATCAGAGCTCAGCAGTTGCGATACCCCGCTGGTCCAGCATGTAGGATAACCTAGCTAACGAACGTTGTAGAGTGTCAAAACTATTTTGAAAAATCGGTTGGATAGACCTGATTAGGTCTGCTTTTACTCCTTACCTCTTTGCTATTCTCCTCTTATCTCGACGTGTTTTAAATCTTCTCTCTTACCTTTTCTTCGAGTCTAGGATTCTCGTGGTTGGGTTTCCGTCGTGCCTTCAGGGTTTCGCTTCCATCCTCTGTTAATGGTGCTTCGACATTTGGTCTTCATGCTATCAAAGGGACCTTTCCTCTGTTGTACCTTTCAGTGGACCAAAAAATTCACTAATTTTTTCTTTGTATCCTCTTGTGTTTTCCGACGCGACGTCATCATCTGCATCAGATCCGATGAAGATATTGCATCACTCCTTTGTTATCCAAACATTGTCTGTCAAGATGTTCAGTATGAATTCTGAGAGTTGGTTGCATAATTCTCCTATTCATGTACAGATTAATGCTTTGGGTGCGTGATGGACTGATCACCATCCGACTACTCTTATCATTTTCTCTTGTACATTGAATCGGTGGACCAAGCAATTATACTCCTTCCGTGGAAGTTAGAGGTGGTCGTATCTTATGATACCTCTACCTTCGAACTTTGTTTATCCGGAGTGTTCTCTTGATGAACGTGAGCCACAACCCTTGTTGGTGGTGTTGCCAATTTCAAGACAAAGAAGAAACCTTCTTAGTGGTGTCGCGAGGACCTACGCGAAGCAACAAGATTCAGATTGTCGGCCTTCTTTCCCGTACCATGAGGCGGATCTCGAGGGCGAGATCCATTGTTAGTGGTGTCGAATTGTAGCACCCCGGGTAAAACCACTACTAGAAAATCGTGTGTTATTTTTATTCATGCATCATCATGACATCATCATGCATATATTACCCTAGAAATATTTTCACAAAAACCGTATTTTGTCTTCTATATTATATCTCTTCTGTTATTCAATTATACTTATTGATATTTTAATCATGAGAAGCTATTTACAAAATGTTTTCTAAATATTAAAAAGAAAACATACACTATTCTAAATAAAAATAATAATAAACACCTAGTCCTAAACCGGCCAGGCCCAAAAGGCCCAGCCGGCTGAACCTAGACAGACTATCCCTAGCCAAACCCTAATCTACCTACCCCAAATCCCCACCTAGACCTAACCCACCGCCACACCCAGAACCCACCCTGGTCACCACGCAACACCGCACGCGACCTAGCAACTACAACCGAACCACCTCTCTCAAGCGGCAGCCTCCCTGGCCCCACCCGCGCTTGGTCCCACCATGATGCGGCACGCCCCGCACGCGCCTTCCTCACCTGTGATCCCTTCTCTCCTCCCTCACGTATTCCCTCCTCTATCAATCCCGCCGCCGCCGCCCCTGTCGCATCTCTGCCTCGCTTTTCCTCTCCCGGGTCGTAGAGCCACGGCCTCCCTTCCCTCGTTGCCAAGTGCCCCGTCACCTTCCTCCCCGGCTCCGCCTGCAGCGCCCCTTCTCCGTGACCCTATTTCGGTGCCGCCCCATACCCTACCTCCTGCGGCCTTCCTCGAGCAGAGCCCGCCACCCGCGGAAGCTCGCCGGCCTGCTCCCTGTCCTCCGGCAACGCCTGCCATCGGCCCTCGCCTCAACCGCCACCGGATCCAGACCCCGCTCTGGCTACCTCTGTCTGTCGCCGCGAGGCTTCCTCTGCCTCAACCACCGCTCGCAGGCGCTCACCTCATCGGCAAATGCTCCTGCCTTCATGGCCTCACTTCGGACCATTGTCGTCTGCCTTGTGTCGCCTTCGTGCACCCCTAAACACCTGCTGCAAGGTCTGGTGCCGATGTGTTTTTCCTCTGTTGTGAACTCCGGCGAATCATGTTACGTGTATATGGGCCTACACACGTTTGTGGCTTTTTGGTTCCAGAAGTGTTGTTGCGGCTAATCTGACAGTATAGTGGTGACATGGTGATGTTTCAAGATCTTCCCGAGACGAACCCCGAGCTCTCCTTCATGGACAACAAGATCGCCCACACGAACCCTAGCGCTAGCTCCCGGAACTCGAAGATCGAAGACGGTGTTATTCTCCCTCATGGACCGAAGATCTATCCCACCTTCTCCCTCACGGACCAAAGACGGATCACGGCGAGCCCGAACCCGAACCCTCGGCAAACCCCAAGTTCGTTGAACCACCATGTGCGACCCCAAATCCGAGCCCTATTTTATTAAATGCTATATACACTTGTTGCATATTAAATTGTCATACTCGCATGCATATTGGTATGGTTTGGGGGACTTATGCCGAATCACCTTATAATTAAATATGGAGACCATATGCGGGCAAATCAACCCTTATATTGGCCCCATTTAAATTTGTGTAGCAAACCGGTGACATATTTTACCTTATTAAGCCAACATTTAAATTGCAGGGTATCTAAACAACATGAACTTAATAACTAATTCTCGGGACCCCGGTTCCGCTTTAATTATCATTTAATAACTAAAATTGAAAGTAGGTAAATAATGCAGAGGTAGCGGTGGGTAATAGTGTAGGGGTTCGTAGCATGGAAAACAAAAAATTTCTATCGCATACAAACAAACAAGCCAAGATCTATCTACTAGATTGTAGCAACGAGTCGATGGAATAACTTACCCTCGAAGATTCCAAAGCGGTTAACGAGAGCAGATTCTCGTGGGTGATGTAGTCGTACTCTTTCCGATCTCAAGATCGCGTAGACGATCCTTCTGGCGCTGCGTTCCGGCAGCGCTCCCGCAGTCGGTCACACGTTCGGTACTCGACGAAGACCTTCCTCTCCCTTGTTCCAGCAGGCAGCGGAGGTTGTAGCACTCTCCTTGCGATTCCGGCAGCACAACGGCGTGGTACCGGAAGTAGAGGGGAGATCCCGCAGGGCTTCGCCTTAAGCCGGTGCGAGTATGGTGGAGTATGAGAGAGGCTATTAGTGGTCTAGTAATTAGACACACCAATTAGAAGGCTCTAAACCAATTAGAAGGCTCTAAACCGAAGGCTAAAGCAATTAGAAGCTCTAAACCGAAACGGCTCTAAACCGGAGGTAGAAGATAGGAACTTGTGTGTGCTAGGAGGGGAGCCCTGCCCCTCCTTATATAGATGGGAGGGGGCTTGGCGCGCCAGGGAGGGAGGGAGTCCCTCCCCAACTCGGCCTAGGGCTGGCCGCCGGCTTGGAGGAGAGAAACTCCTCCTCCAAGTCGGTTCCAACTCCTCTTGCTTGTTTCCCACAGTTTCTTGTTTTAGCCGTTTGACTTTCAAACTGGACATTTGACTTTTCTGTTTTAGGATTCAATTTAATCCTTTATTTGGGACAGCAAGAACACATAGTACATGATGCAATCATTCCAATATGCAATGACACATTCATGTACCCCTCCCCCCCCCCCCCGGAGTGCCGGACAATCCGGAACCTTCTAGAACATTCCCGATGAAAACACCGGAATCATTCCGCAACTCCGAAACGGGACTTTCCTTATATGAATCTTATTCTCCGGACCATTCCGGATCACCTCGTGATATCCCGGATCCCATCCGAGACTCCGAACAACATTCGGTATCTTTCTCATAATACCATAACTACTCAAACAACGTCGAATCCTTAAGTGTGTCTCCCTACGGTTCGTGAATTATGCGGACATGATCGAGACACTTCTCCGAACAATAACCAATAGAGGAATCTGGAAATTCATATGGCTCCCACATATTTCTACGATTACTTTGCGATCGAATGAACCACTTACATACGATACCAATTTCCCTTTGTCTCACGATAGTTTACTTATCCGAGGTTATGATCGTCGGTATCTCTGCATACCTAGTTCAACCTCGTTACCGATAAGTACTCTTTTCTCGTTCCCGTGATATGTGATCCCTTGTGATCCAGTCACATGCTTGCAAGCTAATTGGATGACATTACACCGAGAGGGCCCAGAGTATATCTATCCGTCATATGGATGGACAAATCCCACTCTTGATCCATGTGTTTCAACCAATACTTTCCGAACACTCAATGCCACCTTTATAGCCACCCAGTTACGGTGTGGTGTTTGATGTCATCAAAGCATCCATCCGGTAAAGGTGATATGCATGATCTCATGGTCGAAGGAATTAGGTTACTATGTATCAGAAAGCATATAGCAATTGAACTAATGAAATGACTTGATCTTTATGCTACGCTTATCTATAGGAGTATGTCCATCACATCATTCTCCTAATGATATGACCCTGTTGTTAATAACATCTCTATGTTCATGATCAGGAAACCATGATCATATATTAACCAACAAGCTAGTTTAACAAGAGGCTTTACTAGGGACTCTTATTTTAGTTTACAAATCACACAAGTATTAATGTTTCCGGTTAATACAATTATAGCATGTTATGTAAACATTTATCATAAGTATGAAGATATGATAATAACCCACTTTATTATTGCCTCTTGGGCATATCTCCAACAGTCTCCCACTTGCACTAGAGTCAATAATCTAGTTTCAAACCTTTGTGTATTCAACACCTATGGCTTTCCGGTGTTGTATGTACACGATTGCTAGTGGTCAACTGATCTCCGGATCTGACACTTCCAGGTCCGTGTGTAATTGCATGTATTTGCGTCTCTACGCATCACTCATTCTCTAATGAGATGGCTTTGTATAAATTTGGTCTTTCGGTGTGACCTTTAGTTCTTTGGGGTTAAAACATGTTGATAATATTGTCGCACAATATATCTTCATAGTATTATCCCTCTGTGAACTACACCTAGTTTGATAACAAACTACTTAACACAAATGCCCTCTTTTGCTGCTATAATAGCAGTCATATACTTAGCCTTTTGTTGTAGTATCTGTCACAATGTCTTAACTTTGGAACTCATCCAAATCCATTATGGAACTCACTTTCCATTATATTGTGCCACCCTTAGTTTAAATTGAGATACACTTAATTTGTACTTTGTGACAAAGCTAGTATCAATGTAGTACTTATACAATGAACTAACCATCTATTTGTCACTTCTACAAATAATATACTCTTAGTTCTTCCAAAAGATCATAATAATATCCTTACTATTGTCCAATGATCATCTTACGAATCATTCTGGTATATGCTCACAACATTTAGAGCATAGGACATATCTGGATTTGTACATATCACAGTATGATTGATATAAATACTCTTTGTGATTTCATACATCAAGTATCAATCTATACTTGATTATTTGTTTCACTTTACAAATGTCAATACACTTGAATATATCATCAACATTGAACTCATTCAATCTTTTCTGTGCGACAAGAACCTTTTCTTGTAGTTTCTATATTGAACTCATTCAATATCTCATCTATGTACTTCTGGCACAACCATATTAGCGTCTATTGATGCCAAATATTTGAGTTTTGCCTAAGTCTTTCATCGGGATGAAATTCTTAATATGTGTTAATAAAAGATACATTATTTCCAATCAACAATATGTCTTCCACATAATGTATTAGAAACATGTATTAGCGCTCCCACTTAATTTTTTGCAAATGCAAGCATCTTCATTGTCTCTGATGAAATTAAACTCTTTTAACAGTTTCATCATAGTGAAGATTCCAACTCCGCTATGCTTATTTCAACCATTGAAGTTTGCATATGCTTTTAGCATCCTTTGAATTAACAAAACCCTATGGACCGTGTTACGCACATGTCCTAGGTAACAATTCTATTAGAAGAACTTGTTTTGTTTATTCAACTACCACATAACAAATTTATATGTAGTGGTTGCTACATTAATCCGTCTAGACTAAATATCACTATGAAAGATCAAATCTTGTCATAGTCAACCTTTGAACATTGTTGTGAACTCTTTCCCAACATGTCGACTATTTCATAGATGTAAAACATCCATGTCTATTTCTTTATAGATCCAAACACGACTGTAAGGTCTTACACCTTTCTCGAGGGTCCTTCAAATTAAAAACTTGATTTCTCGTGTATGGAACTATCACGGATTTTATGGCTTCAAGCCATTTGACGGAGTCAGGGCTCATCATCGCTTCTTTGCATGTAGTACGTTCATTATTCTCAAATAATGATTCAACCCTCAAATCTTGGTATTTGATTGTTTACTTGACCTACTTGTTTCAATAGGAACTTAGATCTCCGTGACCACAACCTTTGAGGCACGTGAGCCATGAGCATTGTTGCTGCCTCCGGAACACTTTTCGGCGCTGCGCAACTCTGCACATATAGCTAAGGTTCTTTTAACCTTATCAAAGTTCTATTGTCCTCCCACTTAAATTTTCACGAAAAATTCCTTCTCAAAGAAACTTGACGTTCTAAGTGACAAACACTTTTGTCTCCGGTGTTATGGAGGAATATTTTAACAAAGACAGTTTCATCCGACTTTGGTTGCAAACATCTTTCTTATGCATAGCATACCAATGTTTAAGAAAGGACAACTTGGGTTTTATCCCAAACCATAACTTTATATGGTGTCATTTCAACGGATTATGATGGAGCTCTTTTCAGTGGAAAAACGGTAATCTCTAAAGCTTTTAATCTTTAAAATACAATGGCAGTTTTATGAATTACACCTTCGATCTTACCATGTCAAACAAGGTTTAATTACATATCTCGAACGCTCCATACTCTTATGGTGTTTCGGGAAAATGCAAATCCACGGAACGATTCCATAAATCTTAGGTATTATGCTAAACTTTGTAACTCAAATATCTTCCTTTATGATCTTTATCATAAACTATTTATATTCTTGTTACAATGATTTTGCACTTCATCTTGAAAGTCTTTGAACTTTTCAAATGTTTCTTACTTTATCCTTATTAAGTAAATATTCATATATTCACTCAAATTCTCGGAGAAAGCATATGAAGTTGAAATCCATCGCTTTTTGACTACACATGATGGACTTCGTACAACAATATGTACAAATTCCAATAAGCTAGTCTTTCGTTCCCTTTTGGCCTATGAACGAAGTTTTAATTATCTCTAGGAAAGTTTCACAAGCGTCATTTGATCAAAATCAAAAGACTCCAAAATTCCATACATATGGAGTTTCTTCATGTTTTCTTTCCAATATAATTTAAACGGCGATGTCACTTCCTAAGTGATCTTTCAATCAATTTGTCTTTCGACATCTTTAGCATTAGCTTTATGGATGTGATTTTTCCAACGAGATTTGTGAATCATCCATCTTTTATGGATTACGACAATTATTTGAACAACCCTTTTGTTCTCATAACACCCGATAAAACAAATCTTGAAGGCAAGCTTTGATGTTTAACGAGCAACACAATAACCCTTTATTTGTTCTCGATGAACATCATCACATATTCTTTTGCTAATTACTTAGGCCACTGTAGTTCATGAATTCTGTTGTTTTGTATGACGATTCATACCAACAAATTCAGTATCAAATACTTAAGAACCACATTGTTTAATAAGCAAAAAATATATCCATAACATGTATATCATCTATATACTTAAACTGAACAATTCTAGTCTTTTCTTTTCTGCCATATATTTATGAGATTCTCTTTCAGTATTTACTTTTCCGTTTGAAAGAATCTATCAATATCAATAGTGGAGTCATACATATGACACATAGTCCAAAGCGTGTATAGTTAAATACCAATGTCTTTGGACTTGCACTTTGAAGTAGATCACCATCATCAAATGTTTGGTGTTCTTTCAAATTCCTTTCTTTAGTAATCTCTTGGTGTAGTAAATATTTTACCTACATCAAATATTCACCCTTATCATGGAATCGTCCATGATCAAGCTACTTTTAGCTTATAACGATGAATTATGAGTATAATGTTGCTATCCAAAAACCTTTTGGAGGATTAGGACAACAAGTGTCTCCAACCTTTCGCAAATTCTCATCAAATATGAGAACATGACTTTAGCCATATTATACTCTATCATGTTGCAACCAAAACTTCGTTTCAGATATCACAATATCTTCCACACATCATGGTTTCTGAAACAACTCTTTCAGATCCTAGATAACCTTGATATTAAGACAATCCTTTGAATATCAAGAATCATGGAGACAAACATGATACTTATATACTAACATTGGAATTGTTACTCTTGTTTTAATACAAATTATTAAACTTCATCGAGTAACCGGAACTTACTGAAAGTTTGCAATAGGACTTTTAAACTTTAGATTAACACTTCAAAACAATACGATACCAGTTCGTAAAGTAACTAACCAGAATTCTATAGTTCTATCATCTCAATTATAACTAAGCGCAAGGTGGTAAACGGATGCCAATGACTACAACAACTATGCAAATTCACTTTGATTTAGTTTATGATAAATTGAGTTCTAATTAATAATTAAATTAATCTAGGTGAACTCCCACTCAAAACAATATCCCTCACATTGTTTTAGTGATCACACGAACCAAATCCACCACATCAAAACCGATCATCACGAGAGTTGACATAGCTTCAATGGCGAACAATCAACATGTTCATCATATCTCCTATATGACTCATGCTTTACCTTTCGGTGATCCGTGTTCCTGAGACCATGTCTGTACATGCTAGGCTCGTCAAGATCAAACCTTAGCTTCCGCATGAGCAAATCTGGCTTGCCCACGTAGTATACACTTGCGGAATCTAACACACCCGATCATCACGTGGTGCTTCGAAACAACAAGCTTTAGCAACGGTGCCAACTAAGGGTGAACACTTTATGACTTGAAATTCATGTGCTTGAGGGATCATCTTATAATGCTACCGTCGTCTACTAAGCAATACAAGATGCATAAAGGATTAACATCACATGCAATTCATAATATGTGATATGATATGGCCTTTCTTCTTGTGCTTCCGATCTCCATCTTCAAGCACGAACATGATCTCCATCATTACCGGCATTGCATCAAGGTCAATGACGCTGCTCCATGGTTGTCGTCCACCGGCTTCAACTATTACAACTACTTTGAATAGACACGCGGGTCTTAACAGAAATTAAAGAAAACCATATGGCTCCTGCCGGTTGCCGACTTACAATAAGGAACATTGCATACATCATATATAATCACAATCATGGCCATATCACATCACTGCACACCCCTGCAAAACAAAGTTAGACGCCTCTACTTTCTTTGCATATTTTACGTGGTTTGGGGCTTTCAATAAGTGTCGTTCTAACTTACGAACAAGAACCACAACATTGATACTAGTATTGTTAATCACCCGTTGTAAATTGGATCTTAACTATGCTAGGAGAAACAGGCACCCGCAAAGCCACTTATGCAATACAAGTTGCATGTCAAGCATGGAGCAAGTCTCATGAACGATGTCATGTAAGGTTAGCCCGGGCCGCTTCATCCCAACATACCGCAAGATGCAAAGTACACAAGAAGCAATCGACAATAAAAGCATCAACGCCCACAATGACCATTGTGTTCTACTCGTGCAACAGATCTACATATAGACACGGCTCTGATACCACTGTAGGGGTTCGTAGCATGGAAAACAAAAATTTTCTATCGCATACAAACAAACAAGCCAAGATCTATCTACTAGATTGTAGCAACGAGTCGATGGAATAACTTACCCTCGAAGATTCCAAAGCGGTTAACGAGAGCAGATTCTCGTGGGTGATGTAGTCGTACTCTTTCCGATCTCAAGATCGCGTAGACGATCCTTCTGGCGCTGCGTTCCGGCAGCGCTCCCGCAGTCGGTCACATGTTCGGTACTCGACGAAGACCTTCCTCTCCCTTGTTCCAGCAGGCAGCGGAGGTTGTAGCACTCTCCTTGCGATTCCGGCAACAGAACGGCGTGGTACCGGAAGTAGAGGGGAGATCCCGCAGGGCTTCGCCTTAAGCCGGTGTGAGTATGGTGGAGTATGAGAGAGGCTATTAGTGGTCTAGTAATTAGACACACCAATTAGAAGGCTCTAAACCAATTAGAAGGCTCTAAACCAAAGGCTAAAGCAATTAGAAGCTCTAAACCGAAACGGCTCTAAACCGGAGGTAGAAGATAGGAACTTGTGTGTGCTAGGAGGGGAGCCCTGCCCCTCCTTATATAGATGGGAGGGGGCTTGGCGCGCCAGGGAGGGAGAGAGTCCCTCCCCAACTCGGCCTAGGGCTGGCCGCCGGCTTGGAGGAGAGAAACTCCTCCTCCAAGTCGGTTCCAACTCCTCTTGCTTGTTTCCCACAGTTTCTTGTTTTAGCCGTTTGACTTTCAAACTGGACATTTGACTTTTCTGTTTTAGGATTCAATTTAATCCTTTATTTGGGACAGCAGGAACACATAGTACATGATGCAATCATTCCAATATGCAATGACACATTCATGTACCCCTCCCCCCCCGGAGTGCCGGACAATCCGGAACCTTCTAGAACATTCCCGATGAAAACACCGGAATCATTCCGCAACTCCGAAACGGGACTTTCCTTATATGAATCTTATTCTCCGGACCATTCCGGATCACCTCGTGATATCCCGGATCCCATCCGAGACTCCGAACAACATTCGGTCTCTTTCTCATAATACCATAACTACTCAAACAACGTCGAATCCTTAAGTGTGTCTCCCTACGGTTCGTGAATTATGCGGACATGATCGAGACACTTCTCCGAACAATAACCAATAGAGGAATCTGGAAATTCATATGGCTCCCACATATTTCTACGATTACTTTGTGATCGAATGAACCACTTACATACGATACTAATTTCCCTTTGTCTCACGATAGTTTACTTATCCGAGGTTATGATCGTCGGTATCTCTGCATACCTAGTTCAACCTCGTTACCGATAAGTACTCTTTTCTCGTTCCCGTGATATGTGATCCCTTGTGATCCAGTCACATGCTTGCAAGCTAATTGGATGACATTACACCGAGAGGGCCCAGAGTATATCTATCCGTCATATGGATGGACAAATCCCACTCTTGATCCATGTGTTTCAACCAATACTTTCCGAACACTCAATGCCACCTTTATAGCCACCCAGTTACGGTGTGGTGTTTGATGTCATCAAAGCATCCATCCGGTAAAGGTGATATGCATGATCTCATGGTCGAAGGAATTAGGTTACTATGTATCAGAAAGCATATAGCAATTGAACTAATGAAATGACTTGATCTTTATGCTACGCTTATCTATAGGAGTATGTCCATCACATCATTCTCCTAATGATATGACCCTGTTGTTAATAACATCTCTATGTTCATGATCAGGAAACCATGATCATACATTAACCAACAAGCTAGTTTAACAAGAGGCTTTACTAGGGACTCTTATTTTAGTTTACAAATCACAGAAGTATTAATGTTTCCGGTTAATACAATTATAGCATGGTATGTAAACATTTATCATAAGTATGAAGATATGATAATAACCCACTTTATTATTGCCTCTTGGGCATATCTCCAACAAATAGACAATATTTGGTTTTTAACCGACCACTTGTGTCCAACTAGGACCCGAGTTCTTAACACCTGTTCCGAGATCGAGCGTGCTAACCACATGTGGGGTGTCTGGGCACCCCCATCGATTTAGTACCTGATTTCAAAGTACTATACTGGGGCCACAAACTAGTTTGGGGCTTTATTACTATCATGTACTTATGCCATGCTTTACTGCTTTATTTACGATTGCGCGTGAAGCGACTATACTGTTTAGGAACCCCGTGCCACGTTTTCGCTGTATCGACAAGCCCAGTCACACTTTCGGGTTCCCAGTCGTTTACAGCCGTCGCCACACACCCTGGGTCTGTATCGGAGACGGTCGACTTTGTTGCGGGTAGCTTAGTGGGGTGGCCCCCATGTATTTGCTTTGGGTCTGGGAAACGTCGTGTCTGAAACCCCGTCGACATACCGTTGGGTGTATGTTTTGTAATCTTGTACCTACCTAATCTGGCAACAAGGGTGTAGGTGCGTGTGGAAACTTTGGTGCACCCCTGCAGGGTTAAATATTTTCAAGAAGCTGTGTCCGCGGTTATGGACGACTTGGAGCATAGTTCTCGATCATAGACAACTATAACTAAAGTTTACTGTTATAATTTGACTTGTATTCGATATGACTACTAATCAGCTTCACTACAATGGAATGGCTAAATAAAAGTACCAACAACTCCTGGGTTTGGGAAATCTCATGTTATTTGGATATGACTAGTAAGTACTGCAACTATAATGGAATGGTTAACTAAAAGTGCCCACTGCTTATTATATCAGGATGACTATCTATACCTGACTAGTAATTGCTGTAATGATAACTGAATAAATAAAACTACCAACTGTGTGAGTTCCTCGGTTTGACTTCCTCGTTTGGTCTCGAGGGGGAAAATACCAGGATGGGTATGTTTGGTGGTAGTTTCAGGTTGGTACCGAATAGGTTTTTCTCATCCCTCTCTGATAGTCGCCAGTTGTATCGAGTCTCTATAGGTTGTTTAGTGCATGTTTCACTGTCGCTTCAGTCCACCATACCTATGTAGGCGAGGACCGCCGAATTCTAGTCTCGCCGTGTACTGGCCTCAGTACTGACCGCTCTTTTTTTTCCTTTTCCCTTTGTCGGCACCGCTTTTGTTTAAGCAGGTTTTGAGATCGACGTCGTTAGTAGGGTTACCCTTCCGGTCGGCCTGGGCAGGGTTATGGACGCCATTGGTTATTCTTCAGGGCTCTTAGCTCAATTTGCATCTTGTCCGTACTCGGACGCTGTATCATTTTCAAGGTGATTTGGATCTTTGTACTATATATCTGCATTCTTGACTCTGGGAGTTATTGTTGTATATATCTGTTATGTGGGTTTCATCGTGGACTATTGTGTAATGATATTACTTCGTTTTCCACCCGCACGCAAGTGACTGGTGGGCACCTTTGAATCGTTTCTATGCGGGTTTGGCGGGAATCGCTAAAACTTGCATGGGGCCGATCCGAGGGTGTTACAGTATACATAGCGAATATCCAAGCAAAAACGAAGAAGCAAATAGTGTGTATTTTTCAAACAACGAAAAAAATAGCGCGCTATTTATTTTAGCGTCACCTCTCTTTAGACGCTACGCAATTTATAGCGTGTTAATAGCATGCTTTTTTTAAATAGCGTTTTGCAAAACAACAAAATTTTGATAGGTATAGTCTGTATACTAAGGATTTTAGAAGCTAAAAAATCGTGCAAAGTAATACATGCATAGCCAATTAACTAGTGATGACCAAATGGTGACCAAATGATAGAGTACGGATCAAAATGATCACCAAATTCAAGATGAAGGATATATATTTTTTAGACAGTCACATCAACAGCCAACAACACATGCAAGGATCATCATAGAAAAAACTACTTATTTAGAATCGTATGAGGTAGACATATCATCATCTTCCGATTCAGAAGAAGATCCCTCCAACTCATCATCACGATAAACAGGAAGCAACTTCTTCTTCCTAGGGTGCTCTCCAAGATGGAGAAGTGGAGAATCGGTGAGGCTGGAGCTAGGCGTGGCGTCGGTTGCTACTGCGAGAGATCCTTGGTTGCAGCGTTGCTAGCTGCACTCCTTTTGGTCGAGGACGTGTCGGATGGAGGCGGCCGGAGCCGAAGGAGATGGAGAAGCCTGCAGCCGCCACCACCGTCGTGTGGCGGGGAATGGGATGTGACGTGGGGCTGGAAGTGGGTTGAGCTAGGTTTGTTGACTCGTGCGGGCTGAATGGGCCGGATGGACTACCGATATTTTCAAGTTTTTGTAGCGCCGCTATTGACGAGGTTTAATCTCGTCAGTGCCCATTGTTATGAGCTTGGGTTTTGGAGAAGATGGGGATGCTGGAGATCGCGGAACAGTTAGAAAACAAGCAATACAGGGACACGAGGTTTACCCAGGTTCAGGCCCCCGGAGAGAAAACCCTACTCATGCTTGTCTGCTCTTGATTACGGCGGAACCGAAAGTTCCAGGGGTGCGCAGATGCAATCTGGCGTGGAGGTGTGTATGCGGTGGTATGAAGTGCCCTCCTAGACTTTATATAGAAGTAGGCAGGTCCCGGGCACAGACCGAGTCGGTTACAGGTTTTAGGGTTTGCCCCTTTAAATATTCTATCTACTCTAGTCTCGCTCTCCAAGGATCCGAAGACATCCTGGGCTTGGGCCACCCGAAAATATTCATAGGCCGCGTATATTTGTGGGCCTTTTTTGTACTGTACCAGGTATGCTAAGGTCATGTACCCGTGGGGTATAACCATGTCAGTAGCCCCCGAGTGTTCATTCGAATCGTAGATTCGGCTGAGGACTCTTCAATCTTTTTGGGTGCAGCTGTTTTCTGTTTATCAAAGAATGATTTTAATGTGTAGGGATTGTTGATGCGTGTGCCTGACTCTCCCGACGGATCAGGGCCAGTTAACCGTCTTAGGGCAAAACAACACGATCTTCTTCAGATTCGAGTCCCTTGACTCGAAACCGGAACATATGCTAGCGTAATTCGACTCAGGCCGTTGAGGACTTATAGGAGTGGAATTCCAGTTATTTTCAAATGATGTAGCCAACGCGTCCGTCGGGATTTCCATCGCGCCTGCTGGCATGGATTTTTACTAGCACAGCGCAGTCGTGTGTGTTGCCAGGCCATCAGATGGTATCTGTAGGTCTTATCTTTGCGTCGCAGACGCAACATCCGAATGTTTAGCACCGCGGAGGTGTTTCGGGTGGCCAAAGAGGATGTTACTCACTTAGCGTTAACTGGGGAAAAGTTGCCAAAAAGTTTTTGCATGCTAATCCGAAGGATTGCAGTCGCAGCATTCATAGGATGCACGACCAGCGCTCTCTATGGGAGTAGCCCCCGAGTGTTTGTTCGAGTCGTAGACTCGAGCAAAGACTTTTAATTCAGTCTTTGTTGACTTTTAGGTCTATAGGACACAAATTTTTCGGATGCTTAAATCCATCCTCCCTATGGGAGTAGCCCCCGAGTCCGTATTGGAGTCGTAGACTCGACGTAGGACTCGAAGAATAGTTTAGTGGTGTAGTACTTGATCATATTTCGGGTGCGCGGCCAGCGCTCCTGATAGGAGTAGCCCCTGAGTATTTACTCGAATCGTAGATTCGAGTGAGTACTTTTAGCTGTGTAGTCGAAGATTTGTAACCATTGCTAGTATAGCTTTGATAATGTCAGTGCTGACGATCAGTGACCTCAAGCGTCTGCGACGCCAGAGATGACGTGACTGGGCGAACGTGGGTCCCACCTTCTGACTTTGAATTGACTGGTCACGCGCGACGTGGAGATAATTACAGCGTCGCCTCGGTTTCCATGCGTAGTGGACGACGTGCGAGCGACGGTTCGCTGCCGTGCTGACACGTGCACGATTGGATTCTGATGTTGGCTCTAGGGCTTCCCGACAAAAGGTCACCGTGCATCTTCTTCGTCCTTATAATCATTAGGGAAAAACTTGTTTGTTTTCACCGCAACCATTCTCGTTTCACTGCTCCCACCTTCTTGAGCTTTTCTCGCCGCGCGCTAGAAATTCTCCGATCCTTCCCATCTTTGTTCCTACGCTCACATCGTCGCTGTTACCGCACTGCAATGTGGAAATCAAAGAAGGCCTCCACCGAAGTTGGTACCAGCGTCGTTGCCGGTGGCAAGAAGGGTACCGCCGCTACCCGCGTCACCGATGGTGGCTGGCGGCGGTCGAAGACGCGCGAGGGCTATCTTCGCAAGCTCCATGAGCGGGGTCTAATCCCGCAGGACAAGGAGGCCGTCAAGATTCCCAGCGACGAGGTAATTCCCCGTCCACCTGCTGGGTTTCGGGTCATGTTTGTCGCTTTTGTCCTTCGGGGCCTTTATCTCCCAGTCCACGATTTTCTCCGTGGATTGCTTTTCTTCTATGGCATCCAACTCCATCATCTTTCGCCGAATTCCGTTCTTCACATTGCCTGCTTCATCACCTTCTGCGAGTGCTGGCTCGGTATCGAGGTGCACTTTGGCCTCTTCCGGAAGCTCTATTCCGTGAAGAGGCAATCTGGCTCCGATGGCATTTATCCCATCGACGGATGCATCATTTCCCTTAAATCCAACTTTATCTTCTTTTCTTTTTTCTATGTCTAAGTCCCTCCAATATTGGTGGAGGCGATGGTTTTACATCCGCGACTCCATAGTGGACGGGCAAAAATTTGGCCTTGCTCCTTTCGACCCCTCCCAGAAAATCCAACCGAAGAGGTCCCAGAAGAACCACGTCTTGGATGGTGAGGTGGCGGAGATAGAGGAACTCTATCATCGGGTGGAGGATCTTCAAGTGATTTCGGATAAAGAGGTGAACGGTGTGGATATCATCTGCACCTTCCTGCAACGTCGGGTGCAGCCGCTCCAGGCTAGGGCGCACCCGATGTTCCTTTATTCTGGCCTCCACGACCCAACTAGGGTTTCGACTGGAGAGCTCTCCAAGGGGGACGTTGACGGAATCCTCCGGCTGCTCCTAAAGTTTAAGGCTGACGAGGACATTCCGGGTATCTCGCCGACCCTTCCATTCAGGGCCTCTCGACCAGTGCCGCAGGTGTAGATCTGGGACGTGCGCGTAGCGCTTTTTTCGACTGCATCTCCTTGTAGTTCGTTTATTCTGAGAGTTTGTTTTCTTTTGTGCAGGAGTTCAAGGTACCTGGCATGGCGCCTCCACTACCCGAACGTTTTCCGGATGCACCGGACAATGAGGTAGTGGACTCCATGTATGAGCTCCCTTTGGCGCGGTCGCCTGCTGAAGAAACCTTTGGTTCGAGCGAGGAGCAGACTCGAAAGCGGATGCGGAGCTCGAGCGAATCGTCGGATGCCTCGACTCGCCGATGCCTAGTAACCCGCCATGCCTTGTGCGTCACAGTGGAGGTGGTGGTGGCTCTTCCTCTCCTATTTCGGCTGTGCCCGTGCGGGCTATGGCGCAGCAGCCGCCGGCGAAGCGGAAGAAGGGAGAGAAGAAGGGCAAGGGGGCCTTGCTTATCTTCAACTTGAGCGATATGGACTCGTAAGTATCTTCAGTTGCTTTTTTGCTCTTCTTTCATTTTTGCTTGCTTGTATTTGACTGAATTTTTCTTTTGTAGCCACTCCTCCGATGGATCTTTAAGCGATGGCACTCGGGAGATGGTGGGGGAGTCGAAGGTTGCGTCTCCTCCTCCTCAGACGATGGCCACCTCTAGGGGCGTTGCTCAGAACCCTTCTCCGCAGGAGTCTCGGGTGATTGTCTCCCACAAGACTACAGCCGGACCTTCGGAGTCGCCGTATGATCATGTAAGTGCTTTTGTTCTTGCCGTGGGGGGAGCCCCCGAGCATTTTTTCGGATGATCTGCTGATCATTTTTTCCTTTTGTTCGTGTCTCAGGGGAGCTCCCAAGCATCTTTCGATCATGTCTTTCTTTTTTGTGCGTATCTTGGGGGAATCCCCCAAATGCTTTTCGTATGCGTGATTTGCTTTGCTCGTTTCCTTGGGCGCAACCCCCGAGCCTTTTTCCTGACAAGTTGCATCTTCTCACAGCCTTTTGTTCAAGGTGTCAACCAACTAGTGAAGCAGCATCTGGCATTGGAGGCTAGCCTTCATCAGCTTCAAGGTTCATGTTTTTTATCGATCTTCTACTTCTGCGGCTGGTTGCTTACTTATGAATCTCATGCTTGTTCTTTGTTGCAGACGAGAATAACACTGCCCTCCGCGAGCTTGATGCTCTCAAAAAGATCCTCGGGCGAGCAGAGAAAAAAGCTGAAGATGTCATTGGTGTTAAGGAGCGCCTTGAGCAGGAGCTAGACGACGCGGCTGCGGCCAAGGAGCGCCTACAGCGAGAGGCCACGGATCGTGAGGAGCAGCTCGCCATCGCTGCGGCCTCGCACGAGAAGGAGGTAGCCGTCAAGCTGATGGCTGCTGCCAAGGCTATTTCTAGTGAGTAGTTTCGTCTATTCATTTTAGGCTTACTCGTCTCTCTAGTTTTGTTTGGTTTTCACTTTGCATCTTCCGTTTATCTAGATGTCGCGGGCATCGAGTTTGACTGTGGTGCCCTGGAGCACGGAAGTGCTCTGGATGATGCCACTGCGGCGGTCGAAGATGCTGCAGTACCGTGGTTGGCTCGCTTGCCAAGGCCAAGGAGGTTCTCCGGTGCTTCTACAAGGAGCTCATCCCCAAGGGTGTCGCCCTCGAGGATGTCGATTTGTTGGCGGATACGCCGTCGGCCGAGGCGCTTGCGGCGTACAAGCGCAAGCAGAAAGGCATCGGTGCGTCCATGGGGCTAGCGATGGCCATGGCGTCTGGAGGGGAGCTGGATCTTCATCAGGTCACCTCCCAGATGGCGATGACTTCTGACGGATCCGAGGTAGCCTTCGCCCTCTATGCTTCCTGTTGTAAACGCTATGGGCCGAAGTTGATTGACCTGCTGGCGGAGTACGCAGTGAGGCAGTAGGGGGAGGCCAAGAGCAGGAAATCCGGCTCCGAGGCCACTCAGGATGCAGCTTCTTAGGCCTTGTAGTTGTAGGATAGCTTTCATCTCTTTTGTTGTAATGTATTTATGAACACTCCTTGTGCCATGCAGTGGCTTTTGTTGCATACAATGAATCTCCGAGTTGTTTGCTCATTCGTTCGTTTGTTCATATCCTTGCCTTCTTTTCCTCTAGGGACCTTCGGGTGATGATCCCGTTGATACTTCGTCTGCACCGCAGCTGCGGCCATCCTTGGATGATGCGTAGCAGCTTGTATTTCTTCGTGACCGCATTCGTAGTCTTGAGAAAGAATTTCTTGGCATTCGAGGCCACGCGGATGTTTGGAAGTCGAAGGCGGAGCGGGGCGCCTCCAGAGAGGAGTATCTGATGGGGGAGTTGCGGCGTTTGTCCGAACAGCTTGAATGTGAGTTTCTTCGAGCTGCCGCTCATTTCGCGGATGCGCATGTTGGCTTGTCATCTTACTTTGCAGATGTTGCAGGTGCTAACCTTGTTCCTAGGGAGGAAAAAGAGTGTGTTGCTGTTCGGATCAACTACCTGACCCAGCAGGACATGGAGGCCGACGACTTTTTCTGGATGGACTATGATTGTGCTATGGTCCTTGCAACTATGCAGGATCGTGTTTACCAGGTGTCACGGGTGCTGCGGCAAGTGAAGACTTCTTTGGCTTCGATTCTGCACGTGATGTTTCCCCTGGATGAGGCACCATCAACTCTATGGGTCCTGATGGTGAAGTTTCGAGATGTGCATCATGTCAGGGAGCTGGTGCAGCATCAGTTGGTTGCAGGGGTGAAGGCTACGCTTTCCCTCGTGCGGCTGCATCACCCTGATGTAGATCTTGCTGATGTGGCAGCTGGGCCACCCTTCGGCCGGATGGTGGCATGTGGGACATGCGTCCGCATTATGCGGCTGTAAGGCAGTATGCCGAACAAATTGTAGATCTCTTTGAGCATCGTGCACAGGTGATTCTTCAGAATAGGTAGGACCTGTAAAAAGATAGATGTAAAACTTGTATGTATTCGACTGGGCGTGTTATGTCCCTTGCTGTAAAGGTTGATTGTTTTTAGCACGTGGTGCTTTGTTTGTATGCGTGCCCTTTTTGTTAGCTTGACGTGATCAGCTACTCAGGTGTACATGCGTTATCCCCAGTCGACGAAGTCGTGAGGTGAGGGGAGCTCCCGAGTGTGTTGTAACATGAAGAAAATGCAAATAATAGATAAATCTTTGGGGCGAGACAATTAGATTTATTCATATTGTAATGAGGAGGTACGTTGTTCGGCTGAGTAGCCTTGGCTATTGAAAGTAAATGATGGGGGGTAGCTAGGGGTAGAAGCGTCGCAATTGTGCGATGTTCCATGGGTTGGAGTATGTGACTCCAGACTCCATGTGCTTGAGGCGATAGGTGCCACTTGGGATGACTTCAGTGACGACGTAGGGTCCTTCCCAGAGTGACTCGAGCTTCTTCGGTCGCTCTTGCTTGAGTCGTAAGACTAGGTCTCCTTCGACGAAGGACCTTGGGCGCAGCCGACGGCTGTGATAGTTGCGGAGGATCTATTGGTAGACCGATGATCAAGCCGCGGCTATGTCGCGTGCCTCGTCGAGTGTGTCGACGACGTCTTCGAGTGCGGCCGTCGATTCGGCTTTGCTGTAGGCGACGACCCATGGGGCCTTATGTCGTACTTCTGCAGGCAACACGACTTCATCTCCGTGCACCATGAAGAAGGGCGTGTAGCCAGTTGAGCTGTTTGGCGTCGTGCGCAGGCTCCAGAGGACGGAGGGTAGTTCTTGTGTCCAGGATCCTACGAGTCGCTGGAGTGGACTCATTAGCGCTTCTTGATTCCGCCGCCGACGAGGCCGTTGGCCTTTTCGACCTGCCCGTTCGTTTGCGGGTGCGCCACAGAGGCCTATGTTATGTTGATTCCAAGGTCTTCACAGAAGTCCTTGAATTCTTTGGAGATGAAGTTCGACCCGTTATTGGTGATGATGCTGTGCGGCACGCCGAACCTGTAGACTATGGATTCGAAGAATTTCACGACTGTTTTGCCCTTTTGGTTAGTAACGGACATGGCCTCGATCCACTTGGTGAATTTGTTGACTGCGACCAGGAGGTAGACGTGGCCTCCTTTCGAGGACTTGGGCAGTTTGCCAATCATGTCGAGGCCCCATTGGGCGAAGGGCCAGGCCAGGGGTATGGGCCTAAGCTCCGATCCTGGTGCGTGTGGTTTGTCTACGAACCTCTGGCACCCATTGCACCTTCGGACGATGTCCTTGGCATCGTTCATGGCCGTTGTCCAGTAGAACCCAGCTCGTAGAGCTTTGGCGACAAGGGCGCGACTGCCCAGGTGATGGTCGCGGATGCCCTCGTGGATGTCTTGGAGGATAGTTTTGCCGTCACCGATAGTGACACACCTTTGGAGAACACTTGAAATGCTACGCTTGTATAGCTCGCCATTGATGATGGTAAAGGCCTTGGACCGGCGAGATATGCGCCGGGCATCTGTCGGGCTGTCAGGCAGCTCCCCGTCTATCAGATATCGGAGGTATGGTTGTGTCCATGTTTCTTCGACTGCCATGACCTGCATCAGGTTGACCACTGCGACCTCTGTGTCGAGCTTTTCTGGTCCTTCCTGTCCTTCAGGTAGTGTAGCCCCCGAGTGTTCTGCTTCTTTGGGTGCTCCCTTGGGGAATTTCCTTTTGATGGATGGCACGCAGATCTGTTCGAGGAACACACCTGGTGGCACCCGTGCGCAGGTGGAGCCGATGTTGGCGAGTCTGTCGGCCTCTTCATTGCTTTCTCTCCCAACGTGCCGAAGCTCGCAGCCGTCAAAATCTCCTTCGAGTGCGTTGTAGAGTGCGCGGTACGCAATCATATTGGCAGCGTGTTTGTCGCACTCGTTCATCATCTGCTGGACGACGAGGTTCGAGTCGCCGTAGATGACCAGGCGCGTCGCGCCGCATATCTTGGCCATCCTCATGCCGTGGATGAGGGCCTCGTATTCGGCTTCGTTGTTCGAAGCTCGAAATTTCATCCGGAGGACGTACTTCATCTTGTCGCCTTGCGGCGAGGTCAGTATGACCCCGGATCCGGCTCCAGCTTCGCGCTTGGAGCCATTGAAGTGCATTGTCCATGACTGCGTCATGTCCGGAGTGTTCGGCAGCTGCAGCTCCATCCAGTGGACTAGGAAATCCAGTAGGACCTGGGACTTGATCGCGTGGCGCTTCTCATAGACTATGTCTAGAGGTGACAGCTCGATGCCCCACAGGGCCAGACGTCCTGTGGCCTCTGGGTTGTTTAGAATGATGTTCAGGGGTGCTTTGTTGACGACCATCACCTAATGATCCTGGAAGTAGTGGATCAACCGACGAGCCGTCATGAACACGCCGTATGCGAGTTTCTGGTAGTGAGGATACCTCTGCTTTGTCGGCGTCAAGACCTCGCTGAGGTAGTAGATTGGGCGTTATACCCCATGGGTCTTGCCATCTTCGGGTCTTTCGACCACGAGTACGGTGCCTACCACCTGACGTGTAGCTGCTATGTATAGCAGTAGAGGCTCGCGCTCCTTTGGCGTGACCAAGATGGGCGAGGTGGAGAGTAGCCACTTCAGATCTTCGAATGCGTCGTTTGCTTCAACCATCCACTCGAATTTGTCTGCCTTGCGTAGCAGCTGATAGAAAGGCAGGGCTTTTTCGCCCATGCGGCTGATGAACCTGCTCAACACCGCGATGCGCCCAGCGAGCTGCTGGACGCCTTTGAGGTTCTTCGGCTTCTCCATGGCCATTATGGCTCGGATTTTCTTCGGGTTCGCTTCGATCCCTCGCTGGGAGATGAAATAGCATAGTAGTTGACCATATGGGACGCCGAAGGCGCACTTTTCTGGGTTTATCTTGATCTTGTATCGATCAAGGTTGTCGAACGTCTCGCGGAGATCGTCGATCAGTGTCTTGGCCTCCCTTGTTTTGATTACTATGTCGTCGACATAGACTTGGATGTTGCAGCCGATCTGGTCCTTCAGGCATGCCTGTATGCACCGTTGGTATGTGGCGCCTGCGTTCTTCAGCCCGAAGGGCATTGTGTTGTAGCAGAACACTCCGAACGGCGTGATGAACGCCGTTTTCTCCTGATCTTCGACCTTCAGTCGAATCTGATTGTAGCCTGAGTAGGCGTCGAGGAAGGAGAGCTTCTCGCATCCTGTAGTCGAATCGATGATCTGATCGATCCGAGGAAGAGGAAAGTGCTCCTTGGGGCAGTGCTTGTTCAGCGATGTGAAGTCCATGCACATCCACAAGATGTCCGTGTCCTTTTTGGGGACCATCATGGTGTTGGAGAGCCACTTGCTTTCCTTGATCTCCCTGATGAAATTTGCGTCGAGTAGTCTATTGACTTTGACTCCGATGGCTTCATCCCGTGGCTCGGACAGTCGTCAGATGGACTGTTTGACGGGCTTGGCGTGTGGAAAGACGTTAAGTGCGTGGTCGGCGAATTCCCTGGGAACTCCTGGCATGTCCGCAGGACACCAGGCAAAGATTTCCCAGCGCTCACGGAGGAATTCGACGAGCGCGCTTTCCTATGCGGGGCTGAGGTCGTTGGCAATCAGCGCCATCTTGGAGGCGTCCGTCAGGTGGACCTGCACCTTCTTTGCGTTGACGGTGGAGTCGAAAGACATGTCAGGTGCGTTCTTTCTTGCGACTGGGGTGCCCCATTGTCTGTCACCTCTTGGAGCCTTATGAGCTCCTCCTGCATGCCGAATGACTGCGAGATTCTGTTGAAGTCCCTGTCGTAGTGGTCCGATCGGGTGAAGCTCCCGTGGACCGTGATGACACCCTTAGGTCCTGGCATCTTGAGTAGCAGGTACGCGTAGTGCGGTACTGCCAGGAACTGTGCGACTGCCACACGCCCGAGGATGGTGTGGTATTGTGATGGCCAGTCCACCACTTCGAACTCGAGTCGCTCGTACCGAAAGTTATCGGGCTTGCCGAAGATGACGTCGAGCCATATATTTCCCAGGGGGAATATGCCCTTTCCTAGGACAATGCCGTGGAACATTGTGTCGGATTGTTCCAGGCTGCACAACGTGATCCACATTGCTGCTAAGGTGTTGGCGAACATTAGGTTGATGCCGATGCTGCCGTCCATGAAGACGCGACTCATATTGAACCCTACGAACTGCGCCTCGAGCACCAGGGCAGCATGACATGGGCGAGGGACCTGGCAGGGGTGATCCGAATGGCTGAACGTGATGCAGGACTCCGAACCGCTGAGGTACTCAGGGATGGCGGGTGGAGCAGTCACAGCCATATTGATCTGGCGGGAGATTTTCTTTTGCACCCTATTTGTTGGGCACCCTTTTTGGATCATCAGTGATCCTTTTGGCACGGGTACCCGTTTCCGCCGTTGTTCTGCACAGGTGCGATTGGATGATTCGAAGGTCCCACGGGTGGTGGTGGAGGAGCTCTGTGGGCGATGTCACCTGGTGCGGGTGTGTTCCCGTACCCAGGGTTCGGGGCTTGTTGCCTCATCTGGGACATGCTCTCGCCGAGTTTCTAGAACTCGCGGCAATCTTTGAGCATGTGGCTTGCCTTTTTCTTGTCATCCTGCTTGTAGATGTAGAAGTGGATGGTGCACGGGATCGACAACTTGTCGTACGCTGAGGGTCAGTTGTCGTGGCCGCGGTGTTGCCATGACTGCGCTGGGCGTCCTCCGTCGCGGAAGTTGTTTCCACGGTATCCGCCGCTGCTGCGGTTGCCTTCGCTGCGGCGGTCGGCGTAGCCAGCCACGACCATGTTGGGTCCGTCGCGATCGTCGTAGACGCGCGATATTATCTTGCTACGGCGTTCACGTCGACGGCCGTAGTCATCTTCCTCCTCCGAATGCGCTCGATGGACGGAGTCCTCGCCATCTGCCCACCTGTTGGCGATGTCCATGAGGTGGTCAAGTGTCTTAGGCTTGACCCGCCCAAGTTCTTCCTTGAAGTCCTGGCGTTTGACGCCATCCTTGAAGGCGTCGATCGCTCTCTCCTCAGAGATGTGCGCCGTGGAGTTCTTAGTGTTGGACCAGCGTAGTATGTGCGAACGAATGGATTCTCCCGTTCATTGGGTGCAGGCCTGTAGCTCCTTGATCGAGGCTGGCCTCTTGCTGGTGCCCTTGAAGTTTCAGATGAAGCTGTACGCCAGTTCCTCCCAGCTTCGGATGGATCCCGAGGATAGGCTGTTGAGCCAGATCCATCAAACTTCAGAGTGTCCGAAGGAATCTTGAAGTTCCATGGCATCCATGTCCGCCGGACAGATCTGCTGAAGCATCGAGCTCCACAGAGTTCTCCTTCGTCGTCCTCCTCCTCGGATTCGGACGAGCATACGCAATTGGCGCGCGCTTTGTCGATCTTGCATTGGGTGAGCTCGCTTCGAGCGTCGTAATCGCGGCTCTATGTCGCGAGCTCTTGTGCCTTCGAGGTAGGTCGTGCTCTTCCTCGTCGGATGAAGGCGTGGGACTGCGGTTGAACCTGACCGCAACCTTCTTTTTTGGCTCCGCAGGAGCTTCTCCGTGGAGCGCAACTCCAATGAGTCCGAGTCCGGTTAGTGCGGATTTATGCATGGCCCTTTTCGGGTCCCCCACCGGAGGTGGATGGGACGCGAGGTATGTGGTGGCTGCCATGATCGCAGCTTGCGGTGTCTTCGGGATGACGTTGCCGTCGGCATCCATATGCATGAAAGACGTGTTGATGGTCCGAGTTGTTGGAGATATGCCCAAGAGGCAATAATAAAGTGGGTTATTATCATATCTTCATACTTATGATAAATGTTTACATACCATGCTATAATTGTATTAACCGGAAACATTAATACTTGTGTGATTTGTAAACTAAAATAAGAGTCCCTAGTAAAGCCTCTTGTTAAACTAGCTTGTTGGTTAATATATGATCATGGTTTCTTGATCATGAACATAGAGATGTTATTAACAACAGGGTCATATCATTAGGAGAATGATGTGATGGACATACTCCTATAGATAAGCGTAGCATAAAGATCAAGTCATTTCATTAGTTCAATTGCTATATGCTTTCTGATACATAGTAACCTAATTCCTTCGACCATGAGATCATGCATATCACCTTTACCGGATGGATGCTTTGATGACATCAAACACCACACCGTAACTGGGTGGCTATAAAGGTGGCATTGAGTGTTCGGAAAGTATTGGTTGAAACACATGGATCAAGAGTGGGATTTGTCCATCCATATGACGGATAGATATACTCTGGGCCCTCTCGGTGTAATGTCATCCAATTAGCTTGCAAGCATGTGACTGGCTCACAAGGGATCACATATCACGGGAACGAGAAAAGAGTACTTATCGGTAACGAGGTTGAACTAGGTATGCAGAGATACCGACGATCATAACCTCGGATAAGTAAACTATCGTGAGACAAAGGGAAATTGGTATCGTATGTAAGTGGTTCATTCGATCGCAAAGTAATCGTAGAAATATGTGGGAGCCATATGAATTTCCAGATTCCTCTATTGGTTATTGTTCGGAGAAGTGTCTCGATCATGTTCGCATAATTCACGAACCGTAGGGAGACACACTTAAGGATTCGACGTTGTTTGAGTAGTTATGGTATTATGAGAAAGAGACCGAATGTTGTTCGGAGTCTCGGATGGGATCCGGGATATCACGAGGTGATCCGGAATGGTCCGGAGAATAAGATTCATATAAGGAAAGTCCCGTTTCGGAGTTGCGGAATGATTCCGGTGTTTTCATCGGGAATGTTCTAGAAGGTTCCGGATTGTCCGGCACTCCGGGGGGGGGGGGAGGGGTACATGAATGTGTCATTGCATATTGGAATGATTGCATCATGTTCTTGTTGTCCCAAATAAAGGATTAAATTGAATCCTAAAACAGAAAAGTCAAATGTCCAGTTTGAAAGTCAAACGGCTAAAACAAGAAACTGTGGGAAACAAGCAAGAGGAGTTGGAACCGACTTGGAGGAGGAGTTTCTCTCCTCCAAGCCGGCGGCCAGCCCTAGGCCGAGTTGGGGAGGGACTCCCTCCCTCCCTGGCGCGCCAAGCCCCCTCCCATCTATATAAGGAGGGGCAGGGCTCCCCTCCTAGCACACACAAGTTCCTATCTTCTACCTCCGGTTTAGAGCCGTTTCGGTTTAGAGCTTCTAATTGCTTTAGCCTTCGGTTTAGAGCCTTATAATTGGTTTAGAGCCTTCTAATTGGTGTGTCTAATTACTAGACCACTAATAGCCTCTCTCATACTCCACCATACTCGCACCGGCTTAAGGCGAAGCCCTGCGGGATCTCCCCTCTACTTCCGGTACCACGCCGTTGTGCTGCCGGAATCGCAAGGAGAGTGCTACAACCTCCGCTGCCTGCTGGAACAAGGGAGAGGAAGGTCTTCGTCGAGTACCGAACGTGTGACCGACTGCGGGAGCGCTGCCGGAACGCAGCGCCAGAAGGATCGTCTACGCGATCTTGAGATCGGAAAGAGTACGACTACATCACCCACGAGAATCTGCTCTCGTTAACCGCTTTGGAATCTTCGAGGGTAAGTTATTCCATCGACTCATTGCTACAATCTAGTAGATAGATCTTGGCTTGTTTGTTTGTATGCGATAGAAATTTTTTGTTTTCCATGCTATGAACCCCTACAGTGGTATCAGAGCCGTGTCTATATGTAGATCTGTTGCACGAGTAGAACACAATGGTCATTGTGGGCGTTGATGCTTTTATTGTCGATTGCTTCTTGTGTACTTTGCATCTTGCGGTATGTTGGGATGAAGCGGCCCGGGCTAACCTTACATGACATCGTTCATGAGACTTGCTCCACGCTTGACATGCAACTTGTATTGCATAAGTGGCTTTGCGGGTGCCTGTTTCTCCTAGCATAGTTAAGATCCAATTTACAACGGGTGATTAACAATACTAGTATCAATGTTGTGGTTCTTGTTCGTAAGTTAGAACGACACTTATTGAAAGCCCCAAACCACGTAAAATATGCAAAGAAAGTAGAGGCGTCTAACTTTGTTTTGCAGGGGTGTGCAGTGATGTGATATGGCCATGATTGTGATTATATATGATGTATGCAATGTTCCTTATTGTAAGTCGGCAACCGGCAGGAGCCATATGGTTGTCTTTAATTTCTGTTAAGACCCGCGTGTCTATTCAAAGTAGTTGTAATAGTTGAAGCCGGTGGACGACAACCATGGAGCAGCGTCATTGACCTTGATGCAATGCCGGTAATGATGGAGATCATGTTCGTGCTTGAAGATGGAGATCGGAAGCACAAGAAGAAAGGCCATATCATATCACATATTATGAATTGCATGTGATGTTAATCCTTTATGCATCTTGTATTGCTTAGTAGACGACGATAGCATTATAAGATGATCCCTCAAGCACATGAATTTCAAGTCATAAAGTGTTCACCCTTAGTTGGCACCGTTGCTAAAGCTTGTTGTTTCGAAGCACCACGTGATGATCGGGTGTGTTAGATTCCGCAAGTGTATACAACGTGGGCAAGCCAGATTTGCTCATGTGGAAGCTAAGGTTTGATCTTGACGAGCCTAGCATGTACAGACATGGTCTCAGGAACACGGATCACCGAAAGGTAAAGCATGAGTCATATAGGAGATATGATGAACATGTTGATTGTTCGCCATTGAAGCTATGTCAACTCTCGTGATGATCGGTTTTGATGTGGTGGATTTGGTTCGTGTGATCACTAAAACAATGTGAGGGATATTGTTTTGAGTGGGAGTTCACCTAGATTAATTTAATTATTAATTAGAACTCAATTTATCATAAACTAAATCAAAGTGAATTTGCATAGTTGTTGTAGTCATTGGCATCCGTTTACCACCTTGCGCTTAGTTATAATTGAGATGATAGAACTATAGAATTCTGGTTAGTTACTTTACGAACTGGTATCGTATTATTTTGAAGTGTTAATCTAAAGTTTAAAAGTCCTATTGCAAACTTTCAGTAAGTTCCGGTTACTCGATGAAGTTTAATAATTTGTATTAAAACAAGAGTAACAATTCTAATGTTAGTATATAAGTATCATGTTTGTCTCCATGATTCTTGATATTCAAAGGATTGTCTTAATATCAAGGTTATCTAGGATCTGAAAGAGTTGTTTCAGAAACCATGATGTGTGGAAGATATTGTGATATCTGAAACGAAGTTTTGGTTGCAACATGATAGAGTATAATATGGCTAAAGTCATGTTCTCATATTTGATGAGAATTTGCGAAAGGTTGGAGACACTTGTTGTCCTAATCCTCCAAAAGGTTTTTGGATAGCAACATTATACTCATAATTCATCGTTATAAGCTAAAAGTAGCTTGATCATGGACGATTCCATGATAAGGGTGAATATTTGATGTAGGTAAAATATTTACTACACCAAGAGATTACTAAAGAAAGGAATTTGAAAGAACACCAAACATTTGATGATGGTGATCTACTTCAAAGTGCAAGTCCAAAGACATTGGTATTTAACTATACACGCTTTGGACTATGTGTCATATGTATGACTCCACTATTGATATTGATAGATTCTTTCAAACAGAAAAGGAAATACTGAAAGAGAATCTCATAAATATATGGCAGAAAAGAAAAGACTAGAATTGTTCAGTTTAAGTATATAGATGATATACATGTTATGGATATATTTTTTGCTTATTAAACAATGTGGTTCTTAAGTATTTGATACTGAATTTGTTGGTATGAATCGTCATACAAAACAACAGAATTCATGAACTACAGTGGCCTAAGTAATTAGCAAAAGAATATGTGATGATGTTCATCGAGAACAAATAAAGGGTTATTGTGTTGCTCGTTAAACATCAAAGCTTGCCTTCAAGATTTGTTTTATCAGGTGTTATGAGAACAAAAGGGTTGTTCAAATAATTGCCGTAATCCATAAAAGATGGATGATTCACAAATCTCGTTGGAAAAATCACATCCATAAAGCTAATGCTAAAGATGTCGAAAGACAAATTGATTGAAAGATCACTTAGGAAGTGACATCACCGTTTAAATTATATTGGAAAGAAAACATGAAGAAACTCCATATGTATGGAATTTTGGAGTCTTTTGATTTTGATCAAATGACGCTTGTGAAACTTTCCTAGAGATAATTAAAACTTCGTTCATAGGCCAAAAGGGAACGAAAGACTAGCTTATTGGAATTTGTACATATTGTTGTACGAAGTCCATCATGTGTAGTCAAAAAGCCATGGATTTCAACTTCATATGCTTTCTCCGAGAATTTGAGTGAATATATGAATATTTACTTAATAAGGATAAAGTAAGAAACATTTGAAAAGTTCAAAGACTTTCAAGATGAAGTGCAAAATCATTGTAACAAGAATATAAATAGTTTATGATAAAGATCATAAAGGAAGATATTTGAGTTACAAAGTTTAGCATAATACCTAAGATTTATGGAATCGTTCCGTGGATTTGCATTTTCCCGAAACACCATAAGAGTATGGAGCGTTCGAGATATGTAATTAAACCTTGTTTGACATGGTAAGATCGAAGGTGTAATTCATAAAACTGCCATTGTATTTTAAAGATTAAAAGCTTTAGAGATTACCGTTTTTCCACTAAAAAGAGCTCCATCATAATCCGTTGAAATGACACCATATAAAGTTATGGTTTGGGATAAAACCCAAGTTGTCCTTTCTTAAACATTGGTATGCTATGCATAAGAAAGATGTTTGCAACCAAAGTTGGATGAAACTGTCTTTGTTAAAATATTCCTCCATAACACCGGAGACAAAAGTGTTTGTCACTTAGAACGTCAAGTTTCTTTGAGAAGGAATTTTTCGTGAAAATTTAAGTGGGAGGACAATAGAACTTTGATAAGGTTAAAAGAACCTTAGCTATATGTGCAGAGTTGCGCAGCGCCGAAAAGTGTTCTGGAGGCAGCAACAATGCTCATGGCTCACGTGCCTCAAAGGTTGTGGTCACGGAGATCTAAGTTCCTATTGAAACAAGTAGGTCAAGTAAACAATCAAATACCAAGATTTGAGGGTTGAATCATTATTTGAGAATAATGAACGTACTACATGCAAAGAAGCGATGATGAGCCCTGACTCCGTCAAATGGCTTGAAGCCATAAAATCCGTGATAGTTCCATACACGAGAAATTAAGTTTTGAATTTGAAGGACCCTCGAGAAAGGTGTAAGACCTTACAGTCGTGTTTGGATCTATAAAGAAATAGACATGGATGTTTTACATCTATGAAATAGTCGACATGTTGGGAAAGAGTTCACAACAATGTTCAAAGGTTGACTATGACAAGATTTGATCTTTCATAGTGATATTTAGTCTAGACGGATTAATGTACCAACCACTACATATAAATTTGTTATGTGGTAGTTGAATAAACAAAACAAGTTCTTCTAATAGAATTGTTACCTAGGACATGTGCGTAACACGGTCCATAGGGTTTTGTTAATTCAAAGGATGCTAAAAGCATATGCAAACTTCAATGGTTGAAATAAGCATAGCGGAGTTGGAATCTTCACTATGATGAAACTGTTAAAAGAGTTTAATTTCATCAGAGACAATGAAGATGCTTGCATTTGCAAAAAATTAAGTGGGAGCGCTAAGACATGTTTCTAATACATTATGTGGAAGACATATTGTTGATTGGAAATAATGTATCTTTTATTAACACATATTAAGAATTTCATCCCGATGAAAGACTTAGGCAAAACTCAAATATTTGGCATCAATAGACGCTAATATGGTTGTGCCAGAAGTACATAGATGAGATATTGAATGAGTTCAATATAGAAACTACAAGAAAAGGTTCTTGTCGCACAGAAAGGATTGAATGAGTTCAATGTTGATGATATATTCAAGTGTATTGACATTTGTAAAATGAAACAAATAATCAAGTATAGATTGATACTTGATGTATGAAATCACAAAGAGTATTTATATCAATCATACTGTGATATGTACAAATCCAGATATGTCCTATGCTCTAAATGTTGTGAGCATATACCAGAATGATTCGTAAGATGATCATTGGACAATAGTAAGGATATTCTTATGATCTTTTGGAAGAACTAAGAGTATATTATTTGTAGAAGTGACAAATAGATGGTTAGTTCATTGTATAAGTACTACATTGATACTAGCTTTGTCACAAAGTACAAATTAAGTGTATCTCAATTTAAACTAAGGGTGGCACAATATAATGGAAAGTGAGTTCCATAATGGATTTGGATGAGTTCCAAAGTTAAGACATTGTGACAGATACTACAACAAAAGGCTAAGTATATGACTGCTATTATAGCAGCAAAAGAGGGCATTTGTGTCAAGTAGTTTGTTATCAAACTAGGTGTAGTTCACAGAGGGATAATACTATGAAGATATATAGTGCGACAATATTATCAACATGTTTTAACCCCAAAGAACTAAAGGTCACACCGAAAGACCAAATTTATACAAAGCCATCTCATTAGAGAATGAGTGATGCGTAGAGACGCAAATACATGCAATTACACACAGACCTGGAAGTGTCAGATCCGGAGATCAGTTGACCACTAGCAATCGTGTACATACAACACCGGAAAGCCATAGGTGTTGAATACACAAAGGTTTGAAACTAGATTATTGACTCTAGTGCAAGTGGGAGACTGTTGGAGATATGCCCAAGAGGCAATAATAAAGTGGGTTATTATCATATCTTCATACTTATTATAAATGTTTACATACCATGCTATAATTGTATTAACCGGAAACATTAATACTTGTGTGATTTGTAAACTAAAATAAGAGTCCCTAGTAAAGCCTCTTGTTAAACTAGCTTGTTGGTTAATATATGATCATGGTTTCTTGATCATGAACATAGAGATGTTATTAACAACAGGGTCATATCATTAGGAGAATGATGTGATGGACATACTCCTATAGATAAGCGTAGCATAAAGATCAAGTCATTTCATTAGTTCAATTGCTATATGCTTTCTGATACATAGTAACCTAATTCCTTCGACCATGAGATCATGCATATCACCTTTACCGGATGGATGCTTTGATGACATCAAACACCACACCGTAACTGGGTGGCTATAAAGGTGGCATTGAGTGTTCAGAAAGTATTGGTTGAAACACATGGATCAAGAGTGGGATTTGTCCATCCATATGACGGATAGATATACTCTGGGCCCTCTCAGTGTAATGTCATCCAATTAGCTTGCAAGCATGTGACTGGCTCACAAGGGATCACATATCACGGGAACAAGAAAAGAGTACTTATCGGTAACGAGGTTGAACTAGGTATGCAGAGATACCGACGATCATAACCTCGGATAAGTAAACTATCGTGAGACAAAGGGAAATTGGTATCGCATGTAAGTGGTTCATTCAATCGCAAAGTAATCGTAGAAATATGTGGGAGCCATATGAATTTCCAGATTCCTCTATTGGTTATTGTTCGGAGAAGTGTCTCGATCATGTCCGCATAATTCACGAACCGTAGGGAGACACACTTAAGGATTCGACGTTGTTTGAGTAGTTATGGTATTATGAGAAAGAGACCGAATGTTGTTCGGAGTCTCGGATGGGATCCGGGATATCACGAGGTGATCCGGAATGGTCCGGAGAATAAGATTCATATAAGGAAAGTCCCGTTTCGGAGTTGCGGAATGATTCCGGTGTTTTCATCGGGAATGTTCTAGAAGGTTCCGGATTGTCCGGTACTCCGGGGGGGGGGGGGGGGGAGGGGTACATGAATGTGTCATTGCATATTGGAATGATTGCATCATGTTCTTGCTGTCCCAAATAAAGGATTAAATTGAATCCTAAAACAGAAAAGTCAAATGTCCAGTTTGAAAGTCAAACGGCTAAAACAAGAAACTGTGGGAAACAAGCAAGAGGAGTTGGAACCGACTTGGAGGAGGAGTTTCTCTCCTCCAAGCCGGCGGCCAGCCCTAGGCCGAGTTGGGGAGGGACTCCCTCCCTCCCTGGCGCGCCAAGCCCCCTCCCATCTATATAAGGAGGGGCAGGGCTCCCCTCCTAGCACACACAAGTTCCTATCTTCTACCTCCGGTTTAGAGCCGTTTCGGTTTAGAGCTTCTAATTGCTTTAGCCTTCGGTTTAGAGCCTTCTAATTGGTTTAGAGCCTTCTAATTGGTGTGTCTAATTACTAGACCACTAATAGCCTCTCTCATACTCCACCATACTCGCACCGGCTTAAGGCGAAGCCCTGCGGGATCTCCCCTCTACTTCCGGTACCACGCCGTTGTGCTGCCGGAATCGCAAGGAGAGTGCTACAACCTCCGCTGCCTGCTGGAACAAGGGAGAGGAAGGTCTTCGTCGAGTACCGAACGTGTGACCGACTGCGGGAGCGCTGCCGGAACGCAGCGCCAGAAGGATCGTCTACGCGATCTTGAGATCGGAAAGAGTACAACTACATCACCCACGAGAATCTGCTCTCGTTAACCGCTTTGGAATCTTCGAGGGTAAGTTATTCCATCGACTCGTTGCTACAATCTAGTAGATAGATCTTGGCTTGTTTGTTTGTATGCGATAGAAATTTTTTGTTTTCCATGCTACGAACCCCTACACGAGTCACCTCGCGACGTGCAGTGGAGTCCATGTTCTCCATGCGAGAAGGGTTCTTGTTGCCATGGTTGCCGTGCTAGATGGAGCCGCCCATGGCGGAGAGCGCAGCTCGCCGCGCACTGGACTCCGAGGCCGCTTGCTTGCGCTTGTCAAGCACTTCTTGCATCTTCACCTGCTTCTTGTGCTCTTCGACGAGGAGCAGGTGGTACGCCATCAGTAGGTCCCGTGAGGCACCCACAGGCAGGATCTTGTTGCCTGCCATGGCTTCGCGTGCTTGAGCCCATCCTTCCTCGCTGAGGTGGATTACCCGATTGGGATCGGTGTCCTCCTCGTTGGGCGGAGGGGGGACTGGTTTCTCCTGTTCTCGCCGTTTCTACCCTGCGGGTTGGGTGACGGGTTGTGTTCCTGATCCACGTCGCTCTGGATGACTGCAGCACATTGGTAGCGCTCTAAGATCGGATCGCTGCTGCCGCAGCTTTCGGATCCGGAACCACAGGTCCCTTCCTCCGATGGTGGATCGCACAGATCTGAGTTACAGCTGCTGCTATCATAGGACTCATCTGTCGATAGCGATGTGCGTAGCATGGGATGCGGATCCCATGAAGCGGGCCTGATCGATGGCAGGGGCACCCGCTCTGGGAGACGGAGAGTGCCGGTCTGCCCCACCTGGAAGCAGAAGCTCCCGAACAGGATCTCGAGCCCGTCGCCAACGGGCTCGAAGTCCTTCAGAGTGGTTGGCGAGTGGGCGGTGAAGTCGAAAGCGCCGAAGAGGAGAAGACTCCCCGTCGCAGAGGAGTTGTAGATGGCTTTGGTTGGGACCGTCACGATCGCACAATCAGCGTCCCCAGTTCCCATAGACGGCGCCAATTGACGAGGTTTAATCTCGTCAATGCCCATTGTTAAGAGCTTGGATTTTGGAGAAGATGGGGATGCTGGAGATCGCGGAATGGTTAGCAAACAAGCAACACGGGACACGAGGTTTACCCAGGTTCAGGCCCCGGAGGAAAAACCCTACTCCTGCTTGTCTGCTCTTGATTACGGCTGAACCGAAAGTTATAGGGGTGCGCAGATGCAATCTGGCGTGGAGGTGTGTATGCGGTGGTATGAAGTGCCCTCCTCGTCGTACCCTCCAGCTTTTATATAGAAGTAGGCAGGTTCCGGGCATAAATCGAGTCGGTTACAGGTTTTAGTGTTTACCCCTTTGAATATTCTATCTACTCTAGTCTTGCTCTCCAAGGATTTGAAGACATCCTGGGCTTGGTCCACCCGAAAATCTTCATAGGCCGCGTATATTCTTGTGGGTCTTCCTTGGACCGGACCAGGTATGCTAAAGTCATGTACCTGTGGGATATAACCATGTCAGCTATTAGTTATAACGTATAGCGTGTTTAACGCTATTTAGCATCGCTAAAACACGATTAGTGTCATAACGAGCATATTATGCATAAGGTAGTAGCACAGCACGCTATTTTTTTCGTTGTTTTCAAAACTATAAAGCTGTTGCTGTGGGCTCTTGGGTTATGCACTACGGCAGCCCCTTACTCCAGCCCACTCCACGGTAAAGGCCGACCCGAGAGTCTATGGGGGCCCATTCAGCGATATCGCAGCCATCCAATTCCAATCGCAACGATCCCAGCACGGCAGCACCTAGGGTTCTCCTGGCCACGAGATAAAAGACCCCCTCACACCCCGCACTAACGGCTTCTCCCTCCTCCTACGCCGCCACCGCCGCCGCCGCTCCCCCGCTCCGCCGCAGTCTTCGCAAAGGTACTTCCGACGACTCTCGTGGCGTCGATGAACGCGTTTTCCCCTTGGGATCTTCTCACCCCGAGTTTCCGCTGTGCGATGTGCAGATGGCGGTGCCGCTGCTGACCACGAAGATCGTGAAGAAGAGGGTGAAGCATTTCAAGAGGGCGCACAGCGACCGCTACATCGGCCTCAAGGTGAGATCCAACCCGTTCTCGTCTTGCCCGTCACCCTTAAGCTACTACTTGGTGCTCGTAGTTGATCCACTGATCCTCTGTTCGTCGATCTGTGTTAGATTTATCGTTGGACGAATCCATCGACGTCATATGTAGAGTTATTACTGCCTACCTACGCAGTTTGTAGATGCCGAGTCTTAGTTCAGGAGACCCTAGCTTGCTGCGGATCCTAAGTGTCTAGAAGCTGCTACCTGCAGCATGAAATGGCAGCCAAAAAAACCAGTCGGTTCAAATTTAGTGATGCTCTTTGTTTTGCTAGTTTAGGTTGCTGCCCCAGGTTATACTTAACCTAGTCAATCGCAGTATTTAATTGCTGATATTGTAACTGACGGTTGGTAAGTCCTATTGTTGCATTGAAAAAGAATAGGGAAATGTCTCTAGCTAATCCATATCTCGGTAGTCACCTCATGTAACCTCACCATGACATTTCTAATTTGCATGCGATGATCCAAATTGCACTGATGTAGTCACATCAAGTGGCATTCACGATTCTTTCATAGGATGACATGACACTGATTCAAGTTGGTCTTTCTGTCTTTGTAGACAAGCTGGCGCAGGCCAAAGGGTATCGACTCCCGCGTCAGGCGGAAGTTCAAGGGAGTTACCTTGATGCCCAACATTGGTTACGGTTCTGACAAGAAGACAAGGCACTACCTCCCCAACAAGTTCAAGAAGTTTGTCGTGCACAATGTCTCTGAGCTGGAGCTGCTCATGATGCACAACAGGTAAATGTACTTTAAATCCCACATTGCTTGCTGGTTATTTAGAGCTGGCTATTATCATCCCCCATGTTTAGTGCCTGATCTAGTAGTGGTTTCTGATACTGGCATCTTTCTGTAAAACAGGACCTACTGTGCTGAGATTGCACATAACGTGTCCACGCAGAAGCGCAAGACGATTGTGGAGCGTGCTGCCCAGCTCGACATCGTGGTCACCAACAAGCTTGCCAGGCTCCGCAGCCAGGAGGACGAGTGAAGCATCCTATAGCTTACTGCTGCTAGTCTTGGTGTCTGTTGGTAGACAGTGCACCCGTGTTTCAGATATATTACCACCATTTTTGTATCGCTGCTAGATATATCACCAAGTATGGATAATCTATTTCCTATGACATCATGGAGTGCACAACATATCTTGAAATCTGGTGTTTTTCCTGTCGCACTCTCAGTATCTATTGAGCTGTATTTCTGACGTCCTTTGAGTGTTTTGCCTCTCATCTGATTATAGTGTGTAATTTGAATGAGGCATTGATCCAGTATTGTTGGCTGCTAGGCTTCAGCATTCACAAGGTTGAATCATCATCATGTAAAGCACACATGACACATTCATCAGTTTGTGCAGGTAAAGCTGTCTTGGCTTGTATGCATGGCATGCTTTGATCTGAGTCATGCTCAAGCATTTCTGATAGAGTTAGGGTTGGTCACGGATTGGAGTAGCTCGCAAAGTACATTATCCTTACCTCTTGTTCATGCTAAACGTAGCACTAACGTATAACCATGTCAAACACCTTACTATTTGGAATTTTGGCCTAACAACAGCGATGTGCAAGATTTGGTCAGAAATAGACCGTCTAAAGTACTCCCAGGTCTTTGATTTTTGTTGGCCTAACAACAAGGAATGTTAATTTTTTTCCATATCCTAGTTCTTTGATGAGTCGCCACAGATTTTTAATGGAACTAGGGCATTGGTTTCTGGCTGGATAATAAGATGACCAGGGATATTCATGCCATGGGGAAACCAAGGTTCAGACCACAAAGTACTCCCTCCTGTTTAGAAATAATATAAGATGTTTTAGCTTTGTTAAGTTAATGTATCTAGATGTCTTCTAGTGTATACGTTCAATCCAAAACTCTACGAACCTATATACTAAAAGACGTATAGATACATTCGATTCACAAAACAAAAACGTTTTATATTTCTAAACGGAGGGAGTAGCAATTTGCAAATGACAAGAGTTAAGCATGTCTGGCACAAGAAATGAAGACCAAGAATCAGATTTACGCCCAGAAGAGTTAAAATTCCAAATAGCAGTACTTAGTTTTTAGAACATCAGAAAGAAAAGAGAGAGAGGCTCCTCATTGGTTCTGGAAGCAGCATAGCAGCAAGAGATTTGCTGGTGCAATGAATATCTCTTATACCTAAACCCTCTTATATTTCATAGGTTTGCAGATATCATTCCAAGATCTAAGACGAGTTGGGATTAGAGAATTGGTCTCCAGGCGCCATTCTTCCAGAAAATAATTCTTTGCATACATTACTGAACTTGCAACAGTTCATTAGCTTACAACCTCGCGTCAGGACAGAAGAATAACTTTTGATATACTCCCTTCGATTTAAAATATAAGATGTTTTAGGTTTGTGAAGAAAATGAATCTAGACTTGTTTTAGTGTGTAGATTCATTCCAAAGTTGAGTGAATCTATATACTAAAACAAGTCTAGATTCATTTTCTTCACAAATCTAAAACTTCTTATATTTTAAAACGGAGGGAGTACAACCACAAGTTTACTACACGAGGCAGCATCTGGCATGGGATCACAATAAGCACTGGTCACCCTGATCCTGTCTGCAAAAGCTGTGACATTGAAAAGGAACAAATCCTGATCCTAGCCGCTATGATGCACCAGACGTGGTAACATATCAAACAAACTCAGTATACCCTGAATACCTGATGATATTGAATGGAATTGACAGAGGTAACATTCTACGGAATCAAAGAAAATGACACCTACGACATCCTACAAAAGGCACGATATGTTGAGAAGCACATAACTGTCATATTACCAACACACGGATATTAGCTAACACATGAAAAATAGTACTCCCTCCGTCGAGGGCTTGGCTTTGTCTAGATTTTTGAATGTATCTAGACGTATTTTAGTGTATAGATACATTCGAATCTAGACAAACTCAAGTCAGTTATTTCTAGACGGAGGGAGTAGTGTTTTGGGTACTTGTGCCAGCATCAACAACTCTCACATATTCACGGTAGTTGAGATCACCCATATCTCAAGAGAAGTCATCTATAGTCAGAGATTCCCCCAAAAAGGAGCGGATCAATCAAAGAAACATACGGCGAATGAAGCATGCATTCAGTAGCAAAAAAGGGGTCCTCGACGGCAAGATCCATTGCTTTCTCCGCCCTCGATCGAAGCAAAGCCCACTTTAGGCAACAGCAGTCGAATAAATTTTTTCAACCAGCAAAGGCTGCAGCTCCAGGGCATTCACGGTCATGAAGATGAGGAATTTGAATTCGTCTAAATCCCCTCGAAACTCTTGGATAACCGGCCGTTTTGTTGGCGTGTGATCTCAAGCATTCAAGACCGGACTGACCTCCTGCCGGAAGTTACCGGGCGGACTGCGAATGCATACCGATGCGGGAACAGTTGAGTCACATTTATATGGATCGTGCTGCCAATAATTGATGGTATCATTTGACAAATGATAGACTGACTGAAGGAATCGGTGCCAAAGCATCTGAGGAAGCTGGCCAATGGCCGACATCTTGACCTCCCCAAAGACACCAAAATTCACCGTCACCGCCAATATCTTGACGCTTGGACGGAACGACCGGAAGAATATATATATCGGCGTCTCGGCGACCGATTTCTGACAGCGATCTGCGGGAGGGAAGGACATGGACAGATTCACATGGACACTTGGACAGGATAAGATGAGGCCCCTGGCCGGATTAGACGTGCGGTCAGTCGCCTGCCTGCATCCGTATGCGGATAACGCCCGATCGAGAAAAGACTGCATCGTGCGGCCTCTGACGCACAGAACTTCTTCTTCTTCAGATCTTCTCGTATGGAAAGGAAAACGGTCGGTTAACTCATGGAAAACCGGAGTTACTGTCAGGTAGATCGCCCGACCAGCCATCGCCCCGATGGCGACGGCCGGCTAAAATCTGTGTCTGAATTATTCGTTTCGTGATCATTACTCTTTATCCTCTTCGATACGTCCTCGTTAATCTTCTCTTTTCTTCCGTGGCTCGACGCGTAGTCAGGGTATATACGGATCGTGACCTGCCCGAGATACATACATATCTATGCCGATCTAGTTTTCATCCCCTTTTGTTTCTTTTTAGGATCGCTCACATTTCAGGACGCTTTATTTATATATGTCTGAGCTATCGTGCCCACGGGCGATGCCATGATGAGTTTGGAAATTCAGATAGGACCTTGTTGCATGATGACAGATGGGTACGTAGTGATCGGATCCAAACAAGGCCCAACCATTCAATCTGTTTTCTTTAGAGCTTCAGATCCACATTGTATTCATTGATCAGTTAGCTAGAGCTCCGATCATAAGCCATTGCTGTCCGACCGCCATCGTCGTCGTTCTCACAGTCCACCCGCAAGCATTGAGGATTCGAGCGTCATCATCCGATCGGCTTCGACATCGCAGGGCATTGTAGCGTGACTTCGCTCCACGGAAATGGGAGAGGGACCTCGCTGTAATGCCGTTAGTGGAGTGATCATGTGCACTGTGAGGAGGAGCGCAAGAGGAGGAAGAAGCGACGCGACGGGCGTACCATTTCGCCATGATTATTGGGGTAGCCCTCCAAGTTATCTGTCGGACATGGATCGGCAAGTTAGGTTGGTGATGGTGATGGTGATGTGATCATGTGATGCCCGGTGCATCCTGCCTTGCGTGCCATCCTTCATGTGGTCTGTGACGTTTCAGGTTCTCCTGCCTTGCATTCCATCCTGCTTAGATAATTATCTGACTTTACTAGAGTATAAGGTGAGAATTCTTGGAAGCATCCTGAGGAATGACAATGCAGGAACTGAAAATGCAACTGGAAGGCAACCTATGACGCAGGTGGAGGAAGTGTGTTATGGTCAGGCTCCAGTATACACGAAAGAGGCCTAATTAGGGGCTTAGCCCAAGTTATCTAGGGTTTAGAGGAGCTGCCCTCCTATATAAATGCATGTACCCCTTTGATTATAATCAGACAATAAACATATTCTGTTGTCGTCTCCCTCAGGAGACGGGAGCCCCAAACCCTAGCCGCCGCCTCCTCCCTCTCGCAGCGACGGCGCCCAGCCGCCGGCGTCTACGCCTCCAGCCTCTCCACCCTCACTTCCACCCCTATAATCTACGTCTGAGATCTGGTAGAACCATAACCTCTACCAATTTGGTATCAGATTGCTCTGATTCGATGAGTTCTTCCGGCCTTCCCACCACAGCTGCCGCCTCCACCGGCGCGGCCACCGCCACCTCGCAACAGACGCCGCCGCCGGCCACCTCGGGTCCGCCCGCCTCGGGCGCTCTCCACCCTCACTTCCACCCCTATAATCTACGTCTGAGATCTGGTAGAACCATAGCCTCTACCAATTTGGTATCAGATTGATCTGATTCGATGAGTTCTTCCGGCCTTCCCACCACAGCTGTCGCCTCCACCGGCGTGGCCACCGCCACCTCGCAACAGACGCCGCCGCCGGCCACCTCGGGTCCACCCGCCTCGGGCGCCGCGGCCCTGGCAGCCGACGCGGCCACCGTCCTCTCTCCGGCGGAGATGTCGTCGGTGATCCGCGACCTCACCCTGGCGGTCTCAAACCTACGGACCTTCCTCCAGGCTCCCTACGCGCCACAGCCCCCGCCAGCGGCGCCCTTCGCGCCAACATCACCGTCCACCGCCATGCCCCAGGGAATCCCGATCACCCAGATCAGGTTCCCGTCGTCGCCGTCCCCGCTGCCGACGTGGATCGACACGCCGATCTACACGTCGACGCCGCCACAGCCGACGGTGCTGCCGCCGCCCGCCACCACCTTCGGCGGGTATACTGACCCATACGCCGGGAGCTCCATGGTGCCGCAATACTCTCCTCCCACCGCGACGGGTCGCCACGAGAGCGCCTACACGGCCTCGCCGCACGTACAACAGCCACCTCGCTTCACCAAGATGGAGTTTGCCACCTATGACGGAACCGTCGACCCCCTGAACTGGCTCAATCAGTGCGACCAGTTTTTCCGGGGGCAGCGGACCATGGCGTCCGACCGCATGTGTTTCGCCTCCTACCACCTCCGCGGTGCCGCACAGACGTGGTACTACGCCCTCGAGCAGGACAAGGGCGGGATGCCTTCGTGGGAGCGCTTTCGCGACCTATGCCTCCTCCGGTTCGGCCCTCCCCATACGTGGGAGCCGCCTGGCCGAACTCGGTCGCCTCCCCTTCACCACCTTGGTGCAGGACTTCGCCGACCGCTTCCAGACGTTGGCCTGCCATACGCCTGGCGTCACGGCTCGCCAGCGCGCCGAGCTCTTCGTCGGCGGCCTCGCCGACCACATCCGCGTCGACATCGAGATGCGTGACCCCCAGGACCTGCAGACGGCCATGTACTACGCGCGCGCGTATGAGCAGCGCGCCAACGCCATGCAGCAGGCGTTCCCAGGCCGCGGCACGCGTCCCTCGACCCGCCCCGCACCGGCGGCCGCCACCGTGACGCGCCCTGCTCTGCCGGCCTCTACTGCCGCTGCCCCCGCGCCGACGCGTACCTTCCGGCGATTGACGTCAGCCGAGCAGCTCGAGCGGCGCCGCAAGGGCCTGTGCTTCAACTGCGACGAGCCGTATGCGTCGGGTCATACGTGCGCCCGCCTGTTCTACTTGGAGACCGTCGACGACGCGGAGGTAGAGGCCCTCACCATGGAGCTCGACACCACCACACTCTCCGAGGCCTGTGTCACGACCTACGGGCCGGTCGATGCGACCGCCTTCGTCGTCTCCCTTCATGCCTTGGCAGGCATCAAGATGGCGAAGACGATGTTGCTTCCGGTGACGATCAACGGGGAGCGTCTCACCGCGCTCGTGGACACAGGCTCGACGCACAACTTCCTGTCTAGGGACGCCATGCGCCGCCTCACACTTCAGCCGGCGGGCGCGGAGAAGTTCAGCATCACCGTCGCCAACGGGGACCGCCTTACTTGCCACGGCGTGGCACGGCAAGTTCCCGTCCTCATCGGCGATGAGCCCTTCTCCATCAACTGCGTCGGCATCGACCTGGGCTGCTATGACTTCATCCTCGGTGTCGATTTCCTGTCCACACTAGGCCCCATCCTTTGGGACCTCGACGTGCTGTCCCTCATCTTCTGGCGCGCGGGAGGCCGTCACGTTCAGTGGACAGGCATCGGCGGCTTCGGCGCCGCGACCCCGCAGCTTCAGTTGATGGCGGCCGCACTTTACGAGGTGCATCCGCTCCTGGCCGACCTCCTGCAGCAGCACAACGACATCTTCAACGAGCCACAGGGCCTCCCACCCGTGCGGCCTTGTGACCACCGCATCCACCTGCTGCCGGACACGGCGCCTGTCGCAGTGCGCCCTTACCGGTACCCCCAGCTGCAGAAGGACGAGCTCGAGCGCCAGGTGGCCGTCATGCTCGCGCAGGACATCATCCGGATTTCGACATCGCCGTTCTCCGCCCCGGTGCTCCTTGTGCGCAAGCCCGACGACACATGGCGCTTATGCATCGACTACCGTGCCCTCAACGCCATGACGTCCAAGGACAAGTTCCCCATCCCCGTCGTGGATGAGCTCTTGGACGAGCTACACGGGGCGCGCTTCTTCACCAAGCTCGACCTGCGCTCGGGCTATCATCAGGTTCACATGCACCCGTACGACATCGAGAAGACGGCATTCCGTACTCACCATGTCCACTTCGAGTTCCTGGTGATGTCGTTCGGCCAACGCGCCGGCAACCTTTCAGGCCCTGATGAACGACGTGCTCAGCCCATACTTGCGCCGTTTTGTGCTTGTTTTCTTTGATGACATTCTTATCTACAGTTCATCCTAGGCAGAGCACCTGCAGCACGTGGCCATCATCTTCAACGAGCTTCGAGCGCATCGTCTCCACCTCAAGCGCTCGAAGTGCTCATTCGGCATGACCTCCGTCGCGTACCTGGGGCACGTCATCTCGACGAAAGGTGTCGCGATGGACGCAGACAAGGTCGCCGCCGTCGCCGCGTGGCCGACCCCGCGGTCCCCGCGGGCTCTCCGCGGCTTCTTGGGCCTCGCCGGCTACTACCGGAAGTACATCCGGGACTTCGGCCTCGTCGCCGCGCCACTGACGCGCCTCCTTCGCCGCGACGCCTTCTCCTGGGACGAGGAGGCGACTACGGCATTCGAAGCTCTCCAGCGGGCGCTCACGACGGGACCCGTCCTCCAGATGCCGGACTTCGACATGTCGTTCGTGGTTGTAACACCCTCAGAATCGGACCTATGCAAGTTTGAGCAAAATTCGCCAAACCCGCATAGAAACGATTCAAACGTGCCCACCAGGCACTTTCGTGCGGGTGGAAAACGAAGTAATAACATTACACAACAGTCCTCGATGGGACCCACAGAACAGATATATATACAGCGCGACTCCAAGAGTCAAGAATACAGATATAATATACAAAGATCCAAATCATCTTGAAAACGATAGAGCGTCCAGCTACGGACAAGATGCAAATGGGGCTAAGAGCCCTGAAGAATACCAATGGCGTCCATAACCCTGCCCAGGCCAAGCCGGAAGGGTAACCCTGCTAACGACGTCGATCTCAAAACCTGCTTAAACAAAAGGGGTGCCGACAAAGGGCAAAGGAAAAAGAAGGAGCGTCAGTACTGAGGCCAGTACACGGCGAGGCTAGAATTCGGCGGTCCTCGCCTACATAGGTATGGTGGGCTGAGCGGCAGCGGCAGCATGCACTAAACAACCTATAGAGACTCGATACAACTGGCGGCAATCAGAGAGGGATAAGAAAGACCTAATCGGAACCAACCTGATACTATCATCAAACAAACCCATCCTGGCGTTTCCCCCTCGATACCAAACGAGGAAGTCAACCGAGGAACTCACACAGTTGGCAGTTTTACTTCTTCAGTTATCGTTGCAACAATTACTAGTCAAATATAGATAGTCATCCTGATAAAATAAACAGTGGGCACTTTTATTTATCCGTTCCGTTATAGTTGCAGCACTTACTAATCAGATACAATTAGCATGAGATAACCCAAAACCCAGCAGTTGTTGATACTTTTATTCAGCCATTCCGTTGTAGTTGCAATACTTACTAGTCAGATACAATTGTCGCAAGCGACAAAGCAAACAAGCAATTGTGGGCAGTATTATTTAATCATTCCATTATAGTGAAGCTGATTACTAGTCATTATAAAGTCAAATTTATAGCAATAAACTTTAGTTATGCTTGTCTATGGTCGAGATACTGTGCTCCAAGTCGTCCATAACCGCGGACACGGCTTTCAGAAAGTTTTAACCCGGACGGGGTGCACAAATAGCAACACACACACGATCAACCTCGGAAAAACCAAATCAAAACCCAACGAGGTCTTCACGACAGAGCAATCACAAGATTCAGAAATATTTCAGGGGGCCACCCCTTAAAGTAGAACCCGCAACGAAGTTAGCTGACTTCGAGACGGACTTAAGGTTTGTGGGGCCGGCTGTAAACGACTGGGAACCCGAAAGTGTGGCTGGGCTTGTCGATACCGCGAAAACGGGTCACAATTCCTAAACAGTACAGTGTGCTCCTCGCACAATCGTAAATAAAGCAGTAAAGCATGGCATAAGTACAGGATCGTAAATAAAACCTCAAACTAGTTTGTGGCCCCAAGAAATAAGACGAAATCAAGCTCTGGCTAAGGGGGGCCCATACTCCCCATATGTGGATAGCGCGATAAATCAAGGAACAGGTATCAAGTACTCGGGGTCCTACGGGACACAAGTGGGCGTTCGGAAACCAAATGTTCTCTATCACCCACCGATGCCTCTGCTTACTTACTTCAATTTTAGTTGTTAAACAGGAATTAAAGTGAACAATAAGTAAAACTATGATCATCTCCAACATCAACATGCGGCAATACATCAACAACTGTGGCACTTGACGACACGCAACAGCACTTGAGCAAGCGACTACGACGCGCAAGTCCAACTATCTACCAAACAATAGGTAATAGGATGTGTCCGAGGCAATATAGGGCTGCAAGGGATATCACGGGTACGGGAAACTAGAGCATCGCAACACAGATAGCAATAGATCAACAGGAGGGAATAAATACTATAAAAGTAAGATAGGTAGAAAGGGGGAGATGCTCGCCTGAAAACATTGTCGAAGGGTTCATCCGAAGATCGGGGCGAAGCTCACATCAACTCAACGGCCTTATCCGCGAGGAACCAAAACACTAGAATAAACACCGGATGCACTATTTAATTCAACGGCAGAAGATCGGCATGATGCATGTATGATGTATGGCATGGCAAAGGTGCGATGCAATTAGGTCATATTAAATGGAACCAGGGTCCCGACAATTAGTTAGGTGGTTCAAGTTGTTTACCTACCCCGCAATTTAAATGTTGTATTAACATGGCCAAAATATGGTACCGGTTCGCTACATCAATTTAAATGAGGCCAATATGAGACTAGATTTGCCCGCATATGGCCCCATATTTAATTATGAGGTGAATCGGCATAAGGCCCCCAAACCACAGATAAGATGCATGTATGAACAATTATTATGCGACAAGTTGTTATTATGTTATAAAATAGGGTTTCGGGAAGGGGTTCACACATTAGGGGTCTCGGCGATCTTGGGGTTCCGGGGTTCGGGGTTGGTCTCGGGGTCCAGGGTTCGACGGATTGGTCTCGGCGGGAACGTTCTTGGTAGCGGGGTAGATCTTGTCGCATCAGGATTCTCGGCGAGCTCGGCGTCCGGAAAGGAGCACTTGGTCGGCGTCGGGGGCGCATCGGGTCCTTCCGGTCGGTGCCGTTCTTGTCGTCGCGAGGGTCTTGTCGGGTCCGTGCCATCGAGTCGGACTTGACCTTCGGGGCGAGGAACTTGGCATCCTCGAGGAGCACTTGTCTTATTCGAGTCGATGACCTGGGCGTCTGGGTTCTCGGGCATCTGATCCAGGGAGCAGTACTTGTCGCGTCTGCGGTCTCCGGGTCCAGGTAGAAGAGCTCGTCGCTCCCGGAGAAGACCTTGGGGTTCCGGCCTCTTGCATCGGTACCGGTCTGCGGTGTGCTTTGCATCGAAGATCTTGACATACGGCGGGATCGGTCTCGGGTTCGGGCGTTCTTGGCGTCTACGAGGTAGGTCTTGGCGTTCACCCCGACGACCCTGGGGTGGTTCTGACCGGCCGCGATGCGGAGGAGGCCCTTGCGGATCCTGGCGTCGGCGGACGGGGGCGAGGAGGCCGCTGGCGGCGGCGCTCTGGACGGGCCCGGCGAGCTGCTGGGGCTGGCGGGGAGAGCGGGCACGGGGTGGTACTGGGCGGCGGCGGAGACGGGCACGTCGGGGTCGGGCTCGGCCGGGGCGGCGCGGCTCGGCCCTGCAGCGGCGGCGACCGGGGAGCTCGCAGGCGGAGCGGCCACCGGCGACGAGGGCCGCGGGGCGCCAGGGAAGGAGGTGCGGAGGCGGGGCGAACGGTGCAGGGGCGCGGCGGCGAGGGGGATGGCCGGAGGCGGCGCACGCCTGAGAGGAAGCAGAGGAGGTGGGGGCGCGCCGGGTGCGAGGGGGTGGGGAGCGGGGTGAGTGGGAGGTGGGGGTCAGGCGGTGTGTGGTGGGAGTGGGTTGGCGTGTGGGGCTGCTGGGGTGGGGTATGAGTATGACAGGTGGGCCACGGGGGGAACGGGGTCCACGGACAGGGAGTGGGGACTGGGGCAGGGAAGTGTGTGTCTGGCGTGCGTGCGTGTAGCGTGGCTGGGTGTGGGTTTGTTTTCTGGGTAGCTGTAGGAATAAGGGGTGGGCCGATCTGAATTATGGGGGTGGTCGTTCGGGTCGATACGGCCCGTTCGACTGCCCCCGCTAAAATAATCAACTAAATTATTTATTTTTAAACAACGCTTTTGCAATCCGACAGCGGACAAAACAAAATATTCCGGGGACCCGGTTTTCGGTGCTTGAATAAGATGGGGCGTTTTAGAAAACAAAACGGGCTTTGCGAACATAGTTTTATGCAAACAACACATGATGATGACGATGCGATGCACAGATTCAACGCGATTTTCTAGTAGTGGTTTTGCGGGGTGCCACAATTCGACACCACTAACAATGGATCTCGCCCTCGAGATCCGCCTCATGGTACCGGAAGGAGGGTCGGCGGGGCATCTTCTCGCTTCGTGTAGATCCTCGCGACACCACTAACAAGAGGTCGTTGTCCGTGATCGTCGAGAGAACACTCCGGTGACAAAAGGTCGAAGGTAGAGGTATCCACAAATAAAATCACCTCTAGCTTCCGTGGACGGAGAAAAATTGCTGGATCCACTGATTCGATGCACGAAAGCGAATGATAAGAGTAGTCGGATGGTGATCAGTCCATCGCGCACCCAAACCATTACTCTGCACACGAATAGGCGGATTATGCAACCAACTCTCGGAATCAGACTGAAGATCTCGACAAGCGAGGTTCGGAACAACGGAGTGATGCAGACTCTGCATCGGATCTGGCGTAGATGTTGTCGTCGCGTCGGAAAACACCGGAAGGCACAAACAAGGAACAAAGAATGGTACCACAGCAGACGGATTCCTCAAGCAACATGAACACCGGATGGTAGAGCACCGTCATCAAAGAAGGAAGCGAAACCCTGAAGGTACGACGGAACCCAACCACGAGAAATCCTGGACTCGAAGAAAAGATAAGAGAGCAGATTCAAAAACACGTCGAGATAAGAGGAGAATAGCAGAGGGGTAAGGAGTAAAATCAGACCTAATCAGAACTATCCTACCGATTTTGCAAAATAGTTTTGACACTCTACTTCGGCCGTTAGCTAGGTTATCCTACAGGCTGGACTTGTGGGGTATCGCAACTGCTGAGCTCTGATACCACTCTGTAACACCCTCAGAATCGGACTTATGCAAGTTTGAGCAAAATTCGCCAAACCCGCATAGAAACGATTCAAAGGTGCCCACCAGGCACTTTCGTGCGGGTGGAAAACGAAGTAATAACATTACACAACAGTCCTCGATGGGACCCACAGAACAGATATATATATACAGCGCGACTCCAAGAGTCAAGAATACAGATATAATATACAAAGATCCAAATCACCTTGAAAACGATAGAGCGTCCAGCTACGGACAAGATGCAAATGGGGATAAGAGCCCTGAAGAATACCAATGGCGTCCATAACCCTGCCCAGGCCAAGCCGGAAGGGTAACCCTGCTAACGACGTCGATCTCAAAACCTGCTTAAACAAAAGGGGTGCCGACAAAGGGCAAAGGAAAAAGAAGGAGCGTCAGTACTGAGGCCAGTACACGGCGAGGCTAGAATTCGGCGGTCCTCGCCTACATAGGTATGGTGGGCTGAGCGGCAGCGGCAACATGCACTAAACAACCTATAGAGACTCGATACAACTGGCGGCAATCAGAGAGGGATAAGAAAGACCTACTCGGAACCAACCTGATACTATCATCAAACAAACCCATCCTGGCGTTTCCCCCTCGATACCAAACGAGGAAGTCAACCGAGGAACTCACACAGTTGGCAGTTTTACTTCTTCAGTTATCGTTGCAACAATTACTAGTCAAATATAGATAGTCATCCTGATAAAATAAACAGTGGGCACTTTTATTTATCCGTTCCGTTATAGTTGCAGCACTTACTAATCAGATACAATTAGCATGAGATAACCCAAAACCCAGCAGTTGTTGATACTTTTATTCAGCCATTCCGTTGTAGTTGCAATACTTACTAGTCAGATACAATTGTCGCAAGCGACAAAGCAAACAAGCAATTGTGGGCAGTATTATTTAATCATTCCATTATAGTGAAGCTGATTACTAGTCATTATAAAGTCAAATTTATAGCAATAAACTTTAGTTATGCTTGTCTATGGTCGAGATACTGTGCTCCAAGTCGTCCATAACCGCGGACACGGCTTTCAGAAAGTTTTAACCCGGCCGGGGTGCACAAATAGCAACACACACACGATCAACCTCGGAAAAACCAAATCAAAACCCAACGAGGTCTTCACGACAGAGCAATCACAAGATTCAGAAATATTTCAGGGGGCCACCCCTTAAAGTAGAATCCGCAACGAAGTTAGCTGACTTCGAGACGGACTTAAGGTTTGTGGGGCCGGCTGTAAACGACTGGGAACCCGAAAGTGTGGCTGGGCTTGTCGATACCGCGAAAACGGGTCACAATTCCTAAACAGTACAGTGTGCTCCTCGCACAATCGTAAATAAAGCAGTAAAGCATGGCATAAGTACAGGATCGTAAATAAAACCTCAAACTAGTTTGTGGCCCCAAGAAATAAGACGAAATCAAGCTCTGGCTAAGGGGGGCCCATACTCCCCATATGTGGATAGCGCGATAAATCAAGGAACAAGTATCAAGTACTCGGGGTCCTACGGGACACAAGTGGGCGTTCGGAAACCAAATGTTCTCTATCACCCACCGATGCCTCTGCTTACTTACTTCAATTTTAGTTGTTAAACAGGAATTAAAGTGAACAATAAGTAAAACTATGATCATCTCCAACATCAACATGCGGCAATACATCAACAACTGTGGCACTTGACGACACGCAACAGCACTTGAGCAAGCGACTACGACGCGCAAGTCCAACTATCTACCAAACAATAGGTAATAGGATGTGTCCGAGGCAATATAGGGCTGCAAGGGATATCACGGGTACGGGAAACTAGAGCATCGCAACACAGATAGCAATAGATCAACAGGAGGGAATAAATACTATAAAAGTAAGATAGGTAGAAAGGGGGAGATGCTCGCCTGAAAACATTGTCGAAGGGTTCATCCGAAGATCGGGGCGAAGCTCACATCAACTCAACGGCCTTATCCGCGAGGAACCAAAACACTAGAATAAACACCGGATGCACTATTTAATTCAACGACAGAAGATCGGCATGATGCATGTATGATGTATGGCATGGCAAAGGTGCGATGCAATTAGGTCATATTAAATGGAACCGGGGTCCCGACAATTAGTTAGGTGGTTCAAGTTGTTTACCTACCCCGCAATTTAAATGTTGTATTAACATGGCCAAAATATGGTACCGGTTCGCTACATCAATTTAAATGAGGCCAATATGAGACTAGATTTGCCCGCATATGGCCCCATATTTAATTATGAGGTGAATCGGCATAAGGCCCCCAAACCACAGATAAGATGCATGTATGAACAATTATTATGCGACAAGTTGTTATTATGTTATAAAATAGGGTTTCGGGAAGGGGTTCACACATTAGGGGTCTCGGCGATCTTGGGGTTCCGGGGTTCGGGGTTGGTCTCGGGGTCCAGGGTTCGACGGATTGGTCTCGGCGGGAACGTTCTTGGTAGCGGGGTAGATCTTGTCGCATCAGGATTCTCGGCGAGCTCGGCGTCCGGAAAGGAGCACTTGGTCGGCGTCGGGGGCGCATCGGGTCCTTCCGGTCGGTGCCGTTCTTGTCGTCGCGAGGGTCTTGTCGGGTCCGTGCCATCGAGTCGGCCTTGACCTTCGGGGCGAGGAACTTGGCATCCTCGAGGAGCACTTGTCTTATTCGAGTCGATGACCTGGGCATCTGGGTTCTCGGGCATCTGATCCAGGGAGCAGTACTTGTCGCGTCTGCGGTCTCCGGGTCCAGGTAGAAGAGCTCGTCGCTCCCGGAGAAGACCTTGGGGTTCCGGCCTCTTGCATCGGTACCGGTCTGCGGTGTGCTTTGCATCGAAGATCTTGACATACGGCGGGATCGGTCTCGGGTTCGGGCGTTCTTGGCGTCTACGAGGTAGGTCTTGGCGTTCACCCCGACGACCCTGGGGTGGTTCTGACCGGCCGCGATGCGGAGGAGGCCCTTGCGGATCCTGGCGTCGGCGGACGGGGGCGAGGAGGCCGCTGGCGGCGGCGCTCTGGACGGGCCCGGCGAGCTGCTGGGGCTGGCGGGGAGAGCGGGCACGGGGTGGTACTGGGCGGCGGCGGAGACGGGCACGTCGGGGTCGGGCTCGGCCGGGGCGGCGTGGCTCGGCCCTGCAGCGGCGGCGACCGGGGAGCTCGCAGGCGGAGCGGCCACCGGCGACGAGGGTCGCGGGGCGCCAGGGAAGGAGGTGCGGAGGCGGGGCGAACGGTGCAGGGGCGCGGCGGCGAGGGGGATGGCCGGAGGCGGCGCACGCCTAAGAGGAAGCAGAGGAGGTGGGGGCGCGCCGGGTGCGAGGGGGTGGGGAGCGGGGTGAGTGGGAGGTGGGGGTCAGGCGGTGTGTGGTGGGAGTGGGTTGGCGTGTGGGGCTGCTGGGGTGGGGTATGAGTATGACAGGTGGGCCACGGGGGGAACGGGGTCCACGGACAGGGAGTGGGGACTGGGGCAGGGAAGTGTGTGTCTGGCGTGCGTGCGTGTAGCGTGGCTGGGTGTGGGTTTGTTTTCTGGGTAGCTGTAGGAATAAGGGGTGGGCCGATCTGAATTATGGGGGTGGTCGTTCGGGTCGATACGGCCCGTTCGACTGCCCCCGCTAAAATAATCAACTAAATTATTTATTTTTAAACAACGCTTTTGCAATCCGACAGCGGACAAAACAAAATATTACGGGGACCCGGTTTTCGGTGCTTGAATAAGATGGGGCGTTTTAGAAAACAAAACGGGCTTTGCGAACATAGTTTTATGCAAACAACACATGATGATGACGATGCGATGCACAGATTCAACGCGATTTTCTAGTAGTGGTTTTGCGGGGTGCCACAATTCGACACCACTAACAATGGATCTCGCCCTCGAGATCCGCCTCATGGTACCGGAAGGAGGGTCGGCGGGGCATCTTCTCGCTTCGTGTAGATCCTCGCGACACCACTAACAAGAGGTCGTTGTCCGTGATCGTCGAGAGAACACTCCGGTGACAAAAGGTCGAAGGTAGAGGTATCCACAAATAAAACCACCTCTAGCTTCCGTGGACGGAGTAAAATTGCTGGATCCACTGATTCGATGCACGAAAGCGAATGATAAGAGTAGTCGGATGGTGATCAGTCCATCGCGCACCCAAACCATTACTCTGCACACGAATAGGTGGATTATGCAACCAACTCTCGGAATCAGACTGAAGATCTCGACAAGCGAGGTTCGGAACAACGGAGTGATGCAGACTCTGCATCGGATCTGGCGTAGATGCTGTCGTCGCGTCGGAAAACACCGGAAGGCACAAACAAGGAACAAAGAATGGTACCACAGCAGACGGATTCCTCAAGCAACATGAACACCGGATGGTAGAGCACCGTCATCAAAGAAGGAAGCGAAACCCTGAAGGTACGACGGAACCCAACCACGAGAAATCCTGGACTCGAAGAAAAGATAAGAGAGCAGATTCAAAAACACGTCGAGATAAGAGGAGAATAGCAGAGGGGTAAGGAGTAAAATCAGACCTAATCAGAACTATCCTACCGATTTTGCAAAATAGTTTTGACACTCTACTTCGGCCATTAGCTAGGTTATCCTACAGGCTGGACTTGTGGGGTATCGCAACTGCTGAGCTCTGATACCACTCTGTAACACCCTCAGAATCGGACTTATGCAAGTTTGAGCAAAATTCGCCAAACCCGCATAGAAACGATTCAAAGGTGCCCACCAGGCACTTTCGTGCGGGTGGAAAACGAAGTAATAACATTACACAACAGTCCTCGATGGGACCCACAGAACAGATATATATATACAGCGCGACTCCAAGAGTCAAGAATACAGATATAATATACAAAGATCCAAATCACCTTGAAAACGATAGAGCGTCCAGCTACGGACAAGATGCAAATGGGGATAAGAGCCCTGAAGAATACCAATGGCGTCCATAACCCTGCCCAGGCCAAGCCGGAAGGGTAACCCTGCTAACGACGTCGATCTCAAAACCTGCTTAAACAAAAGGGGTGCCGACAAAGGGCAAAGGAAAAAGAAGGAGCGTCAGTACTGAGGCCAGTACACGGCGAGGCTAGAATTCGGCGGTCCTCGCCTACATAGGTATGGTGGGCTGAGCGGCAGCGGCAGCATGCACTAAACAACCTATAGAGACTCGATACAACTGGCGGCAATCAGAGAGGGATAAGAAAGACCTACTCGGAACCAACCTGATACTATCATCAAACAAACCCATCCTGGCGTTTCCCCCTCGATACCAAACGAGGAAGTCAACCGAGGAACTCACACAGTTGGCAGTTTTACTTCTTCAGTTATCGTTGCAACAATTACTAGTCAAATATAGATAGTCATCCTGATAAAATAAACAGTGGGCACTTTTATTTATCCGTTCCGTTATAGTTGCAGCACTTACTAATCAGATACAATTAGCATGAGATAACCCAAAACCCAGCAGTTGTTGATACTTTTATTCAGCCATTCCGTTGTAGTTGCAATACTTACTAGTCAGATACAATTGTCGCAAGCGACAAAGCAAACAAGCAATTGTGGGCAGTATTATTTAATCATTCCATTATAGTGAAGCTGATTACTAGTCATTATAAAGTCAAATTTATAGCAATAAACTTTAGTTATGCTTGTCTATGGTCGAGATACTGTGCTCCAAGTCGTCCATAACCGCGGACACGGCTTTCAGAAAGTTTTAACCCGGACGGGGTGCACAAATAGCAACACACACACGATCAACCTCGGAAAAACCAAATCAAAACCCAACGAGGTCTTCACGACAGAGCAATCACAAGATTCAGAAATATTTCAGGGGGCCACCCCTTAAAGTAGAACCCGCAACGAAGTTAGCTGACTTCGAGACGGACTTAAGGTTTGTGGGGCCGGCTGTAAACGACTGGGAACCCGAAAGTGTGGCTGGGCTTGTCTATACCGCGAAAACGGGTCACAATTCCTAAACAGTACAGTGTGCTCCTCGCACAATCGTAAATAAAGCAGTAAAGCATGGCATAAGTACAGGATCGTAAATAAAACCTCAAACTAGTTTGTGGCCCCAAGAAATAAGACGGAATCAAGCTCTGGCTAAGGGGGGCCCATACTCCCCATATGTGGATAGCGCGATAAATCAAGGAACAGGTATCAAGTACTCGGGGTCCTACGGGACACAAGTGGGCGTTCGGAAACCAAATGTTCTCTATCACCCACCGATGCCTCTGCTTACTTACTTCAATTTTAGTTGTTAAACAGGAATTAAAGTGAACAATAAGTAAAACTATGATCATCTCCAACATCAACATGCGGCAATACATCAACAACTGTGGCACTTGACGACACGCAACAGCACTTGAGCAAGCGACTACGACGCGCAAGTCCAACTATCTACCAAACAATAGGTAATAGGATGTGTCCGAGGCAATATAGGGCTGCAAGGGATATCACGGGTACGGGAAACTAGAGCATCGCAACACAGATAGCAATAGATCAACAGGAGGGAATAAATACTATAAAAGTAAGATAGGTAGAAAGGGGGAGATGCTCGCCTGAAAACATTGTCGAAGGGTTCATCCGAAGATCGGGGCGAAGCTCACATCAACTCAACGGCCTTATCCGCGAGGAACCAAAACACTAGAATAAACACCGGATGCACTATTTAATTCAACGGCAGAAGATCGGCATGATGCATGTATGATGTATGGCATGGCAAAGGTGCGATGCAATTAGGTCATATTAAATGGAACCGGGGTCCCGACAATTAGTTAGGTGGTTCAAGTTGTTTACCTACCCCGCAATTTAAATGTTGTATTAACATGGCCAAAATATGGTACCGGTTCGCTACATCAATTTAAATGAGGCCAATATGAGACTAGATTTGCCCGCATATGGCCCCATATTTAATTATGAGGTGAATCGGCATAAGGCCCCCAAACCACAGATAAGATGCATGTATGAACAATTATTATGCGACAAGTTGTTATTATGTTATAAAATAGGGTTTCGGGAAGGGGTTCACACATTAGGGGTCTCGGCGATCTTGGGGTTCCGGGGTTCGGGGTTGGTCTCGGGATCCAGGGTTCGACGGATTGGTCTCGGCGGGAACGTTCTCGGTAGCGGGGTAGATCTTGTCGCATCAGGATTCTCGGCGAGCTCGGCGTCCGGAAAGGAGCACTTGGTCGGCGTCGGGGGCGCATCGGGTCCTTCCGGTCGGTGCCGTTCTTGTCGTCGCGAGGGTCTTGTCGGGTCCGTGCCATCGAGTCGGCCTTGACCTTCGGGGCGAGGAACTTGGCATCCTCGAGGAGCACTTGTCTTATTCGAGTCGATGACCTGGGCGTCTGGGTTCTCGGGCATCTGATCCAGGGAGCAGTACTTGTCGTGTCTGCGGTCTCCGGGTCCAGGTAGAAGAGCTCGTCGCTCCCGGAGAAGACCTTGGGGTTCCGGCCTCTTGCATCGGTACCGGTCTGCGGTGTGCTTTGCATCGAAGATCTTGACATACAGCGGGATCGGTCTCGGGTTCGGGCGTTCTTGGCGTCTACGAGGTAGGTCTTGGCGTTCACCCCGACGACCCTGGGGTGGTTCTGACCGGCCGCGATGCGGAGGAGGCCCTTGCGGATCCTGGCGTCGGCGGACGGGGGCGAGGAGGCCGCTGGCGGCGGCGCTCTGGACGGGCCCGGCGAGCTGCTGGGGCTGGCGGGGAGAGCGGGCACGGGGTGGTACTGGGCGGCGGCGGAGACGGGCACGTCGGGGTCGGGCTCGGCCGGGGCGGCGCGGCTCGGCCCTGCAGCGGCGGCGACCGGGGAGCTCGCAGGCGGAGCGGCCGCCGGCGACGAGGGCCGCGGGGCGCCAGGGAAGGAGGTGCGGAGGCGGGGGCGAACGGTGCAGGGGCGCGGCGGCGAGGGGGATGGCCGGAGGCAGCGCACGCCTGAGAGGAAGCAGAGGAGGTGGGGGCGCGCCGGGTGCGAGGGGGTGGGGAGCGGGGTGAGTGGGAGGTGGGGGTCAGGCGGTGTGTGGTGGGAGTGGGTTGGCGTGTGGGGCTGCTGGGGTGGGGTATGAGTATGACATGTGGGCCACGGGGGGAACGGGGTCCACGGACAGGGAGTGGGGACTGGGGCAGGGAAGTGTGTGTCTGGCGTGCGTGCGTGTAGCGTGGCTGGGTGTGGGTTTGTTTTCTGGGTAGCTGTAGGAATAAGGGGTGGGCCGATCTGAATTATGGGGGTGGTCGTTCGGGTCGATACGGCCCGTTCGACTGCCCCCGCTAAAATAATCAACTAAATTATTTATTTTTAAACAACGCTTTTGCAATCCGACAGCGGACAAAACAAAATATTCCGGGGACCCAATTTTCGGTGCTTGAATAAGATGGGGCGTTTTAGAAAATAAAACGGGCTTTGCGAACATAGTTTTATGCAAACAACACATGATGATGACGATGCGATGCACAGATTCAACGCGATTTTCTAGTAGTGGTTTTGCGGGGTGCCACAGTGGTGGACTGCGACGCCTCCGGCATCGGTTTCGGCGCCGTCCACCAGGGCGAAGGGCCCCTGGCCTTCTTTAGCCGCCCCTTCGCCGCTCACCATCACAAGCTCGCGGCATACGAACGCGAGATTATCGGGCTGGTCCAGGCAGTGCGCCACTGGCGACCTTACCTTTGGGACCGGTCGTTCCGTGTGCGTACGGACCACTACAGCCTCAAGTTCTTGTTGGACCAGCGCCTCTCCACCGTCCCGCAGCACCAGTGGATCAGCAAGCTCTTTGGCTCCGACTTCACCGTCGAGTACCGCCTCGGTCGTCTCAACACGGTCGCTGATGCCTTGTCCCGCCGCGACACTGAGGATGTCACAGACGACGTTGCCACGGCGGGTGCCGTCCTATGCATCCGCTCCGGGCCGTCCTTCGCCTTCATCAACGACATCCGCCGGGCAACTTCTACTGCCGCAGACGCACAGGCGCTCCGCGGGCGCCTTGACACCGGCGAGCTGGGGGCGCCCTGGTGCCTGGACGATGGGCTGCTTATACACGGGCGCCGCCTCTTCGTGCCTGACCACGGTGACCTGCGCCACCAGGTCTTGTCCCTGGCACACTCTGCAGGACACGAGGGCGTGCAGAAGACCCTCCATCGCCTCCGTGCTGATTTCTACATTCCCGGTGATGGTGCACTGGTCCGTGACTGGGTGCGGTCATGCGTGACATGCCAGTGGAACAAGACGGAGACACTGCAACCCGCGGGTTTGCTACATCCGTTGGACGTACCCTCCCAGGTGTGGGCAGATATATATCTCCATGGACTTCATCGAGGGCCTTCCCAAGGTGGGCGGCAAATCCGTCATCCTCACGGTGGTTGACCGCTTCTCCAAGTACGCGCACTTCATCGCCCTCGGTCACCCCTGTACAGCCGCATCCGTGGCGCAGACCTTCTTCGACGGCATCGTCCGCCTCCACGGGTTTCCTTTGTCCATCGTCAGCGACCGTGATCCTGTGTTCACGAGTCACGTGTGGCGGGATCTCTTTCGGCTGGCGGGCGCGAAGCTCCGCATGAGCACGGCGTTTCACCCTCAGACGGACGGCCAGTCCGAGGTGGTCAACAAGGTGATCGCCATGTATTTGCGTTGTGTTACGGGTGATCGTCCACGAGCTTGGGTAGACTGGTTGGCGTGGGCGGAGTACTGCTACAACACCTCCTATCACTCCGCCCTGCATGCCACGCCTTTTGAGGTAGTCTACGGGCGCCCACCTCCGGTGATGCTTCCTTTTGAGCCTGGCACGGCTCGGTCCGAGACGGCGGGCGACTTACTCCGCACCCGCGACGAGATCCTGACTGAGGCGCGCCAGCGTCTTCTCCAAGCACAACAGCTGGCCAGGAAGTACTATGATGCTCATCATCGAGAGGCGGAGTTCGTGGTGGACGATTGGGTGTGGTTGCGCCTCCTTCACAGGACCACGCAGTCCCTGGACCCGCGCTCCAAGCGCAAATTGGGACCCCGCTACGCCGGTCCCTTTCGTGTGCTGGAGCGTGTTGGCACACTCGCATACCGCCTTGAGCTTCCAGCTGGGCCTCGCCTCCACGACGTCTTCCATGTTGGCTTACTGAAGGCCTACCGCGGGGACCCTCCTGCAGCGCCACCGGCCCTTCCTCCTACTTCGGATGGCCGACTTCTGCCGGCTCCCGCGAAGGTGGCGAAGGTGATGCAGGAACAACAGCGTGTGGCATGTCTTGGTGCAGTGGGCCGGCCTGCCCGAGGAGGAAGCAACTTAGGAGCAGCTCGACGATTTCCGCCAACAGTTTCCAGATGTTCAGCTCGAGGACGAGCTGTTTGAGAAGGCGGGGAGAGATGTTATGGTCGGGCTCCAATATACACGAAAGAGGCCCAATTAGGGGCTTAGCCCAAGTTATCTAGGGTTTAGAGGAGCTGCCCTCCTATATAAATGCATGTACCCCTTTGATTATAATCAGACAATAAACATATTTTGTTGTCGTCTCCCTCCGGAGACGGGAGCCCCAAACCCTAGCCGCCATCTCCTCCCTCTCGCAGCGACGGCGCCGAGCCATCGGCGTCTGCGCCTCCAGCCTCTCCACCCTCACTTCCACCCTTATAATCTACGTCCGAGATCTGGTAGAACCATAGCCTCTACCAAAGTGTGACACAAGATATAGGTATGAACCATAATTTCAGGAAGCGATAACAAAAAATAGGTATGATACGAGTGAGCGAAAACAAAATAATCTACAGTATAAATTCTTGACCCATTTAAACCTATAATTGCATCACCATCTGTATATCTATCTTTTTCCTTAACGATATTTTGACTGTCCCCCTGTTTCTTAGAACCTGATAGATCAACCAAGAAACTCATATCTGCCACGACCGAAAGAATAAATATCGGCGTCCAAGCCGTCCCCAGCAGATCTATCCGGTGACAGGTTCCGACAGTGCGCGACGAAATCGGCAGATTCGCATGGGTATGGGCAGGATAAGATGAAGATCACTCGACAAGCGGTCAATACTCAGTCGCGTCAATCGCCTGAAATCCGTATGTGGATAACACCCAGGAAAAGGCTGCGTTCGTGTGGCCTCCAAGGCACAGAATCTCTTCTTCTAAATCTTTCAGTTCGTCTCACTCGTGTGAAAGAAAGCGTCAGTTAACTCGTACTCGAGTTACTGTCAGGTAGATCGCCCGACCAGGCATCGCCCCAATCGACGACGACGGCTGGCTAGAATCCATGTCTGAATTATTCGTTTCGTGATCATTACTCTTTATACCCTTCGACGCGTCCTCCTTAATCAGCTACATTTTCCGTGGCTCGACGCATAGTCAGGGTATATACGGATCATGACCTGCCCGAGATACATACATCATGCCAATCTAGTTTCATTCCCTTTTGTTTCTTTTCAGGATTATATGTCTGAGCTATCATACCCACGGGCGATGTCATGATGAGTTCGAGAATTCAGATATGACCTTTGTCCTGACGAGTGATCCGATCGAAACAAGGCCCAACCATTCAGCCTGTTTTCTTCAGAGGTTCAGATCCGTGTGACCATTGATCAGTTCGAACAGCTCCATCATGGACCATTCTATCTTATGTCTGGTGTCTGACCACACGCCATAGCTGTCTGCCTGTCTCCGATCACCATCGTCGTCGTTCTCGGTCCACCGGCAGCCGCATTGAGCATGATCCGATCGACTTCAACATCGACGCGCCGGTCCGGCCGCAGGGCAGGGCACGTAGCACGATTTCGCTCCATGGAAATGGGTAGTTGCTCGGGTGGGAGAGGGACTTTGTGTAATGCCGTTAGTGGACTGATCATGTGCACTGAGAGGAGGAGCGCAAGACGAGGAAGAAGCGACGCGACGGCTGTACTATTTCGCCATGATGATCGGGTAGCCTTCCAAGTTATCTGAACACTGACGGCCAACGGATATACATTGGCAGGATCGGCAAGTTCGGTAGGTGATGCTGATGTGATGCCCGGTGCATGCATCCTTCATGTGGTTTGAGACGTTTCAGTGATTCATATAGGAGTAATTAAATCTACTAATGCGGCTCGCTGGTTTCAGTTAAGCAATTGTACGTACCTTCCTCCCTCCGTGTCCTAAACACGAGATACATGTAGTTTCTAGACATCGACACAGTTTACAAAGCTATATTTGGACCAGTAGTTTCTCTCATTACATGTTCTTATACCAAAGATAAGCAGTACATATTATGAAAAAAATATTTAGTAGTGAAACAAAGATTATTGACTGGTGGTGAGGCGGTATGTCGATGTATATTTCTAAATTGATGGTCAAACTTTGAAATGCTTGGTTGACATATATATAAATCAATTGCATAGTGATTAGGAGGTACTCCCTTCGTCTCAAAATAAATGTCGCAGATTTTTCAAAATTTGGATGAATCTATAGTTTATTCAAATTTTGACAAATTTGCGACATCTATTTTGAGACCGAGGGAGTACTATTTTATTTAAGAAATTGGAAGCTTTTATTATCTCCGGGCGATATATTTCTATAGCTCAAAATTTATTACAAGCCAACGGTCATAGTAAATGATAGCCTAATAAAAATTGTGAGAAGCCGTGTATGGAACAACAAACGATGCCATTTGCATTGGCATGTCAACACCGGACAACAAAGATAAACCCAGAATCTTGCTATTTGCACCATTCTTTGGATGCTTGATCGCATCATTGTCGTCAACTTCCTCCTCTCTATCATGGTTACCATCTCTGTCATTGTCACGATACTGCCCAACCTTTGGCACAAAGTCATATTCGCCCTTAAATTCATCACATTCTAGGGAGAACCAGAGCTCATAACCTTTTAACTTCACTAGTGAATCAAATGTGAATTAACGAGATGAATCTTGAGGAAATACAACCAATCTCATCATTGTCGCATGTATACGAACAACACAATAACAACACAAACAGAGGAGGTCGGCATCTTAGGTAGAGATAGTGAAGAGTACGAGAAATAAGCTCAACACTATAGAGCTCACAAGAAGCAGCCACATCCTCAAGCACAGAGTATGGAAGTCCCCTACAGCAACTTTGTTTTTAAATGAATGAAACCCCATTACATGCATGGAACTTGAATCTAGGTGATTATGTTATTCGTACACCCCGCAAGAGCTATACTCACTTTTTTTACTTTGAATTTTTATCCAGTGTTTTTAGTAGGATCATGTGGTTTTTAATGGGTAGATATAATTATGGAAATAGGAAAGTCATAAAATGATGCTGTGTGCGTAGAAAAAATTGGAAGCAAGAAACCATGTTAAGCGTGATGGTACTAAATCATTTAAGCTATGCAGAACAATATAGAAATGATAAAAAAAATAAAAATCTACAATGAAAATGAGTGAGATGAAATGTTTTAGTAATTCTTGATGAGTTAAAACCAATAATTAGAACACTTAAATAACAATGCGAAATTATAAAAGTAAGGTGAACATTATTGGAAGCATCCTGAGGGATGACAATGTAGGAACTGAAAAATGCAACCAGAAGGGGACCAATAAGGAGAGTGCAGGAAGTGGCATAAGATTTAGGTAAGAACCATACTTTCATGAACTTAGGGATGAAAAAAATTGGTATGACGGGAACAAGTGAAACCTAATGTTTTGGAAATTCTCGGCCAATGTAAACTGATAAGTGCATCACCTTATATAATCAAACAATAAACATAATTATATTTCGGTCCAATAAAATAAAGATAGTTATAATAACACCGATGAGCTTGCATGGAAGAACATCGAGGCATGACATTGGGTAAACCGAAAATGCAACCACGCTCTAGGAAATGACAATGTGGGTGTAGAAAGTTTTGATATGGGCACGACAAAATTAAAAAAGGACAAGTTACGACTAGAAAGATAATCTTTATTCATTCTCGCTAATAAGTCACATTTGCAAAAATCATAGTGAAATAAGGGCATGTATAACAATAATGATGAGACATGATATTCCACAAACCGAAAGCATGTGTACAATATGACCACAAAAGATGTCGACGGAGTTGCAAAGCACTTATCTACACGCCATCAATGATTAAATCAAATTTTCAATGGAAACTTAGTAAAATATGTTAGTTAAATGGGGTGATACACATAGAGGGGGAAGTGAACTACAATAGGAGTATATGAATAAGTTCCTTTATGGTTTTGCAAGACAAGTCACCCACCGCAAATACTTTAAATCTTTTTTTGTCACACCTACATGCAAGTACCAATGAACTAGTAGTATACATAATACAAATATTTTCACCATTTTTCCTAAATACATGTGAGTGAGGCTCATGTGAGTGAGGCTTATCATCACGCAGAGCAGAGCACGCATGACACCAGATTCAGTTCATCCGTCGCCCGCCGGGGAGGGGAGGACCGGCTCCGACAGCGATTCTCGCGAGAAAGTCGACGTCGACGGTTTCACATGGGCAGGAACCAGGAAGCAATGCTGGTCGACATGCACGAAGCAGTCGATTGCTTGCGGTACTGCGTTGCGATGCACCGCATCGATCCATGCAGCACTCCACCAGACTCTTCGGTTCGGCTCTGGATAACGTACGGGCCGGGTGAAAAAAATGGAGTAGTACAGTACTCCCGTTCGAGGCCGGGAAGTGTGGTTACTGTCGGGGGAAGACCCGGGATCGCTGCGACGGCGACGGCGACTGCCGGCTTGCGGAATCCGTATCTCAATCACTCAATCATTCGATTCCTAATCATTACCTTTTATCCTAATCGACCCTCCTCGCCGATGCGTCCTCCGCCAAAAAATCCCCTTCGTTTTCGATCGGTGCCTACATCTACGCGGACCGTGACCTCGTCCTGGCCTCCATTCTTCTCCCACAACGACGTCCTTGAAGTTTTCTTCTGTAATCGTGATCCGTCCGAGCGTGTCCGAAATTGTTAGTGTCACTGGAGTAGCGCCTCAACGGCCTGACACATCTGGACAAACGTGCCCGGCTGTGTATTTAATCTGGCCAACAGTTGTGTCGGTCTAAACATGCACGGACAGCGCGTCCGTTGGACCACATATGTAAATGAAACATTAGTATCTAACGATAGCAATTCATTAGATTAAACCCTGTCAGTTATAAAAAAAATCGTTTGAACAAAATAGGGGGACGGAATGCTACTGCTGCTGCTACGGCTGCTGAAGAAGGACATTGCGGCGGCTACTCGCCGTCGTTTTCGCGGCCACTTGCCGCTACCACCATTGTCGCGGCTATCATGGCCGCTGCAGCCGGCCCCGTCGATCGCCCTAGCGGACCAGACCCGTTCGCGGTTACAGTCGCGCGCCAGGCCGCGAGTCCTGCCGCCTTTGCTGATGTCCTCCGCCGCCCGGTACGCCAGGACCTTCTCCATCTCAGCGACCTAGTGGTCCCTCGTCTCATGTTTGGTGAGCTCCTTCGCCGCAGCAGTGGCAAACGCCTGGAGCTGAAGTTCTGCCTCGGCCGCTAGCAACTCCGTCGGAGAAGGAGCCGGAGCCGAAGCCGGAATAGGAGCTCCATTGGGGCCGAAGCCCGGCGCCTGCGCGATCTGCACGGGGACGGCGATCGCCGCCTCTCCCTCCTCCTCCTCCAGCTGGTCCACCTCCTCCCCTCCTCGTCGTCGTCCTCTGCCACCTCTGTCTCGTCGCCCTCGATGAGTGCCCACGCGGCCGCCGCCTCAGCGACCATAGGCACGCGCTCCTCCTCCGCCGCCGAGTCGGCAACGTGCCCGCGTCGTGCCTCTTCCACGTCGGTGCGTGTTTTGGTGCGTGGCGAAGCTTGTGGATGGTGACCTTGGCGGCCTCCTTGGCCACCTCCTCCAGCGTGGTCATGGTCACCTCGTGGCGGATCTCGCGAAGAGCCGCTGATACAGCCTCCAAGGCTACCGCCTCCATCGCCTCCATGTCGTGTATGTCGCACACCTCCTATTGGGCGGCCACCGCGACGACCGCCTCCACCACCTACTCCAGCGCCAACTCGGCGATATGGCCTTCCTTCTCAAAGGCCAAAACCTCTGGCTCACTCATGCGCCTGGCCAGCAACGTGGCCTTGAGGTGGACCTCGTCGACCTCCACCTCCGGGAAGCGGGTGCGGCACATCTCCCGGATCTTGGTGCAGGTGGCGATCTTGCGGCGAGGCATGTTGCTGGCGGCTGGAGCTTTTTCGGTTTGTTGTCTTCGCCTCGCCGACGGCCGACTTTTATAGTGAAATAGCACGGCGAAGGCGAGAAACGTCCGGGGAGGCACGGGAAGTTTTATGGCCACGGGAAACGATGTTGAAAACACCGGCCGCGCGGGAAGCCACCGACGCATATAGCCGACGTCGCCATTAACATTCCATCGCGAGGATTTCAACCGGTGACGGTGAGAGGGAGACAGATAGATGGGTCAGGCCGTTTGGCACGGTATGTCGGACAGGCCTGACCACGAGTCTAAATCGACCGTGACACGACCCAAATGAACAGAAACGGACAACTTAGAATGACCGGATGGGTCGGCCGGTGAAAGATGCCCTAATCTTATTGCCGAACTTCTGCGGTACTATAACGGGGCTTAAATTTCCTCCTCGCCGTTTACCTCGTCTCCGGATAAACTCGCATACATTTCGGGACGACATCAGAGCAATCCGATGAGCGATCCGATCCGAAGGCATTCATCCATTCGTGGATGCCATGGGGCCCTGTGCCCTTCCCCGACGAGCGATCCGATCGAAGCAAGGACCAGCCATCCGATCTGTCTCCCCAGCGTTTCAAATCCGGCGCACAGGCACCACAGCGGATCATTGATCAGTTCGATCGCTAGCTCTGCTACAGTTCCATCGTGGACCATAGCATCATACCACTATGTACACACACACATCGCCACGTCACTCTCTGCACTGATGCCCGATCGCCGTCGCCCTCCTCGGTCCAGCCGGCCGCAACCGCACGGAGCGCGATCGGGGCAGCTCGATCGGCGTCGTCGACGTGTCGGTCCGTGCGCCGGGCACGTCGCGGGAGCTTGCTCCATGGAAAATCGAAATGAGTAGTGGGAGGGAGAGGGAGAGGGACTCGTGTAATGCCGGTCAGCGGGATGAACATGGGACACGATCGAGAGGAGGAGCGCGATAGTAGGAGTAGGAAGAAGCAACGCGACGGCGGTCGTACCATATCGCCATGATTGGGTTGGGGTAGCCAACGGATATACATTCGGGGGTGCACCCCCAGGCAGTGATCGGCAAGTTCGGCAGGGTTGATGATGGTGATCGGCAGCAGCCCGGCGCGTCCTGCCTTGCGTCCTTCATGCGGTCGTGACACTCCAGTGATCCCTTTAATTGGGAGCTATTGCCGCTGTACTCAATTACTAGTCATCAAGTACAAATTGACATGGTTTACAAATTACAAAGCAAACATATTCTGACCATATGTTTCTACGCTGGCATGCCTCTCAAAATAAATAAATTTTACGGCATGTAAGTATTATATGATGGGACAAGATTACCGATCATCTACAGATTTTTCTGAACTGAACTGATGGTCAAACCTTGAAGCCTCTTTGGTGGACGCAGACCATAAAACAGTTGTGCCCGTGACAAGGAGGAACTAGCGTACAAGCCTAAGAGATTCAGATAACCGAAATTTCCTGAAACCCCTACAAAGTCTCTGTTCAGAAAATTGAACACCACGCTCTCGAGCAAAAGTTTCCAGTTCAGTGTCGCTGATGCAAGTACAACACTGACAGAAGGTATCTTTCCACGTAGTACAAAAAACAGTGACCCCTCCAGCTCCAGGTATTCCATTCTTGTACGAAAGGGCTTCCATCCTGGAGCCCCCGATGCAGTGCACATAACCAGCTTACTTACTCAGCACGAGCCAGGCCAGCTGTATATGCTGAAAACGCAGCCATCGATATATATATATATATATATATATTTCTCCCTAAGGCGCTACTACAGCCTGTTCTTCAGAGACAGAGGCGGCAAGGCTACAGCAGTCGTGCGATTCAATGGGGTTTCTTCTGCAGGGAGGGAGTGAGTGAGAAAAAAAAATACCAGGGCGAGCGCGACGTGGAACCTAACTGCAGAAACGGGTATAGGATGCGCCGGTCTTTTGGGTTGGGGGGATCGTATAGGGAGACAGCTAAAAGGGTCCAGAACCTGATGCTGACACCGCGCTGGTAAGAGACTTTCTTTTGGGTATAACGTAACCCTGGATTAGTTTGATGTGCTACAATTTCGCGAGAGAATTCAGAAGAAAGAAACTTCGCAAGCGTCGAACAGTTTGGTTTATGTCAGGATTTATAAGTAGAAACTTTACGGTGTTCTTTCGCTAAAGCTCGACGCAGAAGATTCTACCATGGCGGCGGCGGCGGTACGGGCGACGACGGCGAGCTCCCATTGAGTACCAGGAAACGAGATCCAGCAAAGAGCCGGGCAAAAGGGACGGCTAACCTACCGAAGCTGGGAGACAGCGACGCCCAGTCTGTTTCTACGTAGACCACCGGGACACTGAAAACAAGCAGTGGTGGTACCAAATGTGATGCCGAGGTGACCTGGAAAAAAGGGATGCTGCTAGCTACCCGTCCCATGGTGATGGCGAAATAAGAAATTCATGATGTAACTGACCAGAACGTATGCAATTCCATGAGAACCGGTGATAAAATGGTTTCATTTCAATGCGAGGATAAACATGTTCATGCTTCCCTGTCTCGGGATAAAGCGCAAAATAGATGGTATCATATCAGTTTTTCTGCCAGCGGCTCTTATACATATACTGAAAGAGAGATGAGATGGTGATTCTAAATATTTTCACCATTTCTAGTACTCCTACATGATCTACTACTTTTGAGACCATATAATCTCGTCGTCGACACAGGGAAGAATCAAGTCTCGGATGGCTCGGCGGGACTTCCAGTGTCCTCCATCCCTACCGTCGTCTTGGTACATTCGGCGTTTGACGAGGTGTCAATCAGTTCTCAGTCCTCGAGTCTAGAGACTGTTAGCGGAGGAGCTTCACTGGCCATACTTCTTCTGTACAAAAGTATGGGCCTTCTGTGATTATCAGTGGTCGTCTAGAACTCGACCTCTGCATGATCCGCTCCTTGTAAATGACCTGTGCCAAATGAACCATACAACAGGCTATTAGTCTTAAGGTAAATTTCCAAGGAGTGTGAACCATCATCATCCATCAGTTGTGCACGAACCATCAAAATTCGGTGCCGAAACCCCGGTCTCCTGGCTTTGCTCATTGTCGATATGCGGCGCATTCTGGAGATTCTCCTCCCAGAAATTCTGTTGCTGGAAAAACGAGGCAAAGACTATTATGATGATGCATATTCAGTATAATTAATTGGGTACTTGCAATTTCTCAGCCAACAATTACCTGCTTCTGAAAACCATACTGCGTGTTGGCTGCATGGGGTAGAGCCATGTCTAACAGACCCATGGAACCCATAGCGCCCGAACTGAAAGACTGGAAAAGGTCCCCTTGGTCACAGAACGGAAGCACTCCCCCGGCACTCTCCAACGGAAAGACCGAACTCTCTGAAGGACCAAGGGCTTGGTGCATCTGAATATACATGAAAAACGACATGTTAGAGGCAGATTGTTTCATAGAGGAGCCAAAGCACGAGAAACAAGATAGTTCGTGCTCACGTCTTTGTGTAGGAGGGTAGACAAGGTGCTGAAGTCAAGTTGTGGGTTCACGGTCGAAAGCTTCATGGACAAGAACTGAAAGAGTAACACAGCAGTAGGATTAGAATTCAGCGAGAACTACACAGGCAGGTACAGTCAAACTACTCCTAATTGTGTGTCATGTCTAACCTCGACTTGCTGCTGCAGCGATTGTACGTAGTTTATGATCTCATCGAGCATGAGTGCTTTGCCAATAACCTACAGCAGAGAAATTCTTCAAATTAGACATGCTATGGCTACAACTGACACTCTGAGAAAAGAGAAAACAGGACAGACAGTATATATGCCATTCTGAAAATGTTTTGATACCTTGTTGCAACCCGGCACCAGGTCCTGGAGGAATTTCATCTTGAGGGTAATCTTCTCTCTTCTAACCTATTAACCCACAATTGAGGGCAGTGAGCAACCAATTTCGCTTTATACTCAAGCACAAACTTGTCCACACAACTGAAGCAACTGGCGAAAGGGGCAAGTGAAAATTTGAGTAGGTGATTACCCTCTCGGCGAGGCTGTGGCTGTCGGTGGCCTGGCCTCTCCTGGCCCGGACATGGACGTAGTCCCTGGGCGGCTCGTCCGCCGCCGCCTGCTTGGACTTGGAGCTCTTCCCCTTGGCCTGCTGCTTCCGGCCCCTCTCCCCGCCGGCGGAGCCGTCGCTCGCCCCCGCCGCCTCCTCCTCCACCTTGGGCCTCACCGGCCCCTCCTCAATTTTGCATCTCTTCGAGTCCTCCCCCGCCTACAAACCAGAAAAACCGGCGTCATCTACGGCTAAAACAGGGCAGTAAAGTAGTAATGCACGGGGGGATTTTCTCAAAAGTAAAAATAAGAAATCCATGGAAGCAGAGGCCTGCTACGCACCTTGGCGAAACAGGGCGCAGCCTCCTTGCCCTTGCCGGCGGGCGCCTTCCTCTTCTTGGCATTCGCGCCGTACGCCCACGCGGGGTCGGAGACCGAGGACCCCTCCCGGGAGACAGCGCCGAGCTCGCCCCCGCAGTTCCCGTCGGCCATCGCGAACTGAGCTCCAAAGCCGGAGCCGGGCATCCCTGCTTGGGCCCGCTCCCCGAAGCCGCCTGCGCCGGCGCCGCAGAGGGTGTCGAAGAAGCCGCTGTCGAGGCCGGGCACGCCGAAGTCGAGCCCCGCGGAGCCCATGAGCAGGCTGGCGACGAGGTCCGCGTCCATCCGACTGACTGACCGATCGATCGACCCCCTGCTCTCCGGCAGCAGACCGGCCCGCGATGATTGCGCAGGAAGCAAAGTGGGGAGAGGGGAAGGTGAGGCGAGAAGTGGACTTGGGGGGGAAAGTGGTGGTGGGTGCGAGGAGGAGAGGACGGTAGGTGGGTGGGAGGGGATTCCGCGGATTGATTTATAGAAAGGGGGCTCGGGCTGCGGTGCCGGTGGTGGTGGAGGGCAGCGCGGTGCGGCGCGGCGCGGAGTGGAGCGGAGACTCGCTTGCGGCGGTGGGCTACCGCGGGTGGGGTGGTGGAGGTCAAAACGAGACCGGGTAACCTTGCCAGGGGCGGAGACACCGCTCCGGGATTTTCGCTGCCTGCGGAGACGGTGATGTTTTTTACGGTTTTACCCCTGCTCTGCCGCCGCCGCGCCGCTGACGGAGAAAAATAATGGTGGGGTTTTAACCTTTAACGACCGTGTGGCCTCGTGATTGGAGAGCACGAGCGGGCGCCCTCCTTGTATCACGCCTCGGATTTTTTTTCTTTCTTTTCACGGCAGTGCGACAAAAGCTCCTCGGTCCATCATCGACTTGCACATTACCGTCCAATTAAAGGCTTGCGGCTGAACTTCATTAAGAAGATCGAATTGCGCATTATATCCGGTCTCAAAGTACACAAATCTTAGGAGCTACAGTGCATCCTTAGTCCTTAAGTTACATATAAGTTTTGCTATATGTAACCGGTTGAGACATAGGGTCATAGGCACACCTATTTCTATGATTTGAGGCTATGGAATTAATTGGTAAACATGATAAATAGATTTTGCTAAGGATAGACTAAACATAATAGATGAAATTATTAACGACTTTTAGAGTGTCTTGCGATAGATGCGAGAGCTAACAATTGTCTGAGACTTTTTTTTTTTCGTAAAGTCTCGGTCGATAAGTGATGTGTAGCCTCACTTTAGTGGAAAGTGCAACTTGCACCTTTCCATAAAAGTGCAACAACAAGAAAGGGTGCAACTTGCACTTTTCTTAGTCGGCTGAGAGTTGAGGCAATCTCATCCGACCAATTAAGACATAGATGGACCCAAAAACAATCTCGAAAGTTAGTCCAACGGTATAGATAAATAATATACTACAAAAGTCAAGTGCTAGCTTTTCGCCTGGCTTGTTCTCCATCAGCGCGCGTCCTCACTGTAGACCTTCTCGCCACTAAAGTTTGGACACCCCTTTATGAGTCGGCTATTTTCCACATGGAATTGGCCCAACATTATTGCAAGTATTGCCCCTTTATGATGACTGTATGTAACATGATCCACGCTTGGTCTGAGGAACATATTGGCCACCTTGCCCATAGCCTCAGACTCCGTTGATTCCAGGTAGAGTAGCCTCTCACCCTTCGCTCTACAAAGGACATGGTGAGATCTCGCTGTGGACGGATCATGTGGAATGTATGAAAAGAGTGTAATTGATGGATCTTCAAGGCGGCCCGCCTCGCTTATCTTGAGATTGCCCTTTCAGTTTTTCAAGATTTTAGTCAAGCTAGAGTTGTTCTGAGTCCAATTGAGTTGGTTGGCATGGATCCAAGTTGGGAGTACTCCACATGAAGAATTTGGACGCAGAGATATGTATACATCGGGTAGGCTATCGGTTTGGTCGAAACGGAATTGAATGGGGGTCCCGGCTATATCCACCAGCCAAATTGCTTCGCTCGAAGTGGAATTCGAACGCAAAAGCTACCGCACGAGCAGGCTACGTACGAAAAATGAATGCATGATTGCATTGCCGCCTCGCGGGTTCGTACGTGTAGAGCTGCATGCCCTGCCTGCTAGAGCTGATAGGCCTTTATATCGCTGCCTTGACCTGATTAGCATGCCTCTTCTTCCACTTAATTCCATCGGCTGCACTATCGGCTCACGCAAGGCAGTCCGCAATAGGCATGGGTTGCACCTTTGTCGAAGAAAAGGCATGAGTTGCACGAGTTCGGGGTAGATGCGGAGAGAAATAGATGGGTTGCACGAGTTCGTGTGTTTTTTCCATGATTAATGTGGCCATTTATAATCTGTCGAGCTAACGTGGAGGCTAGGAAAATGACACTCCAACACATATTTTTTTCAATTTGATAGGAAGTACATGTTTAATTAGTTTATTTATGTAGCCACGCAGTCTCAAGATCGAGCTAGTTTACACATATATGATACGCATGAAAAAATTTATTTAAAAATATATTCTTAAGAATCGTGTTGTAGCGAGCACTCATGCTGCGCGAGAAATATCCTCTCGAGGGAAAAGATGCGCGTGCGCCACCGTCGTCGGATCCAACCGTTGAGACCAAATAACGGGTTTCACTTCGGAGAACAAAGATTGAGCATTCTCCACGCAATGCCTTCAACATGCGAACAACATATAACCAAGGCCGTTGCCAGGTGCAACCAACAAATATTAGACCTAGAGTTTTCACGCCGAGATCTTAATGTTAGCATAATGCCAACATGGGTGCATCACAAGATTGTCTATAAGCAGCATCTAGAACACCTATAGCACAAAAATAGAGAGGAGTAGGCTAGACCTTTACATGGTGTTGGGGTCGAGGAAGAAGTTATCGATGCCTGCTTGATGCAGGCTTGATACATTGTCGAAGAGGATGATATGGCGAAGTTGCGGATGCCCTACGGCCTCCACATGCACTGTCCTAAGACAACACGTCGAGGTTCCAGCCTTCCTGCTGCATGTGCACTCATGCGATCACCGGACAGATCTCTTGGGGTGTTGTGGAATAGCGTGGTTGGGCGTCCTACTCATCGGATCGCTACTTTCAGTGCTACCCACTTTTTTATGCGCATGCAACAGGGGCCACAAACCATTAGATGGTTAGCAATGCCCTCACTCAGGGTGTTTATGTTTACATACAAAGAGGCCACAACGTTGGTTTGTGGGCCCTTCCATTGTCCTAACCTTTTAGATCTATTTCAGATTTCCTTGTTTGTCTCTATTTCTTTTTTAAATCTGACAGGCCAATCAACATTCTCTTCCTTGATCGTTAAGTTTAACTTTATTTGCTCATTCTCCATAAGAATAATACTCCAAAGTGGGGTGTTACAACAACCAATGATATGCCGTCAAACTCAACACTTATAGTGTACCAGCCTATTTTAAAATGGATAACATTTTCACTTGATGGGAGTGGTTCACTTTATTTCATAATCATAAGGCTTCCAGGTAATCCCATGACCAACATGGTCACGAAATATACTAGGTAGTAAGCCTTTCTATAACAGTCTACAAGCATACGAGTAGTACTAAGAGCATCTACAAGAGCTTACCTACATATGGGTAAGAGAGGCAATAACCGTTTTTTGGGTAAGATGGAAAAAAACACAGCTCCAACAACTTACCTAAAAGTGGTCTCTCACAAAAAAAAATTGGGTGATCACCCATTTTTTAGCCCCTCCTACCCATATATGAGTAGATGGACACAAAATTTGGGTAAGAGGCAACTCTTACACATATACTGCCATGTCAGCAAAAATGGAGGCGGGAGCTGCCCAACTGCCCCGCGAAAATTTCCGGTCGCGCTGGCTTAAGCGCGTCGCCGCTCGCCGGTGTTCTTCCGGTCGCCGTGTTGCCTCGGACCCCTCCCGCATACCAGCTCGTGTCGCCTTCGACCCCTGCCACGCCTTCACCTCGCAGATGACCGACGCAAGCTTGCCCCGCGCGTGGAAGCTGATACGTCCAAAACGTATCTACTTTCCCGAACACTTTTGCTATTGTTTCTCCTCTAAACTTGTGTGATTTGGATACAACTAACACGGACTGACGTTGTTTTTAGCAGAATTACCTTGGTGTCTAGTTTTTGTGCAGCAAATCAACTATCAGGAAAAATCTCGGAAAATATGCCAAAAATCCTATTTCACCAGAAGATCCACGGAGCTAGAGTACGAGACGGAGGGGAGCCCTGGGTGGCCCACACCCCCCTGCCGCGCGGGTGGGCCCACCCGCGCTTGGGAGGGGTGTGGCTAGCCCAGGCACCCCCTCGGCCTCTCTCTTCGCCTATAAGATGCCTTCTGACCTAAAAACTCGGTGGGGTTCGACATTTTTCCAGAAAGAGTTCCGATGCGCCGCCACCACCAGAAACCGCGATTCGGATCCAGAAATTCCGTTCTCACCCTGTAGGGATGGGGAATTTGGGGAGGATCATCGTCATCTCCAACGCCTCTCCATCAACCATCAATATTTCCCTCATCCATTAGTGAGTAATCCCCCGCTGTAGGCTATGGGGATGGTAGGGATTAGATGAGTTCTATCATGTAATCGAATAAGATTGTTAGGGCATGGTGCCTAGTATCTCTATTAGTGCTATTTGACTTTGTTGCAACTTGTTGTGCTTAATGCTTGTCACTAGGGACCGGGTGCCATGATCTCAGATCTAAACTTATTATTGAATCATTATGATAGTATTGTTTGTGATCTTATCTGCAAGTTGTGTACACATATCATTGTTCGGATCCAAAGGCCCTGAAGTGACAGAAATTGGGACAACCGGAGGGGGTGGCCATGATGTGAGGATCACATGTGTTCATGGAGTGTTAATTCTTTGCTCCGGTGCTATATTTAAAGGAGCACCTTAATTGCCAGTAGTTCCCTCGAGGCCCCGCTGTCACGGGCTGGCAGAACAAAAGATGTTGTGGAAGTTCTCATTGCGAGCACGCATGACTATATATGGAGCACATGCCTATGATTGTTTAGTACTTGAATGCTTATTTTTATTTATCTGCAATTATCCTAGATCTTGAAGTTACATGTTTAGACTTTTCCATGCAACGCCCATCCATCCATCCCTATGCCTACCGCACTCATATCCTACTGTTTGCTACTACTGTTACTATTGCTTCTGTTTTACTGCTGTTATTGCTTTGTTGTTGCTACTACTAAACTGTTGCTACTGATAAACTTCTGTGAGCAAGAACTATTTCAGCTTGCAAGTATTCTTTGGCTCCCCTTGTGTCGAATCAATAAATTGGGTAATACTATCCTCGAAGACTGTTGCGATCCCCTATACTTGTGGGTCATCGAGACTATTTTTCTGACGTCATTGCCGGGGAGCATAACTTTATTTGCAAGTTCACTTGGATCTATATTGTTCACTGCTACTCCGTTCATCAAAGGTAACTCTCGTGATGAAAAGTTCCTATTTTACCATCCACTACAAGAAGAGGTACAATCCTAAACACCTCTGCTGCTCTTGATTCACCGTCTTTTTTAAATAAGCTTGTTACACCACCACCACATACTCATACTACACACACTAGTACTACTGCTAAATCTGAAACTGCTTTTGATACTCATGATGTTACTTCTACTGTGCTTGATGCGAGTGGTTCATTAGGTCCTTTCCTAGATGCTATTATGGCTAGTCTAGGAAATACTGAAACTCCTAGTGAAGACACTGTTACACCTGTTAGATCACCTGAGTCTAGAGAGAGATACGATATCAATGATGATTACATCGAGTTTACTGATAAATTTATTGAAGAGTGCCGAAACACACATGGTGCTAGTGCTATTAAGAGTCTCCTTAAGAGACGTACCATTATTCCTAAATTGTCTTTTGATCCTAAGTTTGCCACCTCTCCCATAGATATTAAAGATAAAGATTATGATTTCTCTCTTGATTTATCCTATTTAGACATTGTTGAGAAAGAACCATTTTGTGGGACTGAAAATGAGAGTATTGTAGCTCATATGAATGAGCTTTATACTATGTGTGCTTTATTCTCTGATGATTTTAAGATGCACAAGTACTTTGTTACTAAGATCTTCCCTTTTTCACTAAAAGGAAAAGCTAAGGCTTAGTTTAATAGATTACCTTCTGGTTTCATTGATAGCCTGATTGCTTGATTGCTTCCTTCTTCGAGAAATATTTTCCTCCTAGTGCTAGACATGCTGCTTTGCAGAAACTTTTTGATTTTAAACAGGGAGAAGTGTTGGAGATATGCCCTAGAGGCAATAATAAATGTAGTTATTATTATATCTTTGTGTTTATGATAAATGTTTACATTCATGCTATAATAGTATTAACAAGGAAACATTAATACTTGTGTGATTTGTAAACTTAAAATGAAGTCCCTAGTAAAGCCTCTATACATCACTAGCTTGTTGGTTGATAAATGATTGTGGTTTCCCTATCATGAACATTGATATGTTATCAACAACAAGATCATATCATTAGGAGAATGATATGGTGGACATACTCCTATAGATAAGCGTAGCATAAAGATCAAGTCATTTCAATAGTTCAATTGCTATATGCTTTCTGATACATAGTAACCTAATTCCTTCGACCATGAGATCATGCATATCACCTTTACCGGATGGATGCTTTGATGACATCAAACACCACGCCGTAACTAGGTGGATATAAAGGTGGCATTGAGTGTTTGGAAAGTATTGGTTGAGACACATGGATCAAGAGTGGGATTTGTCCATCCATATGACAGATAGATATACTCTGGGCCCTATCGGTGGAATGTCATCCAATTATTGCAAGCATGTGACTGGCTCACTAGGGATCACATACCACGGGAACGAGAAAAGAGTACTTATCGGTAACGAGGTTGAACTAGGTATGCAGAGATACCGACGATCATAACCTCGGATAAGTAAACTATCGTGAGACAAAGGGAAATTGGTATCGTATGTAAGTGGTTCATTCGATTGCAAAGTAATCGTATAAATATGTGGGAGCCATATGAATTTCCAGATTGCTCTATTGGTTATTGTTCGGAGAAGTGTCTCGATCATGTCCGCATAATTCACGAACCGTAGCGAGACACACTTAAGGATTTGACGTTGTTTGAGTAGTTATGGAATGATGAGAAAGAGACCGAATGTTGTTCGGAGTATCGAATGGGATTCGGGATATCACGAGGAGATCCGGAATGGTCCGGAGAATAAGATTCATATAAGGAAAGTCTCGTTTCGGAGTTGGGGAATGATTCTGGTGTTTTCATCGGGAATGTTCTAGAAGGTTCCGGAATGTCCGGCACTCCGGAGGAGAAGGGGTACATGAATGTGTCATTAAAAGTTGGAATGATTGCATCATGTACTAGCTGTCATCGCTGTTCAATATAAAGGGTTTATTCAAATCCTAGTTTGAAAAGTCAAACGGCTAGTTTGAAAAGTCAAACGGCAGTTTTTGGAAAGAGGAGGAGAGGTGGAAACCGAGTTGGGGAGGAGTTCCCTCCTCCAACCGGCGGCCCACCTCCAAGCCGAGTTGGGGAGGGACTCCCCTCCCCTTGGACGCACCTCCCACCTATAAAGGGAGGGGCAGGTCTGCCCCTGGCACACAAGTTCCCTGCCCCAAACCCTAGCTTGGTGCCACCACCTCCTGCAGCTGCCGCCGCCTCCTAGGGTTGCCCTAGCCGCCGACTTGGGCTGCCCCAAGCCCTAGCCGCCGACTCTAGCACCTTCTCCTTGGTGTGTATAAACCCTAGATCGCCGAGGAGCTCTCTCATAATCCACCATACTCGCTCCGGCATAAGGCGAAGCCCTGCGAGATCTCCCCTCTACTTCCGGTACCACGCCGTTGTGCTGCCGGAATTGCGAGGAGAGTGCTACAACCTCCGCTGCCTGCTGGAACAAGGGAGAGGAAGGTCTTCGTCGAGTATCGAACGTGTGACCGACTGCGGGAGCGCTGTCGGAACGCAGCGCCGGAAGGATCGTCTACGCGATCTTGAGATCGGGAAGAGTACGACTACATCACCCACGAGAATCCGCTCTCGTTAAACACTTTGGAATCTTCGAGGGTAGTTATTCCATCGACTCGTTGCTACAATATAGTAGATAGATCTTGGCTTGTTTGTTTGTATGCGGTAGAAATTTTTTGTTTTCCATGCTACGAAACCCTACAGTGGTATTAGAGCCGTGTCTATATGTAGATCTGTTGCACGAGTAGAACACAATGGTCATTGTGGGCGTTGATGCTTTTATTGTCGATTGCTTCTTGTGTACTTTGCATCTTGCGGTATGTTGGGATGAAGCGGCCCGGGCTAACCTTACATGACATCGTTCATGAGACTTGCTCCACGCTTGACATGCAACTTGTATTGCATAAGTGGCTTTGCGGGTGCATGTTTCTCCTAGCATAGTTAAGATCCAATTTACAACGGGTGATTAACAATACTAGTATCAATGTTGTGGTTCATGTTCGTAAGTTAGAACGACACTTATTGGAAGCCCCAAACCACGTAAAACATGCAAAGAAAGTAGAGGCGTCTAACTTTGTTTTGCAGGGGTGTGCTGTGATGTGATATGGCCATGATTGTGATTATATTTGATGTATGCAATGTTCCTTATTGTAAGTTGGCAACCGGAAGGAGCCATATGGTTGTCTTTAATTTATGTTAAGACCCGCGTGCCTATTCAAAGTAGTTGTAATAGTTGAAGCCGGTGGACGACAACCATGGAGAAGCGTCATTGACCTTGATGCAATGCCGGTGATGATGGAGATCATGTTCGTGCTAGAAGATGGAGATCGGAAGCACAATGAAGAAAGGCCATATCATATCACATATTATGAATTGCATGTGATGTTAATCCTTTATGCATCTTGTATTGCTTAGTAGACGACGGTAGCATTATAAGATGATCCCTCATGCACATGAATTTCAAGTCATAAAGTGGTCACCCTCAGTTAGCACCGTTGCTAAAGCTTGTTGTTTCGAAGCACCACGTGATGATCGGGTGTGTTAGATTCCGCAAGTGTATACAACGTGAGCAAGCCAGATTTGCTCATGCGGAAACTAAGGTGTGATCTTGACGAGCCTAGCATGTACATACATGGTCTCGGAACACGGAACACCGAAAGGTAAAGCATGGATCATATAGTAGATATGATGAACATGTCGATTGTTCGCCATTGAAACTATATCAACTCTCGTGATGATCAGTGTTGATGTAGTGGATTTGGTTCGTGTGATCACTAAAACAATGTGAGGGATATTGTTTTGAGTGGGAGTTCACCTAGATTAATTTTATTATTAATTTGAACTCAATTTTTCATAAACTTAGTCTAAACTATTGCAAATATGTTGTAGATCAATGGCAGCCCCTACCATCAATTTTAATGCGTTCCTAGAGAAAGAAAAGTTGAAAAAACAATGGAAGCAACTTCGCGGATTGTCCTCACAGCTGGTAATTTGACCTATGTGCTGGATGCACCGCTGGGTGACCCACCTGCAGCTGATGCTGCCGATGAAGTAAAGAACGTTTACCTCACTCGGAAGACTCAGTACTCCACAGTTCAGTGTGCTATCTTGTATGGTTTAGAATCGGAGCTTCAGAAAAGGTTTGATAATTCAGACCCATATGATATTGTCGAGGATCTCAAATTGATCTTTGAGACTCATGCAGCAATTGAAAGCTATGAGGCTTCTGAAAAGTTCTTTAACTGCAAGATGGAAGAGGGCAGCTCCGTCAGTGAGCATGTGCTTAAGATGTCTGGGCACGCAAACAAACTTCAAAGCTTGGGTATTGTGATTCCTAATGCTTTGCGGATTTACCGTGTCCTCCAATCACTACCACCAAGTTACAAGAACTTTGTGATGAACTACAACATGCAAAACATGAACAAGACGTTGCCAGAACTCTTTGCCATGTTGAAATCTGCAGAAGTGGAGATTAAAGAAGAGCACCAAGTGTTGTTGGTCAATAAGACCACCAAATTCAAGAAAGGCAAGTCTAAGCAGAAGGGACACTTCAAGAAGGGTGGTAAGAAAGTTACCGCGCCGACGAAGAAGACCAAGGTTGGACCTAAGCCTGATACTGAGTGCTTTTACTGCAAGGGAGAAGGTCACTGGAAGCGGAATTGCCCAAAGTACTTGGCGGATTTGAAGAACGGCAACATCAAGAAGAAAGGTATATCTGATATACATGTTATTGATGTGTATCTCACTAGTACTTGTAGTAGTGCCTGGGTATTTGATACTGGTTCGGTTGCTCATATTTATAACTCGAAACAGGTGCTGCAGAATAAACGGAAGCTAGCGAAGAACGAGGTGACGATGCGCGTGGGAAACGGATCAAAGGTTGATGTGATCGCGGTCGGCACGCTACCCCTTCATCTACCATCGGGATTAGTTTTATACTTAAATAATTGTTATTTGGTGCCCGCGTTGAGCATGAACATTATATCGGGATCTTGTTTATTGCGAGACGGTTACTTGTTTAAGTCCGAGAATAATGGTTGTTCGATTTATATGAGTAATATGTTTTATGCACATGCACCTTTGATAGATGGTCTATTCTTATTGAATCTCGATAGTGGAAATATACATATTAATAACATTGAGGCTAAACGGTTGAAATCAAGCGATAACTCGACCTATATGTGGCACTGTCGTCTTGGTCACATTGGAGTGAAGCGTATGAAGAAACTCCATTCCGATGGACTTCTTGAATCACTTGATTTCGAATCACTTGATAGATGCGAAGCATGTCTGATGGGTAAAATGACTAAGACTCCATTTTCTGGTATGATGGAGCGAGCTACGGACTTATTGGAAATCATACATACCGATGTGTGTGGTCCAATGAGTGTAGCATCGCGCGGTGGTTATCGTTATGTTCTTACCTTCACGGATGACTTGAGTAGATATGGGTATATCTATTTCATGAAACATAAGTCCGAAACTTTCGAGAAGTTTAAGGAATTTCAAAGTGAGGTAGAGAATCAACGTAACAAGAAGATTAAATTTCTACGTTCTGATCGTGGAGGTGAATATCTAAGTTACGAGTTTGGCGAGCATTTGAAGAAATGCGGAATACTTTCACAGTTGACACCGCCGGGAACACCACAGCGTAATGGTGTGTCCGAACGTCGTAATCGAACTCTCTTAGATGTGGTTCGTTCTATGATGTCACTTACAGATTTACCGCTATCATTTTGGGGTTATGCATTAGAAACAGCCGCATTCACTTTAAATAGGGCACCGTCTAAATCCGTTGAAACGACACCGTATGAATTATGGTTTGGGAAGAAACCTAGATTGTCGTTCCTTAAAGTTTGGGGATGCGAAGCCTATGTAAAGAAGTTATAGCCTGACAAGCTTGAACCCAAAGTGGAAAAATGCGTCTTCATAGGATACCCGAAGAAAACTATTGGGTATACCATCTATCATAGATCCGAAGGCAAAATCTTCGTTGCCAAGAATGGATCCTTTCTAGAGAAGGAATTTCTCTCGAAAGAAGTGACTGGAAGGAAAGTAGAACTCGACGAGGTTGTCGAACCTTCTCTCGAAATTGCGAGTAGCGCAGCACCGGAAAAAGTTCCTGTGGTGCCTGCACCAATAAGAGAGGAAGCTAATGATGATGATCATGAAACTTCGGTTGAAGTTGCTACAGAGCCTCGCAGGTCAACGAGAACTCGTACCACTCCAGATTGGTATGATCCCGTTATGAGTGTCATGTTGGTGGACAACACCGATGACCCTGAGGCATATGAGGAAGCAATGATGAGCCCAGATTCCAATAAATGGCAAGAAGCCATGAAATCCGAGATTGGATCCATGTACGAAAACCAAGTATGGACTTTGGTGGACTTACCGGATGGCCGGAAGGCTGTCGAGAACAAATGGATTTTCAAGAAGAAAACAGATGCTGATGGTAATGTTACTGTCTATAAAGCTCGACTTGTCGCAAAAGGGTTTCGACAAATTCAAGGAGTTGACTACGATGGGACTTTCTCACCAGTAGCGAAGCTAAATTCTGTGAGGATTATGTTAGCAATCGCTGCATATTATGATTATGAGATATGGCAGATGGATGTCAAAACGGCATTCCTCAATGGAGACATTGATGAAGAGTTGTATATGATGCGGCCCAAAGGTTTTGTCGATCCTAAAGATGCTAACAAGGTATGCAAACTTCAACGGTCCATCTATGGATTGAAGCAAGCATCCAGAAGTTGGAATCAACGTTTTGATAAGGTGATCAAAAGTTTTGGTTTTATAAAAACTTATGGAGAAGCTTGTATTTACAAGAAAGTGAGTGGGAGCTCTGTAGCATTCTTAATACTATATGTAGATGACATATTGTTGATTGGGAATGATGTAGACCTTCTTAATAGTGTCAAGGAATATTTGAATAATAGTTTTTCAATGAAGGATCTTGGCGAAGCAGCTTACATATTAGGCATAAAGATTTATAGAGATAGATCGAAACGCCAAATATCATTGTCACAAAGTACATATTTGGACAAAGTTCTAAAGAGGTTTGGAATGGAAGAAAGCAAGAAAGGGTTCTTGCCCATGTTGCCCAATACGACCTTGAGTAAAACTCAAAGTCCGACATCGGCAGAAGATAGAGAAAGGATGAGTAAGACTCCCTATGCCTCAGCCATAGGATCTCTAATGTATGCCATGCTATGTACTAGACCCGACATTGCATATGCTATTAGTCTAACTAGCAGATATCAAAGTGATCCAGGAGTGGATCATTGGACAGCGGTCAAAAACATCCTTAAGTACTTGAGAAGAACTAAGGATATGGGGACGTATTTTTCCTTTCCAATATTTTTCTATTGGAGGTTCTCTCATTCCTTTTATTGAGCACAATGATGTGAATCGGGCTTTAATGAGTTCTGATATGCAGCGCCAAGCAGTTCCCCTTTCTCGGTCCGAAAAGTGCATTGTTGGAACTGGATTCTCCGTGGACTCCCCATGCTTGGCGCCATAGGCTTTAGGACTTTTGGCACTAGGGAATCATACTTTGATCAGATCCGTGGACAGGCTCCCGAGGTCAAATCGGATTATGGACTTTTCCAGCTAAGTGAAAACGCACTTCACTACTAGCAAAGAAGTCAGCTCAGGGCAGGGCCGGTGGTAATCTCAGATAGGAACTTGGAACACCGATCCGGATGATTCTAAATCACAATCTGGATACGTATTTATTTTGAATGGTGCAGCAGTTAGCTGGAGGAGTGCAAAGCAAAGCGTTGTGGCGAGATCTTCGACTGAATCGGAATACATGGCTGCTTCGGAGGCTTCACAAGAAGCGATATGGATGAAAGAGTTCATTACAGAGTTGGGTGTGGTTCCAAGTGCGCTGGACCCAATGTCTAACTACTGTGATAACATGGGCGCCATAGCCAATACGCAAGAACCAAGGTCACACAAGAAGCTGAAGCATATCAAGCTATGTTTTCACGCTATTCGAGAACATATCCAAGATGGGGATATAAAGATTTGCAAAGTACACACATATCTGAATGTGGCGGATCCGTTGACTAAACCTCTCCCGAGGGCAAAACATGACCAGCACCAAACTGCCATGGGTGTTCGGTATATTACCATGTAATCTATATTAGATGACTCTAGTGCAAGTGGGAGACTGTTGGAGATATGCCCTAGAGGCAATAATAAATGTAGTTATTATTATATCTTTGTGTTTATGATAAATGTTTACATTCATGCTATAATAGTATTAACAAGGAAACATTAATACTTGTGTGATTTGTAAACTTAAAATGAAGTCCCTAGTAAAGCCTCTATACATCACTAGCTTGTTGGTTGATAAATGATTGTGGTTTCCCTATCATGAACATTGAGATGTTATCAACAACAAGATCATATCATTAGGAGAATGATATGGTGGACATACTCCTATAGATAAGCGTAGCATAAAGATCAAGTCATTTCAATAGTTCAATTGCTATATGCTTTCTGATACATAGTAACCTAATTCCTTCAACCATGAGATCATGCATATCACCTTTACCGGATGGATGCTTTGATGACATCAAACACCACGCCGTAACTGGGTGGCTATAAAGGTGGCATTGAGTGTTTGGAAAGTATTGGTTGAGACACATGGATCAAGAGTGGGATTTGTCCATCCATATGACGGATAGATATACTCTGGGCCCTCTCGGTGGAATGTCATCCAATTAGCTTGCAAGCATGTGACTGGCTCTCAAGGGATCACATATCACGGGAACGAGAAAAGAGTACTTATCGGTAACGAGGTTGAACTAGGTATGCAGAGATACCGACGATCACAACCTCGGATAAGTAAACTATCGTGAGACAAAGGGAAATTGGTATCGTATGTAAGTGGTTCATTCGATCGCAAAGTAATCGTAGAAATATGTGGGAGCCATATGAATTTCCATATTCCTCTATTGGTTATTGTTCGGAGAAGTGTCTCGATCATGTCCGCATAATTCACGAACCGTAGGGAGACACACTTAAGGATTCGACGTTGTTTGAATAGTTATGGAATGATGAGAAAGCGACCGAATGTTGTTCGGAGTATCGAATGGGATTCGGGATATCACGAGGAGATCCGAAATGGTCCGTAGAATAAGATTCATATAAGGAAAGTCTCGTTTCGGAGTTGGGGAATGATTCCGGTGTTTTCATCGGGAATGTTCTAGAAGGTTCCGGAATGTCCGGCACTCCGGAGGGGAAGGGGTACATGAATGTGTCATTACAAGTTGGAATGATTGCATCATGTACTAGGTGTCATCGCTGTCCAATATAAAGGGTTTATTCAAATCCTAGTTTGAAAAGTCAAACGGCTAGTTTGAAAAGTCAAACGGCAGTTTTTGGAAAGAGGAGGAGAGGTGGAAACCGAGTTGGGGAGGAGTTCCCTCCTCCAACCGGCGGCCCACCTCCAAGCCGAGTTGGGGACGGACTCCCCTCCCCTTGGCCGCACCTCCCACCTATAAAGGGAGGGGCAGGGCTGCCCCTCCTGGCACACAAGTTCCCTGCCCCAAACCCTAGCTTGGCGCCACCACCTCCTGCAGCTGCCGCCGCCTCCTAGGGTTGCCCTAGCCGCCGACTTGGGCTGCCCCAAGCCCTAGCCGCCGGCTCTAGCACCTCCTCCTTGGTGTGTCTAAACCCTAGATCGCCGAGGAGCTCTCTCATAATCCACCATACTCGCTCCGGCTTAAGGCGAAGCCCTGCGAGATCTCCCCTCTACTTCCGGTACCGTGCCGTTGTGCTGCCGGAATTGCGAGGAGAGTGCTACAACCGTCGCTGCCTGCTGGAACAAGCGAGAGGAAGGTCTTCGTCGAGTACCGAACGTGTGACCGACTGCGGGAGCGCTGCCGGAACGCAGCGCCGGAAGGATCGTCTACGCGATCTTGAGATCGGGAAGAGTACGACTACATCACCCACGAGAATCCGCTCTCGTTAAACACTTTGGAATCTTCGAGGGTGAGTTATTCCATCGACTCGTTGCTACAATCTTGTAGATAGATCTTGGCTTGTTTGTTTGTATGCGGTAGAAATTTTTTGTTTTCCATGCTACGAAACCCTACAAGAAGAAGAGCAATTGCCTGAGTCATGGACAAGGTTCTGTGCCTTGATTCATGCATATCCTGGATGTCCATTACCTAAAATGAGCTTCTTGATATTTATTATAATGGACTAACTGATGTTTCTAGGAGATACCTACATGGCTTTGCTGATTGTGTTTTCAGAAAAATAACTCCTATAGATGCTGAAGAATTAATGGCTAAAATAAGCAAGAATTATGATGATTGGACTTCAACTGAGCTAAATACACCTGAGCCTATTACTCCTGAACCAGTTGTGCCTGAACCAGTTCCAACGCCAACACCAAAGAAGAGGTTAGCGATTGCATTAAATGATGAAGTAATGAAAGAGGCTAAAAAATGTCTAAAGGAGAAAGGTATTAGAGCTGAAGATGTGAAGAATCTAGCTCCTATAGAAGAATTATGTAATCGAGTTCCCCACTCATCTACTATTGAGGTACACTCTCTCCACTTTGACGAAGGTGATATTCCTTATGGTAAGCCTCCTGGTGAATGCTTAGAGGAACTTGACACATTTATTGTTAAACAAGGTAATTTTAATAAACAAGTTTAGAATCATTTATTGGAAAACTATAGAGCTATTAATGAGTTGAAAGATATTGTGGAAAGAACTGCTAATGATGTTAAAATGCTTTGTAAACACTTTAAAATGGTTCAAACTCAAATTGATCAACTTGCTAAGGTACAAAAAGATATGCTAGTTAATGTCTCAGGAGATAAACATGCTTATGGAATTAGAACTAGGAGTGGTATAGCCACTCAAGATCCTTTATATCCTGAAGGACACCCTAAAAGAATTGAGCAGGATTCTCAACAAGGTGAAAGTAGTGGTAGTCCTCGTAAGAGAAAGAAAAAGAAACATAAAATAGTTGAGGAACCACCTGAACCTATTGTAGATCCTAATAGTATATTTGTCTCTGATGCTGAAACTGAGAGTGGTAATGATAAAAATGATGCCCCTGATAAGGAGGAAGTTGAGGAAGAACCTGAGGATCACACTAAGAACACTAGGTACACTAAGAAAGATTTTATTGCTAAAAAACATGGTAGTGAGAGAGAACCTTGGGTACAGAAACCTATGCCTTTTCCAAATAAGAAACATAAGTCAAAGCAGGAAGAACACTACAACAAGTTTTGTCGGTGGATGAAACCTTTATTTTTGCAAATTCTTTTGACTGGTGCTATTAAGTTGCCTCCTTATTCAAAGTACATGATACATGACAACCGTGAGGTAAGACATTCCGGTATCCTCGTAATACAACTCGTGATTACTATACAATGTTGACCTCGTTACCGGTGTGTTATCATTTCTCCCGCTCATATATTCCGGCATTCGGGGAATCTCATCACCCTATGTTTGGCCAGACATAATGGTGATACCGTAAGATCGAGAAGGGCCCAAGAGTATCTCTCCATTGACGGAGGTGCAAATCTCATCTCGGACTACTTTGTGCTCATTCATAGTTTCCAACATAACTACGAGCATCCTTTATTGTCGTCCGGTTAAAGGGGAGACGTTTGAAAGAAATCGAGACATGTCTTCTACCATGAATGACAACCAGTATCCTTTTGGTCAAAGGACTAAGTGATATAACGACAACAACGATATACCAACAACAGAATGATGATGTGTTTATCTTTTAGTAGATCGTTTTGACTTGGGTCGGTTCAACATCCTTGTTAAGCCATAACAATTTGCTTTCATTGTCCAATGGTATCCTTGTTATAATAACTATACCATAATCTAGGAAACTTGATCATCTTTGACAATGAGCTAGTCATGCCCATGAGAACAGGGACACCCGGTGTTTATGCCTCTACACGTGCTACTGATCGATTTTTTTACTTTGATTCTCACAATTAAGACATAGAGGAGTTAAGCATAAAGGATAAGCTGCAATTATGAATAAGAGAATAGCAATAAACATTTACTTGGTTCTAAGGCATATTTCCAACACCTAAATCGTGAGATTTTGCTTTTTTTTTAAAAATCATTCAGCCCAAAACTTGTGGTTATCTAAAAAAAAATCTTCGGTTTTGGTTTCATGATATTCTAAGATACAAGTTTCTACTAGGACGAAGAATATAAAAACATTAACGTCAAAAGACACGTACTAGAGACTACGGCATCGTGTCAATTCGTCAATGTCTACAGCTTGTATCAAAGACCATACTAGAGGCTCCTATCGTCATGGTGGACCGGTGGTGTCAATGAAGCCTCGTGTACCTACACGATTCGATTAGACATTCGAATGAGTTTACACACATAAAATTCATGGCCGGTGGGCGCGGGGTCATGCATTTAGAAAGCAATACAAAAGTGTGGCCGATGTGGTATAGATGAACGAACATATAGTGTCCATGTACGGCGTGTGGAAACCAAGTCAGTTCGCTGCTCATTCCTTCTTCTTTTCTTCTCGGGCGACGGTAGATCAAGTTTTGTGTAGGACCAATGCTTTAAAAATGGCACGATGCATGCTGTCCGATCGATCAATCATGCACCCGTAATAAAAACATGAGAAAACACAGGAAAGCCAAGCCGAACTTGAGGTCTAGCTAGTACACATATATCTTGGTCAGGAGGTACGGTACTAGCTACTCGCTCTGTTCGGAAATATAAGACGTTTTAGCCTTGTGAATCGAATATATCTAGACGTCTTTTAGTGTATAGGTTCGTAGAGGTTCGGAGTAAACCTGTATTTATGAAACGGTGTTTTATAAATGACATGTCAATAACTATAGTATACTACACATGCAGTGGTATGCTGGGTTACCGCATAGTCACTCCCATGAGACCAGAAACACTGGGTATTTATGTCTCTACATGTGCTACAGAGTTTTCTTTGATTCTAACAAGAAAGACATATAGTAGTTATTGTAACACCCTCAGAATCGGACCTATGCAAGTTTGAGCAAAATTCGCCAAACCCGCATAGAAACGATTCAAAGGTGCCCACCAGGCACTTTCGTGCGGGTGGAAAACGAAGTAATAACATTACACAACAGTCCTCGATGGGACCCACAGAACAGATATATATAACAGCGACTCAAAGAGTCAAGAATACAGATATAATGTTCAAAGATCCAAATCACCTTGAAAACGATAGAGCGTCCAGCTACGGACAAGATGCAAATGGGGCTAAGAGCCCTGAAGAATAACCAATGGCGTCCATAACCCTGCCCAGGCCAAGCCGGAAGGGTAACCCTGCTAACGGCGTCGATCTCAAAAACCTGCTTAAACAAAAGGGGCGCCGACAAAGGGCAAAGGAAAAGAAGGAGCGTCAGTACTGAGGCCAGTACACGGCGAGGCTAGAATTCGGCGGTCCTCGCCTACATAGGTATGGTGGACTGAGCGGCAGCGGCAACATACACTAAACAACCTATAGAGACTCGATACGACTGGCGGTTATCAGAGAGGGATAAGAAAGACCTATTCGGACCCAACCTGAAGCTAACACCAAACATACCCATCCTGGTGTTTCCCCCTCGAAACCAAACGAGTAAGTCAACCGAGGAACTCACACAGTTGACAGTTTTAGTTATTCAGTTATCGTTGCAGCAATTACTAGTCAGGTTTAGATAATCGTCCTGATAAGTAAGCAGTGGGCAGTTTTAGTTAACCATTCCATTTTAGTTGCAACAATTACTAATCAGATACAGATAGCATGAGATAAACCCAAAACCCAGCAGTTGTTGGTACTTTTATTCAGCCATTCCGATATAGTTGCAATACTTACTAGTCAGGTACAATGGTCGCAAGCGACAATCCAAACAAGCAATTGTTGGCAGTTTTATTTAGCCATTCCGTTGTAGTTGCAATATTTACTAGTCATATCAGATACAAGTCAATTTATAACAGTAAACTTTAGTTATAGTTGTCTATGTTCGAGATACTGTGCTCCAAGTCGTCCATAACCGCGGACACGGCTTTCAGAAAGTTTTAACCCGGCCGGGGTGCACAAATAGCAACACACACACGATCAACCTCGGAAAAACCAAATCAAAACCCAACGAGGTCTTCACGACAGAGCAATCACAAGATTCCGAAATATTTCAGGGGGCCACCCCTTTGAGTAGATCCCGCAACGGAGTAAGCAAGCTCCGAGACGGACTCAAGGTTGCGCCAATGGCTGTAAGCGACTGGGAACCCGAAATTGTGGCTGGGCTTGTCGATACCGCGTAATCACTCCGCATACCTAAACAGTACAGTGTGCTCCTCGCACAATCGTAAATACATAAGTAGCATGGCATAAGTACAGGATAGTAAATAAAACCTCAAGCTAGTTGTGGCCCCAAGAAATAAGACGGAATCAAGCTCTGGCTAAGGGGGGCCCATACTCCCCATATGTGGATAGCGCGATAAATCAAGGAACAGGTATCAAGTACTCGGGGTCCTACGGGACACAAGTGGGCGTTCGGAAACCAAATATTTTCTATCACCCACCGATGCCTCTGCTTATTTCAATTTTAGTTGTTAAACAGGAATTAAAGTGAACAATAAGTAAAACTAAGATCATCTCCAACAACAACATGCGGCAAGGCTGCAACAACTGTGGCACTGGACGACACGCAACAGCACTTGAGCAAGCGACTACGACACGCAAGTCCAACTATCTACCAAACAACAGGTAATAGGGTGTATCCAAGGCAATATAGGGCTGCACGGTATATCACAGGTACGGAAACTACAGCATCGCAACACAGATAGCAATAGATCAACAGGAGGGAATAAAGACTATAAAAGTAAGATAGGTAGAAAGGGGGAGATGCTTGCCTGAAAAACATTGTCGAAGGGTTCAACCGAAGATCGGGTCGAAGATCACATCAACTCAACGGCCTTATCCGCGAAGAAGCAAAACACTAGAAGAAACACCGGATGCACTATTTAATACAACGGCAGAAGACCGGCATGATGCATGTATGATGTATGACATGGCAAGGTGCGATGCATTTAGGTCAATATTAAGTGGAACCGGGGATCCCGACATTTAATTAGATGGTTCAAGTTGTTTAAATCCCCCGCAATTTAAATGTTGTTTGAACAAGGTAAAATACATCACCGGTTCGCTACACAAGTTTAATGAGGCCAATATAAGGCTAGATTTGCCCGCATATGGGCCCCATATTTAATTATTAGGTGAATCGGCATAAGGCCCTCAAACCACATGATGATATGCATGCAAGATGAATGTTTAATATGCAACAAGTTATTATTTCATTTATAAAATAGGGCTCGAGGAAAAGGGTCACACATTAGGGTTCTCGACGATCTTGGGGTTCCGGGGTTCGGGGTCGGTCTCGGGGTCAGGGTTCGATGGAAACGAGATCGTTCTCGGATAACTGTGGTAGATCTTGATGCATCCGGGAAGCCGGTCTTGGGTTTTGGTGTTGGGGCGCATCGAATGCTTCCGGGTCGGTGTCGTTCTTGTCGCATGCAGATCTTGTCGGTTCCACGGGGTCGAGCTTGCGGTTGCGAGGGTCTTGTCGGGCCCGCGCCCTTGCATCAGTCTTGACGTTCGGATTGCAGCACTTGGTATCCAGGACGGAGTGCTTGCTGAACCGGTGGCGTTCTTGGCGGTCATCGGGTCCGGACTTCGCCCCCGGAACGGGTCTTCGGGGTCCGGGGCGTCGGGGTTCGCCGCTCCGTGAGGTAGATCTTGTCGATTAGGCGTTCTCGGCCGGTCTTGTCAAGATTAACTTGGGGTATGCGGTCTTCGACTCTGGAGAGGTACAGCAACAGGCAGAGCCCCCTAGGCATACGCTGGACTTGATCCGAAGGTTGACACCGAGAACGACCGAGGACGCACACGCCGCGTGCAGTGGCAAGGCGCCAAGGTGGTGACGTGGCCGAGGAAACCATCAAAGGGGCCTGCAGAGGCTCGCCTGCCAGCGACGGTTGCAGATGACGGCTGAAGGAGCCCGACGGTGGCGGCCCTGCGGTGGCCGACTAGGGGACGTCGGCGGACAGACGACGCGGTGGCGGGCCTGACGGTGGCGGGGTCGAGGCGACGGGGAGGCTCCGCGACGCAACGGCGGGCGAGCAGGAGCACGGCCGGGCTCGGGGTTCCAGTGGCGTCGCGGTCGGGCTGGGCCGGGCCGTGCTCCGGCGAGGCGGCAGCGCGGGCGGCCGGCCGACGGGACGGGGCGGTGGAGGTCGGGGCCGGGCTCGTCGTAGGCGAGGAGGCAGAGGCCGGGTCAGCGGCGAGCGGCGGCGGGAGGTGCGGCTCGGCGACGAGCGGGGTCGCGCGGAGAGGGTGCAGGAGGTCGCGGCCGCGGAGGTTGGAGGAGGGCCGAGGGCGGCGCCGGCGAGGAGCTTGCAGAGGAGCAGCGGGCTCGAGGCAGAAGGACGCCGACGGTGGAGGAGGACGTCGGGGCGGGGAGCCGGTGGTGCTCGCGGTGCCGGGGAGGACGCGGAGGGGTAGCGGCGGCGGTGGAGCTCGGGGGTCGGGCGGCACTGCAGAGGGCTCGGCGAGGGAAGACGCAGGAGGGGGCGGAGGGGTACGGCGGCGCCCGGAGGGAGGCCAGCCGGCGGGGTGGTGGCTGCCGCGGCGGCGCGCCGGGCGGCGAGGGGAGCCGGCGGAGGAAGAAGACGGCAGCGCGCGCGTGCGGGAGGGCGGTTGTCGGGCGTGGGACGTGGGGAGGTGGGGAGCGGGCTAGAGGATGTGGGGACGGGGAGGTCTGGGCTGGGTGGCCCACGCGTGGGTCCCGCGGGGCCAGGTCGGGGTGGGGGTGTGAGCTGGTCGGGTGAGGCGTGCGTTGAGTGGGGGAGTGTGGCTGACCGCGTGGGGCCCGCGGTGGGACCGCGTGGGGTGCGCGTGCTGGCGCGTGGCCTGCGCGTGCTGGCGCGTGGCCTGCGCGGGGGTGGGGCGTGGGCTGAGCCGGGGTGGGTCAGGCGGTTGGGGTGGGTTCCACGGGTTAGAGAGAGGGGCAGGGAGGGACTAGGTGAGAAAAGAGAGGGGGAAAAGGGGGGGATCGCTTAGGTGGCAGGTGGGTAGGTTTTGGGTGAGAGGGGGAGGTGGCACGATTTGGTTGGTGGGTAGATAGGATTTGGGTGGGGATAGATTTAGGGTAGGGCTGTTTTAGTTTTTGTGTTTGTTTAGTCCTGTCTAATTTAAAACCAGACTATTTTGCAAACAGTTTTTAGACAAATAAGATCTCCGATGCGATCGGGGTTTTGTGTTTGAAAATAAGAGGGGCTTTTATACAATTCAAAACTAGGCTCTTCAAATAATGCAGTCAAACAATGCATGATGATGACGATGCTATGCACAAATTCAACGCGATTTTCTAGTAGTGGTTTTGCGGGATGCCACAGTTATAGCATAAGAGATAAACTACAATTATGAATAAAGGAATAGTAATAAACATTTATTTGGCTCTAAAGCATATTCCCAACACCTAATTGCGTGAGATTTTGCTTTTTTAAAACTATTTAGCCAAAAAAGTTGTTATATAAAAAAATTCTTCCGGTTTTGGTTTTGTGAAACGCTAGCCTCAATATTCGTGGTTTTGTAATATTCTCAAGTACAAGTTTCTACTAGCACGTACTCCCTCCGTTCAAAAATATGAAACATTTTAGCTTTATAAAATAAGTATAACTAACGTCTTTTAGCGTATAGGTTTACTCTGAATCTCTACGAACACCTATACACTAAAAGAGACGTCATGTTTGTAAACGGAGAGAGTAGAATATAAAAACAGTAACGTCATGCGAGTACTAGAGACTACGGCACCGTGTCAATCTGTCAATGTCCACATCTTATATCAAAGACCATACTAGAGGCTCCTATCGTCATGGTGTCAATGGCTAAAGCCTCGTCCATCTACACGATTCGATTAGACATTCGAACGAGCTACACACATAAAATTCAATTCATGGCCGGTGGAAGAAAGTGTGGCCGAAGTGGTATAGATGGACAAACATGTAGTGTCCTCCTACGTTGTGGAAATCAAGTCAGTTCATTGCTCATTCCTTCTTTTTTTTCTTTCTTGCGCGCGACTATCATGTTTTTCTGTAGGACCATGCTTTAAAAATGGCACAATGATGTTCGATCGTTCAATCATGCACCCGTACGTGATAAAAACATAAGAAAGCCAAGCGGAACTTGAGGTCTAGCTAGTACAGTACATATATCTTGGTCAGGAGGTACGTACTACTAGCTGGTACTAAATGCAAGCAAACAAAAATCAATGAGCAGCAAGCACTATCCTATCGATCCGGCCAGTGGTTTTGCAGCATTCCACTTGCGCGGCAACAGATTCCCAAAGATATCTCAACTTAGAGCATCTCCACTCGTTTCTCCCCACGGTGAGGTGGAGTTTTTTTTTACCTATATAGGGAACGTCGGATACTTTGACGAATTGAAGGCGCGGGCTCCCGGCCTTGCCTCCCATACAAAAAAAATCAACAGATTCAATATATAAATTTACAAGTTCATCAAATCAACCAAACAATTCAACAAATTCAAAATAGCAAATAAATAATTCAACATATAAATTTATTACAAGTTTATGAAATTAAATAAACAATTCAACAAGTTCAATGTAGCAAACAAAGACAAACAAATAAACAAATAAGGTGTCTCATTTGAGCCTCCACAAATGCTCCAATAGATCATCATGAAGTTGATTATGAGTATTTGTGTCTCAAATTTCCTGTCGCCTGGCGAGAAAAGAAGCAAACGCGGGTGGCACTCGATGATCAACATCTACAAGAGGACCTTGGCGATAATGCGACTCAATGTCAAAAACTGGAGTCTCCCGCTCGCTCAATTATCATGGTGTGCAAGATTACACAGACAGTCATGACTCCCATATCTGATCTTTCGACCAGGTAAGGGCAGGGTAGCGGACAATGGCAAATCAAGCTTGGAGCACACTGAATGCCCTCTCCACATCTTTCCTGCAAGCTTGCTGCCGTGTCGCAAACCAAGTTTCCTTTGCTCTAGACATAGGGTATGAGATTGTCTTCACAAACATCGACCATCTAGGATATATACCATATGCTAGATAGTATACTTTGTCTTAATGGTGGCCATTGATATCAAAATCCATCGCAGGAGCCGTGTCTTTAACAAGTTTGGCGAACACATTTGAACACTGCAGCACGTCGATGTCATTGTGTGATCCTGCCTTACCGAAGAAAACATGCCAAATCCATAGATCTTGATCTGTCACAGCCTCTAGCACCACACTACATGATCCCTTGTGACCTTTGTACGTGTCGCGGTGCGCAAATAGGCAGTTCTTCCATGCCCTGTGCATACAGTGGATGCTTCCAAGCATCCCTGGAAACCCCCCTTGCTGCATTTTGTGCCAGGATCCGAGTTGTGTCTTCTACATTGGATGTTCTTAGGTAATTCTTTCCATACACTGCCACAATTGCCCTGCCAAACCTATACATGCAGTCGATGGATGTGGACTCGGCCATGCGGAGGTAGTCATCTTATGTGTCTCTAGGAATTCCATATGCAAGCATCCAGAGAGCAACTGTGCATTTTTTTAAATGTGGAGAAACCAAGCGTGCCGACGACATCTCTCTTCAGTTTGAAGTAGTCGTCGAACTCTCTTAATTGCTCGACAATTTTCAGAAAAAGCTTCCAGCATATTCTGAAACGACGTTGAAATATGATGTCGTTGTGCAATGGGTCGTCGGCGAAATAGTCGGCGTAAAGCATGCAATAGCCTTCTATCCTCTGCCTCGGTTTGCTCTTTTGCCGCGCAGGCTTCGAACCCCCAGCATATAGGGCTTCTCATTTGCACTGGCCATCATGCCTAGGCGGGAAGTGATGATCATGAGATGATTGTCGTCGTTGACGGTGTCTTTGGTGCCAGCAGCAATGGCGACTTCATCTTCCATCAGAGCGTAAAGCATCTCTTACTCGTCTGAAACCATGCCTTTAGCAAACCGCCGAACACCTAGTGGGCAGGGAGGGAGGTTGTGTGGCGGGCTTGGAGCTACCAAGAGGCGAAACGGTGGTGGCGTGGGGCGGGAAGGCGGCTCAAGAGGGCGTGGGAAGTATTTCCGGTGGCTGCGCGGGAATTTCTAGCGGACTGAACGGCTGACGGCGGCGAGCTGTTAGGACGGTGGTCGTGAGGAAGGAAACGCAGAATGGACGAGTTTGCATGAGCGTGTCGCCGACATGGCTGACCCGCATCATTTTTAGCTCCATCTGGCACCCCTTCTATATAGGCCCTCGTCGGTTGGATTCAATCTAGGGTGCCTGATAGCAAAACAGGTCACGCCAACACGAAATAAGAATTGGAGAACCCGGCTGGACGTGATTTTAAGCGGCGGTGTCCCAATAGCTCTTTTGGTGGGCTTTAGGTGCCCCGAGTGGGATGCTCTTATGGAGCATTCCAGAGGAAAATGAGATGAATCGTATGCAAGGCGTACTTACCATGAATCATGACGTATACGTCGCTGAATGTTCTACTAGCATTTTTTTTTTTTTAACAAGTTCTACTAGCATTTGTGTTTCCCTTTGTGCTGCTAGTACGGAGATATTTCATTTTTCAATTGGTATTACTAGATGACTTAGACTTAGAGGATGATGAGGTTAGTAGTCGCCGAGGGGAGGATACTTCGTGGCGCGGCAGTAAGATGACTTAGACTTAGAGTACTAGTACTATGCATCATTGCGTGCGTCGTTGCGTTCTCGATCTAAGACGAGATTAATTAGCCTGAGCCTCGACCGATGATGGTGCCGATTGAGCAATGCGATTGAGTTGGGTCAACTCGTTCGTTACTTAAACAAGAAAGTCGGCGACGAGTTCATACACGTACGCTCTGTTCGCGGCGACTCACGCCAGCTGCGAATTATGCGAAGCATAGGAACATATTACTATGTTAGCTAGACAGACAGACAGACAGACAGACAGACGTGTTTTTATACTTTCTTCGATTCAAATTAATTGACTTGTACCGTCTAGATTTGGATATATCTAATCTTAAAATATATCTAGATATATTCGAATTTAGAAAAATTCAAGTTAACTAATTTGGATCGGAAGGAGTAGGTGAATTTTGATCCCATTCTGTCATCAAAAAAAAAGAAAAATTAGAGGTTTGAAGTTAGTATTTCCTCTGATCCAAATTAGTTGACTCAAATTTATTAAGATATGAATGTATCTAATAGTAAATCATATCTAGGACAAATCGACCCAAGGAAGGAAGTCGCGCCTAAAATTAAGCGCCACTGCCCTTCGTAACCATGGACTTTGTATTAATTATTGGGTTCGTTAATTAATCATGGGACCGGACTTGACTGGCACAGATGCTGCTGGCAGCTAGGAGAAGAACAGGTCGCCTAGGTACCGCTACAAATATATAAAATCCAACCGCTGGGAATATACTTACTACACACAGATTAGGTGCCTCTTCTCCTTTACTTCAACACACAAAAATGTGTAATCAAATCGTGTACAGTATACTACTCCCTCCGTCCAAGAATAGATGTCTTAGGTTTTTTAAATTTTGGATGAATCTATATACTAAATAGTGTCTAGATTCATCCAAATTTTAATAAATTTGAGATATCTATTTTAGGACGGAGGGAGTACTACTTCTCCCTCTTCTTCCCGGTTAACGAACCTGCATGCGAAAGGACGGGCTGATTGATTAATCCCCACTCCTCGGCTCAATCATTTCGGCCGGCCGGCAGCACAGCACAGCTAGCGGTGAATCATGCCATGCCATGCCATGCCATGCATGGCCATGAAATACCAAAACTCAAACTGGAGCCTTTGATCGATTTCCCGATTAGAAAAATCGGGATTGTGCCTACCGACTTGCGGTGCAGCAAGAGAACATCTCCGCTTCAAAGGGATGGTCCTTTGGACTTTTGTACCGCATCAACCTAGTATTTTAGTAGTAGTAGTGTCAATAATTAGACTGGACATGATAAAGAAGATGATATATATATGTATATGTATCTGCAGTGGTTGTCCATTTGGTGGTATATATATGCTCTCTCTAGCTAGCTTAACCCTGTCGCTACTACTGCTGGTTTAGTGGTGGTTGGATCTCAACTAACGGCTAAAGCGGTAGGTCGCTGTGCCTCGCTGGATCAGAGCGTAAGGTAAGCTAAGTTTTTTTCTCTCTTATATTCTTTTTGCCCCCACACGAATAAAGGGAACCGCGTGAATGAATATTAGTACTAACTAATGAGCATAATCTAATCATCCGCAAAAGTATGTAAAACCGACATGTTTGGATTGAACTGAACACCGGAAAGCACACCGAATTCACACTCAAATCGAACCAAAGCCCAGTCCTGTCACTCGTCTCCTTTGCCCCTCCCGTTCTTCATGCATAGAATTTTTACAAAACAGGTCTGGGATTGGAAGATTACGTTTCTTCCATTCTGCAATGCAAACAAATAATTATACTCGTGTTCTTCATCTACTTCTCCACTAATCAAACCAAAGAATCCCTTGTTTCATGTTTTTTTTAGAGTGAGCCCTCGCTTCCTCCTCTTGGGTTGGGAATCCCCGCCAATTACGCCACTAGTAGTAGTACTCCTACTAGTACTTCATCATGGTCCAAGGTGCGTGGATTGTTAGGCCAAAAATCCAATTAGTACTGCTATTGTCATGGATACACGTTACTGATACGTTCAACAGTTGGAAAACCGGACTAATGCACGGGGCTGGACATTGGTAGAGTAGAGCACAAATTTGCAACGCACGAACCGAGGGCCGAGGCAAACTACTGCACTCCATGACCTACCCTTCTACCCCAACCTCGTTTAACGTACCCATAATTTTTCAGCATGACTCAAATCAAACGTCATGGCGCTAGCCACCGATGGCACAAGACCAGCTGAATACGGCCGAAATTTCAGCAACTTCAAGCATGGGTGCCGAGAACAGAGCTCTAAATCCAAACAATTATAATAGCCTAACAACACTCATACCTGGCATTTCAAAGCAAAGCTACAAAATGCATGTAAACACAGCTATCAGCTGCAAAAGCAGGAAAAGGCGGCAACCATAGCCTTTCAAATAGCTGATAAACAAAGGCTCCATAATCATTCGCATCAAAAACACTGTACTTAATAGCACGACTGCATGGTCATGATGGATAGCGAGACGATTAACAGTGTCGAATCCCAGAGGCAAAACGCAAAGGAGATCAGAATTCCTGGTGCAAGGATACCGAGTCCACTACAGGTGACGAGCCAATCCAAAAGCCCTACTGTTGGAAACGTTTCACTCGTCCTCCTGGCTGCGGAGCCTGGCGAGCTTGTTGGTGACCACGATGTCGAGCTGGGCGGCACGCTCCACTATCGTCTTGCGCTTCTGCGTGGACACGTTATGTGCGATCTCGGCACAGTACGTCCTGTTTGCGGAAAGATACTGGTATCAGCAAATGATACTAAAACAGGGACTAAGCATGGAAGGTAACTGTAGCTTGATGAGGAGTTTCAAGCACATACCTGTTGTGCATCATAAGCAGCTCCAGCTCAGAGACATTGTGCACCACAAACTTCTTGAACTTGTTGGGCAGGTAGTGCCTGGTCTTCTTGTCAGAACCGTATCCAATGTTGGGCATCAAGGTGACTCCCTTGAACTTCCTCCTGACACGGGAGTCGATACCCTTCGGCCTGCGCCAGCTTGTCTGCGCATAAGAGTAGTAGCAGAATTGAATTAGCTAACATGATGGACAGCAGCTTCAGCAACCATGGCAAGACAAGTGGAGAAAGGAAAGCAGAGAAAGAAACGTGCAAGCATTCGTTGTATTACTAGCAAGATGACAAAATAATTAATAACAAAACAGAAAACTGTCGAGGTGTGTAGATAATCAACTGTATTGAATCTTTATGGGGGCTACTACAGAAGCACACAACACTGCAAATGAATAATAGAATAATCCATTGTAAGAAAGCAACTAGGATTAGCACAAACTGGTAGATGGCATATGGTGCAGCATCAAATTTAAGCGTAAGAGGTTATCCAGATACATATATCATCACTAGATGCATGAAACAGACATGACCCAATCATATGTGACTTTGTTATGCTAATCAGCTGTTCTGTGTGGAAAATAAAAGAAAAAAGAAACGTACAAGCATTCAGTATATTACTAGCAGGAGGAGAAAATTAGTGATAACAAAACAAAAAACTGTCCAGGCGTGTAGATAATCAACTGTACTGAATCAGTTATATCATCACCAGATGCATAAAACAGACGTGATCCGATCATATGTGACTTTGTTATGCTAATTAACTGCTCTATGTGGAAAGGAAAGGAAAAAGAAACTAGCAAGCACTCAGTACATTAGTAGCAAGATGACAAACTTATTTATCACAAAACAGAAAAACCATTTAGGTGTGTAGATAACCAACTGTATTGAATCTTTATGGCAGCTACTACAGAAGTGCACAAACACTGCAATTGACATTGTAACAAGGCAACTAGGATTAGCACAACTGGTAGATGGCATATGGTGCAGCATCAAATTTTAACTTAAGAGATTATCCAAAATATATCATCACCAGATGCGTGAAACAGACATGATCCAATTATATGTGACTTTATTATGCTATAATCAACTGTTCTGTGTGGAAAGTAAAAGAAAAAAGAAACGTGCAAGCATTTACTAGCAAGGGGACTAAATTATTCATAACAAAACAAAAAACTGTCCAGGCGTGTAGATAATCAAATGTACTGAATCAGTTATGTCAGCTGGAGTATTACATAAGCACGCAAACATTGTAAACGAACAACTGAGCAGCAAGTCTTTTTGACAAAGAACCTTGGATTGCTAAAAACGCATACACGGCGTAAGGTGCAGCATCCAAGTTCAGCTAAAGAGGTTTCCAAATACATACATTGTCAACAGATGGGTGAAACAGATGTGATCTGATCATACAGAATTATGGGGTATCTGACTTCAATATCCAGATATGTATACCAGGATAGAGGCTAAAGGGATGACCAAGACGCTTATAGCAAATACTGGTCTATGCAGCTTTCATTATCCAAATAAGCATATCATCACCAGATGCGTCAAACAGACATGATCCGATCATATGTGACTTTGTTATGCTAATTAACTGTTCTGTGCGGAAGGAAAAGATAATAGAAACATGCAAGCACAAAATATATTACTAGCAAGATGACAATTTTTTTCATAACAAACAGAAAACCGTCTAGGTGTGTACATAATCAAACGTACTGAATCCTTTATGTCAGGTACTGTACAGCATTACATAAGCACACAAATATTACATAAGCACACAAACATTGCAAACAAACTGTACAAGCCTTTTTTGAAAAACCAACCAGGATTAGTACAAACTCGTAGATGGTATAAGGTTCAGCATCCAATTTCAGGTAAAGAGGTTGTGCAAATACATATATAGTCACCAGATGGGTGAAACAGACATGATCTGATAATAATAGATAAATATAGGGTATCTGATTTTGTTATTCAGAAATATTGCACGAGTGCCGTGCATACCATCATTAAAACTAAACAAGGATGAGTGAGATGGATATAGCAACTGGTCTAACAAGCTTTCATTCTATTTGTAGTATCATGTCATACTAAATGCAACAGGCATCCGTAATCCGGTTAACAACGCTACAACAACCTCTCAAGAGCAAGCACACTACAGCTTAAAGGAAAATTCTGGTATCACATTCACAGAGCACCATCAAATTTAGGTCTCTGAATGACCACATTACAGTTCATCAAACAACAAAACCAACCCCTCTGTGCTCACTAAAAACCGACAACCAGATCATCTCTTTCACCATGATTAACACAGATTGCACCGGCAATTTAACACGACATCCAACCCCGCTCCACGCATCGATCGCACGCAGCTGAGTTCGAAAAAGTCGCTCGAATCTCATATGAACAACACTAAGCGGTTATTGAGTCCATGTCAAAATGTCGAGGTTCTGGAACAGAAGCTGGGGGGAGAGGACAGCGAGAGCGAGCGAGCGAGGTACCTTGAGGCCGATGTAGCGGTCGCTGTGCGCCCTCTTGAAATGCTTCACCCTCTTCTTCACGATCTTCGTCGTCAGCAGCGGGACCGCCATCTGTACAGCACGGCGGAGGCCAACAGATGGAGAAGGGCGTCAGTTCTTCGGTCGAGATGAGAATAACTGATTCGACGAGAACCGCATAGATCACACGCCGGCGGGTTGGAGGATCGTACCTTGCAAGACGAGCGACGGAGGCGGCTAGCGGCTAGCGGCGGCGGGGCTGGGGAGAGTGCGAGGGAGTCTGGATGGTGAGCACCGTGAGAAGAGATAAACCCTAGATGGTGGGCTCGGTGCCTCGGTCCGTGGTGCGGTGCACGGCTGCTATCTCAGCGATCATGGGCCGGGCGTAGAATGGACCATCGCACATCGGCCCATTGTTATGGGCTGGTTCTCTCTTCCCTCGCCTGGCCCAAGGTGGAATAAGCTGTTCTGCATCTCAGTCTGTTTAATCTGCGGGTGTCCTCGGCAAAACTCCATCAATTCAGCTAATTATTATATGATGACTCAGTTAAGATGCACTCCCTCCGATCGGAATTATTTGGTTTAATGTAAAATCTAAAGAAAATCGACATAACTCATCTTAACTTAGAACCATTCCATGAAGCCAAACATATCACAATTGATCACAAACATAGAATTATAGACTGGAGAGTTGTTCAGGAGGGCAAGAGTTGCACAGGGTACCAAAGTCACTCCATCTATTCCATTATGACAACATAACTCATGTTTGATCATGGTAAGATAATGTTCCGTCCTCTACTGAATTCATAGCGTTTGCCCTACTCGACTAAGAATCCCCGTGCACTGCATTGATCTATTCGATTCGAAAACTAGGCTTTGGTTGATCTGAAGGATGATTGCGCTGTTCCAGCTGTCTACAGCTCACTGCCAACATCGCCCTCGTCCGATTTGCTAGCCGGTTCACCATTGACGGCAACAAGCTCTGTATCGAATATGAGAGTAGCTCCACCTGCAAGCAGAAAGAACAAAACAGAAAGGCTCGGGTCAGAAATCTGCAAGACAAAAAGCTTGACTAGCGAAATAGTGCATAGAAGACATCCACTCAGCATAATTCTGTAGAAAAATGTAACTGCAACAGTAACCTGATATTTCAATTTACCATTTACAATTCCTCTTGAATAGACTCCAGTCAAACTTGAGAGCAAAAGTAAACTATAAGAAAAGATGCGTAGAATAACGTACCCGGAATGGTAGGCGGTGATCCTGATTCCCCGTAGCCGAGCTTTGAAGGGATCTTCAGCTTCCGCTTCTCACCAACGCACATGCCCAAAATTCCCTGATCCCATCCTGCATGGTCAAGTATGGAAATTCAAACATAGAACCAAATTATAAATGAAGGAACTAGCTACCAGCCTGCCACTGGACCCTCTACACAATTACCTTTGATCACTTGACCAGTGCCCAACTCAAATTCAATTGGGTCACCCCTTTCATAGCTAGAATCAAAAACTGTCCCATCAGTAAGTTTTCCCTGGTGACAGAAGATACATGATTCAGACGAAACATTGATGTTAGAAAATAAATTCCTATATCAGCTAGCATTAGAACTTCTTTAAAAAGCGTAGTGGTGGTAACAACTTATAGCATATGTTCTAGCTATCTTCACCATGAACCAAATGATGTTTTGCAGCTTCCTTGAAGAAAGTTCCTATTTGTTTTTTTCACTCAAACAAACCAAAATATCAAACATACTGCAATTGGCAAAAATCTTAGGAGTACTGAAGGAACAATTTTTTTAATGGAATGGACTAAGTTAAGGCATGCAAGTTACTGAATTCCACAATACAGTTATCCAATTCCACTCATACAAAAGAATCTAAAGTCAGCACCCTTCAGGGCAAACGGAGTATAAATCACAAAAGAAACAACAGAGGCAGGTTGCACAGCAGAATATTGAACTTACACGGTAGTGAACTTTAACTCTGTCGCCTTTGTGAGCTGAAATGCTGCAGGACTCTGGCTTGAACTGAAAAATGCAACACGGCCATAATATCAATACAAGAGGCTGATGAAATCAATAACTGAATTCTGGAAGTGAAGCTAGTATATGCTATATTGCAATTCAGATTGAAATCCAATATCCATGTAGCAGCTGTCTCAAAGCATCTGTATTGATAACAATGTATCTTTAAGATCAGTATTGCACCAAATTCTAGATAGTGTTTTTCACAACAAAGCTGTGTTGATACTTTTAGGGAGCTGACTTCATCTTGTTCTGCTGGCAAATTCAGTTTTCAGGACAATACACTACAGAGGAATGATGATCTATTGCTCTCCAAATCCACACTATAATCCTCATTCTTTTTCAAGGCTGCAAACATAAACAGCACTGCAAACATACGAATAAAAAGGTGCAGTTCGCTGTGATTTAGTCCACACTGGAATCAGAATTATACACAACATGCTAAATTGCTTTAGTGCCCTCTACATATCACGGTCGCTATGTGTTTCCAATTAAAAGAGCAATATTAACCCTGCCAAACGCCGTTATTTGTTGCGCAGCTACCTAACAAATTCTACTAGCGTGCCTCAATTTTAGTGCACAACTTTCTTCCTGAAATATGAATACGATTGACTAGTCGGGCAGGCAGCCTAACGCGTCTCAGAAAATTCGATCCATCCAGAACGCTATCTGAATGACCTATTTGTACCATCTGCGTCAACTAAACCTCGGATCTAATGGAACACATAACCGCGTGCCACCTCATCCAACCGAGGTTAACCTGAGCCGACCCGGCGAGACAGGCGCAAGATACACAATTCTGAACGCGCACAGGAAAATTCATTCAGGGAACAAGGGCCAAGACACAAAGAACATGTACCTTCACGCCGATCTGGAGCTCCGACACGTCGGCGGCCGTCTTGGCGGAGGCTGCAAGGAACAGGAGCCAGTCAGCCAGATCGGATCAGAGAGTGCTGTGTACGGGCGCGGGCGCGGGGCGTCCGCCAGATCGAGGCCACGGAGGGCGTGCTTACCGACGAGCAGCAGGGCCGCGGCGGCGACGAGCAGGCAGAGAAGAAGCTGCGGCTTCGCCATGGATGCAGCTGGAGTTTTTCTTTTTGTTCAGGGGAGAGGATTTTGGCCGAACTTGCCAGGCGTTGTGTGTGTTTATAGAGCAGCAGAGTGCGGCAGTGGTGGACTCGTGGTGGTGCCTGTTTGGGGTGGGCTGGGTTTGGACTTTGCAGAGTTTGGATTGGGTTGAACTTACCCATAAGCCCTGAGTGTTCAAACAAAATTCCATAAATCCCCAAGCTTTTTCCCTGAAAAGAGTATTTAAAATTCCAAAAAAATTGTTTAAACAATGTATACTGCAGAAGCTGGAATTATTGGAGTACATTTTATACTGTATTTATTTATTATGTAGGGGTATGAAAGATATAGTTTAGAAATGACTCACGTGTATTTTGGTAACACCATTACATTGCATATATTCTATCTAACTGGTGCCAAATAATGGCATAGTAATACAGCACCGTGAGATCAAACATTAATGAAATGTATTTCATGTCAAATCTAACTGGTGCAAGACACAGTAATATAACACCATGCTATTAGCGCACAAACAGCATCAGTGAAACTTGGCAGGAAGACTAGCTGGTGAATCTGGTCAGTAGCCGTAAGTCAGGTTCACCAGCAAGTGTGACTGAACAAGATACAAAGTCAGGTGGCGATACATCAAAAGTGCACTGGTCGAACGAAAACATCTGAACAACAACGCAGTTCTGCAGTATCAGGTGATACCACGCCATCTTAATTTCAGACTATCTACACGAACATGAAGAGCAGTAGTTCATGTCGACCAATGCAACACAAAAACTTATCCAGTCTTCACGCGAATACTAAGAGTTGCCACGGATTCAACAAGATGCGCATGGCGTATACAAAAGCTTGGAGCTGAAGAAGGCGGCAGCACCGCATCAGTGCACAGAGTGGCAGCAGATGAACGGCATCCATGGCTGTTTCCTCACTCTGGATCTCTTGCCAACATTGTTGTCGTGGGGCAGCTTTGCAGGGGAGTTCCAGTACTGGTCATCCAAACCAGTTGACCCCGGCTTCGCTGATGAGTTGCCGTCCTTCAATGATGCTCGCCGCCTAAATGACAGGACCCGCTCCTTGGTGCTGGGCTTCTTCTCTTTGCTCTCCAGGCTCGCCTCAGCCAAGAGCACCTTCAACGGGACAGAGATCCTCGCTGAGTTCAGCCTTGACCCGATGGCAGCGATCTCTTCGTTCGGCTTGCTTCCTTCCAGGCCAATTGTGCCTTCAGCCTGCTTCTGCTCTTCAGCAGTGTCCGTGCTGTGTACGGCGTCCGCCTCCTTTGCACTAGTCTCTTCAGCCTCCTTTTCTTCGGTATTATCGTTGTGTTGCACTTCATACATCTCTTCTTTGTTGGTGCCATCAGTTTGCTTGTTATCAGCATCATCGGTACAAAATTCTGTGTCCATCTTCTTTGCAGTACTGCCCTCAGTCTGATCCTTTTCATGAACATTTACTGTGCCTTGTACTGCTCCCGCTTCCCTTGAACCAGCGGCTTCACTCTGATTATTTTCATCAGCCACCTCCTTCACACCATTTTCTTCGGCCAGCTTCTCTTCTTCAACATTATCTGTGTGCAGCACTGCATTCATCTCCTTAGCACAAGCATCTTCAGTCTGTTTCTTTTCTTCAAACTTATCTATACTCTCTACTGCAGTCATATCTTTTGCATCCGTGTCTTCAGTCTCGACTTTTTCTCCAACGTATGTGCTGAGCGCATCGATCTCCTGAAACACAGGCATTCTGACAAACTCTGTCGGAAATACTTCGGATGGCGCACAGATGATATCATTTGTCTGCGATCCACCTTCCTGCTTGCTATGGTTCACAGAGGCGGCATGCAAGAAAACGTTCTTCGTATGATCTGCACTGCTTCTGACCAACACATCTTCAGCACCAACTGCATATTCATTTTCACTTGACAAAGCTACCATGCGATCATGATCATCTGCAAGAAATGTTCAAGAAATTTTAGTCCACAACATCCTGTAACCCAAACTTGTAAGATCTAACAGGGATATGCAGCAAGACTGCAACAACAAACTTGAAGTAATTTTAACATTCGAACATGAGATGTTACAATTCCTTGTGTCTGGTTACACATCCACTATTCATTCTACTAGTGGGAAGTGGGCGACAAACGATTGTTTATCTAAAAGTTGTTTGTACATTGATGCGTGTAAACATTAGTACAGGACGTAGAGTGTACAGCTGGTGACGTTTATTAACTTTTAAGGTACATAAAGTGGTGTGCCACTTTCAAGGAAAAACACCTACCACCATATGACAGTGTTTAAATACTTCAAACAAGAAAAACTAGACTAAACAAGTAACAACTTAGATGAATTTACTCCAGGGCTTACATTTTACTGTTGATGACTCTTTTACTGTTATTCTTCCCAACCCAAAAACAATATCGGGGTCAAATTGATAGAACAAACAATGTTAAAAATATGTACATTAAAGTGTTACGCTTTGAACTATTGGAACTCCATCAATGAACTAACACATTACTAGTACTACAATAAAAATAATAATCACCATCTTGTACCAAGAAAACACAGATAAAAGTGAAAAGTCAGAATCATCACCTGAGATTGGACAGTGTTGATTCGGAACTGTCAGAGTTGTAGAGTCAATTTGCTGCTTTGATTCAACGACATTTGGTGCATCAAAATGGTAACTTCTAGAAGCAAGCTCAAATAAGTCCTCACTCCTGGTGTCATCTAGAGTGAATGGATTCTTGTTAGAAGACACTTGATCCATTAGTAAGGTGACATGCTCCTGACTTGAAGAAACTTGATATTTTGTAGGACCCTCAGTGTCACTCTCTCTGATGAAGACTTCCTCTGTACAGAATCCATTATGTTTTTTCAAGGAAGTACAGCCTTCTGCTACAGTAACAGTTTGCTCAACATCTTGTCCAAGCCTCTCCTCACAGGAGGAATCCAACTCACTGCCCTTTACTAAATTGTCGTTATTGTAGTTATCTTCGGCAGTGGACTTGAGCATGCCGTTGACATTAGTGACAGCAAAATCATTTTGATAACCAGGTACAGAGCATGCTGCATTCACCAAGCAAGAATTGTCAACTGGCAGCTGAACATCTGAAGTACCTTGAACAGACAAGTTCTGTGAAGAGCGCTCTGTGGAGTAATGAGAAGAAGTATTTTCAGTATGAATGAGCTTCAACTCCTCTCCAGTTGGCACAGAATTAGTTCCAGAATCATATACTGTTTCAGATCCAATATTATCTGATCCTGGTATTTCTGATGTTGATGATTCTTCAGACATGCTATCCAGAACGTCCTTACCATCTTTCAAGAAGCTATCCACCTTCCTGGAACATGCAGATCGGGACTCTGTGTCAGGCATAAGCAGAGAGCTTTTCTGAAGAGATGGGGCACTCAAATCACCAATAAACTCGCAATAGCTTGTTTCATCAGATTTTTTGACAACCACAACATCTGTATCGTTGCTGCCAATGTTGGCTGAGCATTCATCTGTACTCTGAAGGATTAGGCCATCTTCACACCCAACCGACTCAGGAGTTACATTCTCCAAAAAACATTCAGCTCCGTTTTCAACTTTGGATCCAGCAGGAAAATCAGGAATGCTTGGTTTGCTTGAAAGTTGGTCTTCGCATGATCCATTCGTTTCAAAAAAGATTGCATCTGTGGCTACATTTGTACCCACTGAACCTTTATCCAAATTCTTGATTTCCATAGGAATATCTGACTCATGTGCTACAGCTGCACCATCTTCTGGATCTGATTGCTGAAGAAAGGGAGATGCATCCTGGTACTCATCAAAACTATCTTCTCGTTCAGGTGGGTGTGCAACTGCAAGTGGTGCAATTTTAGTGAAAGTTTTAGGCACTTGTTGAATCCCATTGGTGCAAGGCCTTGCTAAGTTGGCTTCATTGCCTTCATCTGCAGTTTCAAAAGGCAATTAATCAGGTCAGTTTCAGCACAGCCACTGGTATGACTTGAATTCCAGCAACATTAGGAGAAACAGGTTCCATTAAAGACATGAACTCAACAAGTCAAAACACACTCACTTATATTTGAATAAACCAGTAAAATGACTCAATACAATCGGCACATCAATAGGCAGAAACAACATTCGGCATAACAATGGATGAGTACGAAATAAAAAAGCAAAATAGATGGGAACAAAATGGGGTACAGAGGATCGTTCTATTTGGCTCATTTTTATAGAAGGTTTTAGTGAGTACAACCTGGGTTGCGAGCGTGGAGACTCGAACCCAGGCGGGCAGGCATGAATCAGCCCATGCCCACCATCCCGGCTATGCCATGGTTCTCAGTAGATAAAAATATTTAATTATGGAAAACAGACATGTAATTGATACCTATATCTTAGATAAAAATCATCGCAAAAAAAAGTTCATATTACAAGCGCACTGTTGCAATTAAGTTCATAAAACAGTCAGAAGCAGCTGAATGCTCACCGTTGCAGCATCGTGATTGTTAGAAACTTAACAGCACGGTGACTTCAGAAATGACAGGTACTAGTACAACATGGCCAACAAGGCAGCAACTAGGGACTAATAAAATATTGAAACTAATGTCAACGCCACGAAATATGAGATCTTTCGAGGTAGATAAACAAATTAACAATGTGTACACATACAAGGATACATTCAAAACTTTGGGAGATCAGATAGGCACATAGCTAACGAGGCTAAAATATTCTGCACAACCAACACAAACAAAACGCACATGTGACTAGGACAACACAACATGTGGTGGAACACCACTAAGAGTCTAAGAGGAAGATTAACTAAAGAGAAACCAATGTAGAAACGACAGGTTCCAAGATATCCTACCCAACAGCACGACTAACGACAGATATGTTGGATTTCCATGACAAAATCTGGATAACCAAGAAACGAACAAATCAATTTGCCCATTCCTCGTGGTCAGTCAGACCAGAGAAAGAATCCAATGCAATCCACAAAGACAATTGTTATCGCTGACAACCAACCTCAGGCTACCAACTTGCCACAAGACACGGAAACATAATCTAGGAATTACAAGGTGGAATCGTGTACTTGGGCCTCAGGCCCTCAGCGATTAGCGCCGGAACTTACTCCTACTTTACTCAACAATGAAGATAATAAGTAACCCAAGCAAAGCTCAGATCTACAGTCTAGGAGTTACAAAGAAACAGACCACTCAAACTGTTCCACATCGTTATCAGCAAAATATTGCACGAAGACCCAGGACGGGAGGAACAAGAAAGTGCCTGCGCTTTCAGCTTTAATGCTAACCCATGAATCAATCGGACTATTATTATTCGAGGTCCCCCACGAACAGTAGGAGTACAATTTTTACAATGCCATGTGAGCTTTGTGTTTAACTCTCCGAGGGAGGACGAGGGGAAAAGGCAACCAAATCCTTTCGCCTTTTCAACCTCTACCAAGGAGAGCAAAACAAAATCGACATGGCGCACGATGGAAGCAAGCTGTGGAAATCACAAATACGTCTACTTTTAAGGTTTGCAGAAATCAGCCGCAATCAAATTTCTGTCCCTCGGAGACCAGGAGGCAACTAGCAGCAAATCAACGCGGTAACAAGAGACGTGACAGTGGATAGAAATGGCAGGGTAGCCAGGAGAAGAACCAGAGAGCACGCACCTGCGTTCTCCTTGTCCTCCGAGGAAGCGCCGCCTCCTTCCGCAGATCCGGGCGACGCAGAGCCGCCGCTTGCCACGCCATTACCAGGCTCCTCCCCGTCAACCAGCTCTCCCCCGCCACCGCCTGCAGCGCGCACGCTGCACATCAAAACCCACGAACCCGCCAAGCCCGGACACAGAAAAACTGAAACCGAATCGAAGCGCCGCACGCGTGCGACGGGCAAGCAGTACCGTACGTACCTAGCGCGAGGCCCGCATTGCGCCGCTCCCCGGCAGCGGCGGGCTCCTCCGGGTGACCCGGCGAGGGCCTGCTGCAGTTCCTGCGGTGGGAGCGGCGGAGCTTGGCGCTGGGGTTGGGGTTCGGGTACTGGTGCCCGCAGACGTGGCAGAGGTGGCCCCCGCTGAGGCTGAGCGCGTCCTTGCCCCGCCGCGCCTCGCCGCCCTCCGTCATGGCGGCCCCTCGACCGCCACCACCGGCTGCTGCTGCTCAATCGACGGCAATGGCGAGCTGGCAACGGCGCGATGCTCTGCTAGATGGGAATGGAGCTCTGCAACTCCTGCTCCGCACGCACGAGACGAGAGGGACAAACGGCGGGGCTTTGGAGTTAAAATGCTTTGGGTGCGGCGCGCGGTGCGGAGGCTTAACTAGGCCGGCGGCTGACCGGTAGGGCCGCGGCGTCGGCGAGTGGGAGGGGCCCGTGCGGTGGCGCTATCAATGCGGGCCATGTGCGTCGTGGACTCGGCGGGGTGGGCAGGGATTTCGCTCGTGTTCTAGGGCAAAAAATGGTGGAGGGAAAAAGGAGATTGTTTGGGGCGTGGGGTTGCCTGGTGGGGCTTCCGCGTGGCACGAGATCTGCCGTTGGGTGGGAGATGGACGGCTGAGAGTGAAGGTAGACAGGCAACGAGGGAGCCCGTGTAGGTGTAGCATCGTGGCGTGGGTTGCTGCGGAGCCCCTGGGGAAGTGGTGCGTGGGGGCGGAAAGTGGTGTACCCATCTTGTTCTTTTTGTTCGCTGGGTAAAGCAGCAAAGGTTGTTTTTGTGCTTTATTTATATATACACAGTATCCTATGTACTCAGTTTGGATTACTAGCTTGATTAAGAGGCTAAAATTGGTGCATAGAGCTTGCTGATCATACACTCTTTGTATACTAGTACTACTCAACTAGTAGGTCAGTAGCAGCTCTTTGTTAACTTTGAACCAAAAAAAACTCTTTGTGAAGTTCAAAAAGGTAAAAGGTCGCTTTGTAACATTTTACAGAAAATACTCAGGTATTATATCGTGTCAATGAAATCGGGAGTGTGAGCTCCTTGATTTGGAAACAAAATTATGTACTTTATGAAAGAAAGAATAGTGTCGCCGAGATACCGATAGAGAAGGTTTTGCAAACATATGTATTTTAGAAACATTGTTCTTGTGTTTCTACCCGCTCTCTCTCTCCCATTATTGGGTGACGATGTTCTCGTCATGGCGGTTTTATGCCACTATCCCTTCTCTTTTTTTTTGTGAAATTTCATCGATCTATTAATAATCATCAATAGCATGAACATTATGGCTTTATGTATTTTATGAAAATTGTCGTGGAGATTCCTAGAGAGGACATGCAATTTGGTCTCTCTGTCTCTCTCTCATTATTGGGTGACAATGTTCTCGTCATGGCGGTTTTATGCCACTATCCCTTCTCGGCATGGCTTTTCATATGCATTCATCTTCTATTCTTCTATGTAGCTTTGAATAATTCCCATCTAGAGGTTGTATTATACTCTGGCATCATGTACCTCACTTGCAAATACCGTTCTTTGAGAGTCCTAGCTCCTTGGAGCCGAATCTTTCAGCTTCTACTTGTCTTTTCACGAAATACACAATTGAATCCTTCAACTCTTTTCAGGCGATACATTCTCTCCCATTATTGAGTGACGATGTTCTCGTCATGGCGGTTTTATGCCACTATCCCTTCTCTTTTTTTTACGAAATTTCACCAACCTATTAATAATCATCAATAGCATGAACATTATGGCTTTATGTATTTTATGAAAATTGTCGTGGAGATACCTAGAGAGGATAAATTTTGCAATTTGGTCTCTCTGTCTCTCTCTCATTATTGGATGACAGTGTTCTCGTCTTGGCGGTTTTATGCCACTATCCCTTCTCTTTTTTTTGTGAAATTTCACCGATCTATTAATAATCATCAATAGCATGAACATTATGGCTTTATGTATTTTATGAAAATTGTCGTGGAGATCCCTAGAGAGGACATGCAATTTGGTCTCTCTGTCTCTCTCTCATTATTGGGTGACAATGTTCTCGTCATGGCGGTTTTATGCCACTATCCCTTCTCGGCATGGCTTTTCATATGCATTCCTCTTCTATTCTTCTATGTAGCTTTGAATAATTCCCATCTAGAGGTTGTATTATACTCTGGCATCATGTACCTCACTTGCAAATACCGTTCTTTGAGAGTCCTAGCTCCTTGGAGCCGAATCTTTCAGCTTCTACTTGTCTTTTCACGAAATACACAATTGAATCCTTCAACTCTTTTCAGGCGATACATTCTCTCCCATTATTGAGTGACGATGTTCTCGTCATGGCGGTTTTATGCCACTATCCCTTCTCTTTTTTTTACGAAATTTCACCAACCTATTAATAATCATCAATAGCATGAACATTATGGCTTTATGTATTTTATGAAAATTGTCGTGGAGATACCTAGAGAGGATAAATTTTGCAATTTGGTCTCTCTGTCTCTCTCTCATTATTGGATGACAGTGTTCTCGTCTTGGCGGTTTTATGCCACTATCCCTTCTCTTTTTTTTTGTGAAATTTCACCGATCTATTAATAATCATCAATAGCATGAACATTATGGCTTTATGTATTTTATGAAAATTGTCGTGGAGATCCCTAGAGAGGACATGCAATTTGGTCTCTCTGTCTCTCTCTCATTATTGGGTGACAATGTTCTCGTCATGGCGGTTTTATGCCACTATCCCTTCTCGGCATGGCTTTTCATATGCATTCCTCTTCTATTCTTCTATGTAGCTTTGAATAATTCCCATTTAGAGGTTGTATTATACTCTGGCATCATGTACCTCACTTGCAAATACCGTTCTTTGAGAGTCCTAGCTCCTTGGAGCCGAATCTTTCAGCTTCTACTTGTCTTTTCACGAAATACACAATTGAATCCTTCAACTCTTTTCAGGCGATACATTCTCTCCCATTATTGAGTGACGATGTTCTCGTCATGGCGGTTTTATGCCACTATCCCTTCTCTTTTTTTTACGAAATTTCACCAACCTATTAATAATCATCAATAGCATGAACATTATGGCTTTATGTATTTTATGAAAATTGTCGTGGAGATACCTAGAGAGGATAAATTTTGCAATTTGGTCTCTCTGTCTCTCTCTCATTATTGGATGACAGTGTTCTCGTCTTGGCGGTTTTATGCCACTATCCCTTCTTGGCATGGTTTCTCATATGCATTCCTCTTCCATTCTTCTATGTAGCTTTGAATACTTCCCTCTTAGAAGTTGTAACTCCGGCATCATGTACCTCACTTGCAAATACCGTTCTTCGAGAGTCCTACCTCCCTGCAGCCGAATCTTTCAATTTCTACTTGTCTTTTCACGAAATACACAATTGAATCCTTCAACTCTTTTTAGGTGATACATTCACTCGAATTATAAGTTAGAAACTACAAAATATATAGGTTTGCAAAGAAGGGGCTGGAATCATGATTAGGTTATGAGAGTGGAATATATACTGATCCTCAGATAGAGTCAACCATGTATTTCATGTACTTTCATGTTCTTTTTTGGTGGGTTTGTCCATTTTCCAACCAAAGATGGTGACACCGTTCAATTGGGAACTAAAAGATGTTGCAACCTGTGTGGTGACGAAGGAACAATGAAAATTGCTTTGCATATAATGGAAGAGAAAACTCATTTGGTATCCGCATTCGAAGATGCATGAATAAAACATCATTGCAGTGTCGTTTAAAAGCTGACACACATTAAATTTACAAGTCAAGTAACTAAGTGAAAAATAAAATGTCCTACAACTTGTTATCAATTCGACACGTTGATGTGGACATCCTGTTATCAAACTTTAGTCTCCCACGCCAATAACAATATCCTCAAATGATCGTCGCTCGTGCTTTGTAGCGTATAGAAGATGATCGACGCGCAAACAAACTTCACACCATTAGGCTTATTTGGTTCAAGTGTCCCGGCAACTATTTAGAGATTTCCATCACGTTACCTTGTATACTTTGTAGGATCAGAAACCATATGTGATTTTCTTTTATATGGTCCGGTATGCTTGCACAGTTCAATTGCAAATTTTATACCGATTGTAACTTTATTTTTCTCTTTCTTTCAGTTATTACAAAAATGCCATGCATCCGATCATTCAAAATGATACTCTTTTGTGGATCTTATGTAGTACTAGAGTATTTCGTTCATGGATTGTTTGAATTATGGATCGAGAGAAGCCTTAACGGGTGCAAATTCTACTGGTGGCCAGGTTGCCCTTTAACGGGTCCTCTTTTTACAAACCACGAAGGACACCTGGCCCTTTCATCGACCCACACATGTTGCTGGGACCGACGGACCATTCTCTTTCCCATGGACCATCATAAATAAACTAGTTCATGCATGGGCGCATGGCATTCTCGCCTTTTCCCAGCTTTCTTTTAGAGGAAAATGGAATGGGTTTGATATATACTACCTCCGTACGACCCATCACTCAATCAGGGGTGTGCTAGCTTTGGCTACACGTACGCACCTGTGTACTCGATCGTGCTGCCCTGCACGGCCGTTTGTGCTGGAAAATCATCCATTCCGGCCCGACTACATCATCGTTCCGATCCGATTGGATCTGCATCGGGGTAGCCGCAAGGGTACTGGGCAGGAGCTTTCGGAGGACCGATCGACGATGAGTAATTGAGTATAGTCACGTCCGCCATCATCGGTACTCTAGCTTCCGTTGGAAAAAAAAATCAGTACTCTAGCTATATGCGTGATGTGTGATGTGACAATGTATCGAAGGTCTCAACGTGGTTACTTATTAAGAATCTAATCCATATTACTCGTCCTAAAAATAGATATATGTAGACCTGTAATTATATTATAGCTTAACCGTGAGCAAAAGCGAGTCATCTGAGGCCATCTTTCCGCGCGCGTGTTTATAACCATCAGATCTTCACTTTGAGTCATCTCAACCATGTAGTTTCAGGTGTTGATCGAAGTCTTACAAGCTCGTCCCTCCCGTCCCCGCACCGGCCCCATCCCCATCATCTCCTCTCCTCCGGACCCAGCGCGGCCCCTTGCATGAAACCCTAGCATAGGTGAAGCAGCAGTTGTACGGGGTTGAGATGGCGCCTCCGCGTCTGCTCCTTCTCGCCTCCGGCATCCCACCGACGGACGGGACTCCACCCCGGTGCCCCTCCTCCCCCACCGAACCCTCTTTCTCGGGCAGCTCCTCCCTCACGGTCAAACTCTACCGCTAGATACTTGCTGCCCTCGATGGTCCCCACTTCTTGGTCGCTCACCCCCGCAGCAAGGCGTCGCTCGGAGCTTGCAGATGGCCCCTCCGGTTCTTCCAATGCACCCTTTCCTTTCCCATGGCACTTTCTCCTCGGCAGATTGCTGCCATTGGATCTACCGAGGATGAGACCACTGACGTTGCCTCTGATGCCATGGATTTTACTAGGTATTGACATATCTAGTGGCCGACCTCACCGTGTTCCCTGTAGCGTAGTGATTCAATTTTATCGACTTGGTTTAGAACTAGAGAATTAGTCCGTGAGTGCTGAAAACAGTAGGAATAGCAGCCCACGCCTCATGTGATTAATTGCTCATACTCAATAGTGTACTCCCTCTGTTTCGTTTTACTCTGCGTCCTTGTGCAAGCACAAATACCAAGAAGAGCAAGTGGATGGCTACTTTGCATGGTTGCTGAACCATTTTGCACTGAGCTAAAACGAAAGAGAGCGATAGGATCTGCATGCTGCCCACCTAGTGGATGGGTATTTTCTGAAACTACAGCTACTTTATAGTTTGGCGCAGAGTAATATGGAAAAACTGAAAAAAACTTATGCGCAGACTAAAGTGAAACAGAGAGAGTATTTTATATTCAGGACGCACGAAAAGAGTTAGAGCTATGGATTTGATAGGTCTTTCTTCTATCCTCAATGATCGCACTAGGCATTTTCTGCTTTATTGTAAGACTATATGAGTGTATTGCTTTTTGAGAAAAACAAGCTTCTCTCATACTTGACCTCTTGAAGCTTTTGTTAGGATTTAAGATTTATTAGGTTTCATTCAATTATCATGTCACGTAAATTTTCATATTAGTATATAGACTTTTCTTTCGGTTATAGCTTTCATCATCTCTCTTTGATTCAGTTACATATTCGTGTTATGCAACAGGTGAGTTTTTGAATCAATTTTGTGCAGATTTTGCAAATAAAGCTCATGGAGAATAAGAAGAATGAGGTAAGGACCCGTATCTTGGACAATGAGGTATGTATTGTGGTAACTTTTATGAGTCAATGTGTTCTATTTTTCCAATATGAACGCCTATGAAAACCAATTTCCAACTAGGTTATCCCACAAAATTTACTCTATGGTGATGTACAGTCTTTATCACGTATGTCTACTCAACTTTGAATTCAGAGCCATGTTGATCTTGATCATGAACGGAGCTCACATGATCTAAACATGGTAGCACAAAGAATGAGATACAACCATCTAGCTACTACATGGACCTGTAGTCCAGGGCGGAACTACTCACACTTCATACCGGAGGCTGGCATGATGAAGAAGAAGGCCTCCATGATGATCTCCCCTTTGATAGGGTGCCGGGAAGAGCTTCAGATCCCCCCGATCTAGGAACGATGGTGGTGGCGGCTACAGACGGTTTCGTGGAATATTGATCGGTTACTTAGGGTTTCTGCATCAGGGGGTCTTTATAGGCGAAGAGGCGAGGCAGGGGGCAGCCAGGGCGGCCGCACCCCCCAGGCGCGGTGTGGCATCCCGCAAAACATTACTAAAAAAAATCGCGTTGTTTGTGTGCATTGCATCATCATGACCGCATGCTCTTGTCATCATGCCACATTGCATCTGAGCATCGTCATCATCTTGCATTTGTTCGCATAAAACTAATTTCGGGAAAACCTGTTTTGTTTTCTAAACGCCCCGTCTTTATTCAAACGCAAAACCCGGGTCTCCGGATTATTTTGTTTTGTCTGCTATCGGTTTGCAAAAGCCCTGTTTGAAATAAATAAATTATTTAATTATTTTAGTGGGGGCAGTCGAACGGGCCGATTCGACCCAGTCGACCACCCCCGGAATAAAATCGGTCCACCCAAACTCTAAACCTAATTCATATTCCTACCTAGTCCTAACCTACCCACCAACCACAGCCCGCCACCTCACCCCCTGGACCCAATCCCTACCCACCTGCCACCTCATCAATCCACCCTCTCTTCCCCCTCTTTCTCTCACCACAGCCCCATCTACCCTCCCTCTCTCTCTCCCCACCGACACCCGGACCCCACCCCACAGCCCCACTCCCTCCACCCGCGTGGCCCACACCCCCACCAACCCTGGCCGGCCCTACCCCAAGCCCCACTTGCCCCACCCCGGTCCCACCTCTCCCTCTCTCCCCTCCCCACGCTCTCTCTCTCCCCGACACGCATCCCCCGACCCCGCCTGTCTCCTCCCTCCGCTCCAAGCTCCTCCCCCACCGTCGTTCGCCGCCGGCCCTCTCTGCGCCGGCAGGTCCCCGCCGCCTCCCTCTCCTCCCCCGGCTCCTCCCGCCGCCGCTGGGCCCTTCTCCCGCGCGCCCCCGAGCCCGCGGCGCTCCCCGCACCTCCTCGCCTCCTCCGGCGCCCGCCACCGCCGGTGTTCCCGCTCGCCCTCCACCCCCGGCGCCTCGTCGCCGTTCGGCAGCGACGCGTCTCCCGACGCCGTCGGCCGCGGCTCCCCGTGCGCCGGCGCCGCGCCCTCCAACCGTCGGCCGTCCCGCCTCTCTCCGCCTTCTTCCCGAGCCGCGGCGCCGTCTCCCCCGCTCGAGCCCCCCACCTACCTCGCCGGCCCGCTCACCCCGACCTTCTCTCCCCTTCTCCGGCCGCGTCGTCCCGCGGGGCCCCCTCCTCCACCTCGCGTCCGCCCGAGCCCCGAGCTCCTCTGTTTCCGTGTGCCTCGCCGGCCACCCGCCTCCGTCGTCCACGCCACCGCCCGCCGCCTCGAAGCGCCCCGACCACCGTCGCTGCTTCCCCCTGGACCGGCTCGTCGCCGGTGGGTCCTGCGCCTCCCGCGACCACCTCCTCGTCCAGCCGCCGTACCTCCTCTCATTCTCCTTCCGCGCGTAGCGGCGCCGCCGGTGACCTTGCCGCCCCGTGGACCGTGCGCCGTGGTAGTTGACCTCGGGGCCCCGCGTCCCAGTCGACGCCATCGCCCTACCGTTTTGCTAGCCAAGTACCAGATCTTCCGCACAGATCGTCAAGCACTTCTACCTGGACCCGAAGACCTTTGGCTTGGACCTAAGTTCAACCGTTGGCATGGAAGTAAAGGACAACACACCAAGAGCGCCTTCCCGGAACTCGAAGGCTGATTCTACCGGACCCCGAAGACCGGACCCGGCCCTACAAGTTCTTCCTCTCGGATCCGAGGACACCGAGACGCTGGACCCTCAAGTTCTCCTTCACGGACGCCAAGTACTTCCCTCGGACGCCAAAACCCGAACCGGAAGGACGCCAAAATCGCCACAAGGACGACAAGTTCTACTTCCGAACGACAAGACCGGCCGATCCGTGGACCCGACAAGAGCGACCGCTTGGACCCAAGATCCCCGGCACGTCACGACAAGTTCTCCGTCTTGTATCCGCTCCCGCTGGTCCCGTCGAACCCTGAACCCTGAGACTGAACCCCGAACCCCGGAACCCCAAGATCGCCAAACCAACCTTTCCCGAGCCCCTATTTTATAAATGCTATATATCAAACTTGTCGCATATTTAATTGTTCATGCATGCATATTTGTCATGTGGTTTGGGGGCCTTATGCCGATTCACCTATAATTAAATATGGGGCCCATATGCGGGCAAACCTAGTCTTATATTGGCCTCATTTAAATTTGTGTAGCGAACCGGTAACTTATCTTGCCCTGTTATTACAACATTTAATTTGCGGGGTAGTTAAACAACTTGAACCGTTTAATTAAATGTCGGGACCCCGGTTCCGCTTAATATTGCCTAATTGCATCGCACCTTGCCATGACATACATCATACATGCATCATGCCCGATCTTCTGCCGTTGTATTAAATAGTGCATCCGGTGTTTCTTCTAGTGTTTTGCCTCTTCGCGGATAAGGCCGTTGAGTTGATGTGAGCTTCGCCCCGATCTTCGGTTGAACCTTCGACAATGTTTTCAGGCGAGCATCTCCCCCTTTCTACATATCTTACTTTTATAGTATTTATTCCCTCCTGTTGATCTATTGCTATCTGTGTTGCATTGCTCTAGCTTTCGTACCCGTGATATCCCTTGCAGCCTTATATTGCCTTGGACACATCCTATTACCTGTTGTTTGGTAGATAGTTGGACTTGCGCGTCGTAGTCGCTTGCTCAAGTGCTGTTGCGTGTCGCCGAGTACCACAGTTGTTGGAGTATTTGCCGCATGTTTGATGTTGGAGATGATCATGGCTTTACTTAGCGTTCACTTTAATTACTGTTTAACAACTAAAATTGAAGTAAGTAAGCAGAGGCACAGGTGGGCAATAGATGTTATTTGGTTGTTAACCGTCCACTTGTGCCCCGTAGGACCCCGAGTGCTTGATACCTGTTCCTTGTTTTATCGTGCTATCCACATCCGGGAGGCTTATGGGACCCCCCTGAGCCAGAGCTTGATTCAGTCTTATTTCTTGGGGCCACAAACTAGTTTGAGGTTTTATTACTATCCTGTACTTATGCCATGATTTACTGCTTTATTTAAAATTGTGCGAGGAGCACCTGTACTGTTTAGGAACGTGGCACGATTCCGCGGTGTCGACAAGCCCAGTTTTGGGTTCCTAGTCGTTCACAGCCGTCCCCACAACCTTGAGTCCGTCTCGGAGCCGGCCGACTTCGTTGCGGGTCTACTTTAAGGGGTGGCCCCCTGAAATATTTCTGAATCCTGTGATTGCTTTGTCGTGAAGGTCTCGTTGGGTTTTGATTTGGTTTTTCCGAGGTTGATCGAGTGTGTGTTGCTATTGGTGCACCCCGGCCGGGTAAAACTTTCTGAAAGCCGTGTCCGCGGTTATGGACGACTCGGAGCACAGTATCTCGATCATAGACAACTATAACTAAAGTAGTGCTATAAATTTGACTTTATAATGACTAGTAATCAGCTTCACTATAATGGAATGGCTAAATAAAACTACCAACAATTGCTTGTTTGGTTTGTCGCTTGCGACAATTGTATCTGACTAGTAAGTATTGCAACTACAACGGAATGGCTAAATAAAAGTACCAATAACTGCTGGGTTTTGGGTTATCTCATGCTAATTGTATTTGACTAGTAAGTGTCGCAACTACAACGGAATGGTTAACTAAAACGGCGCACTGCTTATTTTATCAGGATGATTATCTACACATGACTGGTAATTGCTACAACGATAACTGAATAAATAAAACTGCCAACGGTGTGAGTTTCTCGGTTGACTTCCTCGTTTGGTCTCGAGGGGGAAACGTCAGGATGGGTTTGTTTGATGTTAGAATCAGGTTGGTTCCGAATAGGTCTTTCTTACCCCTCTCTGATAGCCGCCAGTTGTATCGAGTCTCTATAAGTTGTTTAGTGCACGCTGCCGCTGCCGTTTCAGTCCACCATACCTATGTAGGCGGGGACCGCCGAATTCTAGCCTCGCCGTGTACTGGCCTCAGTACTGACGCTCCTCTTTTTCCTTTGCCCTTTGTCGGCACCCCTTTTGTTTAAGCAGGTTTTGAGATCGACGTCGTTAGCAGGGTTACCCTTCCGGCTTGGCCTGGGCAGGGTTATGGACGCCATTGGTTATTCTTCAGGGCTCTTAGCCCCATTTGCATCTTGTCCGTAGTCGGACGCTCCATCTTTTCAAGGTGATTTGGATCTTTGTACCGTATATCTGTATTCTTGGCTCATGGAGTCGTGTTGTATATATATATCTGTTCTGTGGGTCCCATCGAGGACTGTTGTGTAATGTTATTACTTCGTTTTCCACCCGCACGAAAGTGCCTGGTGGGCACCTTTGAATCGTTTCTATGCGGGTTTGGCGGCAATCGCTGAAACTTGCATAGGGTCGATTCTGAGGGTGTTACACGCGGGCTAGGGTTAGCCGCGCGGCCAGGGGTGTGGCCCCCCTGGTGTCTCCCCTCTGTCTCGTATTCAGGCTCCGTGTTCCCCACGGTAGAATATTGACTTTGGCTTTTGTCCCGTCCAATTTCGATAATATTGATTTTCTGCCTTTATAGAACCAGAAACAAAAGAAAACATGCAACTAACAGTGTGACATCTTGTTAATAGGTTAGTACCAGAAAACATATAAAAACACCTCAAAATATAGACAAAGCAAAGCAAAATAGACACTAAACAAGCGTGAAACATCAAAAATTATAGATACGTTTCCGATGTATCAATAAGTGATCATGAAAAGTGTACAGCTTGCATATTTACATGAATTAAGTTATTCTATAGCTTAAGTGTGGTCGTTGCCGCACCCGCTGAGCATATTTGCGGGGCATCCTGCTAGCCTTATGTGTCTGTCATGTGGGCCTATGTTGATCCTGCCGCTGCATATGAGATTTTTTTTGGAGCAACTAGCAGGAACACTGCTTTTTCTATTAGAAGAAGAGAATTGACCGGTTTGAAAGGAAAACCGGCCAAAACCCGATCCAGATGTATATACACACGGGTCCGTTAAAAGGGAACCGGACCAAAAAATACCCAAAGTTTTCAGAAAAACCGGCAAAAACCCGCTACATATGAGCTTGCACTCGACTGTTTGGATTCTCCATGTCTACGACTCCTGATCAAACAAATAAAGTCTATTTTTAACAGCATGCATCGCTCCCTCGGTGCTCATGGAGAGCAAGGGTTCCACCGCCACCTCCGTCCCCAACCCCGACCGCTCAAGACACTATCCCCGCCTCAGCCATCGCCGCTCACTCGAGTAAGTCGCTGGTTCCACCGTCGCCGCCCAAGCTCCCATCTTTTTGTCAGTTCAGTAGTTTTCTTACACTATCTTAGTAGTTTATTTTGACATGTACACTATCTTAGCAGTTGATTTCATTAGGATTTAATAATTTGTAGTACTATGGTAATTCGTATCAGGGGTATCCTAATTATTCCTTTTGTGTTACTTGGTCAATCCCACCTATATTTTTTTGGTTGACATGAATACTTTCGACTGCTTTCATGGCAGACATGAATACTTTGTTCGGTTGACAAAAAGACGTGCAATATTATCACCCTAGCCTTGCCATGCCAGATCACCGTACATGCGGCGAGGTTAAGCTCGCCTATTCGTCTAGTATGGATTAAGCTCGCCTATTCGTCTAGTATGAATTAAAGGGGTTATTTTATCACAAAAATAGATGTATCTAAACTGCGACAAGTAATATGGATCAGAGAAAATAGTAGTGAAAAAGTGGGTCAAAAAAATATATTTTCCTGTGATTATTTTACGCTAGTCGCCCAACGGGAGTTTTCTTTTCTTTTCTGGACAGAGACCAAACTGGGAGAACCGAATGCCGGCAGATAAGGATAATGGCGTGAGTCCCGCGAGAAGCAGCGACGCGCCAACTGATACCACACCACACCCGCAGGAGGAATATTGTTGGTATCTCCGGCCGGGCCATCTGCTATTCTACTGACCTTAATTTACTTGTAAGTAACCACGCGTGTGCCGTCTCGTGTAGGATGTACAAGCAAGCTAGCGAGGGAGAAATGTGGTTAAAGCTAAGCTAGCTGCACCATGGATCGATGCAGTTGAAGTGCAAGTGGTTGTCCACACGACTGACCTCCACTCTCCACATGCCAAACTCCTCTACGCTCTATCTAGCTAGCTAAGACCTCGAGCTCCACTCTGCGTGCCAAACTCCTCTATGTGATATCTAGGCTACCTAGAGACTTACTTAATCTGCACATGAACCGTTAGCTCATCATGCACTACGTTCACATGATCATTTCATCGTTTTGATCCTTTACGTCTCGAGCTGTTTTTGGCATGTCGTTTTCTCTTTCTGAAAGTGGTATGCTAGCTAGCTCGCTCGTGGTGAGGCAAAACTAAATTTGACCAGACTGCAGTGGAAAACATGCAACTTGGAAATGTGTGCAATCGCAACGCTGAGTCTCAGAGCATCTCCACTGGTCCCCCGTAAGTCGTTCGGCGCGGCATGATTTTAGGCCACAGAGGACGGATAAGTTCACAATTTGGGGGAGGGGGGTCTGACTCCCCAGCCGCATCCTCCGTACAAAAACTAATCAAACATTCAAACTTTGATATTTACATTGAGACACTTCAATTTACAATGGAAGGAAAAGATAAACTAACACTTCCGGCGGCCGAAGGCTCTCGCCAGGAGGGCGACGCGGCAGTGCCCTCTGGCGATATCTCGCAGGTCAAAGAACGAGTTGTATCTCGTTAGCTACGTGTCGGCCTGCTCGGTCGCGCCGGGATCTCTGCGCAATGCATAGAGGAACCGCCTGTGGACGTAGTCGAGTTCTTGCAGCCGACGGTGCTTTGGCAGGAAAACTTCGCGGAAGATGTCTCGCCTGTAAGGCTCGCTGGTGGTCCGGTAAGCCGGTTCGTGGGGTATTGGCGACCGCGAAAGCCCTCGTCCATAATCACGTTGAATACAACGGTTGGTCACCCGCTGTTCGAGTGGCTCGTCGGACTCGGGGTCGGAAATGGCCCAACCCATCTCGTCGGTGTTGGCTATGTCGGAGTCATCAGAGTCGATAGACTCCATGTGGGAGCACTCCGAGTCGGTGTGGTTGGGTCTAGGGAGAGGCAGAAACGGATGCCACGACTCTCTTGCGAACGGTGGGTGAGGCGGGGAACCACAGCGGCTAGGCATAGCTGTGCGCCGACCCTACTGGCAAAAGCAGCACCTCCTTTCGCGGCCCTAGTATTGCAAGAGAGGGTGTGAGATCTGGTCATGGTGTAGATCTGCAATGGAGGTGGCCGTCGCGCCTACATATAGCAAGAAAAGGACGGGAAGCGATAGAAAAGACGAGAAGGGCATGTTGGGAGAACGTGCTGGCAAGCAATTTCGACGCCGTGTGGCCGGCGATGGGACGACGCTCGGGAGACGAGCCATCTATCTCATTGCTAGGGCTGGCCCGTGTCGTTTTCATCTCCGTCCGGCGCCCCCACTAGCCCTCCGGCGGGTTGGGTTTGGCCTTGGGGCTCCGGGTGACAAAACGGGCCTCACCAGCGCAAAAAAAATGATCGGGGGACTGACTGGGCATTATTTTGGGTACCGACAACCCTCATAGCCCTTTAGGAGGCCTTTAGAAATCCCGAGTGCAGATGATCTTAGTGTGACAAAATTATACTCCGCTACTATCACACAAGTTTCTCTGGTTTATATTCATGCATTCTTAAATGAAATAAGATTTATAAAAATGAACAAATTTTACATCCGTGTAATAATCCGGCCGAGTGAGCTAGCTACCGGTTTATATGCTGGCTTCCTGGTTTATTTTCACGCCTGAGGTCGATCGGGCAGGTGACAACTTTTTTTCACTACCAAAAACCACCACTCCTCCCATTTCGTAATTCTTGTCGTGACTGTAGTTTAAAATACGACTGGAGAATTATACAACGCAGGGAGTACAATCCATGCAGATCACGTTCGCAAATTGCACATTTTTTTCCGGTGCTCTTAACAAGTGCTAAGAGAAGCTACGGACGGTTGAAAATTTTCCCAAGTCAGGATGCGCTCCTTCGTCGTCAAGTGGTTTGTTCCCGGCCACGGAAGGGTGGCCGGAGCTGGAGTCTCGTCGTCGGTGGTGGAGGACAGAAACTTAATTGCTTTTTCTCAGTTTCTTCTGAAATTCTTGTTGTAATTCTGCAGGACTTTGTTTTACTTACTACTATACTTTGTACAGGGTCCGCGTGTAATTATGTATCCACCGCTTGGATATCAATGAAGCTGTGTGGCGGTCCTTCGAGGCCCCTCTATGTTCAAAAAAAGAAGAAGAGTATATAGCCCCCCTTGCCTTTGCCGATCATGCCGGCCAGTCGGCCACGTACCACTTCCCCGTATTGCTAAGCTTAGCATGCACGTCAAGCAAATCCATCGTCTTGTTTTCCCCTAAGCTCGTATCATTATGACGATAATCCCACCATTAGTTAGTTAGCGCTCAGCGTCATCGCCTGGACGTGCGATTCGTTTTTGCCCATCCTGTCGGCGAAACAATGTTCTCTCCTCAGAATCGGACGTACCAGTACTACAGACTGGATGCACGATAGTCAGTTGTACCATTCGTCCGTTCAAGAAAAGAAAGTTGTACTACCACCACTAGTCACTCTTCAAAACTTTCGATTTCTTCTTACTGCATTTATTTGGCGGGCATATATATACCGGAGTACGAAATTCTAAAATCAACTCACGACTCAGGAAACCCATTAAGACAAGCTTCGTACTACCACTGATCATGACACTGCTGCTCAGTCCATGCTTTGAGACTTATTGACACTATCCGTACAGATTTACCTTTTCTTTTTGCTCTGTTTTTTTTCAAGCTGTAGATCAAATCTGTGTTTGCATTCTGTAGCGCTATAGATGTGTCTAGTATCAGCTCTATGCAATGGATTTCTTTTTTTATCGAATTATTATTCACAACTTCTTGACGTGCATTTTGTTGGTCTAGCAGACAAAATATACACTGGAAAATGAAGTAGACAATGGCCGAGTTTGCATTCCAGTAGCTACAGATGGGATAAAAAAGGGGCAAAAGGATAAGACAGCAGACCGTGCCAAATGACATGATTAGCTAGAGCCAATAAAATCAGGGACTATCATTTCCATCTCTGTCACTAGATGATGTATTTAGTGTTACAGAAACAACTAGACAACACCCCTAAACACACCAAAAGCGGTCAAACGGACAGTAGCTGTCACTGCTGTTACATCAGAAATTTTGAGTAAGCTATCCCTTGTGCCTAATTCATTCGAGTTTTGACAAACCCAAAGTGGTAGCCAAGATAACACAGCCTCTTCCCTGTTGTCCTCCCCTTGTCATCAATCACCCCAAAGAACTTTGGAACTTGCAGGATCCGTAGCCTGTAGACGCCAGAATTAACCGGTTAACAACTAATTATTAAAGCTAAAAGCAGGTGAGTGTCAAGATCAGACGAAAGATAACTACTACTAGTTGCTTGAGCTAGCAGAAATCGCTAAGATTATCGAGTAAAGCTTCTGGAAGTATCGTAAGAGTTTTAAACCGATTGATTGCGCTTCTCAGAAATGGTAGTGCAATAATGAAGCCATGAAGGGTTCACCGATACTAACATATACTCCCTCCGTTTAGAAATATAAGATGTTTTAGGTTTGTGAAGGAGATGTATCTAGACACGTTTTAGTGTATAGGTTCAAACGAATCTAGACACTAAAAGGTGTCTAGATACATCTCATTCACAAACCTAAAACATCATATATTTTCAAACGGAGGGAGTATAATAGTATGTGGCTTGCAGCTGGAGATTCTGATATATTCGTATATCTCTTGAGTAATAATGGAACATTGTAAACTTATCAAAAAGTAGAAACATCCAGTCTGTCTTTTACCAGGTTAAGCTAAAGGGAGAAGCTAGCTTTGTGGGGGGAAATATGCGTAACAAGGAGTGCGTGGATAGGTTTCAGCTCTGAAAGGAAACGATACATATCATTTCACCTATAACTGTACAAAAGCTATGCGAGTGCACGACACTAAAGCATTTACGCAAGCCAGCAAGGCTTCAAGAACCAATCAGCGCAGTAAATGGCAATCAGATATCAACGCCTCAGGTGGTTTGCATATATACTAAACCCTAAACTTTGTATTTATGTACTAAGAACACCCAAGACAGTACTCGCGTCAGAAATTGTGTTTCTGCATTCAGACAACCATGCCCTTGAAAATGCCTGCATGCTCGTATGCTGATATAGCAGATGGCAGATGGCAATGTAGTGCAGGGGATCCAAGGTTATGCCTAATGCGCAGTTGGACTTTGACTGGCTTAGAGACCACAGTGCACATGCAGTATCAAACATTGGAAAGCAACAGTTCGCATGGAGTAATTACAACCAGCTGCACTGTCCTATCTGAATGGATCTTTCAGAACAAGTGTGCAGCTGCAAGCCTGAATCAATTCAGAACATCTTTTGTCAGCGAGCCAGCGACAGACAAATTCTACATAGCGCCATGGTTCTGTGGCCAAAATACTTGCAAATATATTTTCTACTGCATATCAATGTGGTGATGTGGAGTTGGAGAAGTGTGTTAACTGTTCAACAAAGAATTTGGTACACTTTAGGAGCCCTCCTAGTCACTGAAATGAAACCATATAAATGTTCCTAAATGCATAAGTCAAGTAGTTATCGCATACTCCCTCCATTTCCTAAATGCATTGTATGTTTAACCAATCACATAGACAAAAATATGAACACGTAAAGTACCAAATACATATCAATCGATCCACTGCCAAATATTTATCAAATATTTTAGATATTTATATTTTTTGTCTAAAAGATTGGTAAAACTTGCACAATGTTGACATTTGACCATTAATATATACCATGTTTTGGGGAAACTGGTACATTCCAAAAAAGGTGTAACTGTCAGAAAATAACCCTTCCTACTTGTGCTATAACAATATGTAAAGCGATTGAGATCCCAATGTCTTGAGTCAACACAATGCTGGTGATTAAATTTTGGGAGCATCAGATCTCATTCACATTATGTGCAGATCAACATCTTGATCTCCAAATCAGGGGTCAACTCTCTTGACACTTGACAGAGATCTCTTATGACAAGATACCTAAGGCTTACAGGCTAGCAAGAGTGGTAATCATTTTCAGATACTTGGATCCTAATTTATTTAATACATACTATGTTAGATCCTGAATAATCTCTAGGTGTGAACCGTCCATAGCAAAACACTACTCCCAGATTGGGACGACTTGATCCAGATTTGGTCATTTGAATAAGCCGACATAATCTCAGGGTGTCACGTTAAGACAGTCTAATTTCATCATCCCCTAATCATTGAAGAAGCCACCAAGAAGCAACTTGTTCCTGAACTGTTCTAAAGGGGGCTAGTTTCAGAAAGTTCATCACCACGGACAGATAAAGAAACTAAAGCCATCACTTCTTTTGCTCTACTCACCGGGTACTAATCAAAGTCAAGAAGAGTACACAGTTTCATTGACCAAGCAGAAAACGTCCATTTTGGAGTACCATTCAATACTAATAATTTTAGAATGTACAGAGCAGTGTCGAGTTTGAGCAAGCTTACTTGGGTCCTTGATGGTCTGCTCGGCGAGGTTATTGAAGTAGCAGGTCGCTCCGGTCTTCCTGAGCTGCTGCCAGTAGGAGTTGAAGGCGTAGCTGGCGTGCGCCGCCCCGGTATTGGGCTGGAAGCACTTGCCGCCGGGCTGGATGGCGTCGCAGGTCCCGTTCCCCTGCCCGCACGCGTACGTGAGCGCGTCCCCCACTGCCGTCTCGTTCAGCTTCTTGCCGGCGTGCGCGGCCAGCACGCACCAGATCGGGCCCTTGTAGGGCGTGTCGTTCTGTGCAGCCGGCAGCGGCGGGTACGACGAGAGCGGGCGCCGGCCGGCGAGGTCGATCTGGTAGACCGCCGTGCCGTTGGGGTAGTAGATGCCCCAGTGGCGCTCGGTGCCGGGCCCTGGCTTGAGGTCCTCGTTGTAGAGGGAGAAGACGAAGACGGGCATCCTGGCGCCGGGCCGCGCCGGCGTGCCGGGGTTGCTGGCGAACCGCGACGCGAGGTTCCTGTTGTAGATCGCCGCGTTGTGTACGCTGGCGCCGATCTGGTCGTAGTCGCCGCCGTTGGGCCATCCGGTCTCCGCGATGGCGATCCTGACGCGCCCGTGGCCGAGCTTGGACATGGCGGCGCCGACCGCGTCTAGCATTTCGTCGAGCAGGTTGGTGTACGCGAGCCCCGTGCCGGGGTCGACGTAGCGGATATGGCCGCCGCCCTGGAAGAGCGCGTAGTCGAGCGGGACGGTGCCGTTGCTGCCGGCCCAGGCGAAGTAGGGGTACGCGTCGACGAAGTAGTATGAGTTGGTGCCCTCGATGAACCGGAGCAGCGGGCGCATGACGGCCTCGGCGATGTCGGGGCGGAAGGTCGCCGCGGATGGCGGGCGCGGGAATGCGCCCGTGACGAGCGCGTCCATGGCGAGCGTGGTGCTGATCTTGACGCGGCTGACCCCGCGCTTCCGGAGGCTGCGGTGGAGGTTCTCCATGGCCGGCACGATGCGTGGCCAGACGGTGTGTGCGGCGGAGGTGTCGGAGAGCACCTCGTTGCCGACGAGCAGGTACTTGACCCGGGTGGCGGGCAGGTAGGGGAGCAGGTTGGCGGCGACCCATGCGTCGGCGGCGGCGTAGGAGGCGGCCAGGTCGACGATGATCTCGTTGGGCACCATTATGGAGACGGTGAGGCGGGTGCCGGCCAGCGCGCGGAGGACGGGTCCGTTGGCGTCGTAGATCTTGACGGAGCCGGCGCCCGCGGCGCGGAGGAGCTGCACGGAGCGGTGTGGGGTGGGGATGTCGTCCGCCACCCTCCCGTAGTTGACGCCCAGGCCGTGCGCGTGGCCGTGGCCATCCGCCGCTGCACCTGCAAGAGCAGAGACATCAGTCAATGACGCGTCGTCTCGCGGACCATCTCAGCTGAGGTGGAATCGCGCTAGCTGAAGCGAAGAGAAGAATAGCTTACCGTGGCAGGCGAGGGCGGCGAGGAGAAGGAAGAGGAGCGGCCGGAGAGGGGAGACGGCCATGGGAGCAACCATGGCTGCCTGCTGCTGGCTCTGTTTCGTGTGGAGTGTTGGACGGAGCGACCGAGACCCAGCGTTGACGTGTATGGAGGGAGGAGGAGCCGAGGAGGTTTATTAAGTAAGTAGGGGGTCCCCTTTAAAAATCCAAGCTTTGACGAACGACGGCAACGGCACAGTTGGATTGATTATCAATCAAAATCATGCGCTAATCGGGACACGATGCGACTTTTGAGTGACCTGGGCGACATAATTAGGACAAGTGGCGAGCCGAGACGACGTTGCTCTTGCTCTTGCTCTGATCTAATCTTTTTTTTTTAACTAGCATCGCTCTGATCTTCCGTACAAAGGCTACAGCGGCAAAGGGGGAAGGAAATTGTGCCGTTGCGCCTCTCCTCCTCCTCTGCTTTCGGATCCTGCGTCGCTCCGCGTACTCGGGCAACGAAAACTTTGGAGAAAGGGAGGGGTAAGTGAAGCTGCCTTTCGGGCACGTCTCGTGTCGGAGCTGGGATCTCGCTGAGAATTCAACGTGACATGTGACAAAACGCGTGCAGCCACAGCGATTGCTACTCCCACAATGTTTGGGTCGAGTCACCGGCCAGACACAGCAACGTGATCCAAATAGATAAAACGGACAGGCCAGAAGAAAATCCATTATGGGTCTGCATCTAGCCAATCTGTGTCCGCGTCAGGTCGAGCAGACGCATCTGTGATCCAGATTTGATATTTGAATAGAGTTCGGATGGATGGTAACACCGGGACGTCGTGCACATCCCGCGTGTCCACGTGAAGGGGTTCGGACACACTCGGACCGTTTAGGTAGTACAAAGATATTCTATGCACCAGGTTTGGCCATGTTCAATCCTACGGGACTTTCGGGACCAAGACTATTCTATGCACGAAGTTTCCTTCACGGCTTTCTAGAAGTTCCTTGTCTTTTTCATTCAAGTGATAAAAGGGACTTGACCAATTTTATCCCGTCGGTCCACAGGCACCGCACCAGCTCGCCCCCGCTCTTCCAATATAAACCAATCTTAAAAATATGTTAAGTCTATACGCTAAAAAACCCAGGCCTAAGCCCGACATGGCCTTACTAGCGGGCGAAAATTCAGGCCCAAGCCCGGCACGAACATGCAGAAAATTCCCGGTCCTTTCCTATTTTCATCCTTTCCAAGCCCAAGCCTAGCCCGAGATGCACATGGGCCACGGATTTGCTGCCGAGGCTTGGCCCATTTGCCGGAAAAGCCAAGTCCATCGGGCTTTTTGGCCTGGTTTTCCACTCTCAGACTAGGGAAGTAAATGACACAGATAATTTTCGTTCTGAATTCGCATCCGCGTCTATTTTTGAGGATATGATATGTATTTTCAGATATTCGGCGATACGAATGCGAATGCGGATATTTGTCGAGCGGATATCCGATGAATATGGTAGCGGATATGGTACCGATATTTTATGCGGATTATCCGAGATACTCAAGTAGCATAATCCGATAAATTTAGCACAACCCCAATATCTTGACAATCCGGCTAGCTATGCATGTTATACTATGGCATTACCAATCTTGCACCTTTTTATACTACTGTTATCTAGTGTTGCACGCTTTTTGGTTATTTATTTTGCATAAACTAAATAATTTTTTTTATGTGTATGTGTTCGATTATCCTCTTCCGATCTGCGTCCGCTTCGAATCCACTTCATACCACATTCTGATATAATCTGCATTCGAATCCGTATCCACCTATTATCTGCTCCGATCTAAATCCGCCAATTTTTTTTATAAAAAAAAGATAATAGCAATATTCAATCTATAGCTATACCTAATAATAAAAGGAGCAACGCTTCTATCGACCAGCTTTTCTTTGAACGATTTTGCCCTCCATTAAAACTAATATTACCCATCAGTGCCACCGCTAAGTCATGAAACATTTAGTTTCTTTTCCTCCTCCGTCCAGGACCAGGGGCAACCTTTCTTGCGTCTTCCTCGCTCGCAGGCTGACCGCACCGTACTAGCCCCGTCGCACGCGCTGGCCGGACATGGGAGTACGGCGGCGACGCAGTCATACTGTTCGCTGGAGATTTTGGCGGAGAAGGAGAGCACGACCTGTGACCACACCTAGCATAGAGATTGATTCGCAGACCAGCCCATACGATATTTCGGGGATTCTCGAGCTGGTACGGTGGTGGAGCTTGCGCAAGCGCAGAGGAGGGCGGCGGCGGGAGCGCCGAATCACATAACAACTGCAGATGTCATGGAGGAGGGCTAGGGCGGCGTCTCATGAAACATAGGAGGCAGGGGCTTCGATGTCGAGCCGTACTGCAAGTTTGGATAGCGGCACTACTAGAGAAAATGCTATAGGAGACACATTTAGACCATATACGCCTCCTATAAAATAGACAAGGTGCACTCCTTCTCCATGCGCCTCTAGTATAAAAATAGACGAAGCACATATGATAAGAATGCGCCTCCTATAATCCTTATACGGACGAAATCAAGCAGCCCCAGATTATGCGAGGCGCATTATAATCATATGTGCCTTCTATATATCTGAGGCGCATATAGGCAAAATGCGCCTCGCATAAACTGCGTGGACCCAGATAAAAATCAGTGGTCGAATATGCGAAACGCATATAGTCATTTACGCCTCCTATACTTGACAATATGCGAGGCACGTATTATCATATGCGCCTCCTATACGCTGCCGGCCCCACCCTATCTCCTACCACAGCCACACGACCCCACCCCGCGTGTCCACCTCGTCCCTCACCAACCGCGTTCGCGACCCCTCCCTCGCTCGCTAATCCCCCCGCCGCCAGGCTCCCTCGCCTTCCCTCGATCCTCGCCTGGCGCCACAGCCACCGGCCGCCCCCCTCGCCTTCCGGTGCTCTGTGCAAGGCCCGCGTCTCTACCCCGTGGCCCCACATCCTCGTCAGGCCGCCCCTTCCGTTCCTCCTCACCGTCGGCGAGGACTCGCACCTCCCTTCTTTTCTCCATCTGTCCTCGTCGAATCCGATCGCCAAAGTGCCCAAGGAGGCGCTCATGCTCGGTGCCCAAGGAGGATCTGATTCGGGGTAGGTAGATTAGATGTAACAGAGGATTCAGAGATTATTTCTAGGGTATCTAGGCGTTGTTTAATTTATGAAGCAAAAAATGGCGCCCCATGCCGTTACATCCGGGTAGACTCTGAATCATAGTGCCGTTTCTGACTCCAAATTATTTGTAGGATGTACGATTTTCTTTTGTGGATTGCTTTCTCGTCTCGTGTTCAGTTAATGGTCAATCTTTTTGATGATGCTCGGAACTGAATCTCTTCTCTGTTCAAAAACGGTCTTCCTGTTTACATATGGTAATCTTTGAACCTACTTAGGAATATAGGTTTCTTGCTAGATTGTGAATCACCATGCTTGCTGATTGCGGGCGCTGTGCAGTATTGTAATTAGCAAATACTGAATTCAATTTAAACTGCATTTAAATGCAAGGTTTTTTGATGTCCCGCTGAAATGGAACAAGCCTAACACCGACTGAATATGTACGAATGGTTAAATATTTTTTGATACCCTGTTGTTTGGTCCGTTGACTTGAATTGCAGGTTTGTCCTATGACAGCAACAAATTTGTTCTCAAGGGTGGATTCTCTAAGGACGGCGATGTTACTGAAGGTAGTAATTCATCTGTCTTGGATACTTTTGGTGGTTGATCTATGATTTTCGTCGATCGGAGATTGTCCTCTTAATTGATGGTTATGTGAGTCAGTGAAAGTTGTATGCCATCCGATGACGGGGGAATCTGAAGGATATAATTTCGTCAAGTTTTCCTCAGAAAATTAAGCAGCTACACCAGTAGAGAAGATGAGCAAGGAGTAATAACGTGCTCCATGGACTTACTGAAGGATAATGTGAGCGGTTAGTGCAATTCTTTTCTTTGGATTGCAGTTGCTCATTTGGCATCCCTGATTGCTCATACTATCATGCTGGTTATATATAGTTTGAGATTTTTCAGAGGTACAAGTGCAACCAGCACCCATCCATTACCACCTCTTAGTTTTCTTCCCAGGTGTAGATGTGTGTGAATAAATTGTGATCTTTGGCATGCTGAAGGTGATTTGAGACATTGGCGACAGTTTGACCTCTCTAGAATTTTTTTGTGTTTACTGTTAGTGCACTCACTTCACCACTGAACCTGCAGAACATATTTAGCAACATGTCTGACATACTCATTCTATGTTTTTTGGGTTATAAATGAGGATCTGATGGCTATCTTGCTCAATGAACTTTGAAAATAACAAATGAAGTTCTTTCTTCCTAAAAAACAAGGTGATTATGATATGATTGGTCAGACTAAGGATCAAATTAGAACAACGGAGCAGGTCAGTGATGCAATGGGCAGTTGCCAGACTTTGAAGTTGGTTGCTCTTATAATAATTTGGAGGTATATTATGTGACGTTAATCCATTGAACTACAAAATAGAAGGACCTCGTACTTGTCCTATTGTAGGCATCTACTACTACTTATTGTGTCCCGCAACCTTAACATTGCGACTTAATTTATGGCACTGTTAAGAAATTACCTCTACAACAAAAATAACGTTTTATGGGTACATGGCTAGATGATAAATGCCACTATCAAGGTGCCTACCATTAGTAAATGTGTTTTATGTAACCATGCCTCCTCGTGACCTCTATTATACATACAACCTCCTCGTGAGGTAGCAACACTAGTTTTCTTGTATTAGATTATTGATCAATTCTTTCTCGTGCATGGCCAGTATAGACAACCACCTCAATTGGGTCGAATATTACAAGGTACTAGTACTATATTCTCTTCTACATGAACTAGAACCCCTTTCACTAGATTCTAGTATGTTTATACTTAAACGTCTCAAATCTGAACACAAAGACATGCCAACTGTCACTATGTCGTTTGGCATATGAGTCTTCCTGATTTTTTAATCATGTCTTAGTTATAGGACTTGATCACCAAGCTCACTAGACTTTGAAATTCCTGATATATAAAAATTGTAGGACAATATTTTTTTAACTTGTTAAGTAGTTTTTCTATAGCATCCTTCACAAGGAAGATCCAAGTTTTGAATTTCCTTCAGGTTCTTATCTTCATTGTTCGTGTCTACCTATCTTCAAGGTTTATGGTTTACTAAAGGTTAATTTTGCTTTGCTATGAAATAGAAAACCTCTCTTCGTTGCTAAATAATGTTTTATATTTTTTGTAGCAGATTGTGACCAATCATGATAAGATTATGGAGCGGGAGTAGCAGCTGCACCAGGTGACCCTCGCTAGGCTCCCGATTATGGCGCTAGAGCAAAGGTTCTTAGTGTGTTGGATCTTGAAGAATTTTTGTCTTAGAAGAATTTGTATTGTCTATCTTGCTATGAACCTGTACTCGGAGGTGTAAACTTGTGGCACAAACACTTGGTGTTGTGTGAAAACTTGGCACTTGTTGATTTTAGTTTATGTATGAACCGGTATGTCGCGGTTGATGTGTAATGTACTTGTATTCATGTTGGTTCTATTATGCTTTGGCCAATTGCAAGTTTCTGGAAAATTTTGTGCTATTTATACTGTATTATATATTTGAATATCCATATACTGTTATTTATAGAGATCCGTAAAACTTGAATTTCAAAAATATTATAGAAGGCGCATATAGGACACTATAGGAGACGCATATACAATATATATACGAGGCGCATTGTGAAAGCGCCTCGCATATGTGAAATATAAATATAGGAGGCGCATACCTCGCATAAAAAATAGGCGAGGCTTGAAGCTAGAGGCACATACGATATACGCCTCGCATATGCTTTTAGGTGCGCCTCGCGTAAGGTTTTCTCTAGTAGTGCGGTGTGCGTAGAAGCTGGTCAGCGAATGCAAGGCATGTGACGCTGTTAGGTGGAACTCGAGGCCTATGCTTGGCTGCCGCAAGGAGCAAGGCAGGGCAAGCAAGGTGTGCGCAGGCGCGTCCTGCAGGTACGGGGTGAGGGAGATGGCGGCGCTTGGTCTGAGAGGGAGGCGGCGGTCAACGGGAACCATGAGAGGGTCGCGACTGATTGCGACGGAAGAAATGAGCGGAGACCTTTGGATTGAGGCGTTCTCCTTCTAGAGCTACCATGATGTTTGTCGCGGCGAGCACGTCTTGCAAGTGACAGGTTTACTACGATCATGCAACGCATGTTTCCACTTTTCGAAGCATTCCACGGCTCAATACATGTGAAGGATCAATCGCTGTTACTCGTGGCTGTAGTGGGAATGTTAAGGAGGACGCGATGTATCGAGGGGCTAGCAAGCTCTTCTTAGGATTGACCAAGTTCGTCAGAAATATGAAAGAAATGTGAGCTCAACAATCCTGAAAAGAACAAGAAGTGTAATCGCTAGATGTAGGAGTTTTTTTCCATTTGGTTGCAAAGCATGGGCAGGCATTTTACCTACTCTCTTTATCTCAAAATATATGTCGCAGATTTGTTAAAATTTGAATAAATCTGAACTATTTAGGATGTAGATATATCCAAATTTTGGCAATTTTTTTACATTTATTTTAAGACGGAAAGAGTATATAAATAAATACAGAAACAGAAAAGAGGAAAATACGCATATTGGATTGTTTTCCTTTTGTTGGGTTGTGGACATGTGTGGTGTTCCTTTGCTGATCGAGGTGGACACCGATAACATCATGCCTTGAGCCCTAGAATTTGGTCGATCGTCGCCCTACATAGTTATCGAGTTAAACCTATTCTCCCGGAGTCGTGGCTGATGCCAACGTCATCGTTGAGTTTGATCTCTACCGTTGAGGTTTTCACTGCCGCCAATAACATCTAATTTTCTATGATTCTTCTTTAACTTTGTTTTGTGTTATCGAAGTAGAAAAATGAAATTATCATGTCATCTCATTCGCGATATATGAATATAAAAGTCAATTCAGTTGAATCCATTGTTGCCTCTGCAACGAACATGAGGTTGCAACCCTAGCGATGCAAAGGTCACCAGGAGGGGGTGCGAAGAGTATCTACATAAAGTACGAGTTTCTTGTCATAGTGATGATTCTCCTCATGCATTACCATATCCATGCGGGTCTCTTTCATTGCAACCCACGAGCACTTTTGCTAGTAGATCCCGCTGTTGTCGTACTCTAGAAAGAAACTTCCGTTAAAAAAAATACTCCGGAGCTTATTTTTTCAAACAAGAAAAATTAGAAAACAAGCATTGTACCCCAATCTCGTCTCGCCCCCTCCAACCCCATCTCGCCGACGGAAAGAGAGACCAGAGGAGAATTTTCAAAAAATGTTAGGAAGGAGGATGGGCGAGTTCAATGATTACTGGGCGCGGGCGTACAAGGACAACCCGGCGGTGCCGCACTCTGACCCGCAGCCGCTGGTTTCCACCTGGACCGGCTCCTTCGCCCTCGGCGCCGCCGCCTGCGTCCACCACCACGCCGCGTCCCTCGCCTCCAAACCCCAAGTCCCTTCCCCACAGGTACGTCCTGTTGGATTATTAGGCATAATTTTAACAATTAATTTTAGAATATAAATCATGACATCATCAGTTATAATCACATGAACCTCTAACATACTAGATGTATTGATCAACATGAACAACAGCAGAGTATACGCACTAACAACCATATTAAAACAACAGATCTGATGACGGTGTACATACTAATTGGTTATCGATGTAGTCGCCGTTGGTGCAGTAGCCTGTCAAAGAAGTCGACGTGCAGTAGGTCCGGCTTGACGATCGGGAAGACGCGCCATGATAACGAACTTGAGCAGTCGCGCGGAGCGCTTCCCAAAAACCTTATTCGCCCTCTCCCGTACTGGATCACAAAGGCGAGTGGTTCCGGAGACCTGCTCTTCCGGCCGCCGGTGCACGCCGGCAAGCGGGATGGAGTAGACTACGGTAACGGCGCAAGCAGAGAGGATGGCAAAACCTAGATTGGTTCGGTGTCATATGTTGTGGAAGCCGCATAGACGTTTATATAGAGCGGCTCAGAAATCCCGTACAGAACACGAAGTGTACCAAGTCCACGTCGCGCACGTTTGGGTCGGTTACAGATAGCCCATGATCCGAGAGCGACCCAAATCCACTAACTATTGACACGTATGTCTAACCACACAAATTTTTCTGAGCAACAAAGTAAAGTTTGACTCGGTGAGATTCCTGCAACCCGCGGCGCGCACGCGCGTCGTGACGTGACGAGACGAGCGTGCGTGCGCGCGAGCGGCGGCGTCGTCGGAGGAGGAACGCGCGTATAGCTCTCTTATTATCACTCACTTATAAAGTGGTGCAACACTCTACCTTATTGTCTGGGCCTAAGTGTTTGATCCAGATGGCGGACACGCAAGCGGAGCTCCAGCGTGGCCTGGAGACCCTGGCCGTGAGGCACCTCCTAATCAAACCCGCCTAGCACACCATCCAGGCACGCCATATCTGTTAGCGGGAGGCTCTCCAGCAAAGGCATCAGCAGCGGCCCTCTCAAAAAAAAAAAAATCGACTGGATCCTCCACCAAAAGATCCTCACAATTTCCGGCAAATATTGTGCTTCTCAACCTTACCTCAAAGGCATGAAAACGTCCGCGCTCCCGCGGGCGGGCAGAAAAGATGGATGCACGGTGTAACTTGTGCGTACGGCCGGAGCCTATCCATGAACGCAAGCTGCTTTGACGTGACGTAGTGATCCTCGTACCTGTGCGTATTCTCATGGTTGGACTTAGTCTTTTTCTCTACCTGCGCTAATCCTCGGTTTGGCCAGCCATGGCAGACATACATTGGACACGATGGTGAACGGCAGAAGTTACGTGTTACCTGTGCCGGGCCAGCTGCAGAAAAGGATCTCATCGCGAGGCTTGCTGCCGTGATCGACTAGTAGATCTAAAGCGACTCCATCGAATCTGCCTCCTAGGGTTTTTTCTGTCGACAAAGGCTAGAAGCTACGGAGGAGTCACTGCACGGTCGGTGGATTTTATATCGGTAGCCTATGCAAGGACGCTGACCCAAACGTGCCCGGTAGGGATGCCCACTCGATCGGTTCCTCGTACATGATTTTTTATTATTATTTACCGGTGTTATGAGGTAAAACGTGGTTAGGTGAGAGGGCAAAACGGTCCAAAAAAATGTTGGACCGGGAAAAACACTTCGTGCTTTATTATTACTAGCAAAATGCCCGCGCGTTGCGGCGGAAGAAGTTAGTCTTTGTTGTGCCGGTGATGAAGTTTCTTTTTTAAATCAGTGGCAGGTCGCATCATAGATAGTTGCTCGGTGACATCCGCTCCTCGATCAATTGATTTTTCCAATTCGTAAATAGGATATTTTCTTTCTCCAAACCCCTCTTACTCTTCCTTGGCGTGATATATCAAAAATATTTAGAAAAAATAGTAGTATGTACATTCGGTTATTCTATGTTTGCACATAAATTTTTGGTATTTTTTTTTCTTTTTCTAAGTAAAAAAGATAAATTTTGATGCTCTAACACAAATATTTAGAGATATTTTTTAATCTTTTTATACAAACCACATAAAGTATTATTTTTCTCTTAGAAAAGTATGTGTAGACATAGAATGTGTGGACGGCTCTATGTGCCAGGCCATGTAAGGTGGTCCACCATCATATATTTAACTTAGGCCAATTATCATCATCATTTCTCATTTGATATACTTATTTAATCAAGCAGTGTCCGATGCAAGGCAGCTCACAATCGTTTCCCTCACTTTATGTATCAGTGCTTCCCTCACTCCCACATACAAGGCAGCTCACAATCGTTTCCCCCACTTTTAATTAAGCCTGTGTGGCAAAATTACATATTTTTTGTATTTTCTTTGGTCTGTTAGTTCCTTGCCCTGGGCCCATTCTGTTGATCAGCCAAGACCAGCTCATGAAGAATAAATTCCTAAGATATGAAGAATAAATCTCATATGGAAGACGTTGTCCTGCCGCTTCCACGGGGAAGGTCGGGCGGCATGCAGCCGTATCGCTCACACCTACATTAAAGTTGATCGCCCCGCCGCTCGGACCTCCCTTGCCGCCAAACTGAGGCACCAGCGCAGGTCGCTGCCGTTCCCTGTCGCCGGCTCGACACCCATGCCCGACCCTCCTTCTCTCAATCCCTGGCAAACCCGCAGGTCGCCGTCCTCGCTGGAGCTAGATGTCTCATGCCGTCCAGCCCTGCTGGCTGCTTTCTTTGCTTCTTTGATTTTCCATTCAGCTCTCGACGCCTCCACAAGCCCGTCAATCATCGTTCCATTCCATCTGATCCAGCTCATGTTTGTTTGGCTTACTGATGGTCAATTAGATAAAGTATATAAACCGGTGAAATTTTGTGTAAAGAAGCGAGGTGGTACTATTCTATACCTGCATCGCCAAGGGTCTGCGTCAGCAAAGGGCAGCTAGACAGGGACGTGGGTCAAACACCAAACTGGCCGTGGTGGGCTTTGTTGTTGGTGTACATGCGCGTGGGCCTACAGGAAATAGAAAATAGAACGAACCGGTTTGGTGGCATTGGCTGGTATTGATGATAATATGTAGTTTTGTGGGAGGGCAAACCTGTCTAAAAAAGAGTTGGACCGGAAGAAACACTTCGTCCTTTATTATTAGGTATAGACTAGCAAATGTACCGGTGCGTTGCACCGGAAAATTCTACTTTGTTTTTCCAGACCTCCCTCTTTTCCACTCTCATATTTCTGAAAATCAAAATAGAAACAAAAATTCTTTGGACTTAAAAAGAGGGGCCATCTGAACAAGCCTATCTAGACCAATGTTGGCTCAAGACTAAGTAAGAAACAAATATAGATAGGGAGAAACAAAAAAAAGATAGGAAGTTTAATTTCATCAATATTTCCACCCGTCTTGCTGAAACCTTCATGGAGTTACTAAATTTCCAACATAAACACCCTTGCCGTCTCACTCTATCTTGTACGTGGCTATAATTAATTTTAGTTAAGTAATTTTTATATGATAAATAATTTTACTACTAAGAAAGTTAGTCCTGCATTACTATAAAACCACGATAAAATTTGTTCAAATATCAGCTTAGACGAATCTAAATGTAAGGTTCTGGGACTGTCGTTTCAATCTAAATACTCTTAATGATTTACTATAAATACTAAAATAATACCGGGGGCTTAACAGAAAACATCAAGAGCTTAAATGTGGACAAAATAAATAGGAAGATTTTAAATAAAAGGCTATCAAAGAGATAAGGTTCCATCGCTCCGTCCCCGCCGCAGAAGCGCCTCTCTCCTCCGGCCCTCCTCGCCTCCCTCAAGATCTTGCACCAGCATCCGCCGGCCTCTGCACGCTGACAGCCCGCGCTCCCAAGTCTCTAGAGTCTGCTAGTCTCTGCCATCTCTTTCCATTCTTCATTAGATCTCAAATCACGGTGCTAGTGCTAGCTGATTTATGAGGCGACTGATACATGTCGATTTACAGGTGTATATAAATTGGTGGAACTCTTTGTAAGAAATCAAGGTGGTACTATTTAGTAGTACAAAATATCCAATTCGTCTCTGTTTATCGGCATATAAAAATCTGGGCATCTTGGCCCAAATATGGTCACTGGTTTCCAGGCGGCAGACGGAGCACATGCTCATGGCCAAAGGCCAGCAGCCCGGCGCTGCGATTGTATCGAGTCGTCCCATATTCATTACCGGTGGTGGCGGTCAGGGCAATTGGTGGGAGGGCAAATCTGTCCAAAAAAGTGTTGGACCGGAAGAAACACTTCATCCTTTATTATTAGGTATAGATTATTATATTATATATATACTAGTAAGTAGCACATGTTTTGCACGTTGCATTCGACATAGTACAAGTAGAAAAGTACACCTTATAAATAACATAAAGCAGTGAGTAAAAACATATGGTGGTCTGAAAAATACTCAATCTATTCTTGCATATATGGTATATTAGTTGTTTTTCAAGTCAAACATGGTTATCTTTGACCAAAGTTTTAAGTAAAAGCTATTATTATTTACAAAACCAAACCAGTATCATTTGATATATTCATTTTGAAAATATGTTTTCATATTTTATTTATTTAGTATGCTAGATGTTGAATTTTTTTGCCAAACAAAGAGTAAATTTTGGCTTTTCAAAAACTAATACACACTATAGAAGGAATATAAGGAGTACCAAGGGTAACACGGACTTTTGGATCTCGGGTGCTACACACTCACATACTTGGAAAAATAAATAAAAAGTAATTAAAAGAAAGGTTTAAAAAATCGAACTTTTTTGGAAATCAAAGATGACCAGGTATGCTACTCGTATAAAAATATTTGGAAAGGAAATAATTCCCATGGTCTTCAGGGCAAAAAAAATATGACAAATCAAAGATGAATAGTATCTGGTTATGGGGCGTTTCAAATTTGTTTTTTTACCCAGGATTCAATGGAAGTACTCTCGTAGGGAAATATTTTTATACAAGTAGCATACCTGGTCATCTTTAATTTCCAAAAAACTTCGATTTTAAAACCTTTTTAAAATTATTTTTAAATTTTTCCATGTATGGGGGTGTGTAGAACCTGAGAGTCACACTATAATTCTCGTACTTAGGGCAACTATAATGGCGCCTCCCCTCCCTCCTCCCATTTTTTACACCAAAATTGTCAGATCTGGTCCCTTTGTGGGATGGGGACAGGCCGGAGGCCCATGTCTGTCTAGATAGCCACTGCATCCAACAGCAGACACATTTGTTCGTGGCCGATAAAATTTTCTATTTTTTCATTTTACACAATTCAAGCACACAAAACTGTCCCAATAAAATGGTAGAAAATTACAGCTGGCATCCTCGGCATACACGAAGGTGTCAAAAGGATGAAACAAACAAATATAATTAATCAAGTGACTCACACATCGAGATCATGGATCATCTTCTTCTTTAACCATGCCCGTTGAATTGGATCCTTGGAGGTCGTCATGATCTTGGTCTCCTCGGTGAGTAGAGCAAGCTCCAATTCCCTTTGCTTGTTTTGTACTTCTTTAGAGTCAGGATCCACAGCTTCGTCGAGCATGTTAGAGGGGGGAGGGGTGTGGTGTCCTTGAATCGAGGGCTTGACGGCGGCGGGTAACGACAGGGTGAGAGTTGAGGAAGAGTGTGTGTCCGCACCACTGTAACCCCGGACGAGCGGCATGTCCACACTACCGTAAAGCCAACCCAAATTTAAGTTGAGAATGCGGCAAAACTGACCGTTCTGTGCGTCCCATTCTGTTTGCAGGACAACATTGGGGTTTTCCCTCTGTCGCACAGACAGTTTCGGACGGCCTCGCACCGAGCACCTTTGGAGTTACCTTAAATTGAGACCATTACAATTAATTTTTTAATACTTCCTTCTATCCATATTAGTTGACTTAGATTTGTCTACATACGTTCGTATATAAACAAGTTGTAGTGCTAGATACATCTCTGCATAGATAAATGTAATGTGGGTCATAGTAAGTACATTTGAAATACAAGTATATAACCTACTACGAAGTACACACCTATTTTAGACAACTCAATATAGGTATGCATAAATATTAAGGCCCGCAGGACCTGAGAGAAGAGACAAACCTGACATGACTAATGGTCACTTTGCTGGTCATGGCAGGTTTTTCAAAAAAGAAGTTTCATGCGCACTCAACTTTGCTGGTCGTGGCAGGTTTTACAGGTTGCAAGTCTTCATTGAGTCGAGTTCTCTAGAAAGTTTGGCTAGCTTCTAGGAAGTTCACACACACACACGCTCTGGGCAGAACAGAGAATGATTGAGTGCGCGCAGGATGAAGCGAATCCAGCGCCGGCTAGCCATTGGATTTATTCCCGCTTACACTTGATGAACGGCGGATGCCAGTTTTGTCATACCAATCAACGGCTGCAGTAGATTTAGAGGTGTTTTGGCGGGAATCCTAAGAAGAGGGTTGTAAGGCTAGATTTAAAACTGCCACATTATAGTAGTAGAGATAATATAATATAGATAAAATAGATTGTATGTCCATCCTCTACGGAGGAAGCATCTTACGCCGTCCGTTGCTTGGAGATTGGTGACAGCCAAAAAAAATTGACTCTACTTTGCATTTTCCGTCATACCCGGTATATTCTCAAAGAGGAATTAGCTTGGACGTCTTTGTGCTGCGCACTGCACCATTGTTCTTCACAGACCTGCACGATGGCCAGAGACAGCGTGTTCCGGCACTCCCGCTGCGGTCTATGCAAAGAGAGTTGTCGACGCATCCGCTCGCCATTAAATTCGCACCCATCTACTCCCCGTCCCTCACCCTCTACGACTGACACCCCCTATCAACAAACTGTATGTCCAACCTCTACAGAGAAAGATCTGTGTTCAACGAAAGAAGATGCTCTCTTTTGTGCATTATCAACCACACCCGTAAGAGCCTAAAGAGGTATTTTCGTGGTCAACTTTCCGCTGCTTGGGTACTGTTGCTCTGCCTCTAGACACCTCTGCCATCGACACAGGCGAGCCTGCCTCCTGCCATGGCTGCAGAGGACTAGAGCTCATCGTAGGGAGGCATTGACGGAGCTGGTAGCCCAGCTCTCCAATAAATAGGGCACTCCCCGTGCCCAAATCCCACCACCGTCCACCGACGCCAGCTCCCGTCCAGATCCCTACTGCCCGCTCCGTTTCTAGGCCCGCCGTCGCCGGCGACGGCTCACGGTCCGTGCCCTCGTCTACCACTACCGCAGATTGCATCACACCTACCTCGCCTCTCCCCGCCCCCTCCCTTCCTCATCGCGGGGCACCCCTGCGCTGGTGGAGGACCCACCGCGATGCCTCAGACCGGCCGTCCACCTAAGCGTCGCCCGCAGCACGCCCCTTCGCCCTGCACCACCGGAGCCCCTCATCGTTCCTCCCCTGCATTCAAGCCGCCACCGTCACCCACAGGCCCCAGCCGGCATCCCATCGAGCTCCAGGGATAGATCAATGATGCCGCTGCTCCTGAGATCCGACGCCGGTCACCCAATGGCACCTGGCGACCCTTCTTGCTCCTACTCCACCAACATCAGGAGAAATCGAGAACGACCGCGTCATCGCGTGCTCACCAGGCCTCCCAGGCGTTCTCTGCCTCCATTGGCCGCCCTCAGTTCCTGCACGGCCCTACACACACCCTCCCTCCAGCAACAGTCCGTAGGATAGCCGATGGGGACATTGCACAGCTGCAGGTTGCCCATGGAGTGATACACTCGCTCATTTTTTATGATTTCTTTGTTGTTGTGATTATTGTGTTAACATTTAGTTGGCAGTCCATAGAGATGAAGTATGCACTTCTACATTTTTCAATTGCTTCGTTGTTGATGTTACTGATCCCTCTATGCATCAGTATGGTTTCAGTTGATGGTCACTTTCAATCTGATGGCTATTGCATTTTCATGGCAGTTTTGTGCTAACCAAATGAGCTCTTCCTCTAATACAATTCTCGATGTGATGATTTTGTCTCCATGCTGAACCTGCATGACTTGTTTCTGTGCACATTAGGTGCATGTGATAATGTACATCTTCTTTTGTCTATCGTTTTCTGCCGGCTATTGCTATATTCTTAGAGAGCTCTAGAGATT